>JAYKKI010000022.1:17436000-18665500 GCA_039881145.1 Druceiella hillmani
TGAATTGGCGAATGGAACAAAGTTTAATACATTCGCTTGAATAAAATAGATCGATATTACTAGGTGATTATGAGAAATTGACTAACAGTTGTGTATTGAGTATTTTCTGCGTTCCATGAAAACAACGTTTTATCAAGAGTGTGTGCGATAATCATTGAATCTCGATTCATTAGTTGTCAGGGTAGCGTGAAGTCATTAGGCAGACTTCAGCCTCGGTGAACGAAGGCGGTATTCATGTATTACTTTATTTATGTAAAATTATATCTCTTTATGGATATCTGCTCAATTTTCTTACAAGGCCGTGTGGTATTTTCAACCACTAAAAAGAAGTATTTTAACATTAGGTGTTAGTCGTACTAGAAAATAATATAAGGATATATTTTCAGAGTTAGTTCAAAATAGAGATTTATAAAGTGTTAGCAATAATTTTCATTTTGTCAAAGTCTTGTTATATTACCACCTACTTTTACTTCAATCGACTGAAAATCAGTGCAATCACAATGACATATAGATTTGAATGTAATTATTTTTGAGGTACAATTTTCAAGAATTCTTACATCATAGTAAAAGTCGGTCAAAGTACATCACCAGCGGGTCAATTTCTGAAATATGCGGCTTTTCTATTTTTTACAATTATTTAGCTAAACTCTACAAAATTATTTAAAAAACTAATAACGTAAGTGGAATTAAAACTCATAAATATGGAAATTTTGGGCTATAAGGACTATTGATCGATTGAACGTATTGGAAGTAATTTTATATGTATACTGCACAGTAAGGTCCGTTAGACAAAAAAAATGTAGATATCTGTCAAAACATTGATAACGTGTAAATTACAATATTGGAAAAGAGATAATGGGTCAGTTTCCATGCCGCGCTCTATGAAATAGGATTTTTATGGATGGAGTTCAAATTATATACGGCCCATTGTCAACGCCGTTTAACTTAAATTGATAAAACGCAGCGTGAAGTCATTAACCATTAAATACGAGTATATCAGAAGTTATTAAATATTAATTGTATTAATATTATAGTAAAGTTATTAACCTAAAATGATATTTTTTCGTTGCATATTACATATTTAAAAATATTTTTCTGAATTTTAAATTAGAATTACCGATGTACATAACTAACCTAAATATACTAATAATAAAACATATTCAAATATTTTTTTTAAATTCGATGTTCGAATAATGACCACAAAACCTTTGTTTACAAATCTATTATCGATTTTTGATAAAAAAGACATGACGGTGATCATTATCATTTACAGTACGTAGCCAAAGTGCTTTTGTTTATTGCCTATGAACATTGTAGAGGACTTTCCCCTGCTTAATAAGTGTTTAATAAGAGATTTTTAATTACCGCCATCAAAGAAAGTCTCGGACCTTTCTAAGTCACTAACCGTTAACGGGGATAACTAGCTTGTAAAATGCGCGCCATGTTCACACGGATGCGAACACTATTTACCGTCAGGTCGCAGCTTTTTGGGGCGACTATCGCGCAGCTCGTAAAAGGGCGGTGGATATATTTTTCACACCAGTTCTTTGCATACCCGCCCTTCGACCTGTTTCGAGGTTGTAATCTTGATTTATATCCGTGGCCTGCAAGTAATTACTCTTTGGATATGTCAGCGGTACGAAAGTGTAACGTATGTGATTGAGTTGTGGCCGATTTCTATGCTTAACAAGACCTTGGTGTCACACTTATTTTTGCGTTCCACTTAGCTTCTTCCCGTTAACATGAAACATATAAGTTAAATGTGGAGTTAATAAAATATTCAACAATTAATTGTCATTAATTAATGATAAAATCATTTAATTATTCCCCTTTGTCGTCTTCTGCGATTCAACTACTCTGTTTTTTTTCCACATGACAAAGATGCTGTGTGATAAAGATACGTTATTAAACTGCTTGTACTAAGTCTTTCCAGAAAAGCTTCTTTAGAATGACAGGCTTATTGTGAGTCGTAAACACAATTCTAAGGTACGTTGTGTCTTCACAAAATTTGATTTTGGCTATATATTTATATTCCATAAATTTTCTATATCTTGTATGGATTCGAATGTACGCTGCATTTTTCGTGCATCTACCGTGATATTTTTTTCTCTAGCTAACTAATTAGTTCTTTATCATGAAGGATACAACTTATAGTGAATTGCGGTTTAGAAAATCAAGTTTAACTGTACATAAAGCAGAAATAAAACTGCTATTGTGATCGCAACGTGAACTGAGAAATATAGTCTCCAAGGCAAGGCTATTATAAAATTTAATGATGTTTAAAGTGTAATGACAATAAAATTGGCTGTTGTTATACCGGTATTTTACTTTATATTGAAAATCAAACATTTATAAGAAATTATTGCCGCTATAGTTATTATACCGGTATTTTACTTTATATTGAAAATCAAACATTTTTAAGAAATTATTGCGGATATAATATTTTTCTTCCAGTAATTGAATTTTTGTTATTTCTATAAAAAACACATAAAATACTTTAACATGCAATTAATATTTAGCAACATTTTAAGGCTATCAATAAACAAAAAGACAAGATGAGCGCGCATTTTGTATAGATAAAGAGAGAGACTACTGCGTGGCTACTCTCATAAATAATCGGTGGAAATTCTTTTCTTGTTAAAAAATTGGAAATCGTGGTTAAATATAGTTTAAATAAAATTAAACTTGTATCAAGTTTAATTTTGCAATGTTTATAATAATTGTGTAAAATCCAGCTATATTTGATTGTTTATGCTACCGACTGTGATTGCTATATGCCCTAATCCCTAGATAATAAAATAATGATCAACACCGTAACATCAATAGGGATAATTTCAATTTAAAATAGTATAATTATTAAAGATTTTTACGTCAATTTTATGGTGATATAGTTCCTCCATCTTTCAATTAAACTCAAAAACATAAAAATTAGGTATACAATTTTATTGTGAAACATACTTATTACGCTAACCCATTTTCTACTTTTCTTGGTTATAATTAGTACTTTATCTTTCTTTGGATTTTAGTACCCATCTTGTTAGTTTCACCTTTCTTTTGTCCGTTACTGTTATGTATATATCGAACAGTGAAAGAAAAACAATTCAGTTAAAAAAACAATTAAATTAGGAATTCATGGAGGTGTGTAAAAACAATTCAAAAATAACAATTAATCCCAATAATTTACTGATATGCCACTTTCTACCTTTCTTCTTACTTGTGACCATCATACCATCATAATTTAATTAATAAAATATATTCACTTCAACGTCCTAGACCAATCAGCAATGGCTGGTTTTATACTTCAAATTTTTATTTATTATAACACGTATATCTTCAAAATTTATTACATTATGAGAAAATAATAGCGAAGAGACAAGCAGAAATAAATTAATAGCTAAGAGTCCTTCATAAAAATAATCAGGAAAACAACGAAAACTAATATCCCTTCGAATTATGGCAAATGTTATCATATATATTAATACGCTAAGGTTAAGATGTTACTCTCCCTTTTTAGAAAAAACCTCACAACTAATCCACATAAATTATATATAATTTTATAGATAATTTTTCTTGCTTGCTCTACCGGCATCCACAACTAAAAAATTTATTATTGCTATTGTTTTTGCAAATTAATTAATTATTAAAATTATATACACAAAACAGCAATGCTGCCATCTAACGGCTCAACGTCAATATGATTGACGGTCGGTAAAATTTTTGTTTAATTTCAAATCCACTCAGGTATAAATAAAGTGGCGCTTCAGCTCAATGCTTTTGATACTTGCGCCTCTATATGTCAATTTTAGTAAAATATTTGTTTGATCTGTCATCTGAGCTTCGTAATGGAATAAATAATGCGAAGACTTCGCACGGGTCACGCTAGTTATACAATAATCTCGCTATATTCTAACGGGTACGCCCCATAAAAATAATTCCCAATAGCAAGGTTCCTAACCGACAGAAAAATGGCGGTTATATAAAGTTTCAAATAATAAAAGAAGCATTATTATAGTGGATTAAATGATTTACTTTTACATTATTTTTGGTAAAAGCTCATTAATATACTTCGGTAATAACAATGTTTAATGTCATCATAAAATATAATACTTAATGTAATTAATTAAAAAAAATCTTGAGATTATTATTTATTCATGAGAAATACTTTTTTCTTGTAATTAGAAAAAGAAATTTAAATTTTATATTTCTTTTTGTTATCCTTTTAGATTGTTTTAAAGATAATACCAATTGTTCCATTTTTCTGTTCAATTAAAAAATTCGTTTCATCATGATCGTTCCCACGATTTCTTACCTATATTTTTTTCAAACATCCTTTAATTTTTAACGTCAGCAATTCCGCAGAAGCTTTCTTTGTGCTGGCAATCAGACGTGTTTTATTTTTCCATCACCGATTCAGCGATAGTCAATGGACCAAGGGTGCACGTGGCCTACACATGTGAGTGATTTATTATAAACTTCATGAGATATGGTAGTAAAGGTGTTTTTGTGACTGGTGAAACAAACATCCACAGAATTAACCGTCTTCAATCTTATTTGGAATAATATATTTCATTTCATGTATTCATTATTTTGTATCATTTAACGTTTTAGTATCGGAAGCGTAGAAAATAAAACTCAACTAGATTCAGACAAGTTTTGTTTTTGCTACCTTTTTTGAAAATCAAAAAATAATCGAAGATTTTTCAAGTACATTCATCCGTAATAGACAGCTAGTCGGTACATACACATACTTTTGAAATATATTTTTTACTCTTTTTGGAAGGATATTTTTTACTCTTTGAAAGATTCAGTATTTATTCTAAATTCTCCTACTTCTCAACAGATTGACCGTTTTAACCATAACATTTTAAGTCAGGTGCTATAAATCCGATATAAAATGATGGTCATGCAGCATAATCGTTGACGATGCACTGAAACTCATACTTTACGATTTTTAGAATTTCGTATCAAAACAGGAAGAACGAAACCCTTATGAGATTTTTCACATGTGTGTCAGTCTGAGCATCCCCACCAATTTTCTGCCCTAACTCTTACCGTATAGCAATAACTGTTATTGACTCTGAAACTTTACGTTTGAAAAATTACTAGATTACATTAAATAAAATGTTTTGCTAACAATTTCATATATTTAGATGATAAATTTGGGGGTGACAAATTAAATTATCAAATTATTTTTTTCAACTCTTTTATTTTATGTTTGATATGAAATACACGTATAAGAAACTCATATCTCTCTTCACAAAAAGTTTAAAAATATTTTTCAGAATGTTAAAGCTTTAAAAATATGCCCTAAAATATGCAAAAAAATTCCGAAACAACAACAAAAATTGTTAACAAAACATTGATCTAACTATCAAATTACGGTTAAAGGAGCATTAACCAAATAGAAAATGACAACACCAATTCATTTGCGCCATCTATTGCAATTAAATTAAATTACTTCCCCAGTCACATGGCCGACTAATGTAACCTTGTGGCGTTTTCTTATTTTATTATTTTTTAACCAAATTAAAGAAAAAATGGTTCTGAAATTGTATGCATACATGCTGTTATGAAAATACTTGGATAGCTACGAATTTATGTAAAGTAACGAAAAAAGTTATTTTTATAAAACAAAAGGCAAGTATAAACATTAGGCAGATACGGTACTCTTCTACATAGAAATATTAGGAATTATTCAAAATTAAGGTGGATTAATTATCTGAACTTCAGCGGAGTTTGTGTACTTATGGTTGACGCCGTTGTTAAGACGATTATGCAAGAACCAATGTTCACTTCATCAGGGATGAAAAGGTTAAGATTAAATAAATAAAATTCATCTTAAAGAAATTATAAATTTATAAGCCTCTCCGTCTACATACATCTAGGGATTTTTATATTTTTGATAATAGTTTACTCTGTTTCCTATTTTATGTTATTTTAGTTTAAAATATTAGTTTATTACTTTAATGCAAAATTGATAATGTGGATGTTTAAAAAATACCAACTCATTCAGGATCACATTTAAATATTGATAAAATTGTATCTATCATGACACATTTATCTTCAAAATGTTATTATATTATCAGAAAATATTAACGAAGAGACAAATAAAAATAAATTATTGTCTAAGAGTCTTTCATTTAAAACTTCAGAAAAACAACAAAAACTACAATCCTTAAAATTATTGCAAATGTCAGTATATTATAATCTCACTCTATTCTAAGGGGTGACCCCATAAAATTATTGCAAATAGCAAGGTTCCCAACTAACAGAAAAATGGGGGCTCAATGAAGTTTCAAATATAAAAAGAAGCTTGATAGCAGATTATTAAATGATTTATTTTTATATTATTTTAGGTCACAATTAAATGAAACTACGTGATGTAGTATTATTTCTACTTACTTTAATTTCTTTACCACGACCTAGGTTTTGTTGTATTACAACATCTTCAGGTGGGATATTAGCAAAGATCTTTGCTAATATCCGCATATATTTTTAAATAATTCTACATCACATAGTTTCATTTAATTGTGAATAATGAATTTTTACAAAATTATATATATTTCGGTATCACAAATGCGCAATTTCATCACATAGTACTTAGCCATCTGATCACATAAGAAAATGCGAAATTTCGACAATTCTGTCACAATACAATATAAAGGTTGAGAACCGAATATTAATAAATCACTTTCAATCACGTTATGCTTTCTTGTTTTAAATACCTTTGCAAAAAATCTTTCTAATTGCTCCTCCCTGCTTGGAAAATTAATCGAACATTTGACACAATCAATATAAATTGGTTTTAGATAGCGATAAGATTATGTCGAATAGTTTGCATATATTTTAAAATAGCTGTGTCTACCATTTCATTCACGTGAAATTTGGAATAGGGAAAGTTATTAGATTTTTGTTTAATTTTGTCTCTTTTATACTGCTCTCGGTTATAAACTCTCACCACGCCAAACTTCATCAAAATCCGTCTAGTAGATTTTGTGTGATTTATTCACAAATTAACAAACATACGGGTACACAACAATTGTGGAAAAAGTTTTTCTGGTTTCTATTATGATTCTATATGCTAAATCAATCACACTTTTAACATATTTTCTATGTAAACTCTATTATAATTTTATTGTAAATATTTTTTGGAAGATCAACTATCTAGAAGATTTATCGATTCAGTTTTCTAACGAAAGAGAGTGAATTATTAAATTAGTTTTATGAACGCACTTCGGGCGTGTGCGCATACACACACATGCATATGCACATATATATTAATACACATGTATATATATATATATATATATATATATATATATATATATATATATATATATATATATATATATATATATATATATACGGCAGCATGCTTATAGTTTTCCGCTGATAAAATACTGTTGTTTTCTTTAGTCTGCGAAATCCTTTCGCACTACTTATACTTGATAAACCGGAAAATGAGTTTAACAACCTACATCGTTATATATTATTCTCTGTATTAAAAAAACTTAAAGTGGGTGTAAGCATGTACGTCTCTTATGTATAGGATTTGTCAAAAAGTACACGCGTTGGCTATATTTAATCACTAAATGACTCAAACCCATGAAAATGTTATATTTACACTTCCAGTTTTAAGTTTATCGGTTTAGAAGTTTTTGTGTTGTTAAAGTGACAAACAGATGGTCAAATAATAATTAATTTTACTTCTAAGGTTTTCGGTTTCTCCAACACTAAGAAAATAACTCAACATATTGGACCCAGCATCATATCAATTCGCTATGTCAGCCACAGTAAAAGAACTGAAACTTGAATGGATTGTTAATGCAGTGAAGCTAAAAAGGCTTATCTTGAAAGCGACTTTGCAGTCAACAGGTGTCTCCGCCTACTGATTTATATCAGACGCCTATATTGCCACGAGGAGGCGACGTGTAAATCCACGTACTTTTATAGATAAACTTTGATTCTATTCAAATTTTATATTGTACCAAATTTAGTACGCATGTTAGTTTATTTTATAAAACTTACGATTTTTTTAATATAAAAGGGGACTTTTGTCATAATAAATTTGAAATAAATAATTTAAAAATAACCGAAGATATTGATTCAATTATGTTCTTCCATATAATAAACTTCAAATAAACTTTTCACACTAAACATTTTTAATTAAAATTTGTTATAAAGACATAAATTTGTAGTTTCTTCGAATTTGTATTTTGGTATGTATAATAAAGAAAATCTATTTCTGTTAGTACAATAGACGTGAGAAATAATCCCTAGTCCGATGGCTGTAATTTAATATTTAATTATAGTATAACTGATACTTTTTTGAATTAAATTTGAATCATGTGAACTTGTCACATAAAGATACGACAAAATTATTTTTATGTGCTTAGAATAGTACTGCCCGATTTTGCTTTTTATTGTGTTAATTGAGAGATATGTACAAAATTAATTTAACAAATTAACAAATTTAACAAATTAATTTAACAATAACAAACTCTTCTTGAAACTATCCTTGTGTTAGATTTTTTTTATCAATTACCGCATTATTTACCTACACATGAAGAGTTTAACATTTATCATTATTTATATAATTCCATATATATCAATACCTAATTAATCCCGTTAATATCATAAGTGCGAAAGTTTATATATATATATATATATATATATATATATATATATATATATATATATACATATATATATATATATATGTACATATATATATATATATATATATATATATATATATATGTATATATATATACATATATATATATATATATACACACATATGTATATATGTCTTTTAATCACGCATAAGTGACAGATTCATTATTCATTAACAGATTCATGATGTGAATTAATACATAGATTTTATTTTTGTGGATGGAAGTCTTCCATTATATGATGAAAATTCACTATTGCAACATCCCGATAGGCTACGTAATATGACTTTCCTCTTCCATCATTTTAACCGAACACTCTTGTAACTACTATTTTGTTTAGAGTAGGATAATTCCCAGGGTAGAGCTACTTCAATAGACATTTTAAAAAGTTTCGTTTGTTGAGCTTACTATTTCCTAGCCAATTATACTTTAGGAAAAAATGAACGGAAACTCTTCTATTTGACGAGAAACTAACTGCCCTTAGCTTTCATTTTTATATCACACTAAGTAGTGTGATACAACATTTCATCAGGACTTCTTTAAATTTTATCTCAATAATGTCCTTAGTAAGTGACAAGATTTGAATCATTTTGCATACCACGAACGTGTTTCAATGTTTAATCACTTTTCCAACAAGTTATTAATTTGATTCATTACTGAAACAACTACCATGTTTACCTGTTTTTTTATTCAAATTATTCTCTCATATAATAATGTAGATATTAAATATAGGCATATATCTCTTTAGTAAACTTTTATTCATAGCTTTTGTTAAATTTTTCCAGAAAATAATGTGGCAAAAACTTCAAGTTTAAGTTCAAACTTAAGTGTAAAATTTAAATGCTTTAAAATTGTCACTTACATTTAAAAAATAACAAAACGTATCAATAATGCATTTCGAAAAAAAACATTTCCTTTTTTTAATAATAGATAGAGAGCTTGTCAAAGTTTTTAAGGTTAAGTACCTTAAAATTAAAAACGAGATCTTTATGTGATCATTCTTCGATCACTCACGTTTGCCGTATTAATTTTAAATTGAACGTCAAATAAATTATTATTAATCCGCATATTTGGCAGTAGCTAATAGTTTAAAAAATTGTATTTACATTTTGATATAGGTATTTACATTTTGAACCGGGCAAATTAAAAACTTAAAATATATTTTTTTAATTTTATATCGAATCGGATATAGTTTACAAAAGTGCTAATTATGAGGAATATCAAAATATTTTTTTCATAATTTCAAGTGATTTGCATTTGCATATTTTAATTCCTCTGAAATGTGCACTAAAGTGTGGAAGATATTGCATTACTTATTTCCGAAACTATTGCACCAAAAATCATAAAAAGGATGTTTGTTGAAGGTTGGACTAGAAGGTTACAAGAAAACTATAGGCGTATAGGTTTTAACAAATTAATGGTATGTTTATGCCTTTGGTAGATTTGTTAGGCAATATATTAGGGAGAAAATTGTGTTAAGATTTACAAATAATGTGACAGTAAAATTTTGTATTTAAATTTTTACATGCACCTACCTAAACCTATCAGAGCTAGTTCCATTTTTACTTGAAAAGTTTTTTACGTTTCTATTTTGGATAGATTTCATTACTTTCTGTTGAAAATTTTTAAATTTATTGACTGATTACCTTAACTTCCATCGTTCGCTAAAATAGAACTCTCACTACGTACCTAAGCACTTAAGGGAGGTCAAAAAGTAACTAACACTTTCAAAGTTTAAATAAATATATTTGTAAATTCTGTTTCATCTTTAAGGATCACATATAAATTCTGGGCAATAAAACTGTTTTAATAACTTTGTGAAAACATCGGCTCTAATTCATCCTTATCTACTTTCTTATATATTCATATAAAATATAGCTACCGGCTAAATCAGAGGTTCAAGATCGACTGAAAGTAACCTTCAGGTTTTCCTGGTATAATATAGTCGAAGAGTAAGTATCTAAATTAGTGTTTTTTTCGCAAATTTCAGGACTCATGAAAGCTCGGTTTACAATTTGGAATATTATGTAACAACGAGTATTTCAATACTTCGGTAACTTCATAGCTCTGTATTTTAAATAGGTACTATACAGAAGGGCATACAAATGTGTCGATATGGTTATATCTATATATATATATATATATATATATATATATATATATATATATATATATATATATATACATAATCTTACGCTAATAGCAATATGTCAGTAATTAAACCAACGAACGAACGAAGCACGAGGTGACCGTGGCGACAAATTATAATTTCCCGCTCAATTCAACGCGAACATTTTGCTAATATCATTAATATTCATCCTGTTGTTTAAACATAACGTAACGACGAGGCGGCGTGGTCTGTCTGGCTTAACGGTTCCTGACAGCGAACGCGCCTCTAATATGAGTGATAAATGATGAAAAAAAACAACATGCAAATTCGTTTCAAAAAATATAATTCGGGTCACTGCCCATATATATATATAAGATTGAATATATAAGATAGTAGATAAGGATGAATTAGAGCAGATGTTTTTTACAAAGTTACTTAAACAGTTTTATTAAACAGAATTGATATGTGACCCTTGGAGAAGAAACCGAATTTATAAATATATTAATTTAAACTATGAAAGTTTTAGTTACTTTTTTCCCTCCCTTAAGTGCTTAGATACGTAGTAAGAGCTCTATTTTAATTTTGAGCGAACGATGGAAGTTAAGATAATCGATTCTCTTCGTTATTTTGTAAGTGTGAGGGAAAAGTTTAAAGCATTGCAATTTTACACTTAAGTTTGAACTTAAACTTGAAGTTTTTGCGATATTATTTTCTGAAAAAATTTAACAAAAGCTATGAACAAAAGTATACTAAAAATATATATGCCTATAGTTAATATTAACATTATTATCTGACAGAATAATTTGAATAAAAAAAACATAGAAACACGGTAGTTGTCTCAGTAATGAATCAAATTAATAATTTGTTATGAAACTAATTAAATATTGAAACACGTTCGTGGTATCTAAAATGATTCAAGTCTTGTCACTGACCAAGGAAATTATTGAGAAGAAAATTGAAGAAGTACAGATGAAACGTTGTATCACACTACTTAGTGTGATTTAAAAATGAAAGGTTAAGGGCAGTTAGTTTCTTATCAAATAGAAGAAGTTTCATTAATTTTTTTCTAAAGTATAATTGGCTATGAAATAATAAACTTAACAAACGAATATTTTTAAAATTCAATTGATGTAGTTCTACCCTGGGAATTATCCTACTCTAAACAAAATAATGGTTACAAGAGTGTTTGGTTAAAATAATGGAAGAGGAAAGTCATCTGGAGAATAACACAGGTCAACATAAATTTTGAGTCTGAGGTCTATGCCTCTGATTTTGATTACTTATTCCTAACTAAAAAAGAAAAAAATATTTTTATCTAATAAAGTGTGCTTTTGTAATTACCAGAACGAAATTTCAAATTTTATGAAAAAGCTCTATTTTTTTAATCTAAATTATATTTAAAAGCAAACAAATTTTGAACAAACGGTGATGCGATCACAAAATCGCTGCCTTCGTTATTACTAGTGGCTGCTCTTGTACCTTCAGCTTTGGACTAGAAGGCACTGTACAATTTTCACTGTGGGGTACTGGAGCAGACGTTGATGGTAGATTTGGGTACTGAATATTTTTGGCATTTTTGTCAGCGCGACGCTTACGTGGATTATCTGTACAAAAATAGCAATCACTGATGTGATTAGCTGGCTCCCTCGATATTCTTGGTACTGCAAACTTCATATTTTTTTCTCTTCTCGGTATCAGGCTGGAAAAAAATGAACATCATTCATTAACCAATAATACATTTTATGCTTGTATTAAAAATATATATAGGTATGTTTTCCTTAAAAATATGATGTGTTTTCTTACCTCCTAAAATATTTTTGAAGTTAATAAGTTAAAATAAGCTTCATAGGCTTCACAAAGTTTTACATTTGATGTCAAATTAATTTTTTTGACTCTCAAATTAATGAATTCGCCGAAAATACAGAAAAAAGTCCACGTCATTTTTACACTTTTTGGAAGACATTTTTAGGCCTCGCTACACATAAAATACGTTATTCCTTTGCAATGCTCATGCGCATATAACCGTGTCAGTCTGCCACTTCCCGCTTCACACCCACAGTCCCCCTTACCCTTCTCTTGAATCTTAAATGCAACGGCTCCTCAAAAAATCTGCCAAAACAGCGTATATTTATTTTTCATTATATAAAGGTACAAAAGCAAACTTTTTTTATTATTTATGGAGTTTCTGCTTAATTTTTGATGTATACAAATAGAAAATATTTACTAAATAACACAAAAAAAAAATTTTTTTTTTGACCTGTGATTAGCATTACAATGATGAACAAGCTATGTTTTCATAGAGTTTTATGCTCCTTGTAAAGTAGTATTATTTACATTATTTTCAATGGATATAGGTTTTGATTTTTAATTTGTTAGCAATACGACGCAGCGATATTTGTTACTAAGTAAATCTGTTCGATCATTATTTCCATTAATTTTTCCACCTAAAATTGAAAACTCTGATTATAGTAACTGTACTCGCAATTATTTTTTGAATGGAGAATAAATTGTTAATAATGTTGAATATAAAGTAACAGACACCGCAGAATAAAAAGAGTTAAATATTACTCTCTGCACAAAATAATTCAATTTAATTTTCATTATGCGTCATTAGGAGTCCTTAAAAGGACCCCCGAAATCGACTAGGGAGCTACATTAGAAACTAATGTCACGTGTTAATCACGCTTTTTATGACTTAATGATAACCGTCTTAAACCGCCTTTAGCTATATATTAGAGGAACATTAGCTTAGATTAGATTAGCTAGATTTTCTAGCTTTAAAACTTTTTCCAGATTTTGTTAATACTCTGTTAATTTTATTAAAAGATGCAGAAAACCAAAAAAAAGATTTATCTGAAAGTACTTTTTTTGAATGAGGTTTTTAAGTGTAAAATTTAAACACATATCTGACTCATGGATAAAGTGACGATATCTTACAGATAGTTGTGATATCAATTTGGGATATGGCCAACTCAAAGTTATTGTTCAAAAAGTAACATAATTCTAAGCGATAAATTATAATTAAAATAATGATAGAAGAAAAGTATATTTAGTTATATATGTAGTTATTTAATGCCCGTAACACCTATGTAAAGTTTACTATGTAAGTAAGAAGAAAAATAAGTGGTCGATTGGGTACATTATGTGACGCATTTTGATACGATTGTGATGACAGCCCTGTTGTGGAGATTAAGTATTTCTTTCTTTTGAATTGTACAGATATGTCGCAGAAGAAAGATTGCTTGAAAAAAGAAGGTTTGTGGGAATAAAATCATTGAATTCTTACCTAGCTTATTTCCAATAATGTGTTGAAAAAACTTTGACTTCTAGGTACTTATCTAACAGGATGTTTTAGCTCCTGAATAGTTTGTTAGTTCTATGTTAATAAGGATTGAGAACAAACAAGTTAAGAAATAAAAAATATATAAAATTCAATATCACAAAAAACGTTAAATCTTCAATCGTGCCGGGCTAGTCTGACCTCTATTCGGCGAACGATATTCAGAATATAATCAAGCTAGATGGTAATACGATCGAATGGCGTCTGAAAACTCATAACTATTTACAATTATAGCAAGTTAAATTGCAAAAATTTTCTGACTTTCTGGATGAATTTACTTTAGTACCTATTGAATTTACAGTGATTCCCTAAACTCGCTTCTAAATAATAATTAATTGAAGGAGAAAATCAATTTCATGAAAGACTGGAAAATATAAAAAGAGTCATGTTGTAAAAGAATATAGATGGTTTCAAAAAAATTTGTGCACCTTGTAATACAGTGGAGCCATTCGGTTTACATAGAAAATGTGTTTTCCTGAAAAATAATGGTTTATTTGAGAACGAGTAGGCAGAGCAACTTTTTATAATGTCACTAAATTCATTGTAAAGCCTCTGAATTTAGTTTTCTCACTATACAAATTATTAGAGATGTTCGTGAGAAATATATGTATATATGTATCTACAGAAATACTTCTAAATAATGTCTATTGAAACTTGTAGCACAATTATTCAGAAAATATAACGTAAATATAATATAACTGACAAATTGTCAAACTTTATTCACCTGATATTTACATACATACAAGAAACGTAAATAATTTAGGAATCTATTTAGAATGAGTTGCTAAATGGTGTGATTTCAAAACCGTGCCCAGAAATCTACTTGCTAGTACGAATCTTCATTTTTCTTAATGCAATATTATTTTATTATACAGAAAGTATACAATATTTTAAAACGTATAAAGGCTTTCATTATGTATGTATGCATATTACAAGAGACATCATCTGATGTACTTAGTTGCATTGTGGCACAATATTCCTATCCTTACAGTATTATTTCCGTGACGTATTTTTTACTTGACATGGTGTGGTTAAAAAATTATATGGATACGATATAAAGGTATACACAATTCAGTTTAAGGATGCAGAAAGACATTAGGTTGGTATAAGAGTATTAGATTCAAGAATCATGAAAAACATTTTAATACTGGTTTTTTTTTACAAAAAAGTCATTAACATTTCATTTTAGTACCTAGGACTACTAAATAATAAAGGCGGCTTTGTTGCAAAAAAGTAGCTTTTACTATCGATCTAACTCGAAACTTTTTTAATTCGAAACCTTCAGTGATGCTTCCCATCATGTAAAGATCGAGCTTAAATAAAAAATAAAATAAACATTTAGTTCAAGCCTAAGCGGTGGAAGATACGTTAGTTCTAAAGAGATTTGAACTGCATATAAGTTGAAATATTTACATGCTTGTACACCAACTAAATTGTAAAGAACTTCAAGGAATAGAGAAAATGTAACAAATTTTATGTCGAGGAAAGTTGGTGAAGAACTGTGACGTTATCCTGTTTTATTCGATGGTACAGGGTAAAATTTGATTCGTGGTTATATATAGGTATTTTTATTAACAAATACGTAGACTCTTAAATATTTTTCAATTATTTTTCATCACAAACAAAAAAAAATTTCATCGATTGCACGTGATTTACATAGATTTTGCTTGACATATTCCCTGATAATTGTTCTTATTACATTTGCTCGTAAGCTATGCCTTGAACTGTCTAGTTCGAAATTAAAATGTGTTAAAAATATTGCATATTGTATATATTATTATTACACAAATTTTACGTAATTTACTGGACTAGTTTATGGACCAAAGTAATTAGTATGAAAGGAGTAAAAGTATTTCGAAAAAGTCCAAAGAAAAACCAAAAATTCTAAACTATTGATTTTCGCTGCACCAATTTCTTTTTTAAACGATTTGTTACCAAAAAAATTCTATACCGAGAAAATATTTTTACCCCTGTAAATGGGCCAAGAATGTCATTTTGATATGTTAAAAGTATTTTTAAATCAAATGCATAAAAATATTCTTCAGACCGATTATTAAAAACTATATTATAATAAAACAAATTAGAAAAAACATCGGCTGTCGTTTTGTCTGAGGCTTAAAGAAAAAAAGTAACGATTTTAGAGCGAAAAAAAAATTTGGAAGCTACTGTATCGAAAAACATTTTATTTCATTATAATAACTGTTAAAGTGTACAAACTGCTCATGTTGTTTCGGTCACTAACGATATTTTAATAACAATTGGCTAGTTAATGTGAAAGCAAACTTATTGATTAATTAGAAAAAGTGTAAGAATGACGGAAAGTGGGAAGGAAAAGTGGAAAATATTATAAAAGGAGGCCAAAGGTATTTAGTCACTTAAAGTCAACGATTAATAAGATTTTACCAATCACAATTTATATTCAATCAATTAAACGGACTTCAGTGTAATCAATTGCTTATTGGAATGAGTTTTGGGTACCTTGTTCACAACATACTTTAATGATTTAAATCCAAACATCATGAATATTTCTATTCAGACAATAAGTGTGTAATTTTTGTGGTATTTTATTTTGTTAGCACATTTTATAACAATTTGCTCACATCCATTTTCACGATTCCAGGTAGTGCAACGTGTGCTAAAATTACCACCTTGCTCAATTTACGAATTTTTCCTCTCAATATTAACTTGTAGCTAATTTTTTGGATACTCTATTATATATGTGATTATATTAGTTCAGTTAGTTGTTGAATTCGCACTTCAATAAGTTTTCACTTTACGCCTTGCATCATAACCTTGAATAATTTTCTTTTATTTCCCAATTTAACTCTAAAATTAAAATTGTACATTTTATACCATACGTTTGTAATTTTACCTCCATATCTGTGCTAAATTTGTAATTTTTACGTTGAATCAATTCTCCGAAAATAGCCTGTGAGAGACTGATAGACGGACACCGACTTGATTCCGTTATTATTCCGTGTTGGAGGATTGTCACGTAAAGTTAATAATAGGAAATATATGGACATGTGGTTATTATTATTTTGGAAATGGCATATTTTATCTATAAAGCCAGAGATGATTCAGATGAATTCACTAACATCATTTTCTTTCTTCTTTATTTGTGTAATATTTAAGCAGATTTTCTTCATAAATTCTTTATTATTATTTGAAATATATAAAAAAATAATATTCAATTATGGAACAGTTGACGGGACAATCTTGTACTGTATATTCCGAGATCAACCTCCTTAATTGTATAAGTATATTAATTATCGTATTACCTGAGAGAATAATATTATAATTTGACTAAATATTTGACTGGCTGCCATTCCGGATGCTGCAGGGCGCTTTGGATGAGTCAGATATTTCTACAAGATCTCATTTAACCAATAATTTTTGATAGTTCTCTTCGTTTGGATTACAAGGTTTTACAAATATTATACAAGACTTTTCTATGGTGAAATACCTTTTCATTGTTCAACTATCACAATAGTAATATGGGAAAGAATTGACCAAACCTAATTACACTTTGCTATATTTTGATTTCTTTTATAATGTTACTGGTTTACCAATAAGAAGGATAAGAACATTTTGATTTCGGTTACCGATAACAATTATAATAATGAAATAAATCGGAAGCAAAAAAGATTTCTAGCAATTTGTGTTCAGATTTAGACGGTTTGCTCATGATCGTCTTACTGGAGGATTCACTCTGAATGAAAGAAAAAATGTATTCATTTTTGTTTACAGGAAAAATTCGAAATAAATGGGTTAGTTCCCTTCAAGATGGCGCCAAATGTAACCGGTCTCAGATTTATAGAGAAAACAAAGAAAAAAGAGAACAAAACGAAACGTCAAGAGTAGATTTGACCAACGCTAATATTGAAAAGGTGTAATTCATTTTCTTGTGTACATCTGTCGCTCTAGATTCTTCGTCGGAGTCAATAATAAGAAGTGAACGCAAAGCAGAATATGTTTCTTTTTTGTTCAACTGTTATTCTGGATGATTACGTTTAATGGTCTACTGTTTACATAGTTTACTCTCTATTCACTTTTTTCGTGATGGCCATAAAAAATGAACTGACCAGATTAGGTAAGGCGGATATTGACAGAGGTGTGGCCCGAATCCAAGAAAATGTGTCTTGCAATGTGTGCAATGACAGTGCCAACTGACCGTTTCAATTACGGCGGCTTTGACTTAGGTGCCAAAATGAGAGGTAAGTAAAGAAATAAAGAGTTTAAAAAAGATATCGTAATATATAACGCTATTTCCCACAATATAAAATAATTATTATAAAAATGGTGTTTTACAGGTTATTTTACTTAATTCGTTGTCGGCAATTTATAGAATTAATAGTTACAATTTTGGCTATTATTCTTGCAGTCTTCGTGATTCACGTTTATTTTTACTTAATAATACAAGGAAATACAGTTTCACTGTCAGAGAGAGACAATTCGCCCGTCACGAGTTACCATTTTGAACATATCGTGCGCTGTGATCGTTTTCATTTCTGCTACCATCTACTTCACACCAAGCAAATAACTATTATTTCGTTCATTTTAAAAACAGTGAAAAAGCTTAAATTTTTGCTGACATATTACTACATAAGTAAACAAGAAAAGAAATTTATTTAGCGACTGGAATATTTTATTAACCGACTTCAAAAAAGGAGGTGGGTCTCAATTCGTCGGAATCTTTTTTTTTATGTATGTTCACCGATAATTCTTTACCGAGGGGACAGATTTTGATGATTCTTTCTTTATTTTAAATAAGGTGCTATAGCGGTAATTCTATATAAATATAATGATGACCTGATTAGGTCCGATGCAACTCCTTAATGCAAATCCTTAATGAATGTCAGCAAATCGACTATGATCCAAAATATTTCCTACTAGTAGTTGTTATTTTGCAAAATAACTACACCACTTACCAGATAAAGGTCTGATGATAAATTCCGGATATGAACAATGAACCTTTTTAACGGATATTAGTAAATTAACCGTAATTAAAGATACTTCCTACTACTAGTTTTTGCTTTGAAATATCTACACAAAATATCTAAACCGTCGACAAGGCAGGGTCTGATAATGAGTTCTGAAGATGAGCAACGGAACTTCTTAACGGATGATATTAAATTGAAAGTGATTCAAGATATTTGCTACTGGTAGTTGTTACTTTGCAAAATTGCTACAGTGTCGGTCATGTTAAAGTCTAGTGATGCGGTCTGAATATAAACAAAGGAACTCCTTATCGGATGGTAGTTAATCAAACGTAATTCAATATATTTATTACTGTTAGTTTTTATTTAGCAAAATAACTGCACCATCGACCAAGTCAGTGTATGATGATGAGTTCTGAATATGAATAATGTAACTCATTAACGTTTTGCAATAATATATATGCCACAGATCAGTTGTTTCTCCAGTTATTACTTTTCAAAATCTGATATTGGATTTCGAATATGGAGACCGAAACTCCCCAAATGGTGGTTTTTAATTTGCAAAATCTGATATTGGACTCCGAATATGGGGAACCGAACTTCTCAACGGTTAACAGCTGATTATTGGCGACTACTACTATCACTTTATTTCTATGTGTTGTAGAAAACCAATTTTAGACAAAAACAAAATTATATATACTACCTTTTGCCTGTGATTTTTAATAATTATCCAATATTCTAAGAAATAAATAAATTATGATGATTAATATAAATATATTAACTACTAAAAATATTAAAATAAAATATATTTTAAAAAACGGACTTCAAAAAGGTAGGTACTAAAAAGTAAAAAATAATTAACTCAATCTAACTAAGTTACTTATTTTTGAAGACTGCCGCAACGCCGATCGACGTTAACAAATATAATTTTGTTTGATTCGGAGATTCTCTCCATACTATAGGCGATTGTAAATCAATGGTATTTTTTTGCCCTTTTGACCACTTTCAAAGTTCATTAACGCATGTCGCACAAACTTTATGTGGGACCCACTGTTTGTCTTGGATAACGATTGCTAGGCCAAAATATATGTAATAAACGTTACTTATCAATTTGGCAATATGATGCTGTTTTGTCAGCAAACATTGCCACGAATACAAGAAAAAATTGTCCGGTGAGTTTAAATAAATTCGCCTTGACGTGTTATAAATAATGATGCTGCTATTTAAGCAAAAATCTATTAATCTAACCTTATTAATCCCTTTTTAACGATTTAAGTTAATTACGGGTAAATAAGGTCTTTAGCAAATGACATAAAAATCCACCTTTTTTCAATAATAACGTTATGTCACTTAGTTAAATAAGTTATGTTTAACTATTTATGATAACTTATTCATTGTTGTCTATTGTAATCATTCAGCTTGTTTTTTGTTCAATAAGAAATAAAAAAATGAAATATCAGTTCTTGACTAGGTAGGCCTAGCTACCTTTTACGAAAAAAACTATGCAAAATAATTAAAAATACTGACGTGATGGAATATTTTTCCCGTAATCAGCGCTTCAAAATCTATCAAAATCATCCATCAAATCTGCAAAAGGAAAACCATTGTAGACCTGTGTTATTTTTTACTTTTTATTACCTATCTTTTTCGAAGTCGGTTTTTTAAAAAATATTTTATATTAAGTGATTTCGTGCGCTTTCTCTAATATAAAATGTCTTAAGATACTAAATTATTAGCTATGAAATGAGAGTTTAAATCAGTTTATATGATGTTAAAATGTTCTGCGGGAAAAAAATGGTTTTCATGTACAATAATCAAACTGGAGATTTGCATGTAGAAATACCGTTAAGTAAAGGTTCTATATTTGTCTAAATCTCCCGAAATTATTGATATAAATTCACGGAAATAATATTAGCTGAAAGTTTTAACCAAACGGTTTTTTTTAAATTCATAGCTTGAAAATAGAAGACCAAATTATATATTACTATAGGGTTGAGTATTTCCAACAAATGGAAAGGTGAGTGAAACATCAATAGTATTTTAATAGATCCTTTTTTCCCTCACCACACTCGATAGGGTGAAGAAAAAATGTTTCTTCCCCATTTTTCCTCTATGGGGTAGCATCTTAACATTTTCCTGAGTATATTGCAACGTAGTAACTGATACCTCTATCTTAAGTGTTTACATGCCGAATATCACGTTAATAGGTATAAAATTATGTATATCTTGATTTACAAGATTTAGATTAATATAAAAATTTTAACTTTTACATTTACACAATATATCCATTAATTTTTTTATAAATATTATTGTAATTTTTTTCCAAGTCGCTTATAACTAATACAACCGTGTAAATCTGAATATTATAGTCCATTTAAACAAAATTTCTTAGTTACACTTATTTTATGTATATATATATATATATATATATATATATATATATGTATATGTATGTATATATATAAACACATACGAATTTCTTTTCATGTCATTTAATATACAATTAGTTTTAAAAAAATTAATGTCTAGAACCTACGTCCTACCTACTACCTAGACCTACTGTCTAAGTACTAAAATATTAGTAGTAATTATTGTCAATTTTATTTTATATGATATTACCTTACAAACATGCAAAATAAATATAATACACTCATTTCACTAACATGTAAATACAGAATATATAAAGAAATATCTCAGGACCAACAGCAAATACGTAGAAATGGAAATGAGTCTGTTGTATTCCACCGGGATCAAATTTAATTCGTCTGCCCACCAAAAGGCGATTGATATCAGTAACTAAAATTTAATTTTATCCCTAAGTAACAATAAAGACAGAGAGAAACAAAAGATACAAAGCAATTATCCTGCCAACGTTTACGATCGCCAAAGTTATTTATGGAGTGGATTTATTCTAAGACTTTCCAGAAAGAAAACCCGCATATAAATGTTTATTGCGTATTGAAGTAGTAAAATAACAAAACTAATAGCTCCGAAGCCGCGATTCGATCCGATTCTCCATCAAAGCTATTGAATTCGAGAGTTATTCAGTTGAGATGGAGCAACAGTTTGTTAATTTCATGGCATGAACGCTTTATGGTTTAATGATGGAATAATTCGTTTTAAGTTTCCTCGGTTTTGATAGATTTGTTTATTGTTTGCCTCATAGTTTCAGAGAGCAATAAAAGGAGGTATTTATAACAAACATTTACCACATGCAGTACTCACGGAAGGCAAAGTTGTGTGGATAAATGTGTGTGTGTGTGTGTGTGTGCATTTTTTATGATATGAGCATTTTACTAAAATACGTTTAAAATAGACACCTGTATAACATTTTTAGGTACCATCATGACAAATTTGCAAATTTTCCTATTCTAATTTTTATAGCGGTTTCCTACATAATAATGCTATCGAAAACAATCATAAATAAAACTTGATTTATTATAGTTTAAACACAAAAAATACTTCTGTTCCAATTTTTTCTTGAAATTATCAGAATAAATGGTTTTCACCTAAATTTAAACTTTCATATTGTAAAATAAAGTATACCGGCAGAACCATAGCAAATTATTATTTAAGAAATATTTATTAAAATGGTACAATACACTTTAAAAAAATATTTTATTTTTTTAAACCAGAACCAATTTTAATCGACATATTTACTCAGTGAAAATGCCATTCAGTATATAGGCAAGATCAGCAAGATAGGTCAGCCTATAGGCAAGATTCAAGTTACAGATTTATATAGACTGAGAGAAATAAATCAATGAAAATGATTATTTTGTAACACGTCTTGTATTAAATCTGCCAGCTGGTTTTGAAGAAAATAAAGTTAAGTTTCACAGTTCAATAACTCCGGCAATCCAAATGGTCCAATAACTTGGCGCTTTAATACTCCAGTCCCGAGATTAATTAATATTAATTTGATACCGAAATTTGTCTTCCTGTGCAAGATGCGGATTCTCGATACTCTAATAATAAAGATCTAAGTACGTGTCTCTCGCATGTTATTTCGTCGAACCATAAAATTTTGTCTAAGAATTGTGGATCTTCAATTTTTTTTCAGCATACCTCTGCGAAACGCGATCCATCAGCAAGGATTATAGCGGTATAGTCTCTGACAGAAATATTCAAATTTAAAATTTTTATGAATAGCCCAGTGGTCGAAATTCAACCATAATTTCGACCACTGGGCTACCCTAATTCGACCATAACGCTGATTTAAACTTTTTATTTAACCACTATTGACTATAGTGGATAAATGAAAAGTTTAATTCGCCGTTAAGGTGGAAATAATTACATTCGTCAAAATAACTTGTAATCACAATATATATATAACAAGTATAAAATGGTATTGGTTTTGAAATAACCCACGGGACGATATTTATTATTGTTTCATTGATATTTCCTTATCCTTAATTTCATTTCAAATTTCCTCGAATCCTTTAATTTATACAAATTACAGTACTGGACGCTGTTTTTCACAAAATTTACAATAGTGTTTGTATAATACAATAAAGCCGATGGCAGCTACTACTACTCTTCTCGAGACTTAAAGAAATAAATAATGGGAAACGGAATAACGAGAAGAAATATTTTGTATTTCAGTAATTCAAAAAACCTGTTTTTGATATGACGAAATAATACAAGGCCACTTAGTACTTCCTTAATCAGCCCCAACTTGTGCTATTTAGTTAATTTTGTTATACGATATTATCTGCACACTTATCTTAGGTATCTGGTACAGTTAATATAAATATAACATTGTGCTAATAATTAAAACATAGTATTTTCAATACATTTAATAAATCAAAATATTGTTGCGTATCAGATATACCTTTAATTCAAAACAGGCATCATAAAGTGTAAAATTTGGGAAAAATTGTTTCTCTCATCGTTGTATAACCAAAAATATAAAACTATTGGTTTCATGATTTAACATTAATGTGTAATGTTTCGACGGTAAACGAAAAAAATACCATTACTTTATTTTCCTAAATTCGTAAGTTCTAAAAATAACTGCATATTCCTAAAATGTAAATAAGTTTAAAATTACTTTTATAATATTTATTTATTCAAAAAATAATATTGGTATTAGTTGCTGATTTAAAATTATATTGCTTACTTTACGTGTAATGAAAGACAGAGAGTGAGTGCAAATACTCTTGCTAATAAAAATATTCGAACACATATTTTGTAGCAGGAGCTAATAAACGTGTGTTTGAATATTTGCCATTATAAAATAACTTTAAAATATAACATGTGATGTTTTCTCTTTAAACTTTAAGTTCGAACAATGTGGCAAAGTGAATAAATTAGAGCAATGTCTAGAGAAGAGAGAACCTATCGGTAGTATTTCTTACTAACAAAGCTTTATAAGTCTTTTAGCTATAAAGTTCTCAATCTTAGGGCAGAAAAACTTCTAAAAAGTAAACTGTTACTGTAAGTACCATATGTTCAGACCGCGAAAGTTTCCCAATTCATTGTCCCCTTTATTACCTAAGGGTTTTTTTATAGCATAAGCTTATGTGTTTAAATCATGGCTACTCGAAGAGTGGTATGGTAGCGTTCATTTATTGTTTTTTATGTCTCACCTTAATAAAAAATACTATTTATTGGGAAGGAATATAAGACAATTATTAGGAATTTTATTGCCAACAACCATAACCATAACCGGCCCTCGTGTGTAGACGACACACGAGGGCCGGTTATGGTCATCAGGATGATGATTATTGTAGTTTTATTAATTACGGAAATCAAGTTTTATTAAAGTTATGCGAAGCTTAGGCAGTGCTATTATTTTATGTTTTGAAATGTTATAAATATTAAGATCAATAAAATATGGCCCACACAGATGTTTTTTTTTTGTTTTCTGTTCCATTTATTTTTTTTTGGACTTATTAATTATTATTATAATTTACAGGAGTTAATCTGATATATTTTCATATAATCTATTCCTATTTTATTTGTCTCTTTCAGTAAATAAGCCGAAATCTATTAATTTCATAATTTTCAATTACTGTACTAAGATAATAAAAAATGAGTATTAAATGATGAGTGAAAAATTGAATGGATATATTATTTTAACCTTACCTTACAAATTATTTCGTAACGTTTTGCAATTAAAAACTTTTGAATCCAAATACAAAAAAACTGTAAAGGAGTAAATTCTGCATATAAAAAATATTTTAAAAAGATTGATTGATTTAGCACATAGAAACCTGTTATTAGAATTTTTGTCTCTCTGTCTTGTCCGTGTGTTAATTTGTTCTTCAATCACGCGATATCTACAGCACATGAAATTTGGTATAATGATAGTTTCTATCGATGCGAACGAAGTCGCTTCGACACAACTAGTACCAGAACATTTTATTTTGTGTATGCTTTGTTGTCCGATTTCCTGAAATAAACAAATAGGGTAAATTTTAAGAAATAATTAAAACATATTTTGTACTGTTGCACAAATTGTTTTGCCCCTTCATTTTAAATAACTTTTCCCTACATTATTGTGTTTGATGTCCAAATAGCCGATACTGTAACTAACGGAATTCACTTTCACTATCAAGAAATATCACTATTTTTATGAAATGTCACTATTTATAGCTTATATTATTAGATAATATGTTCGTATTTATACAGAAGATTAGCATAAGTAGCTACTTTTAAACAGATAAGTTTAGTACTTACTATGAACTTATTAATAATATTTTGTATGTCAAACTACATGTCAGCATGTTCTATTTATAAGTTATTTTGATGTTAATGTGCTGTAAAAATTCTTTTACTTACAAACACAATGACTTAAACAGTCATATAGATTAAAGAATGCGTTGATTTGCAAAATTGCAACATCATTTAGTTAGGAGTCTATATTACCTTTTCTTAGTTATCATAAGTTATATCAATGCATATATATTAAGAACGATGCAATATATTGTTCTTACATTAAAAAAAGGCCTCAAAAACTAGTGAATGCGTTTTATAGGTATTGTATTTTTACGGTTGTATTTTAAGGTTATCAGATTTTTGAAGATTGTAGGCCAGATTCTTTTCTTATCAAACGTGTTCTGAGTTCCGATTGAAAGACTTTTGAATTCAATAGTAGAATATGATAAACATATCTTCCATTTATGCTCTATCCATTTAGACCTCTAGGTCTCGGCTGGCAGGTGAAACTACCGTGCATAACTGTTCTTTTTTTGTAACTACTTTTGTATCATTGGAGCTTGAATGAGTTTGCAGCAATAATTGATCAAACTCTGAACTTAAATACCTCTTTAGTTCAATCAAAATTTTCTGATGATGATATCTTCGGGTCTATGGTCAGTTTACAAATATAAGAGAGTACTCATTGTATCCACGTATTTCAAAGCAGTTATCCCACTGTTGTCTCTTTTTGGTAACAGTCACCGAATAATCCAATTATCGCGTAATCCAATAGTCTTCTCTGGTAAATTCTTCGATATCAAAACTGCAGGCATTAGTTAAAATTATTACCAAAAATAATTTTACATTTCAATGCTTTTGTTAAAACTGAAATTTTATTAATCAAATACTTAAATGTGTCTATTGGTTTGCTCCTTTTATATCAGAAAAAATACTGCATAAATTTAGCTGAAAATTGGCAAGTATATGTTTGAGAAATTATCATATGAAAACTGTGAACTTTTTTATCTTTGTGGAATAATTAAACAAATGTATGATGTAATGAATAAAGTGCACTTTTATGAGTTTACTTCTGAAATATACCTAAAATAACCATTATTTTTGTTCAAAAAAGGCTCAACGTTTAGCTAAGCGCAGAATTGATTCTCTAGATTAATATCAAATATTTAAATTTGTGCTTAGCTGGTAACAGG
The DNA here is from genome assembly GCA_039881145.1 of Druceiella hillmani. Classification (NCBI taxonomy): domain Eukaryota; kingdom Metazoa; phylum Arthropoda; class Insecta; order Lepidoptera; family Hepialidae; genus Druceiella; species Druceiella hillmani. The sequence continues at coordinate 17,462,922 of JAYKKI010000022.1, forward strand.
CTGACGTCAATAAAAGCAATTCGTAAATGTGCAGGATGACGGATTTAACTTTTCGACGTCCAATGGTTCATATACGTGGACATTATTTATGATTGATTTTCATTTACACGCTTCCCCATTTGTCATCCATATTCAAGTTTTCTGTCTCAACTTCCAGAGGCGGACATATGAAATGCTCACGCTTAAACTCATTGGAATTCAAGCGAACGATTGAATAAATGAATGATTATTTGTCCACAAATGAAAGATTAATCACAGACCAAAAGATGAGTGTTTACGTCATTTCTATTTATTATAGACGATTTCACAGCTCCTTTAGGTCGTGTATTTTTGGTCATTTAACGGGGGCAATTGAAAAATTGTTCCATTTCGATAGGATCTATGCGGCTATGTTTATATAGTTGATGTTTGATGATAGGTAAATTTTATTTTTCCTAGCAGCAATTTATTAGCAATTTATCAGTTCAAACTATCAATAATCTTATAAAAAGCTAATTTTTAGGCAATTATTTGAATATTTTCAATTAATTTTTAGTTGAAAACATGTATTTTTCTTGAAGTTAATATAATCATACGATCTTTTACTGAATTGATTGCCATGTGGAATAATAAATGAAACTTTAAAATAGAATCATTTAATCAAAATAATCAAAATTTCTTTCTGACAATTGTGGTTGATTTCCTTGATGGTAGTGGTGGATTTCCTTGCTGTTGCATCTCTTTCGTGGTCAAATATCTTCTAGTTTACGAATTAGACAATAATGACGAATTTGTGAGTCAAAATGTTATATGGATTTGAATTAGTCTTAGAGTAAGTTGAATATGCTCAAATATATCAAATTCTTTAACTAGCAGCAATATGGTAGGAAAAAATCGTATGATATTCTATATTGTACTAGAAATGTCTAAATGATCGTTATAGGGTTGTATATATCGTAAATTTAAAGACCGATTAGAGAAACCCCTCGCTTTTGCAACGTTCTTTTTATGTGTAAAATATAATACATTCATCATAATTCATATCATTCACAACAAAATTATAATTCCGTTTGAAATACGGATACGTATTAATTTCATTATATTTATTTGGAAATGCCTAATTTTTTTGAACAGAGATTCGTACCTCAAAAGGAAAAGAAGATAACATACTTTTTAAGATAACCGGCGTATTATTCGGTTCGTCTGGCACAGCCTTTTTCCTCAGAAACCGCTTGATGTAGAAATTTCAAATATATGTATGTATATATATATATATATATATATATATATATATATATACATACATATATATATATATATATATATATATATATATATTAACGATTAAACCTAAAATTAACCCAAAAGTTATTGGTAAATTGTAATTATGATTTCAGAGGCCTTTGTAGAAAGAGTGGTATTCGCAATTTAGTATTCGCGATCCCTTCCCTAATTAAATTAGGTACCATTAGATATTTTTTGAACTGGGAACTTTATATTGCATATTATTTATGACTTATTATAAGTAAAGTTCTCTTTAAACGAGATAAGAAAATCTCGATGCGTGGGCCAGGCTGATATCATTTGTCTATTTGTCTAATTTAATTTGGTGTTAATTTTTAGTTTCTAAGAAACTAATTTATTTTTGGTTTTAATATATAAAAGCTATATGTCATTCCCCTCACTTCACTTCAAACCCTACCTACTGCATTAAAGACCATCGGTATACCTGACAAACTGGATCGAGTATGGCTGGACGTTTTTTGCATATTATAATGATTATCTGAAGGAATAAACAAAATTTCATCCTTTCTATCAACCCAAATTTGTCGTCGATATTTGAATAAAAATCTTATTTCATACCAGAACTGTCATTATTTTTTCTTTCCTTTAATGAAAATCGTATTATTAGAGTCTTGTTTGTAATACGTTTTAATAATTTTCACTCTTTGTTACTGAAAGTATGAAATCGTATGCAGAAAAATCGAAGTTGTAAGAAACACCCGAATTATAACAGGATACCCTGTCACTCTCTATCATTTTAGTACTATATCACAGAAAATGCATTTTCTTATCTGAGTAAGATTCTAAAATTTCCGAATGTGGAATAAATCATATAAATAAATGTGACCTGTAATAAATTTAAATAAACCATTATGAGACTTTCTAAAGTCCATCATCGTGTAGAAATCTTTCGATAATTTTTTTAAAGTCTATTTCGAATTAAGAAATAAAAATATATAAATAACAAGTGTGTACTAATCGCGAAATAATATTCAGCACAAATAAAAACATGGAGGTGGAAAATTTGGTTGCTAGACATCGAGCACAAACCTGTCATCTGCCTTTCGTATTTCGTTTACTGAATGCAAAATCTCGTTACTGACAAATGTATATAATTTAATTCGCGGCGATGGCGAGAATACGATAAGGAAAAGTTTTCCGTATGTGACTTCCTAAAACTTTTAGTATTTATCGAAATATCAGTTGAATTGATAATGAGTATCGATATGATTAAAATAATTTAAGTAATTAACCGATGACATCATAAATTATCCGCTGTCTGTATTTCGAAGCGTTAACCATATATATTAACCTGTAAAATAATTGGTTCTAAAATTTATTTACAATCAAGTCAATTAAAAGAGTATTTTAACATGTCATTTGTACCATTAATAAAGTAACTTTTGCACGCTACGCAATTAATGAAATCCCTGCGTCATCGATAGGACCAGGAAGTAATAAGTTTAAGGTTTTTTTCTAACTTTAACTAGGTAACTAACGTAAGCAATGTTTTTAAGTATTCGGTATAAATTTGAATAAATCAATTGTAAGGCTTAAAATTCTTAAAAATAACAAAAAATAATATCTAATCTATTATGATTTGGCCTGTGTCGTAAATAAAATATCAAGCATGATTATCGAAAAAAATTTGTTTGTGAACCAGAAAAATGGGAATAAATTAACTGCCAGATTCAAATACAAAATCTTTTCAATAAAATTTAATATACAAAGTTAATTGAATGTCTATTCCAAAGATAATGAAAATATCCAAAAAATATAAATGATTACAAAATTCATAGTGATCAAATATATCATCCACTTTTAACATTTTTTTTCGCCGATATTAAAAGCACCAACATTAGTTTCGTGTATGAAGTACAAGAGGAAATATAATTATTTTTATTTTCTCATTAAATTTTTTGATGTCTACTAAAATTGTCACAATAAGCGCCGATGCGTCGACGTCAGCAATTAATATCATAAAATCTACAGGATAAATCTAATGGTCTGCCACAATCGGGACTTGAAATAACTTTGTCCTTTGGTTTATTCGTTTTGTTTGGTGATACGTTTCTTCTACGTTTTGTACACGTATTTATTACATATTGTGACGTCAAGTGAATGAATGAAATTAATTTTCGTAATAAAGTTTATTGAGGCGCTGATCGAAGAACAATTTAGTAATTTTTGTATTTATTTTTTGTAAATAGTCGTAAAATTCTCAATATCTTTTTTCGTCAAGACTCATTAATTAAGATATCATAATAATAGTGAAAGACATAAACGGAACATAATAATATAGAAAGACAAATTTAAAAAAAACGATTCGTTAAAATAATTTTAGATATGAAATCGTTATTCAGAGCAAAACAAATTATATGTTCGTTTTTTTTGTTGAAAATGTTTTCTAATTTTTAACCTGAAAAAGCTGATAATAAAATAAAATATGAGCTGAAAAATAAACAGTAAAACTCAGTTTCATTCTTCTGATAATTTTAATATAAATTATATAATTTTCTAAGGAAAAATATTTCCCACAGACAAGAAAATGCGTAGTAAATTACAAGTATAATACTTAATCATATATTCTTATAAAAGTATAATACTTATTCGTTCATGACGATTATGTAAAATTTATTACATGAATTTTTCATGTTACTTTCTTCGTATATGTAAAACGTGTACAAAGATTATTACACAAAATAAACTGTAATAGTGAAACAGGTGTTTATCAGAGTTTATATGTATACTATATGTACATTTAGTTAAATATAACGGAATTTCCGTAATATTACAGAAATAATATACGAGTTTTTATAATAAGGTGTGAGTATTAGTTTAGCTAAATGTTATACAGTCGCTGAAATATAATAAAAAGTTATGTATTGTACATATAATAACAATTTCAGAAAAAGAGTGAGAAAGATAGAGTAATATTGAATACACAAAAAGAAGAAAACAGGTTACAATGTTGAATATTTGTATCCGAAGTCGGAATTAGCCCAAAAGTAAACTCGCATCCCTCATTTATTTAATTTATTATTATTTTAATTATCAGCCCTGAATTTTTCCTTAAGTGGCACGACTTTTCCTGAACACATATTTCTTTCCTGGATTATGCTTTTTAAATATCGAAAATGTGCAAAAGGAAATCGTAGCATTCCATCTATTTTTTGATATGGAATATATAGAATAACAATCAAATTCGCTGTAATGTAAGTAGTAGCGAAGCATCAATGATGATAAATCTTAATTAAATATATAACTTAATTAATCTCTAAAATTTAGATAGGAAATACAATGAAAAATGAATTAATTACTATTTTCAAATCAATTACCACAGATCACTTTCCAACAGACTGTCCAAAATAAGTGTGACCTCCTTTTCTTTTATGTAATCGATAGTTGCATTTCTTGTATTTATTTTCAACATCATAGCGATAATTTGTTTTCTTTACTCTTGGATGAGTGGGATCCTTAGGTTGGAACCCAATCAAATTTCTGAAACATCGTGGACAGTTAAATGCATTTCTCAGTTCACCATATCTAAAGAAATAAAAAAAATATTCGCTGTGAACATTTTATGGGACGTCAAAATGAAATCCTAATTATAAAAAGCAATAGAGAAAAAAATAATGCGTGATGCGTTTTTTATACTTTTTTAATTGACAAAAAATGGTCTAATGCTTCTAACAGGATTAGAGATTTCTTTCGAATATGAGTATGAATTTGTATTCAATGATATGGTGTTGACAGTTAGCCACAAGTTGATGAGATGTATTAATTTATATAAATGTAGATTGAATAAGGTTGAAATCATTAATTTATTTTAACTACTGTATAAGGCGTATTTATTTCTAGAAATCCAATGTATTATGCTAAGGAAAATTCTAACAGGATATTAAAAACTATTATAGCCGATTTATATTAATAGATTATGTAAGTTAAGATTATGCAAGTAACAAAAATACGTACATTTTCAGTTGAGTAAAAAGCCAAAGAAGAAAAAGGGAGTCCTTCGTGTTTAATTATGGCAGTTATACTGTATCTGTAACCTTCATCATATTGCGTTATGCATTATGACAGTTATAATGCGTCTGTAAAAATGTATGAGATGTTATTTGAAAAAAAATACTAGTAATTGTGAACATTTACCCTATTATGACTACACGTTGTTTTTTTATCGCATTGATCGTCATTACGTTTCCGCAAGATATACGTCATCGATCTATAATTGACATTGTATTTCATATAATTAACTGAATATTATACATAATATGCAAGAGTTTTCCCTAATAACTCTGTTTAATTGACAAGTAATAATGAGATAAAGCATTTTCCATTAAATAATTACACTTCCTTACCTTTTTATGTGTATAATTTTACTGATGTCAACTATAATTTTATTAGAGAAATAAATGAAAAGTGACTTCGATGATTCATTCTAGATAGTCATATCGGATCATTAGCTTTGATTAAAATAAAGAGTTAATTTTTATTTTATTTACACGAATTATACAAAATAAATTGGTCAGTTCACATCAAATGGCCCCAAATGAACCGGCCATGCTGGAATGAATCTTATTTGCAGTGAATAAAAAAGAATAAAAAACGCAAACCAAAATAACTACAACAAAAGTAAATAAAATTTTACAATTACTCGTAACAATTAATGATGAAATAATTTTTTTTATTTACACATTCATTCTGGATAAATCGTTCAATTGAATTATCAAAAGTAAACGAAAATAGGACATACCTGTATTTATTTATCTATTATAATAAACATGGAAAAACATATAAAATAATTTCTGTACTGGTGTAATTTAAGTAATGATGTAAGTCAACCGAAAAAATTAAAATTTAAAGGTTTAGAAAAACATTGCAATTTTTTTTCTGTTTTTAATATAAATGGTATGAAAATTCGAGGACAGGTTACTTATTACATTAAAGTTTAATATTTTGCGAAGTGGGGTTTCGAAATAAAGAAAATGGATTCACTAAACTTAGATTTTGTTTTAAAAGACCTATTCAATGACATACCACTAAATGGGATGAGTAAAGAAGGTTTTTCACCAATTTTACGTGTATGTGGAGATAAATTAACGTTTCTTTTAAACATTTTACCAGATATTATGTGAAATTTCTACTTAAAGCGAAATGTCATATGCGTGGTCCAAAAAACGAGGGAGAGACGAATGGACGGAAGGATGCATGAAGAGTAACTACGCAGTTATGTGGGTTCCAGTTTCACTACGTGTCCCTTAAAATTAATCCAGATAGTAAGAAATAAAATGTTGATAGTCCAGACCCTCCTGGCTTTAACAAAAAAGCGACAGCAATCTATTTGAGAATAAAACCGGTTAAGTACTATTATACATCATCAATATAAGGTCTTCTGTTGATACAGTGCAACCCCAAAACAGGGACACTGCAGTCATGGGATAACAACATAACAGTGTCTCGCAATACTCATTTGACCTTGAATCAGTAACCAACTAACTTACTGTAACCACACAGCTTGCAGCTCAATTCTATATCGATCGATATGTCTTTGATTTGAAAATATGAACACTTAATCTTCCATAGGTACTGTTTTCATTGAATTATTCACAAATAATAATATTGTTTTTTTATTAAGTTGTCGCATTTCAAAATGGCACAAAAATATGATGAATTACTCAAAAACTAGGAGATATCGAATCACTTTTATAGTATTTCTTTAAATAAAATGTAAGCTTTTAAAAGCCCTTTTACTTTCATAATTTTAGATTCAGTAGTTTAATTTTATATTATTTAAATCGGAGGAGAGATATATATTTTTAAAATATTTGTAAATGTTAACTATGGAGATTATTTACATCAACATAAAAAATTTTTAATTCTTTGTAAAAATGTGAGAGATGGGCAGAATGAAGGACGCGTAACCAAATTTAAGGATTTCATGCTTTTCTTTCGAAATTGTGAACAATAAAAACACTATTTGTGTCAAATGTTTCATCACAGTTACTCCAACCCATTTATTTAACTTTATTTAATTGAATAGTAGGCTAACTAATATGTACAATTTTTGATTAATTTAAAACTGCTGTTTGATAATTTAAAATTTTTGTATAGTAAATTATAAAACCGATTCTGGAGCATTCGAAAAATTTGGGAAGAAATATAACTACGAAGTTCCGGTTAAATAAATGATAACAAAGAAGAAGATACAAGTATGTTAAAATTATTTACTATCTCTATAAGGATTCCTTTTTTCCGTTTGATTTACAAAACCCTAAAAAGAAATAGAATGCTGAAATTATATACAGATGAAGAGATAGGGGAAAGAAAACACAATATTTTCTCCTCGCCCGCTATAAATTGCCAGCTTTATAATGTTTCTGATCAAGTAATATATTTGTTTACCAATCACGGTCAATCTTTTTTTTTATATGGAAACCATTTTAATGAGACTGAGGAATACCGTCTGGAATTAGCTTTAATTCGTCTATTTGCTTAAAGGCGATTAACATCAGCAAACAAACTTAATTTTCAATCTAAGTAATAATAAAGATAGAAGGAAACAAAAGATGCAAAGAATTAACTCCGCCACAGTTTATAATCGGTGAAGTTATTAATGGAGTTGAATTATTGCAAGATTTTCCGCAAACAAAACGTGTACATAAATGTTTATTGCGTATTAAAGTAGCAAAATAATAAAATCAAATGCCCCGAAGCTTCGAAAGCTATTAAATTCGTATTAAACTTAAGGTAGAGTAATTGCCCGTTAATTACGTCGCATGATCGTATAATGGAGAAATGATTCATTTTAAGTTTCCTCGGTTTTGATAATTTTTTTAGTATGTATCTCACCGTTCTCCCAAGCTAATTAATGTAGTCTTGTGAAAGAGTGAGGATGAGGAATTTATTTCCTATGCTTAATATATTCACTACCAACTTGAATATTCCCGATTAATCCAGTTACAGAACAATTTTTTTACTCTCCTTAAAATTAATTTTCTGCTCAAAGTCCGAGTAAGTACTCGAATATATAATTTAATTGGTTGTAAATAAAACTGTCATTAGTAACTATCCTTTCAATATAACAGCACTTTCCGTTTTTAAAGCATTATTGGTAAACAAAGCATGGAAATTTGTGAATGTCTACATCTTTGAGGAAGCCGTGAAGCCAGTATTTAAATTATTAATGTGTCCCATGTAGCTTCAATATATATAAATACGGCAACATTATTGTTGGTAACTGAAATAATATCTTTTTACAGGTGTCAAACAGATGATGACACTGTCTAATTTAAGGCTCCTGTATAAAAACTTACTATTACTTACTACTTAGTATATTTGCTACAGGCATTCGGCATAGATATGTTAGTTTTATTTCCGTCGTGTTTCGTTTTTTTTCTTCTATGGTATGTTTGGTGAAACACTCTTTTCTATACAGAATTTTAAACTTGTTCCCTCAGAGTTTTCCTTATGACATCATTTCACAGGGTTGATTAGAACAAATATTTTTAATTGTGTAAAAAGAAAGAAAATATAATTTTTATTTTTTTTTCTTGATTAAAATAATGTAAAATATTACATATATAATAAAAATTATGCACGAAACGCCATGTCAGCATTTTACGAGTGCATCACCTGGTCCTATTAGTTATATTTATCTTTAAATTTTTGTTTGAAAAAGAGATTTGATGACAGTTTTTTGAGTTGAATTTTTTAATTCCGTAATTTATACTATAGTAATTTTTATGGTTTCTATGCAAAGAAAAACAGTAGAATTCTGAAATTTCTTTGCTCCACCCAATAATTCAATATAAATCAGAACATATTAATATTTGAGAACAAATAAAATATAACATTTGCTAAAATAGGTTTTGGGTTAAAATTATTATTCAGAGTCAAATAAATTATGTGGTTCGACAACGGATAAAAAAAAATTGGATATTCGAATTATATAGTGACTTATCTTTCTTGGAAGTACATTACTTTATTTTAAGCAGGTTAAAATGATTAATGAATGATTAATTCGTTTAATTAATATTAATTTCTTAACCTGACATTAAAATCTATACTAAATTACAGAAAGGCTCAATTTGATTCTTGTAATAATTATAATCTAAATTACATGAATATTATTATTTTTTAAAGAAAATGTTTCCCCCAAAGAAGAAAATGTGTAGTAAATTATAAATATTAGTTTAAATAAATCTTACACAATCAAAGAAATATAACAAAACTTAAATATTTTAAATACAATTACAACAACAAAAAAGAACTAAGCAAGAAAGAAAATATATACTAATATTATAAACAAGATTCTTATATACTAATATTACAAAGAAGAAAAACATATACTAATATTATATACACGAAAAGAAGCGAATTGGATATAATACTGTACAACCATGTCCAGTTTCGAAATCTGCCTAAACGTAAAGTTGTATTCTTCATTTATTTAATTTCTTGAGGTTACAATTAATAGCACTAAATCCTTACTTAAGCGGTACTGTACTTTCGTTAACATCTATTCTTTCCCAGGAATAAAATTGTGTCAAAATAATATAAAATAAATTGACGCTACCAAGATAATTATTCACTTTTGTGTAACTTATTTTTGAATTATTATTGTAATCATTGTTATTTAGAGGAAACATCCAAAGAAATTGCAGCGAGCTATTTTTTTTAAATCTTGAAAGAAAATAAATAATCAGACACGCAAGCTTTTTTAAACTTTTTCAAACTAAAGCCATCTAAATAAAGTTTAATTAATAACGAAAATAAATGAATTTGCTAAATTTTTTTGTAATTTATTGATTTTAAATTTTGAATAAATAATAAAGTAATAATTTATAAAGTAAAAAAATACATATCTAAACTTAAAATTACTTAGAGAAATATACTTAAAATATTCTTTAATAACTATCTTGAATACAGTCTCAGTCACTACACGCATGTAAATATACGTGTAGTGAGCAACTTCATTTCGATCAGTTAAGTGTATTATTTTGCAATACACCATGTTTAAAAAAATTAAACAAAATAAATTTTGAAGTCGGCGGTTTTTCATAGGATAAAACTGAATTTTGCTAACATTGTGGTTAGTGAAATGTATTACTGAATATATTTGGCGTTAATTAAGCGTTTATTACGCTTTAGCGTAAAGATGTTATCATACAACGAAACCTAGGTCGTGTTAAAGAATTTAAAGAAAGTAGAAATAATACTTCATTACGTAGTTTTATTAAACTATGTAAATGTATTATTTCGCAATGAATCATATTTATTTAAATAAAATAAAGCTACTTTGCTCTCAGAGTGAAAATGAGACAGTACTGTAAATTCGAAGATCAACGTCCGTAACTGCATGCGTATATTAATTATTGTATTACCTGACAACAAACATATTATACATTCACTAAATAGTTGGACGTCTGCCACGCCGGATGCTGTAGGGGTGCACTGTTGTGAAACAAATGGGCGGCATTAATGACTGACTTAAATATAAGTTCAATTTCGCTGTTAAAACGTGACAGGCCCATACGAGATTATTCGGGGAATATGGATGATAGTGGGATTGTTTTTGCGTGTGTTTTGTATATTTTTGGAGGAAAGTATTAACGACTTCTCTGGATAATTATAACAGACGAGACAGAAAACATGAAAATAATTTAGTAAGTTTTTTTATTTCGTTTTAACGCAAGAAAAATTGTCTAGTGCTTTTAATAGGATTAGCAATTGGTTTCTAATTTATGTTTATATGTATATATATATATATATATATATATATATATATATATATATATATATATATATACATACATATATATATATATATATATATATATATATATATATACATACATATATATATATATATATATATATATATATATATAAAATTCTTATTTTCTGTTTTCATAATATGATAAGAAATGCTAAGGAATATTTAGAGATAAAATTAAACAAATTTAATTCAGATGTATATTAAATAGCGATCCATTTATTTATAGATTTATTTAAAAATGTTATTGCGAACAACACTAACATATAGGGTATAATTATTTCAGAAAACATAATTCCTTAAGCTAGCTAAAAGAACATATAATAAATATTATACACATAGAGTAATAGGTTATGCAAGTAGCAATAATACATACAGGTAATATCAGGTAAATAGTATATACAGGTGGTGAATTAAAACAGAAAATGAGAGAGTCCTTCATCTTTATTTTGATATAGCTTTTATACTGTGCTTGTCAAACAGTATAAGTTACGATTTATGAAGAAAATACTAAAATTGTTAATAGTAATACTCGATTTATGATACCATGTTGCTTATTCGTCTCATTAACCGCCATCGCATATCCGCGGTATTTCCGTTATTGAAGTATTATGGACAGTTATTTAATTTAATTAACGGAATTTTCACAATTAAATGAAACTACGTGATGTAGTATTATTTCTACATTCTTTAAGTTCTTTACCACGACCTGGGTATCATTGTATTACAACATCTTCAGGTGGGATATTAGCAAAGAATAAATCTTAGGAACATCCAACAGCATTTATATGTTTCAAACACAATAGCGGAAGCCGGGTTTGTGTGGGTTTTTCCTCCGCTTATGTTAGTGAGTTTATTGCAGGGGCGCGGTGTAGGTTTTATTATATTTCCGAGAGTTATACGGTATACCAGTATTTTAGTGAGGGTAATAAATTCAATTGTTGTTATTATGTGAGGTTGTACAATGCAAATGTTCCGGTGTAAGTAATCAAATTAAGGGGAGGTTATTATCGGTAATATATTTATACAAAAGCAAGGGTATTTGAAAGTAAGGACAAGGTAATACCATAAATTCTACATATCTCCGGTTTTGTTTATTCATATATTTATTTCTTTTAATTTTTTTTCTTTGTTTTATACATACTTATATTTATATTTATATGTGTATTTGGGCTGAAACAATTTCAAGAGTACTGTAGTCTCAATATTGTCTAATTATATTATATCTAGAAGATATTGAGTATGGTTGATGATATTATATTTAGTTGTTAATTTAATATATTAACTTTGGTGTCTTTTTTATGTCTGTTTATTTCTAATGTTTCTAGGATATTAAGTTTATTACCTTTTGTATTTATTTGTAATATATAGGGGCATTATCAGTATGGGGGTGATGGTTATTTTCAATGAGATGTTTAGCAAAAGTGAGATGAGTCTGGTTTAATGTTTCACCAGCTGGTAATGTGTTCTTTATATCTTGTATTAAAATCTCTTCCGGTTTGACCTATATATACACTATTACATTCGTTATATTTAAGTTAATAGATACCACTCTTTTTATGTTTATCAATTTTTTCTTTATTATTAATAAGGATTTTACTCAAGTTATTTAAAGTATTATAAGCACATCTTGTATTATTTATATTTTTATTATTAGTTAAGAGTTTTCCTAATTTGAATGAAACATTACCTATGTATGGGATAGATTTATAGTAAACATTACTATTATTTGGTACGACCGGGTATAGTATTTTTCTTATATTATTATGGTACAGTATTGTGACAATTGATGGGTTATAATTATAATTTACTGCGATTTGTTTTATAGTTCTTATTTCTTTACGTAAATTAGGTTTTTCTAGAGGGATGGTTAAAGCTCTGTGAATCATGGAATGGAAGGCTGCTAACTTATGGGACCAAGGGTGTTGAGATTGACCATTAATTATGGAGTCTGTAAATGTGTCTTTTCTAAATATACTAAATTTATGTTTGTTATTTCTGCGTTTTATTGTTATATCTAAAAAGTTTAGTTTATTATCGGATTCTACTTCTAAAGTGAATTTGATATTATTGTGTAGGGAGTTGGCAAAGTTAACAAACTGGTCTAACTGTCGCTGTGTACCATTCCAGCAGATAAGGATATCATCAACGTATTTATAATAATATAATATATTGGTCGCTAATTTACTGTTTAAGAGGCTGGTTTCTATATTGTTCATAAATAACTCGGCTAAAAGGGGACTGAGGGGGAGCCCATTGCAAGGCCATTGACTTGTTGAAAAAATTTGTTATCGAATAGGAAATAATTTTGATCCATGCATTCTAGAAACATTAGAAATAAACAGACATAAAAAAGACATCAAAGTTAATATATTAAATGAACAACTAAATATAATATCATCAATCATACTTAATATCTTCTAGATATAATATAATTAGACAACATTGATACTACAGTACTTTTGAAATTGTTTCGGCCCAAATACACATATAAATATAAATATAAGTATATATAAGAAAAAATTAATTAATTGAAAGAAATAAATATATGAATCAACAAAACCGGAGATATGTAGAATTAGTGGTATTACCTTTTCCTTACTTTCAAATACCCTTGCTTTTGTATAAATATATTACCGATAATAACTTACTTCCCTTTAATTTGATTATATACACCGGAAAATTTGCTTTGTACAACCTCACATAATAACAGCAATTAAATTTATTACCCTCACTAAAATACTGGTATCTCGTATATCTCTTGGAAATATAATAAAACCTACACCGCGCCCCTGCAATAAACTCACTAACATAAGCAGTGGAAAAATACGCATAAACCCGGCTTCCGCTATTGTGTTTGAAACATATAAATGCTTAAAGAGGTAATCTTTGCTAATATCCCACCTGAAGATGTTGTAATACAACGAAACCTAGGTCGTGGTAAAGAAATTAAAGAAAGTAGAAATAATACTACATTACGTAGTTTCATTTAATCGTGAATAATGAATTTCTACAAAATTAACGCCAAATATATTCAATAACGGAATTTTATAAACAATATGGAAGAACTTTTTTAATAATAATAATTTTTTTAATATGTGCTTGCTCTTTTTAAATTAAAAAATTTTAATAAGAGAAAGAATTTTTTGAAAAATAATTACGCTTTTCCAACTTTGCATGTCTTTAGTAATACTGACAGTAATCCTAGTTGTATTAGAGAAATAAATGAAAAGTGAAACTATTTCCAGTAATATTTATTCGAATTTACATAGTTCACACTTGATGATCGTGTGTCATAATTTGCTTTGAGTGAAAAGAAAAGTGAATTCACTTTTTTTTTAGGTGAAATATAAAAAATAAAACGATCAGTTTACTTCAATGGCGTCAAAATAAATTCCGCCATGCTGCGGATGAATCTGATTTGCAAAGAGAGAGAAAAACAAATGAAAAACACAAAGGAAAGTAACTATAGCTAGAGTAAAAAATATTTTAAAAGTGCCCATAACAATGAAATCATTATTCATTTTGGTATTCACACATATCATTTTGGATGAATCATCCGATTGGATTATCAGAAAAATTGAGCATGTGTACACTTTGTATAGACATCAGCTTGGATGCTTACTTTGGGTGATGTGTTAAATACTCTATTCAATCGCTATTAATTTTACATTATACATCCGTGATTATCATCGAAAATTAACTAACAAAACACGGTATTAATTAAAACGGACCGTAATTAACTCCTAACATGGGTCTCATATAAGGATAGGTCCGAGACACGGTAAATTTAGCATTAATTATTTTTTTGATTTTTAATGTGTAGCCGATATATTAATGTCACAAATGTCATGTTATGTCACCATTTCGATGTGACAAGTGACTTACAATGTTAAGGTTATCATATAAATTTTTAAATGTAGCATATATCATTTCTTAAATAGATTCGAATATAAGGTTATTTTACAGATAGGAAAATTATTTTAGTTAGGTCCAAGGGTTTTTTCTAACTTTGAGTACTTTAAGCTGCCGAATTTTTAACTTTGAAATAAAAGTTTAAATCAGTGCATATCATGTTACAATCCTGTGTTAGGAAATAAGTCCTTTTAACTGAAATAATAGAATTCACCATGGGTATCTGCAAGAACATAAAGTATCGTAGTTGTCTAAATCTTTCGGTATTATTGATTCATCTTTCGGTATTATTGTTAGTCGAAATGAGTTGAATGGAAATTTTTGATAAGTTTGAATTTTTCTTCATTTTTAAAATTGTCGGTTAGAAGATCAGAAGCCAAATTACATATAAATTTAAAATTAACATTTCGCGAAATGGGTTATCAAAACTAAAGTCACGGATTCAGTAAATTTCAATTTGGTTTTAAAAAGCCTATCCAATGACATCTCTCTAAATGGAGTGGGTGAAAAAAGGTTTCTATCTCGTTTTACGTGAATGAGGATATAACTTATTTTTCAAAAATTTTGAAAGACTTTAGTTGAAATCTCTACGTAAAGCATTTGTTTGCAAATTGTTACGTGCGTAGGTACGAGTAGGTAGGTCAAAAATTTACGAATAAACAGATGTATGAGTTAACGTAGAGGAATCATGAAGTCGTAAGGGTTTTGACGTGAATACGTCTTTAAATTTGCTACCATACGGGGGCAATCCAAAAAACCTAATGATAACGAAATCGGGGGATAGAGTTTGGCATTGCAGTTTCGAATCTATTCTCTAGATCAAAAATTAAATTATACCACTGGATAGCTAAAGGATCAAAGAATTCATTACAATAAGTGATAATCTGCGGCGCTTCCCTCTCCACAGCGCATTGCGCGCGGTGGAGAGGGAAGCGCCGCCATTTTGAGGTTATTTTGCTGCGTATCGAGATTTGTAATTAGTATAACTTTTGATTCGGAAAAGCTACGATGTTGGTTTAAGTTTTAGTCGTCAGCTGTCGTCAAAATCTATCGATTGTATATAAAACATAGTTTAAAGTTGTGACAGTGCATATAATAAGGTGTTAGAATAAAAAAGTATGATCAAAAATGTATAATGTCGACCTATAAGCTATTGTACCACAATAATTATTTGTTTCCTCGATTTTATCCTAAATACATAAATAAAAATATTATATTTGAAAAATATAACCCGTTACATAGACGTATTCACGTACAACACACGGCCGTATCCATGATACAGCCACACCCTATTTTTTTTTTGTTTCACCTTGTCTACTAAACTCTGAAAATTAATCTTGATAGTAAAAATCGAAATGAGGCTGGTCTCAGCCTCTATCGGCACTAACATAAGAACAACAACGATCTCTTTGAAAATGAAAACTATTAAGTACGAATAGAACTCGTGCTACGAGGGTTCAATATGTCTTTGGGTAAGTACACATGAAAATGCGAACACTTAATTTTCCATCGAGAGTGTTTTTATTAATTTCGTTACAAATATTTACGTTATTTTTGTTAAGACGATATGTCAAAAAATAACACAAATGTATAGTGACTTTCTCGAAAATTTTTATAAATTTTATGTAAACTACTAGAAACTCTTTAATTTTATAATTTTAATTTCAATAGTTTTAGAAACAGAGGAAGAGGGTTCCATTTTTGAAATGTATTTATTTACTTCTTCTGAAGGTTAATTTGCTATATCGATACGCCAAATTTTGAATAGTATTTTGGTCGAAAAGTTTCTGTGAAAAATGTAACAGCCAAAACAGTAGACAGAAGGATGGATGCGTGAGTGACCTTAAAAGTTTTTTGCGCTTTTTTTAAATATTGTTATATATTATATAACAGACGGTAGTAATGTTATATAACAGTCGTTTCCAAACTATTTATTTAAAAATGTATTCATTTAAATTATAGATAAATGGATTTCAAGGATTCTTGAACGACTTGAAAGTGTTTGTCAGCATTTTGTATGAAATTTTGAACTATGAAATTCTGGTTAAATAGTTTTAACGAAATAAAATGAAACAGTGTTAAAATTATATACAGCTCTACACGATATTTTAAATAACTATCGTGTATACATGTATACAATTTCGGCATACTGTAAATTTTTATATAAATAAAGTTGAGAATAAGTGGACATGATGAAGGAAAATAATATATAATGTTTTCTCCTCGTCTGCTTTATAATATCACTATGAGTAATTTTCATGACCAAGTATATGTTTACCAATCACAACCCGTCCTTTGGTTCATATGAATATAATCACCTAAACAAAAGGACGTTCACATATTTGAATATCCACTCCTCTTGAAAAAGTGATATGTTCACGAATATGGACATCTATATGCAATTATATCACCAAAATAATTATTCAATTATTTATAGAAATATATACCTCAAACCTATACTTGAAGCAAGTAATACAAATAATACATCACATACCTACTAAAATCTCTCTAGGCCAAACACAATCATGCAGGAATTTAAATGAGACAGTGGAAAGCCCAATGGAATCGATTTTAATTCATCCGTTTGCCTAAAGTCGATTGTTGTCAGTAAATAAAACTTTATTGTTGCCTTAAATAATAATAAACACGGAGAGAAGCAAAAGATACAAAGACATTATCTTAGCCACGGTATACGATCGGCAAAGTTATTTATGGTGTAGATTTATTGCAAGACGTTCCACAAACAAAACGTGCACATAAATATTCATTGCTTGTTAAAGTATTAAATAATAAAATTAAAAGCTCAGAAGCCGTGATTCAGTCTAACCCGCCATTAAGGCTATTTATTTCTAGAGCTATTAAATTTGTGTTGGACTTAAGATTGAGATAATTTCGTCGAGTGATCGTTTAGTAGGGGAATAATACGTGTTAAATTTCCTCGATTCCGACAGATTTTTTTAATATATGTCTCACTGTTTCACTAAGTATCGGTAAGGAGAATGAGCAATTAATATACTATGCTTAACATATTCAAAGCTGACTGGAACGTCCCTGAATAAGTCAGTTACTGACTTATTTTCTCTTTTATGTTAATGTAAACTTCTTTGAAAAGTACTTAATCGTATAAAAAATTTACTAAGTTTCACTTAAAAACCATCATTTTAACATAAGTTTCAAAATACTCTATGAGAAGTAGAAGCATGCAAGGTTGTCTCACAAATTAATTTTTAAAAGATAAATTGTAAACGGCAAGTCGAAATAATATTAGTTCCTTTTTTAAATACTAATATTTTTAAACATCTGTCTTTGAAAGGGTTACGATAAAACTGAATAGAGGAGAATTGAAAAGATTAATTTACTTTTGCTCATCCCGCAGATGTCTACTTGATTATCGACTTGCGCGTCGGCCTCGACCTTTCAAGGTAGAAATAATTATAACTCGAATAATTTTGCAAGCGATTAACTTTTAATACAGCTTATTAGACAAAAGGGATGTTCTTTATAAGTTTTCTTTTTACATATTTATCATGATCTCAATTTTTCTTTAAAAAATGATAGTCGTTTCCGTTAGTTTATCAGTACGTATATACGTGAAGGATTTGTACGTAAGAATACACCCTACAGTTTGCTTTTCTTGACTGATTTTGGTGATCACTTTTTCCATCGATTAGACAATTATCAGAATTAAAGCTATTTTAGCTTTACAATGATTTATCGGACAGTTTAATTTTTTAAATAATTTTCCGCAAATACCCTAATTTTTCCGTATCCATCATTTGTTCTTGGCCTCCATTTTGTGCGATTCTTCTTGCTCCTATTCTTCGCACTTTTTTATTTTTCACTTTTTCCTACAGCTGTTTATTTAATAAACAACAAAAAAGGCGGGGCATACATATTTTGTTTTGCCTGCGATTTTGAAACTATCTTAACTTTATTTAATAAATTAAACAATTTAACCATGCTACCATAACCTTTTAACGTGTGCTGAACCTGATAAACATCGATTAATTTTATCTATGTTGATAATGTACTGTAGTATTGTTGACTTGATGAACGATGATATTAAAACGTTGTAAATGGCTATACTGGACAAACCTATCGTTTCTTGTGTATTCTTCGTATGAACTACATACAGTTAAAACTCAACTTGTACAATATATTTATAACCCTAATTTAGATGAACACCTTAGTTGAAAATATGGATGTATGATATACCTAAATGCAATATTTTCTTCCTTTTTAGTTTAATTTTACACAGAACTCAGTATTATTTATTCAAAATAATGTATAACCCATTATATGCTTATATAACAATTTTGTGTCCAACTCCATTCATTATAGAATTAATTATTACTGCTCGCAACTCGCACAGAGACGTCCAGTTGCTGACTGTCGCAGGGAAATATTCAGAATTTATCCCTGCACTTATCCAAAACTTATATTAACGCTTTATTAAAAAACTTAATTATTGTACAAATCTCATTTTGTTTCTTCATTATTCAATAAAAGTTCATTTCATTTATTTCATTTTTAATACACATTTTACATAATACTTTTACTAATTATAAACCTAAATAGAAAACTGGAGTAATATACTAAAAATTATATTCTCTACACAAAATACAATATGAAAACATCGGTGAAATAGGTGTAGGTTCATACGTGCCCGTAAGGTCTGTGGCAGTTGAATAATTATTTCAATACACCAACAGTTGAACCTATTCATACGATTTTTCTTTTGACTTTTTAGATTAAACTATTATAAACGAATTTCAGTAATTCATAATAATTTATCTTAAAACGCTAATAACCCTAGACGTTCAGTATTTTCCATTTGCGTTATTTCCGCGTACGTAATAAACAATTTTCGATTGTCTCAAAACTCATGAAGTTGGATTACGGAAAGTATTCATTGAAACCTATGTATAGGATTTTTCCACATTGTTTTATAGTTTAGTTTGAGAGGGCCATTGTAAACGATTGTAAAACTTAATATTTCATAAAAGGAGTTAAATAATGGAAAATACGTAAATAAACGTAAATTTCATTTTAAAAACCTTCCTAATTATACCGCATAAAATAAGGTACGGTCAATTTCTTTCATATCGACTTTTTAGTAAGTGAATGTGCCTTAAAAACAGTAAAATTGTCATGTACTTAGGTCAAAACTGTAGAGATTACGAGATTATGTCAGACGGATAGACACATGGGTACGTGGCAAATTTATATAACATATAAGGGTTCTGTATTTAACTATAAATGTATTCACAATTATTATTTGCCCAACCTTTAAGAAAAATTTATATGTGTAATTAATATTAAATTGTTTACGACAATTTATTTATGTAAAGTCATCAGAACTTTTGAAAGTGAGCTGTCCTAATTTGATTTTGGACTTTCAAAAAATTCATTCACATTTCCTGTAGCGGAAAATATAGCTTACACATAAATTTGTAACAAAAATATAGTTAAATAAATATATAAAACTAAGGTATTTTTTAAAAGTGCTTTTAATGTAAAATAATTTTTTAGTCATCGCAGCAATTATTTTTATCGAATTAGAATAAGCTTTTAAATAAAATGGTCAAACCAGCGATGGGGCGGAGACAATCACATTCACCAACAATTTTGTAGGCTCGTATAACTGGAACATGCAAAATGAAAATTATAAAGTAATATTGCATTTGAAATTATCTACTAACCGATTGTTATAATTGTTTTATTAATATTTTATGTACCTTCAATTTTTTTCCAATATCTTTACACGTATCATTTTAGGTACGTTATAAGTATCCACCTGCAAAGAACAAAACCAGGTGATGTATGGACATTTATGCCATTTGGAAAATTGGCGTACATTTGAGCTTTTATTTTATGCAGCTCCTTTATTTATGCAGATTACAAAACTGGATTTTATTTCAAATAAAAACTTGCGGTAGTGTTTACGTCATACAGATACATTAAATAGATGACAAAAGTTAGTAGGGAAGGAATTCGTATAATAAGAAATTTCGTAGATTTTTGATAACCTGTTCTGATTATATAATAAAGAAAAAATAATAATGAGAAACAGAATACGTATCCGCGCACTGATATTATTATATCGTAATATTTGTGTATTTATATAATTATATCGACATGGTTTTATCAGCGTCCGTATCGAAATATTTGTATGACTGTAATTTTCTTGCCATTCTACTTGCCATTCTATTGCCAATCTATTTGCCATTTACAGAAATATTCGATATCGATAATTATTAGTTGCAAATTTCTGTCGATAATAATTAGTTTCTGGACATCATGTCGTACATTTGAATTATAAAAATTTACTACGTTATCGCATTAAATAAACTTCAATTTGTAAAAAATCTTTTTAGGTTGATTTTTTTAAGTATTTAAATGATAGTGCGCCATATAGCAGTACGTCTTGTTTATTAGGAATTTATTATACGGCGTAGGTTTTATCCTATGACAATATATATATAGCCATTTGTTTTCTTAGTAAAAATAAAATTGGAAAAATTTAGTACGTTCGTATTAACTATGTTTCAATTATTAACTTATATAACATTTAAATTATATTGATAGCCTTTAATTTACCCTTGCCGAGCAATAAGTGAGAAAGCCCAGTAGTAACCAATTTCACAATTTATTACTTTCCACTATATAATCCACAAAAGGTCAATACTAAAATATAAAGAGTTTAATGTTATCCACAAATAAATATATACATATTTTTGACAGTTCTTGTCCGGAAAATTACGAAAATAATCAATCAGTTGCAAACAATTTAGAAACTCAGTGTATATAGAAAATCACGCAAGAGCTGTTGAATTTATAATACAATAATATATTATCTATATACTAAAATAAATTGCAATGTATCTAGATCGATAAAATTCTACGGATTCAGTAGAATCACTGAGTTATTAAGGTAAATCAATTGTTTTTACGGTTTCAGATTCAATGACCCTGTTCACTTAAGTGAATCAAGATTACCTGCGACTAAATTGAATTACTATATGTATACAATACGTGCAATAAAATAATGGATTTTTGTATATCTGAAATATACTTAATTAAAAATAAGCATAGAAAAGTGTAAGATGTGAGAATAAAATGGTCTCTGGTTTTTTTGTTTCAAGTGGATAAAACTTCTATGATTTGACGTTGATGTTTAACGTTCGACGGTAAATGAAAAAATATTATTTTGAAATAGTCAAACTTTAGAAACTCTAGATGATTATAAAATCTTAGTATTTTGAAATTAATCTTGGAATATATATATATATATATATATATATATATATATATATATATATATATATATATATATATATATAATAGGAGTTAATAAAGATAGTTTTGAACATCTGTCATACCTCTTTAAGTTTGAATTTCAAACAATATCGTAAAGTTCATGAGCTGTGATAATTTCTAAAGAAGACAGGCTCCATTGGTAGCATTTCTTACTAACTATGCTTTATAAGTCATTCAGCTCTAAACTTCTCAACTATAGAGCTGAAAGACTTTCTAGTTCCAAAGAAAACTTTTACAGTGAACACCGTCTGTTCAGAGGACGAAAGCTTATCAATTCGTTGTCCCTTTTATTGTTTCAGCGTGTTTTCATTGCTTAAGTCAAGGTTACTTACAAGATGGCACCGTAGTGTTTGATTAGTGTGTTTTATGTGACATTAAGATGACAAGCGAAATTAATTGAAGTCAATGATACGACGAAACACGACGGATTCATCGATTGTTGTCGGCAGGCTAAAGATTATTATACTTTTATTAATGGCGAGGCTAATTTTTATTGAAGTGGTAGGATGCTTAAGAAATATCATAATAAATATTAAACATGATAAAGTATGGCCTACACAAAGGTTATAATAATGTATTTCTTGGTCATTCTTAATAATTAAAAGATTTTATTTTGTTTTGTGATTTATTTGTTTCATTTTCTACTTGTAAATAATGTATAGATATTAAACTAATTTGTTTCAATATAATTTGCAATTATTTCATTTGTTTGCTTCAGTATATATTATGATATCGGATTGCAAAGTTGACAACAGAAGAACGTTAAATGATGAATAGAAAATTTATTAAATATTCTGCTTTACTGTCACAATAGTTTATTTTGCAATGTTTTTATTCTTGATAAACGTGCAAAAATAATAAAAATGTTATAACAAGTCAACGTAAGCAGCTCATTCAATCTGATATTTCGTTTTGAAAAAAACATTACTTTCTTTAAGTTCTTTACCACGACCTAGGTTTCGTTGTATTACAACATCTTCAGATGGGTTATTAGCAAAGATTTCTTTGCTGGTCGTGGTAAAGAACTTAAAGAAAGTAGAAATAATACTACATTACCTAATTTCATTTAATTTTGAATATACAATTATATTTTTCATTCCAAATGAGGAGGAACTTTCTCTGAATTTGACACATGATATTTTACATTAAGTGGTAATGGTAATGTTAAGTGATAACTAATAAATGGTAATAAATAAAAAAATCAGACAGTTTAATAATGTTACAAAAACCAACAATAAAAATTTAAACAACTTCATTGCCTTGCCTTGTCAGTTGCATTGAATTCACTACGTCCTTTCATGTACAAAACTGGATTTAGCTAAATTTTATTCTAATCACCAAGATCCAAAGGTTGTGTGACTAAAACACCATCAATTATTGTCGCAACTATTATGTTAGAATAAGCGATTCTTTGCACTTGATCTGCCAAAATACGTCCATGCATCCCTCTTGTGATTCAGAATCACAGAGCAAGTGTTAAAAACTGTGTAATAAACAATCATGGTGAAACCGACTTAGTTGTCAAGAAACTTCAAAGTACGCAAACATAAGCGATTTCAAAAGTCGGTGAATTTTCCCGCGCAGATGAATTCTGCCAGTCGATCCACTAACAGAATGCATGAAGAGATTTCGACGACCATTTGCACGCTTTTGCTAATGAGTTCAAATATTCACTGCCACCATACTGCAGGTATAGAAATCAAAAGCATCAGAGTTATTTTCAAACGTATTGAAGGCTGAGCATAATATAGGGTATAATTGTTACTAATAGGCTCATTGAATGATGGCGAGTCCATAAACGATTCAAAGCGCTGTGACGATGTTTCTTCGTAATAACTATTTGGAGGTAAACGGTGATGACTGGTAACAAAGACACGCTTAATACTTCATAAGCATCCCTAGAATTCATTCATTGTATATATATACATATATATATATATATATATATATATATATATATATATATATATATATGTATATATATATATATATATATATATGTATATATATATATATTAATATATATGTGTGTACATATATATATATATATATATATATATATATGGAAACAAATAAGGTTTCGAATTTTTGGTCACTTACATACACTGTCTTCATAAATACACTTGGCTACATGATTATGAAGACGCGCTGTTAAATGTTGGCCTGTTACTTTAAGTTTGTAAATGGAGTTACGTCCTCTGCTGAGGAACCAACAGACCGATATAGATACAGTAGTTAAATGGAATGAAACGAGCCGATTGCAACTTAATTTATACGAATTTTGACATAACGAATTATATCGAATTACAACATATATTATAACTTGCACTTTCATATACCGCATTTATGCAAAAAAATCGGATTTGAGTTTTTGGTTGAAAGTGAGTCAGATTTCATGTTTAAGACATACCTAACCTTTCATAACCACGTGTCATATGGCGCTTTTTTTTGATTACTTTAATTGTTTTATTCTGCGTACTGCAAAAATAAAACTTTGCGCAATGTGTTATCTTATTAGTTCACAATAAGATGAAATCATCCATAATAATCTGGAGTTCTTGACAAGTTATGTGCATTCTCATGTATTGCGGCTTTCGAAGGAATACATTATTAACTTTTATTATATTGTTGGGTGGAAAAACTTTCAAATATTACGAATGGTTTTTGAAATCAATCTTGATGTTCAGTTAACTCGAATATACAATTGTATATTAATTGTGTTCTTGGATTCTTGGGTTTAATGTGTTCTTGGCTTAACAATATTTTATCCCATAAAATTTGAAATTATTTGTCCCTACTTTTTGACATCAGTTATTCCAGAGTATGGCAAATGGAAATACAGGATTTCAAGTTTGTATGGAGAGATTGCGGTACATAGAAATGAACATTGACTCTGTTTGGAAGATCATACGATTTAAAAAGAACTAAAAAAAAGTAGAATCTTTCATCAGTCGACTTCCGTAGTATTGAAAACAATTTTTTAAGCTCTAATTTTTAAAGCTTTAATTTTTTACGAAGACATATAGGCAATTAAATTGTGAAACGCCAAATTGCTCCCCTTTCTAATGAAGCATATGAAAGTATTTTTGAATATTGTAAATATTACAACGAAAAAATTACAAATATTTTCCATTAATTACATCCAGAGGAACGATCGAAAACATGCATTACTTGCGACTCTTCCCTTTAACATAAAATATATATATATTTGCTGAGATGGATAACATTTTAATGTAATATTATTGCAAAGAAAATAATAGTTCACAGGTAGTATGTTGATTTGTTTTACAGAATTCTCGTATGAATAGATAATATTCATAAAATTTCGTTTGCGAGAGTATGTAACCTGACAGATTTACAATACTTTAAGCTAATATAGCTCGTGAAGTAATAATATTTTTGTAGGAATCTGAATGTGATAAAATCAAAGAAGTGCTTTTTATATATAGTCCATTATCACTAGAAGATGGTTAAACGTTCACAAACGTATATCAGATCAAGTATTTGAAGTGAAACGTATATTATATGCCAGATCATATTGGTTTTGAACATAATTGTAGGGATAGTAAGACTATATATAAAATCAAAGTACATATCTCGCTAATTTTAAAGTAATTTCCCGATTTTCTTAAAAGCCTAATTTAAGATCATAACCTCATATTAGCATGAAAAATAACAATTCGAGGAAAAAAGGTAACGGTAAATTAATAAATATTCCTGGGCATTTCCTATTTTTGTAAATATTATTTTTGTTAGTATTAACCTATTTTCAATCATAAAATAGGTATGAACGTCACTCGCATATGCTCGCCAATGAAAAGAAACTTCTTTAGCCCTTCATGCTAGTTATGAATTTGTAACAAACATTAGTTAACTTTTTTCTTGTTATTTTGTTTAAATCTATATTTTCTTTAATTTACATTAATAGATTTAAAAAAAATTCACTCGAACTATCGAATTAATGATAATTGACATATATAGTTTGCATTAAAACTGTCCTCCACAGCTCACATGACATCAGCCTAATATTTATGCATGCATCAATACTTGTGACGTAAATGATGACGTCTAGTATAATATTTCGTCTAATATTTAAACTCGTACAAGCATTCATGCTAGTGGCGTATATACCACGCACATTATATCCAAGCACATAATTTACCACACAGACTATCTCGTGCAAAGTCTATTGCATTCTACTTCATTTTGTCCCATGGTATTCATACACATAAATTTTTATTTTGAAATTTTTCATTTGACTATATAAATACCATACAGTATTGACGCGTGCATAAATATGAGTATTTTTTTAAAATAATTGTTTTACCCGATTATTAAATATTTCTGTTTCATTAACAATTAATTTGTATTTAAATATTTTTGTTGATGTACTACTGTTTATTTTTTTTTGTTTTAATTTTTTTAAACACACATGTACCATACAAATTTTCGTTAGCTTATTTCATACATAACTTAAGAAATAATATCAACCACATTCACTGCATTACTAGGTATAAAGTTCTATCCATCTAAATGGGTGAGTTAAAATTATTTCCAAAAAAACAAACTATTGGAAGTATTTCTGACAAGCAATGTATATATAATTGAAATGAAAAATTTCAAATTATAAAATCCTTATTCATTATAACGAAAATGGTTACTTTAAAAGTCGCCTAACCAAACTACGGAAGCTTATGGATTCACATAGCCCTTTATAGCCTCAGCGTGTTTTCTTATTATAAGCGTATATCAAGGTCATTTGGACAGTGGTGCTGTAGTGATTAGTTATTGTTTATATCTAATATTGAGCAGGAAATGCAATTAATACAAGTCGATCATTACTAATTTTGTTGCCAACTTGACAGTATACGAGATATTACTTTATTATTACCATTAGGTACTTTCATTAATGAATGAGATAAAATTTTATTACAGATGTAAGGTAAAAAATGGCGTTTTATTTTATATTTGTATATATTATAATTCACGTCAATAAAAAGGAAGGTAGATAAAATAAGTTCTACATAATATTAGATATAATGTAGTGTATGTTACTAGCGGTTACTTTTCAACGGCTAATAATAATAATTGTTTGCGTGTGGCTCCAATTGACTTGTCTTGTAAAGGCGAATAAAGTATTTATATTTTTCAAAAGTTTTCATTCCATTTACATGCTTAACAGTTATTTTAACATTACTAGCCTGCAACACTGTCGCCTACACGGAAACAGATGTTACGTGACAAGGGGTGTTTGTGATGAATAAAAAGAACTCATTTTACAATGGAAAATGTTTTATTTTATTATTCATAATGAAATTAATTCTAAACTGTAAACATGATTCAATTTTTTTTTAAAAATATTATTTCACATACTATTTATTTAATACCAGATATGCCCCACGGCTTTACTCGCGTAAAATTACGGTTTCCCTGTCGAAACTATTACTAATATTATTATTATTATTACCATTACTATTACTAAAACAATAAAAGATATCATTGGTGGTAATAATATCATAATATTCACCAAGTGGAGGGTTTCTTTTAAATATGGGAGGTTTTTTTATATATATAATATCCAGGTAAAAAGTATCCTATATGTTGCTCGAGGGTATAAGCTATTACCGTACCGGATTTAAATAAAAAACAAAACCCATCCGGTAGATTTCGCGTGATTGATAACCAAATTAACATACAGACAGATATACAGATGGACAACAATTTTAAAAACCGGTTTTCTAGCTTCTATTATCATCCTTTACGCCAAATCAATCACTCCTTTTAAAATATTATCCATATGCAGAATTCACTTTGCAACAATTTTATTATATGCATTTGTATTTAATATATGAAAAATTGGACATATTTATCTAAACACTTCCATTACCTTTAATAGGCAAATGATATTAGGAGTAGTTTTACGGAAACATCTTAGAAGAGAAAAACTAATTTTCAGGACGCTAATTTTTTTAATATAGTGAGATATTATCAGGTCGAAATATAGGTAAGACATAAAAATTATCTAGAA
Organism: Druceiella hillmani; assembly: GCA_039881145.1. Lineage (NCBI taxonomy): Eukaryota > Metazoa > Arthropoda > Insecta > Lepidoptera > Hepialidae > Druceiella > Druceiella hillmani. The sequence continues at coordinate 17,491,229 of JAYKKI010000022.1, forward strand.
CTACGATCAATTATTTTTAGCGGCCAAATAAAGAAGAAATTCTAATAAATAAATAGATATAAAAGCATTGTTTATAATTTATCGACACGAAAAGCTCACGAAATTGATAATTTTGCAGTATATTTGTTGAATTCTTCTAACCCAGATGATACTGGCTTTTTGTCAATAAAATAACAATTTATTTTATTAAATGTACCAAAATATAAAGTAGACAACTTAATCAATATTTTTTAGATACTTGGGGTATAGGTTCTGAGTTCCACAAGTGAGAACAAAAATTATAAAAAAATAGGTGAAGTGTAATTTTATTTAAAATTATACTTTCTAAGAGAAAGCCGACACGTCACTCTTAATTAGTTAAGTAGTAGTAAAATTTAATAATAATCCTGGTCTAGATATTGGGCTGTAAAGTTCCATAAATATCCGTTCTGTGTTTACGTGACCGCGCAAAAGTTTTAAAGGTGTAAAAGGCTACGGCATAAGACAGTCTTAACTTAGAAATTCCTCACACCTTGAACCGTTCTATTTATTTATTACATTTATTTTAAAAAAGATAATTACCACTATGAAGATTATATGTAATATTTCATATCAAATAATATCGAAACCAAGTCTGTATTCTAATTATATGTACCCGAATTAATGAAGAATTTAAAAAAACCAATGTTTATTTACTTTAAAATACAATACTCTATAATCAGTTTGTATGATTATAGAGTATTGTATTTTAAAGTAAATAAACGTAGGTTTTTTAAAAATCTTCACTAATTCGGGTACATATAATTAGAGTACAGACTTGGTTTCGATATTATTTGATTACATGTATAGATAATATAATACTATGTTAACTCTTTTTACCTTCGTATTAGTACAGACATACAGAAGCGAGTTTTAGTTATTACAAAGGAAGGATGAAAGCAAAATAAATGCCGAGAATTTAAGCAGAACAATTCAAAATGAAAAAAAGAAATATAAATCACAAAAATATCGAAAGGAAGAGTTATGGGAATTTTAAAATAATTTTCCCAAACCTTTAGTAGTATAGTTTTAGAGTTATTGTAAAAATTTCCACAAAGGTATATGCTTCTCTCCTAAGTTAAAAACTGCTAAAGTCAGTATTATGAAAAAAACAACTTTACTCAAAATTTACGAAACATTTACCCGAAAACCAAAGCAATGATTATTACGCCTGCAGATTATATACTAGGCTTTAAATTTACATGATGATAAATACCGTCGATATTTATAAATAGCTTAATATAAATTCTATCTACACTGAAATGTGGTTAACACCTAAATTTTAAAATACTCCTAAAAAAGTTATTATTTAGACTGGCATGAGATATCGAAAAATGAACTCGTTATGATGACACAAATATTTGTATTGATTAAACAAAATTTCAACAGAAATCCTTCAAAAGATCTGGACGAAGGAAGCTCTTAAACAATTTTTATTATATTTTATGGCATTAAATATAATTCTCCACGTTTGGACTCCTCCTCACCTATCCTTCTTATGTTTTACGTGATCTTACTGAGGAATGTGGAGAATTTGTCATTGGCAAGTTGCCGGGCTCGTCGCGAGCTATTACGGAACAAGGCTTAAAAAAAATTTATCAAAAATTCATTACAGAAAAAAATTTCCACACTTTCCATTACAGAGCAAACGGGCAAATTATTGAGAAACTCAGTAGCACAAAACTAACCTATGAAATAAACAAAATGTTTGTTCCTTGAACGTGATTTAAAAGATTGACTAAAATTTATTAAAATATGGAAAACGTAAATAATACATACTAATTGTGTTATCCGCTCTATGCGTGAGAAAATAGTGCTTATGTCAACATATTATTAGATCTTAACATTTTTATGGGGTGCAGCTAGGGGGTTTTTCCTATAATCTGTTATATAGTTGTGATACTACAGCTACCGACATGTAAAGATGAAAATATTATAAAGGGGAAGCGTTTATCCAAAACCGGTCAAATTTGTGACTGGTGTGCGCATCAAGGGATCTGTACCTCGTTTAAAGTAAAATCGCTTTATTTATCTGAAGTCATCAGTAATATGGATTCCCTAGCGCAATAAATTTTTTAAAATGTCTATTTAAATGAAGAAGGGATGCTAAATATATTATTAGGAATATCTCAAAAACTATGACATATAAAATCAGCATTATAGTTTTCCTACATTCTTCACGTAGGTCACAGGTAACCCTGTTTTCTTAATATATTATATTCAATGATTTCTAAAATTTTAGTAGTGTTAAATATTTATCACCTTATCGCTGAAAATAAACTGTGTAAATTTATGAAAAAAAAGTATTATTTAATCCTTAGCTAGTCTGTCCTGTAGCTAGTATTTTCAAATGCATGGAATTTTGTAAAACAAATCGAATATTTAATTTGCCTCCCCTAAAATTTTTTACAAAATATTTTTGTTTATTACCACTTGAGATATTTGCATGTTTATATGCTTTATTACTATGTTTATACTAAATTTTATATTTCAAGTTTCTAAGAGCGGTTTCTGAGAAAAGCAAATGCGGCAGACGATCAGACGACATATGAATGACACTATGACAGTTCCGTTTTTCTTTTTGTATTACGAAATCCCAAACATAAATAAATATCGTCATATAGAGTATAACTTAAGAAAGAATAAAAATTGTGTTGTACATAGCTGGTAAATTACGAGTAGGCGTTCAACACTAATGACCAATAATAACCAATATCTAAGGTATAAAACTGTAGATTCATTCAAGTCTATCGAATAGTTTTAGTGTGATGTAAACACAGACATCGCCTTATTATGGTTCCATTAAAATTAACAACAGGGAAAGAATTTTTTTTTTAAATACACGAAAAACAATATCAAACTCAAAACAAAGAATATCAAAATAAGCGAAAAACAACATCAAACTCCGTAACATATTTGAAATTTAAATAATACGACGCTTGGGTGTACATGTACCCGTGTGGCGTACATACACACACGCCGATGTGTGTGAAACATATATATATACCCACAATAATATTAATTAACACATAAAGAATATATGGATACAGTTGTATTATTAATACGTAGAGTGTCACATAGACTTGTCCAAATATATTTTGAATGTGCCCCATAAGATTGCATACATTCTTGTGCACATTAACTGGATATATAAATACACTGGTATATAAATGCAAAAACAAATATTTAAACCTATGGTTGTGGTAACAAAGAGAAGAAATTAAAATTTGGAATGAAACAAATCGAAAATGAATTAGGAAAATTTAAAAAATCCAAATGTTTATATTTCTGGTATAATTAAAACTGTTAGTTTCCGATGTTGAAACCACTTAAGATCTATCTTTATATTTATCTATAGACGCAAGCATCTTGAGGGATGGAGGAAGATCGTTCTATAATCTTGTAGCAGCAAACTTGAAAACGCCTCGATAACCTGTTGTGGAATCAATTTATTATGAGAAACCTATTTATGGCTCATACCTGGCAATGAACATCGCTGAACCACTGAACACGTCCTGTAGGTAGTTCGGTGTCCCCAAAATAAGCAGCCTCCGTAAATCCTTAAAAAGCAAAGAGTCTGATTCCAACAACAACTGTGCATTCGAAGTACTCCGTGATCATTTAAGTAGGGTGATATGTGGGATTGCTTCGTATTGTCGAAACAAAAACGCAAGCAGGATTTTGTATTTTTTATAAACTTGCCAGTTTCTCAAAGTAGGTATCACCATAATCGAATAGAGGAAGAATTACGCTCTCTAATAATATGTTCATAATGACATTACAATAAAAACTGTTCCCATATAACGTTTTAAGAGGCATAAATTGACATTTAATATTTGCGGATACGTTATCATGAAATCTCAATTGTGCGTTTGTTGTGCGCCATAAAATCAAATTGTCCGTTTCTTGTTAAGTTCATTCTTTCTAATTTGCTAAGTGATGTGTGAGTGCTGTTCCCTACAAAAGAAAGACAGAATTTTACGCATGTTTACACGACCTGTTTCAATGATTCTCTAGATTTTTATTAATCCTATAATTTATTCTACCCTCATCTCCTGTATGAAGTATCACGTTGCATCAACAGCATAAAAATGGGTCTTTGACATGCTCTAGATTACTCGCAATATTTGACTTATACAGGCTGAAAAATAACGGTCCGAAGATTAACATTCGCTGCAAATATCCCCTAAATTTTGAAAGTAAGTATTAGATTACCATTGAATACTCTAACATGATATACTTTTTGAAACTTTGGGTGTGTCTACCGATAATTTTAAGTTTTTTAGAAGTGATTTATTTACGGTTTCCTTCAATAACTATTTAAACAAGCTCAACTGCTATAACATAATACATGACCGCAAAAATAATTAATTTCTTACAGTGAAACGACTACATGCGGTTAGGCTGAACTATCCCGATAATCATTTTTTGTGTAATGAAATTAATTTTTAAAAGAACTTTAAACCATAGTAAAATCCCTAAATAAAAAGAATTCCTTGCGATTTCACTGCAAGTCTTCAAAATAATCACATACACGGCTAGCGTAAATTTCATTCCAGGTTTAATTTTGCAGTCCTGCTTTTCCTAAATAAGTCGCAGAGCAAATGTAAATGCGTCAATTTTGTAAAATCAGATATTTAGTATATATCCTCGCGGACTTTTTATTGTAAGAATTATGTGTAGGACAATATAAGCCCAAACACATTTTCTCTGCCATGGAACAATAAGGAGTTTCATTGTAAACTATATTATTCTGACTGCAGCATCAAATCCAGCACATTATGTAAACATACTGTTATGAGGACTCTATGCAGAACATTAACCTTTATTAAGTACCCTAGAGCATCTTCCGAGTCTAGCATCAAAGTTTGGATATCACAAAATATGAATAAAACATGCCCAAATACCACAGACTTGCTTTTATCTTTGATTAAGTTACTGCTACTATCTTCCATCACCATTTTCGGACCATGGACGTCTATACTTTAACAAAATAGGGTTGCACCTAGCATTTATTTAATTATCATAGCTACATTTAATCAAAACAGTCGACAAAATGAACAGATCGCGGCTATATAAACTATATATCTCTCGCCTATTTATCCTTAGTTTTTTTATTTAGTTTTACAGAATTTAGTTATTCATGTGAAGAATGTAATCAAATATGATGATAGATGATCTAAACATGAATCACGTGTCGAGAGACGTTTCAGAATGTATACCTTTCGACACGTGCCTCATATTTAGATCGTCTTGAAATTTATTACTTAAAGGATGTTTCTCTTCAGACAGATGAATAGGTAATTTCATCCCCTATTGTGATGCTTTATCTATTTATCTACGGCCGCCGGCAAACGTCTACAAAAATATTTGTAGCTGAGTCACGTTCTTATTACAATAATTTAGTATAATAGTTTTATCTCGGATAAATATTCTTCAACCATATTTTATTACCGCGTGTAGATTATATAGACATTATTTGAAAACTACCTACTACCTGCAACTTCGTACGCATTGAGATTGTAATTTGTAAATTCTAGAATATTTTTTACAGCTTCCCTTAGTTGTTTTTTCCTGATCGAAGGAGTAAACATTTTTCTGTGTTATTCACTTTTAACTGAACTTTTTGTGGAAAAAACACAATAATTTACACTGAGGAGGATAGTAATAGGGATGAGTTGCGACTGGGACACAGTACAGGATAAATTCAGTTTACTTTCTGTTGGCTCTTGGGTGGTTGATGAGAGTTGGATAGTATCAAGGTTAGCGAATATGAATACAATATAAAATTCGTAAAGTTGTTCTAAAAAAGGTTTTTATTTTTTTAATTATTTTATTTTTTATTACGAAAGTCGTTTTTGAAATAGTGTTTTTTTAACGAATATGTGTTGTAACCATTTAGGATAACTTTTTTATTTGAAGTGAGGTAATGTTACCCCTATAATCTTTCCTTACCCCTATTAAAGAGACTCAATTAATTAATCGAATGTATTATTTACTCGAATAATTTTTAATATTTTTTTCTATTTAGAGACAATATCAAGAGACTAAAACTATTTTTTCCTCTTATTTTTTTTCTTATTCCTATTAAACAAACAAACCAAGAGACAACCTGGACCACAATTGAAATCGGCAATGTCAACTTAAAAAATGAACCATATGGCCGAATGAACAAAATGAGAACTTAAAATGTCGGTTATAAAATGCAACATATATCATGGAAAATAGTGATTCTATCTCAGTACTAATTGAAGTAAAATTTTTATTGTTCAATATATCTATTGCGAAATTTAAAAATTCGGGAATAACTTTTTTGAAATTATCTCTTTTTCAATATTGATCTTCTTTAATATAATCCCATACAAACCATCGAGAATAAATCGAAATGTAAAGTTTTAAATTCAGTTTTATTTAAACACATTATCGATCATAAGTTTTTTCATCATGTGGTTTTTGGCTTGTTGTGTAGAATAAGGCCGCACCATTTATTTCTGAGGATTTAACATATTAAAGCATCACAAGTTCTAAAAGTTTCTATTCTCCTCATGATAATATTTCGGAAGTTCTTTTATTATATATTACCGATAGACGTTTCCACTATTTTTTATAATCGCTGTCTCTCATAAGTTTTCTTATTATCATACAAAAATAATCTCGGTGAAGGTCTGAAGTAAATGGAGTATGTGACAGCTGTAATGCCTTCATTGTGAAAAGAACCTGTCTGGTTTAAGGTATAATTAAAATTTCATGAAGGAATTCGGGTAAATACGAGAGAATGACTTAATAACTTATTTCCACTTCAGTTTATTAGGAAATTAAAAATACAACGCAAAATTAAGGACATCTGTACATCCTCTTACATCTTTAAATTAAATTAGTTTGAATCCAACTACTAAAGGACCACAAATAAAAACCGTCAAATAAATATTGTCCATGAAATATGCTCATAAAAAATCACATCAAAATATCGTTGTTCGCAAATATTTCGTTACGTGACAGTGGATAGGCAGGTGAAGTTTTTAGAAGTCATGACACTTCTTGTGTGTAGAATTAAAATAAATCCGCATAATTTTATGACTTAGATTATTGCTTTTTATTAGGCATACCAGAAAGCAAATATTTTAAAAGCAATAATTTAAATATTTTTCAAGAATGAAACTTTGTCACCCATTCGTTTTGTGTTGTGCGATTTAATAATGCTGAAATATATAACATTTTAACTCAAAGATTAAACTGTGTATGTATTATAGTTTAGTGCAAAAAACGTGAAATTTATTTTAATAATTATTATAGTAAAAATAATTACATAGTACAACCTTTATACACAAACCTATCGGGTGATATATGTGATGTACTATTAAATCATTCTTCAACTACAATTTTAACTACGTAAAATAAATAATTAAAAATAAATTTAAAAATATGAAAAATTGCCTATTAAAATGTAAAATATTGTAAAATATAATATATATAAATATATTTAAAATTAAAAAGATTCAATAAAAACACCTGCATTCTAAACGAATAACGTTGTTTTACGTAAGAATGTAAAACCTTGATAAATATTTATTTCAAAGTTTTACGTTCGTAGATCAATCTTTAAGAAAAAGTTAAACCATTTCTTGAAAATTTATATTTCACTTACGTGCATTATGCACTACTTAGTTTCAAATGTTAAAACTAGAAATTAAAACATTATAAAAAAAATATACTAACATATAATCAGATTAAAAGAAACATGGCAAAACCATTGTATTTTTGTTCAAAAATTAGTATTTTTTTAGTCAACATTTTGGTCAGTATTTCTTTTAAACCATACGATTTTCATAGTGATTAAACATTTGTTAATATTATTAAATATTTATTTTGATAACAACATGGTTTTAGGTTTTGTTGGCTTTACTCTTCTGACTGTTACGTTAGAGGTCAAGATATACTGTGACGTTAGAGATACAGTATATCTTGTCATAGTTTATTTTATCTCCCCAGAGCGCGCAGGAACATCCTGCAGCTTTCAGCTATTTTTCGCAAAGCTAGACGATATAATGCGGTATTGCGAGACGTGTCCAAATTTTATCCTTTTTTTTGCTCTTTCCCTATTTTTCGTTTGTATCGTACTTTAAACTATATGCGTTTATTTCTTGCATCGGTTCAACGCTTTGGAGCCAACTATAAATTATGCATCGGATTTGTTTAATGATCAACTAATTAAATAAACATATCTGATAGAGTGAGACGGGTGATGGAGTGAGATAGTTCAACGATAGACTATAAGAGATTCATTCATAAAGTACAAAAAAATTTAAAAATAATTAAATTATCTGGACCCAGTTTTTAAAAAAAGAAGAAAAGTAAATGCCGTTGACGCAGAAGATAGAATTATAATTAAAATATGGAAAGAGAAAAGAAGATACAACGCAGAATGAATAGGGATTAACTGATATAAAATTCTTTAAGGCGATCTTCGAAGAAATACACCTAAAATTATATTCCGGTGATTGGTGATACCACAGTTTTTCGATTTGGATCGCAAATTGTTTTAATCTTAGAGGGCAGAAAGTAGGTATAGATTGACAGTTATGATCGTGTTCCCTTCAAAATAAAGTTTGAATTTTTTTATTTTTTAATAGTAAAACAAGACTTTTGTCCTACCAAATAATTTAAATTATGTATTTGGAGTGTCACAAAATTGTTTTATTTAGGTTATAAACCTGTAATGATAATTTTATTTTAACAGATCACATGTGAAATCTACTACACTAATGCTTACTATTTCCCACCCCCAAAAAGAAAAACTAAACCATATAAAAACACTCAGGTTTCCGCCCGCTCCGCGCCGCGCCTGTCTGTCACAGACGTTTCTTCCAGAGTGCTTGACGTAGAAAATTTTAATTTGGCTTAGTGATAAAATATAGTACCCCATGTATATGTTAATAGCAAATATTAAAAAAAGATCTACGTCGAAATTTTATAAAAGACAAATAAAATATTCAAATCCTCTTTTTCGATTTCAGTTTTCACAATATAACCATGATTGCCAGTATTATTTACATCGATTTGAAAACTTTCTTTTATTCCTGAACAGTTTACATTACAGATTTTAATACTGTAGTACAGTATTAAAATTAGTAGTTTGAATGAAGCTTTTTTATGGTTTTGTTACTACAAAAACGAATAATCTCTATTTAACGACAATAACCTACAACGAAAAATCCAACTGATTATGCAGTTGCTTCGGCGAATATAATTTGGTATAAAAATAAGAAACGAGTCTTTCTTTTTTATACCTCTCTTTTTTATGAGATTGTAGGTGTAAAGATTTAATATTTTAAGACACAAAATATTACCGGTGCTTTTTAAAAGAATAAACAATTATATATTTTGATCAACAATGCCTATGAATTCTAATAACACTACAGATTTAAGCCAATAATTGCAAGTTATTGGAGGATTTATTTAAATTCCCGTGTTAATATATCATTTAGAGTTGAGAGTTATTAAACCCAGCTACTGATATCGTTTTTTGACAAGAATTTGAACCGTTTAAAAGTATTCAACTTTGTCTCAACTACTAACATTGTAACGTTCTCTGTTTACTTACATATACTCTAACATATACTAGAACGTGGGCCGGTTTTAACTAGGGCACTCAAAATACGTATAAGTTAAACAAGATACACCTCGCTTTAAAGTGAATTTACGACTTCTTATTGCAGTCTGCGATCGCTATTTTCAGACTAAATTGCAGCTCGCCGTTACGGGTAAAACCAATTACACTTTGCTTAAGTGACGTGTCTGGTTTTTCAAAGTATTTTTCTATTTTTAGTGTTTTTGTATTTTTCTAAAGACAGATAATGAAGCATTGTATTGAATTCTACTTGAACTCATCTCTCACAAAATATTTTTGAGAAATATATAATTTCATTGTAATTATGATCTAACTATATTTATATTTGTTATTTTTTCATATAATAATGCAGAACCTTTGACAGGTGCTAATATTTATTTAGCCCTTAATGAAATATAGGTTGTAAAAAAATAAAAAGTTCGATTATATGAAAATAAATAACAATGTTCAAATATAAAAGACCTATAATAATTAAAGATTCATGAGGGATATTGCGTCAAACCGGATTAAGAAAATATGAATCATATGTTTTAATATAATTTTTAAATACGGTACTAAATACGACATAATGATACATGGTAGTATATAATTTAGAAAATTGCGTAATGTGAAAAATGTCACCTATACTTAAAAGGAACCACAGTAAATAAAATTTGCCTTAGAAGTACCATATAGTTCGTAATGGAAATGAATTTTTTTTTAAATTATACACATAAGTAGCGATAGTATGAGTAGTCGAATATGCAAATAACGTTTTTTAAGAAACCCTTAATTAATTTACAATACTCCGAAGAAATTCGACAAGAACACCCAGTGATATTAGTTTATCTAAATAATTGTTCATAGAGCTGGCATGAATTTTAAACCAATGTTGGAAATCAGATTATAAGTACTAAAGTCCCTCAGTAGCGATTACTACTATGAGCTACAATAGTGATTCTTATTAATACATGTTAATGGCTAGAATGATTCCGAATCAAATTTATATTTACATTATAAGTAGGTGAAGAGCTTCTTTAAATAAATAACACACACACACATATATATATATATATATATATATATATATATATATATATATATATATATATATATTATGGGCTTTGAGGCAAGTAACACAAACTGCAATTGTAATTTATAAGAAAAACATTTAAGTATGGAGTTAATTTAGTAGTAATGTAGAACAACCAACCAAAAAGAAAAGTAGAACAGTAGTACCAAAAGGAAGATTTAGGTTCAGATAAAGAAAATCTGTAATATAACAAGGTTTTTTAAATAACATATGGGTAGAAGATCTATATTATTTACTTACCAACGTATTAAAACATAATGATTTATTGAACAGTTTAGGGATAAAAAAAGTATTTCATTTCTTTTTCATGATTTCTAATTTTTTTTTATTTATATCTGTGTTCATAGTCTAAAAGTTGCTTCAATCAATAATAAGTTTTTACAATTAATGTTTTTTAAAATTGTATTATTGTATTATACCTACATAAAGTTTGCCCACTTCATTCTTGTATTAAGCCTCGTTTGTGATATTAAAATTTCTGTTTTACTTATGTTAATGACATATTTTCAATAATACATATAAATTATGTATATTTTCAAAAGAAAACTTCACATTTATTACAAAGGAAATGAACAAAATTAATCAAATATAAGAACAGAAAAATATTTACCGTGCCACAATTCGTTTCACGTTAACATAAGTGCTAAAGATTAATTGTATTTGACAATATATAACTTCACCAAGACATAAATTACATTTTGTTACAATTAATCTCGATATACTCGTGAGTTTGACGAAGTTGTAATGAGTATTGATTTTCGTATATGCGATATGTAGAAGTAGATGATAAAGTAAGTTTTCAAAGATAATTTTAAATGTGAATTGAAGGGCATATTTAATAAATGTCATGCAGCAAGTTTTTAATTCAAGGACTTAAATGAAAATGAAGTTCAACTTATTCGACTTTCATGTTCTATTTCAATTCACAAATCGAACTTCTAGGATGGAAGAAATCAACATGTATGTTAAAAGACATAACCATAACACGGTTAGAATGGAAAAAGAGATAAGCTTAAAAACGTTTTTTTCTATTGACTATATATAGGCTTTTACTTTAATTAATAGAATAAACAAATGTACTAACAGAATATTCCTTAAGTTTTTATTAGGCCCAATTTTATTTGTCTATAGAGTTCTTCCTTTCAAATGATTGTCATATATATATATATATATATATATATATATATATATATATATACACACACACACACACACACACACATATATATATATATATATATATATATATATATATAGTTTCTTGCAAATATAGTACTTTAAAATCTATGAAGGGACACTGCAACGAAAGTTATTTGAATTATCTCAAAATACTTAAAACTATGTTAACGACCTTGCTTTAACAGGCTGGCAGTATTTTACTGTTTTCCTGTTCTGGTCAACAAAAATCCAGATATATGTAGTATTGAGCAAGTGCTTTATATACTATTTATAAGGAAACAAATGCTTTCCAAAAATATTATGAATTTGATTCATGTATTGAAATTAACCGGTGCATGGTCGTTAACACAGTTTTGAGTGTTTTGAGATAATTCAAAGAACTTTCGATGCGGTTTCCCTTCATGGATTTTAAAGTACTACATTTGGCCGATACTTTCAACTAGTCCCATAGGCTTCTCAGTTTCATTTAAATACATTTCACGTTCTCCGTATCAGAGATTCATTAAATTTAGTTATGTTTAAATATAACTAAATTTAATTCATGTCTGAAAATTCATTTTTAAAAATTGTACACTGAGAAGAAATGGAGCTGTAACCGATATTGAAATACATCATTTCATGAAAGATAAATCTGAAATTTTACTATTAGTACTGGAGTTTTTAAACGTACATGAAAACTGGGGGCTTGTTGGTATATCATATTATCCGATAATTTTATGTTCGCAGTTAGTGTGAATATCTTCTAAGAAAGTGTTGCTCTTCCAATTATTCTGATTCTGTGCAAATGTATAATAATTTTACATCTCCGGAATACAAGTTACCGAATATGCAGTATAGACTAAACACGTTCTCCGTATACAAATAATTGCTAACGAAAGAATATAAAATTATGAATATTAGAAAAAAAGTATCAAAAACTTTTGTGGAAAGTTTGTTGGAATTGTAAACAAGAATCATTTAAGTATATTTAGTTATATTTTTGATGACTTTGGTATAAAAACATACTATTATATTAGAAACTATACCATTGATAAAATACAATGAATAATATACTTTTATTAAAAATTTAGGAAAAGACAAAGGACAGTCGTATTAGAGTTATAGGTTAGTATCGGATAAATATTTCTAGTAACCAGCGATTTTGTAATGAAAATATAAAGGTAATGAAGTTTTAACATGTGAAAATCAAATACCTTACCAAAAATAAATAGAATTTATAGTGTAAGATAAATAATCACGTTACGATAATTCCCCTTATTTTCAAAAGTTATCTGTGCATAATTATATATTAAATATATAATTAAACGAAGTTGAAAGTGTATGGGCGTTATTTTTTATTTAGCAGATATTTTATAAGGACCTGGTCCATTTTGTACGCCCAAATTTAAAAGTGCCTTTAGAGTCTATGGCATATAGTAATTTTCGCTATCGTATTGGCTGGAAAAATGTCTGCCATTAAACCTTAATCAACGTTATCTTCTGCTTTCCTGTCATAGACGTAACTAAAAATAAGTAAAACGTATGCATTGAAAATATCCATGGAAGCCGTGTGCTCCTTATAACTTATCTCGAATGTAGTATACCTAGAATTTTTACGTTAGGATTTTGTATATGACTAGATGAATTTTGATATATTAATAATTTTACTTTCAACATTGTAAAATTATTAATATATCAAAATTGTAATTCTATAACAATGTTTTAAAAATTGTTTAGAGGGAGAAAATTTTCGTGAAAATTTTTTTTTTCTTACTGTGTATTGAGTATGTAAAATTATTAATATAACAAAATTGTAATTTTCTAACAATGTTTTAAAAATTGTTTAGAGGTAGAAAATTTTCTTGAAGATTTTTTCTTTCTTACTGTGTATTGAGTATGTAAAATTATTAATATATCAAAGTTGTAATTTTATAACCATGTTTTAAAAATTCTTTAGAAGGAGAAAATTTTCTTGAAGATTTTTTTCTTTCTTACTGTGTATTGAGTATGTAAAATTATTAATATATCAAAGTTGTAATTTTATAACAATGTTTTAAAAATTGTTTAGAGGGAGAAAATTTTCTTCAAGATTTTTTTCTTTCTTACTGTGTATTGAGTATGTAAAATTATTAATATATCAAAGTTGTAATTTTATAACAATGTTTTAAAAATTGTTTAGAGGGAGAAAATTTTCTTCAAGATTTTTTTCTTTCTTACTGTGTATTGAGTATGTCAAATTATTAATATATCAAAGTTGTAATTTTATAACAATGTTTTAAAAATTGTTTAGAGGGAGAAAATTTTCTTGAAGATTTTTTTCTTTCTTACTGTGTATTAAGTATGTAAAATTATTAATATATCAAAGTTATAATTTTATAACAATGTTTTAAAAATTGTTTAGAGGGAGACAATTTTCGTGAAGATTTTTTTCTTTCTTACTGTGTATCGAGTATGTAAAATTATTAATATATCAAAATTGTAATTTTCTAACAATGTTTTAAAAATTGTTTAGAGGTAGAAAATTTTCGTGAAGATTTTTTTCTTTCTTACTGTGTATTGAGTTGCTATTTGGTATTTACCTTACTGAATGCAAAAATTCGATAATATTTCATCGTAAAAATATTTCGTGCGAAGAGTCGAACTCGGGTCCCAATATATATAAAAATGATATTAAACGACTCAGCTGCAGCGTCCGACAAAAGAGCGGAGAAAATTAAGCAACTCATGCAGAGTATGATGAGTAAACGTGCGTGGGGCAGTGAGACTTTCTATTCTCTTATCGTCTTTAAGATCCTTTGTATTGTATTTTCGTCTTTAAGATCCTTTGTATTGTCTTTTCGTCTTTAAGATCCTTTGTAACACTGTTCCCGCAAAAATAAATTTATCTCCTGAAAAGTAATTAATCACTGGAGTTTGTGTTCCTGATGTTGAACAAGTTTCAATAAAAATAATACTTTACACTTAGCAATTTGATAATATAATAAAAGTAAATTTACACATTATAAAATTGTTACCGATTTTTGTAAAACCATTTTTGAACTGGGCATGTCTTGGTAACACTTCTAATTATATATAATAGAATAACTACGTTAATCCTTAAAAGAAATTGGAATTTAAATATTTTACGCGATATCTGTAACTTTAGTTATGTAATGTCCGATGTATAAGTAATCACGTATTAAATTGCGTAACACAAAATTTTAAGTTGAGGTCACCGGTTATAGTTTATTAAAGTATCATCTTAACGTCAATTTTGCTAATTGAATAAAATTTTAGTTCAAACTTTGCTCCGACAATTTTTCACTTATGCAGGGTTAAACCTAGAAGCCACACTAAATCACAATTTAATTTGTTAAGTTTAACTATGATACTATTTGCTCAATATTTGGTTATCGTGATCTAAATGCTGTTGTAAGTCTTAGAAAATTGCATTGTCAATATAAAAAAATATATCAACCTGTCAATAGCATTTATTACCTATTGATATAGATGATGGGTTTGATATAACTATTTATATACCATTGGTGTACAACCAAACATGAAAAAGGTGACAATAAGGCGAATATGAAAATATAAGTTCCGTTATCTATGCTTGAAAAAATACATTAAACCACGCACTAATTGCAATCGGCTCACAAAAATTATTAGTCTTAGTTTGGAAAACATTGCATTTATTGTATTTGCCTAAAGTGGGTAACAAAAATTCATGTTTAATATGTTGTTAACATATAACGTTTAAACTGGATGAAACATAGTTTATAATAATATTTAAATATTTCAAAATAAATCATAGAAATAATCTTAGATACTTGTCCACTTAATGTAATAAATTACTAAGTTATTTCGATTAAAATTTTCGATAATTGCGCGGGGTAACTACACTTCAATCCGTCGGTGGAGTGAATTGCTATAAGTCAATAAATTTTAGTTTCATTTGCTACATAATTGAAAACTTATCAAAGTTATAGGAAACTTTGATTATAAATCACCTATGTAGCTAAGTAATTAAAAAGTTGTTCTTGATCATCTATGTAGCTAAGTAATTTGCCTGCTTAAATTTTGTTTAAGAGTGCAATGTTGGAACATAAATTATATTTTGCGTTTACTGAAGAAGCTATGTATCTTCAAATATTAGCGGTACGGTTGAAAAATTTAAAGTTTTCTTAACTCGTTATTTATATTTTAATAGAGTTCCTTTTATGAATGTAATTAATTGTCAATGTGTATAATCAAGCTCACTAATAAACAAACAAACAAACTATGTGCTTATTTTAGCCTATAATTTTTTGAACATATGAATAGTCACAAAGAAAACGTGAATTCATAATTTTAAAAGAAATATCCTTCAATATTATTAAAAGTTAATTAGTATTTCTGAGTAACATGCCTATCATTATTTTTAGCGTGTCACGATCAGTATTCTTAACGTGTCTGAAGTGATATTTTAAAAGAAAATTTAAAAAAATATATGACAATAATTTAAAAAAAAGCATGATAAATAAATTTTTAACCATTTAATAGATGGTTGGAATAATCCATTAGAAGAAAAAACTTGCATGTATATTAAACTAATAACTAACAAGTTTAATAATTTTCATCTTGTAAGCAAATTTATGTAAAGAAAACGGATATATATAAATTATATAACATTAGCAGCTATGTGGTCAGTATGCGAAAACAATTGTAAAATACTCACCATATGTCGATTTTCATAATATCATTATTGAAACAGTAATTAATGAATACTTTCATCGTAATAAATCTAAATTTAAGCATTATTTTCCTATATTGAATCATTCAAAACTTTATTTATATCTATTTTATTTGATTTGACTCGGGTTTTTTCGCGGTAATTATATATTTAATGAGTGAACCTAGATATTATATATACTAAGTACTCACTATGGGACATAGTGAGTACTTAGTATATATAATATCTAGGTTCACTCATTAAATATATAATTACCGCGAAAAAACCCGAGTCAAATCAAATAAAATATGTGTTCGAATCGCGAAAGTTTGAAAAAGTTTATTTATATCACCACAATGTCTGACCGAGGACATCGGTATTTGGTAATCCGTATGATGGTATGATTATAATATATTATCTGCGAAAGTAGAGGAGTTTAACTATATTGGGATTAATTCATAAGATATTACAAGGGATATAGTCAGTATTAGCACATTTCAAAAGGTAGATTTTAATATTTGTTTTAAAATATTTTCTGTCTTTGGATCTATTCCACTTTGGACTCTTTGAATTGTGTTAACACTAAGTATCTCATACAATATTTGACGGATTAATGGCAATATTCTTAAACTCCTCAATATACGTAGATAATGTATTTCAATCACACAATTTTAGAGATTACTAAATATTTATATTCGGTTTTCACTTAGATTTTGCTTTATCATAATAGCTCATTGTCATGTGGTGTTTAGTACAACAATTACATAAATACGCACACACGGACATAGTAATGGGCAGTACATAATTAGGAATTGTTAATTTTATTTCATTTATTCCGTCAGAACTACAACTATATATTTGACATATTTAAGATTTCTTTAATTAAAATGTTTATTACGAAGTTTTATTTTTCTCAGACTTTACGAATATCCGTCATGTTCTTTGTAAAATATTAAAATATAATAAAATATTTTCCGTCATATAAAATGGTAAAAAAATTGTTAAATTTATATTTATTACGATAAAATAATTCATAGGTTTAAGAAATTTACGTTCCGTTCAAAAAATTGCTATTTTTTAATTTTGTTATTTATATACATTACGAAAATCGATGTATTGTGCATGTTTTATAACTGTCACGCATATCGATCGTACATCTGCCAACATTTCATAATTTATATCTGTTTATATAAATCGATTTTTTTACAAGACGGAAAATGATAAACTTGTTATCTATAAGTATAATATATCATCAAGCATAATATAGTCGGATTTAACATATTTCACTTTTTCCTTTCAGTAAATTATTGCACACAAAAAATCCTTTAATCTAAACCTTCTATTAAATAGGGAACAATTAAAATATCATGCTTTTTTATTTACGTTATTGTCATATCAATTTGTTTTTCTCTCATGTTTTCAAACATCGTTTCAAACATGTCGTGAATAAGGCTTTAAAAATGTATTACGACTTATTTCTTCTCATTATATTACACACGTTTTCTTAGAAAAATGAAGTTCGCCTCAACACTCAGAAATATTAATTGACTTTAAATAATATTGGTATGACAATTTTTTAAAATTATGAATTCACGCTTTCTTCGTTATTATTTAAAGATTCATTACATAATAGGTTAAAATAGTTAAGTTTGGAAACACACGTTAAAAATTAATTTTTTTCATAACAAAATTGCTTCAAAAATATAAATAACTGGTTAAGAACAATTTTAAATTTATTCACTCGAACTGCTAATACATGGTGGGATACAGCTACATGTGAAATTTAATTTATATTGCAATATTACGCTGTTAGACAAATTTAAGTTGGCAAATTACTTTACGACATAGACGATCCCAAAGTGGTGATTTATAATCAAAGTTTTCTATAAGTTTTAGAAATTTTGAAGTTGAGATGTAGCAAACTAAAAGTAAAGTTAATTGACTTATTGCAATTCATTCTGACAGTGGAGTGAAATGCAATTCCCCCATCATAAATTTTAATCCAAATAGCTTAGTAATTTATTATATTACGTGTGTAAATATCTGAGATATTTATCTGTAATATATTTTAAAATTTTAACACCAGAAGTCTAATCTATTTTGGAAGTACATTAAGTTTTAACATACGTCTTAGAGGCGTACATATATAAATAATGGCCTGTAAGCTAAACTATACTTTGTTATGTCGTATTTTTGGAAGATGATTTAAGGTAAGAAACAGTTGTATTAATGAAAACTAAAATATAATTTTTTTATTGCCGCAAATCACACACTTATGCTTATTTTAAGAAAAATCAACTTTTCACAACTAAACTGAAACATATATATTTTTATAACAAGTAAATATTTTTTTTTACTAACGTTAAAATGTAATCAGACTTTTACTAACTAAATTAAATTTTAGGCCAAACCACACAGGGATCAACTTTGTATATATAAAAACAGGCATCAATTTGTATATATAAATATGCATTTATGCATCATTCATCATATGCATGGTTGCATCACAGATCATAGGAACTAGTACTCGCCACATACGATTTTGTGCACAATAATATTGAAATCCTCTTTTTTTTGTAGGAGCAAAAAGCGCAGTACTTTCATTTTTTGGCTCTGTTTCTCCTGCCTGAAATTTATTATGAGAACCAGTAGGTTTTACGAGAATTTGGCTTATGTTTTCTCGTAAAGCTCTCCTAAAGTTTGATCAAATCTGTGCTGAGTCGCTTCATAAATTCTCTCCTGTTCAAGGGTTTTTTATTGTTCTTGATCATGTAGTCATAAATTACAGCAGAATTCACAAAAGCCATGTCCAAGATGCCGTTGAATATAGCCTTTGGCCATCTGTTAGTTTCACGAGTGCATGATATTGAGGAGCACCTTTGGTCAAACAAATCTACTCCCCCTCTTGTTTGATTCATATCTGGTTTACCACTTGAAGTAATTACTGGATATTTATTACAAGATGTTAAGAGGTAAACCGTCTTAGTAGTTGTTCAGGGGTTTCCCGCTTATTTGACCAAATAGTGCCCACCAGAGTTAATTTGTAAGACTCCTGAAGTAAACTTTTAGCTTTTAAGTAGTACTGGTATAAACCAGTTATCGCACATTATGATCTTGTTAGGTCCATGAATGGTTTGCGACAATTTTTTAATATAAAATTCCTCAAGCGGTATCCCTTCAGTATTTGCGCTTCTGCCTACATCTGGATCTGGGTCAAATATGCATTTATGCATCACATGCATCATTCATCATATGCATGGTTGCATCACAGATCATAGGAAACTTGATGCCATATTTATCAGGTTCGTTCCGAATGTAAGTCCGAAATGGACATCTGCTTGTAAACACGAACAACTGTTCATCAATTGTGACTTCCGATCCAGGAACCACATTTCTGGCAGGTACAAATGCGTCATTTGGCCGTTTGCGTCCTTTCATTAAAGAGTCGGCCTCAAAGTCTTGTCATCCATCCTCAAGTAACTTTTCCTAAGTTTTGGCGTTTAGAAGTCATTTCAACGTTGGTCCATTTCACAATTTCAGATATGATTTCTTCATGCGATTAGGCCTAATGTCGACATGTGATTAGGCCTCAACATGTGATTAGGCCTAATGTCTTTAAAATTTAGTGTAAAGTTTAACATTTTTCGTTTCTGAGATTTATGTGAATTACGTGTAGATTAGTAGTATTTGAGCAATAGGTGCATCTATCTAAGTATTATTGTCGGAACTCCGCCAGATCAAAAACATTCCTTAAGTGGCTACAGCGCTCATTGCAAATCCAAGTTTTTTGCTATTACTACGTAAATAAACAGCCATCCACTTCATATTGTTTCAGTAATGCAGCTCGTATTTAAGTAAATTTACGACTTTCTAATTGCAGCTTTGAAGCCAATAAATTGTAGAACCAAACTGTAGCTCACTGTTTCGGATAAAAAGAATTAAACTTCATTTACTTATCGACTGTATTTATTTGGGCCAGTTATTTACTTTCTTGTACATTAAATCAGAAACTATATGGGATATACAAAAATGGAATAAGAAAACAAATGCAATAAAACATTTTCGAAAAACCTGTTAATGCAATTATTGTTCCAATTATTTTTGCACAATCCGCTCTATAATAGAAACTATTTAGGGCGTGTTAGTGGAATTACTCATAGGTACAGTATTTACAGCTTATATATATAATATTTAGCAGCTTATATATTTCTGTTATTTTTTTCTGTTTTGATGTAACCAAATCTTAGTTACTCATGTTAATAACTTTCTATGATTTGTAACTAAATGAACTACGTGTGAGGGAATATTTCCACTTTATTTACATTCTTTACCACGACCTAGGTTTCGTTGTATAACAACATCTTCAGGTGGTAATTCGCAATGACCTTTGAAAATCTGTTAATTGTAAAAGTAGAAATAATACTACATCACGTAGTTTCATTTACTTATAAATAATTAATTTCTACAACATTAGCGCCAAATATATCCAACTTTTTATTAGCTGACGTAGCCATGGTTTGTAAAGGAGCTACTTAAGTACACACGCGTGCGTGCACACACACACACACACACACACACACACATATATATATATATATACATATATATATATATATATATATATATATATATATATACATGTTTATATATTCAAATTACTTTAAGCAAGCAACTATTCAAATTCATTGCTTTAACGAGTAATTTTTGTGAAATAAAATATTATTATGACGTTGAGATAATTTTCATGCGAATTTTGGAATTCCATAGCGTTGCATGTGCATGTTTATATACACAAACGTGTATATAAACATACACATGTGCACGCATTCATATTCATACTCATGCGCTTATGGATCACTAATTGGTTTCTATTGAAGAGTTTTTTTACGAAAATATTGCGTGTACGCGTTTTTCGAAAATGTTTCGCCGATTTTTTTTTTCATAAATAGTATATTTCTATATGCTAAAGATTTTATTGTTTAATATACAAGACAGTAAATAAATGGCCCAATAAATGCAATCGTTAGGTAAACGAAGTTCATTTCTTTTTACCTGAAACAGTGAGTGGTAATTTAACTCTGCACAAATATTTATTGACGTGAAAGCTGCAATTACGAAGTCGTAAATCTACTCAAAAGCGAGCAGCATAACTCGAATAATATGAAGTAGACGGCTACCCATTTAACTAGTAATAGCAAAGCATAGTCCTGTGGTTGCTTCCAAGAATAATACTTAGATATATGTATCTAAGACTGAAACGTTGCTTATCTAGAACTAATACACATACAACCTTAAGAATAAATTTTTTTAAACTTAGGATTAAATTTTGCACTGATTAACAGTATGAACAATAGATGAGCTAAGAGAGAGATTACACTTACATTATGATAATGAGTCTTCAGTGAATCACCAATGTTGCCTCATGATAATGGATATGCACACGAATTGTTGCTAATTCGTAATTTTTATTGACAACAAAAGTAACAAAATATTTAATGATCGCAACGTAGTTTCTATTAATATGCTTTTGTAATTTTGTAAATTGGAACTACCGATTCGAAAAAACCAAATTTGGCGACAAATTTTTGGAATATCTTAAGTTTATTTTTAATGCGTAATAATATATTTGTAAATGAAGGAGAAAAACTAAAATTTACATTAAAAATCATACAAACAAAGAATTTAAAGTATTACAAAAAGTTATTTTGATATTCCACGGAATCAGAACAAAAATAAAATTTGACGCATGAACAGAGCTGTGTTTAGTAGTAGAGTAAAAATAAATAAGATACGATGATTTTTAGCAAACGCTGAGTATATATAAGCAGCTGTTAACGTAAAGATATAAACCTGACTAATATTATACACGTAAATTCATTTTACATCCCAACTGCTCGTTTCAACTACTTTGTGAACTTTTTTAAATATAAACGTGTATTGTGTGTGTTTACGAGCATGCGTGCGTACGTGCGTGCGTGCCTGCCTGCGTGCGCGCATGCGTATATGCGTGTGTGTATTTACATATTAAATGAACAATATCTTCTTAATACAAGTAGAAATTAAAATTTATCGTTATTTCTTCCCTTCACCGTGATAGCAAAGCCGTGGGTCAAAGCAAATATAAAATGTGTGATATTATGATCACAAACTTAAAGAGTGATCTGTAAGTAATAAATAAAATTTATTGTTAATTAAAATCCAATACACTTATATAATTTTTTTGTTTCAAAAAATAACAGTAACGGTGAAAGATATTTGGTTGAGTAATATCTTAAGCAATAAAAAGCTATTCTATTCCTGCTCCCGCAGCCGCTCCCACTTCCACCCCACTCCACCTTGCGCCTATAAATATTCCTATCCCCACCCCCGTTTCCACTTCCACTCCCGCAATCATTCCAATTCTCACTCCCAATGCTAATCCCATTCCCGCTCACTGGGCTGCTAGTCAAAAGCTAGCTACTTATTTAGTTAATTATAATAATAATGACTCTTAAATAAATAGGAAAATGTTATTAAATTCACTCGGATTATATTTACAATATTGATACAACCTATTAGTTCACACAAAACCATACAGAACAGTGGTTTTTAGAACAGGTGTAGTAGTGCAGAAAAAGATACACATTATTTTAAAAGTTGAAAGAAACCAAAAAGCGTAATGTTTTTATTCATTTTAACTTCATAACGTCATTTACAGTGAAAACTAAATAATACTTAATTGTATTATTTACATAACTCAAATCGGGGATCTTTTTTTCAGTTAAATCCCCCACTCCGGCTTTTAAGTCAAGAACAATTACGTTGTGTCTGTTTATCATTAAATAGCGGTATTGGTTATTATTCTTGTTTTTGTCGTTATCGCATTATTATTTTGCAACTACATAATTTTATTTACATAAAAGTAAGTCCAATATGTTCAACTACATAATTTTATTTACATAAAAGACCAATATGTCCAACTACATAATTTTAATATGTCCAACTACAATAAGTCCAATATGTCCAACTACATAATTTAAGTCCAATATGTCCAACTTAAGTCATAATTTAAGTCCAATATGAATAACTTAAGTCCAATATGAATAACCTAAGTCCAATATGTCCAACTACATAATTTTATTTACAGAAAAGTTTGCAACTACATAATTTTATTTACATAAAAGTAAGTCCAATATGTACATTAAATAAAAGTAAGTCCAATATGTCCAATATTAATCAGTTTTGAAACCAGAAAGTAGTGTAATCTTGCGGAAATGTAATTGACTAAATTTTTGAATTAATTAAATAAATATTGGATTAATTTGTTACGCATTTACAACCTATTGATCTATAATGGTTAAATGTATATAATAACTGAATAAATAAAAAATACAATTAAAATGAAATCTGAACATATTTTCACTCGCTACAATTAAATTTTTTTTAAAGTAGGCACTTTAAAAAGTCTATTACATGGCAACCTAAAATTACAGTTCTCAAAAAATTAGATGCGGGCATGAGAAACATGGTATTAAAAACAATAATAGTTTACAATTAAATGAAATTGCGTGATGTAGTATTATTTATGTTCTTTACCAAGACCTAGGTTTCGTTGTATTACAACATCTTCAGGTGGGCTATTAACAAAGATTGGAAAGAAGATAATTTTTGCTAATAGCCCGCCTGAAGATGTTGTGATACAACGAAACCTAGGTCGTGGTAAAGAACTTAAAGAAAGTAGAAATAATACTACATCACATAGTTTCATTTAATTGTGAATATTGATTTTGTACAAAATTAACGCCAAATATATTCAATATTTCAACAATAATAGTTTTTTATGATACATGAAAATTACTTCTGGGGACTGAAGAAATTAAAATTTTACTGTAAAATTAATAAATAAAAAGGGAACTGAATAGTAAGGTAACATTTCTTAGGAAAATACCCTGAAAATTTTTCTCGAACTCTTTCAAACATACTTCAGATAGTACATGATGAGTTTACTTAAGTATATGTATTTATAAGTCTTACAATATTTCAAGAACATTAGTGCATTTACTTATGCAAGCAATTCAGTCTATTTACTGCCATAGTAACTTTAACTCACTTATGACTTACACCGTCTTCCACGTATACTCTTTCTTATAATCCTTGTTCATATACCAGAAAAGGTCATTCAAACAAACCCGTGTGAAATTTTTATTTAGGTTTAAAAACCGAAAGTAATATTTTAGACATAACAAGATTGTCGGTTCATTGGCCTTTTAATTTAAATCCTGATTTAATCGAAAGAACTCTGTTCAGAGTTCATTTTTGTCAGATGAAATTCTGTCATTCTTATTAAGTTTACTAAATTTCAAATCAATACGTCATCATCAGTGGGTGAAAATTTTGCTTGATAATTTGTTTGCATGCTTGCTTAGATATATCTAAGTGAAAGTATGATATACATAGCTACATTCAGCGAAGTGAAGAATAGGTAAGTGAAGCTAGTAAAAGGAATGTAATTTTATTAAGGCCAAATTTTTTTAAGTAACATAATGGGTATAACTTTTTAGACGCTCTTAACGGGTAATTGATAGATTGATTTCCAAACATAAACATCCTTTTATATCTTGTAAATAAGCTTTTATAGAAAATCGTTAGCTGTTTAGCAATGAGGAGTCTAACATTTCTTAAAACGTAATTCAAGGTCGTGACCCATTAAAACAGTAAAATGAATTTAAATAGTGACTCAATTGTTAGTATGCAGGTCCCTATATGCCTTTTGGGTCAAAAACCTAATAGCAAGAATATGATCAAATTTTTTGGGGTCGAAGATAAAACTAATACAAAACAATTTTCAGTAAAGTCCTTGATCTGGTTAAATTTTTAGAGTGTGTTTAAAAGGTGGACTTCAGTTTTAATGGTTGGAAAGAGGTGAAATGGCTTTAGAAAGTGTATTTGGCTCAAGATTTAATGTGTGATGTCAGTTTCCTTGCGTTTCCCACACAAATACAAGAGCCATTCCTTTATAAACTTGCCCTGAGTAAAAAATCTATCAAAATAGACAGTTATAGTAAGTTAGATAAGGAAAAGTCACAGTTGTTCAGAGTACGAAAGCTACTATTTCCATAAAATCTCAATGTACTACTAAAATTATAGGGGATGTATAAAGAGTGAATTGAAGACTTTATTTAATGTACTAAAGCACATGTCGCCCAACAAAATATCTTACCCTTGCAAGTTTGTGATTATAAAACTTTCATCAGTTGTTTAATGGTAACGGAAAACTATATATTTTACGCTTTTCTTATATGAGGTCATTTAGATATGTTAGAGAGATCCCAAAATACATGATAGGATAGGAGTGAAGGAGGCAGTATGAACAAAAAAAGCAAGTAATATGAACAAAAACTTTTATAGATAATTTTCATATAAAAATACTATGCATGTAAAACTACTATAAAAACTCATTGCGACTGTACGATTGTAACATAAATACTCGAACTTCATATGACGTACCATTTAGATGCGGGCCCAAACCATATGACAAGGGTTCACATTAAATATGCAGAAGAGGTTGCGATTTATATCACTTGGCTTTTATCTCGGTGTCTTGAGTACTATCTCTATCACAAAAAAGGTTATCGCTTGATAAAATTTTTCCTCGTCTGTCATTTATACGATTCGCAAAATAACACATCGTTTTTAACAAAAGAAAATGAAAATATAGATAACAGAATAAAACCTATAGTTTTGAACTCAAATCAATGAAGGCATTTTATAAAGTATATTTACCTCTTGTCCATTTATACTTTTCTACGTTTTTCAAACTAAATAATACAGGAAAAAGCAAAGAAAGATAACAGTGTACCTATTTCCTTATATATTCCTCTCGTGTATGCATTATGACAAAAAACAAATGATTTAATTTAGCACTCTGGCAGATATAGATCAATTGATGAGATGTATTTCTTCTTTATTTGAAATTTATGTAATTTAAATTGTTTAATTTTATTTCCTTTTGTTTCTTATAAGCTAACATAGATTTTATCTGCGGCTTCACCCACACGGTATTGGAAAAAGTTAAAAACTTTTTTCATTCGAAGGAAGTGGGATAGTTTTCAGACCAGTTATTCAGTTGCGAGGTGTAATATTTATGTAAAATATTATTTTGAACATATGTTCAAAATAGTACTTATGTACCTTTGTTTTGCGCGGTGCACGAAGTATGCGGTGATAAATATGTCGTGCAATAATTAATCCATAAATTTGGCATATTAAATGGAATATGTTCTACTATTTTTAAAACTAAAAATTAACAGTACCCCTTTAAATTTTTCACGCACCGCACATTTTTTTAGCATTTATGTTTTGCCCTGTAAATGAAAGAGATTTTATATAAACCTATTTTTTAATATAGGATATATATTATCCATGGAAAAAATTCATTGAAATGCACTGTTTCAGTGCGAGAGAAAGACGAACAAACAAATAAACAGAGAACGTTTCAGTTATATGGAATTAGTAGGGATTTAACATAAACTTATTTCTTTCTTTTGCTGATCATAATTGTTTCAATATCACACTCAAGTTAAATTCAATTGAAATTAGGTTTTACGACGATCATTTCTTTAATTTTTATTGTTATTCTAAGCTTTACCTAAACATTATAATATGCATATTTCTTCTCTTCTCAAAATTATGGGTATACTTTTAAAATTTTTGATGACGAAATTTTGCTTCCTATTTTCACGTAATTGATAATACAGGTTTTGGATTAATTACAAAATTCCTATCACATAAATAATATATTTATTACGCTGATACTGTTTATTTTAAGTGAATGCAATACTTGCCATTTTGCCTTACTTAAACTATTGTCTTGCTAAATTAGAGTATTTCCAAAATCTGGCTATTTTGACCTAGGAACATATAACTATATTATAGTTATATGATGCCACTATCCACAATTCTTATTGAGATTCGTACATCATTATATATCCGATTAAAACTTTAGCATTTTTCAGTACGTAATTCTAGTATAGCAAAATAAATAAATAAATTTACATTTTCTCTGTCTATATAACACCGGATAATTTTGAAAGGCTTGTTTAGATTTTTGTCAAATATAAGAAAGGTTCAGTTAGCCAAATACACTAAAACACAGGCGTATGTCTGTATATCCGTATAATTGTTTAATATTGAGAACTATTAATACCTTGTAAATATTGTGTATAACATTTTTATAAAGAATTATTTACATAAATATTCACGCAACGCTCCCTGACACAATTAGGGAGAGGACCATTGAACAAAACTGCCCAAAGAAAAACGTCATTTCATACAGTGGAATAAATTTGTTAAAAGAAAAATATACGAAACTATATAATTAGTTTAGGATATTTTCCTTTTCCCAAAAAATATTGAAAATTATTTTATAAAGAAAAGTTTCAAAGCTATTTGTTATTTGCTCCTCTTCTCAAGTTCTCTTTATCCTTTGCGCACTTTTATTGTAAGACGAATTACAACAAATTTATTTACATTTGGCTATCATTTTAAAAGAACTGAACCAAACTTTTCTATGTGCAAATTTCTATTTCTGATCGAAGCTTGTTTTGTGCCAAGTTTTGTTGCGGGTGAATAAGAAATTTAATTGTCTCCAAATTTTTTATAGTTTCGTTAAATAGTGATATTACCAAGAATTTTAAAAGTTAAGATCTTTGCAACGTATCTAAACTCTTTTGCAAAAAAACGGGCACTTATAAGAATAAACCATATCAGAATTATTTTATTATTATTTGATGCATTTTATATGGCGATATGATGAGAATATTGTTATTTATTATCGAGATATCGTTTTTACTTACTTCAGTCATTAAAATGCGAATAAATAAAAAAATCGATGTAAAGTCCATAGACGAGCGTTTTCATACTGGTACATTAAAAATGGCTAAAGTTTATTTTTGAATATTTTTTGTTAATTTAACATAAAATTTGAAAATCTAGTAACGAGTATGGCCTCCTCTTGCTAAAATCAATGAATTTTCAGTCAAAAAGAATAAATTTCAAATTTAGAACATTCCTTTTTATGTACCAGAATACACTATACCTGCCAGTAACAATTACAATTAATACAACCTCTTAATAAATAATATTTTGTTAATAATATGACAAAATCAATACCGCCCATATGCAAAAGAGTGTATTTCCATAAAACTCACATAAAATGTATGTATCGACAGTGAATATAATATATTCAACCTAGTATCCAAGTAAGATTAAGTACTTCTTTGATTCACTTTTAATTTTTTTTAACACAAATACAAAAGTAACAATTGTAATAATTTTTTTGTCATTATATTATCGCAAAAGGGCAGCTTATTTCATAAATAATTCCATTGTCACTAACACGTATTATATTCAAAGTACCTTAAAATATGCACGAAATAAAAAAACTTTAAGTTTAATCTTAGCCACAACGACTACAAAAAAAGTTTTCAATATTTATTTTCAACAGGGCTAACTGTGTTTCGACACAAACCACACTACTTCCAATATATTCATTACCTCGTGTGCAATAATCACATTCTTATAACGATAATGTAACTGAACTGTTTATAAATTTTACATTTGATGCAACACAAAAGTTACAAGAACAATTCTCTTTTATAGTGTGATTTATATAGAAAATGCCGACAGTTAAATGATACAATCAAATAACGAACAAACCTTAACTAGTTTGAGTCCATGAAAAAAATCGATGTAATTTGTTATATTACAGCGTCAGAATATTTTTAGTATCTTTTTCGAATTTAGCTGGTACTACACAGTTCAATATAAAACATTAGTATTATTTTTTCCAGTGCTTTGTACTTCAAAATACAAGTGTAATAACCCTTAAGGCAAAATTTAAAAAAATTGAAAAACAAACTGAATAAAGAATATAAGATTTTGGATAATGTAAAAAAAATCAGAACAATGAACTTGTTTCTTTAATTAAAAAAAGAATTAACATTCGAGACGGAAAGATGGATGAACCGACAATATAAAATTTGACAGGGCTATTGTGGGTACATTTGGTTAAAAAAGAAATGTGGGAACATTTTAATTTTTTTTATTATTTGTAAAGTAGCGATGAATTAAAAAAAATTAGAATCGTCATTAAATACCATTTCAGAGCAATAAACTTACGCCTTTATTTTTTTTAAATTTTGGTCATTCGGGACGAAAAGACGAATAAGCCGATCAACCTTAAATTTTATAGATCTACTGTGGCCACGTTGAGCTAAAAAAATTTTAAAAATTGAAACTTTTGAAAATTTTTGTACCCTTATTAAATTAAATAGTGGGGATAATATTTTTTGACAATAGTTGTAACTTATAGATCCAGTATAGACACATTTAAAAATAATTAAAGGTAAAGGATCTAGTTTTTTGGTCTTGATATTGATTAAGTTAGACATTTAAATATGGGATAAATGATATATTAGGCAGAGTAAAAATACACACACATACACACACACGCTCACACACACACACACACACACGCGCGCGCGCGCGCACACACACACACACACACACATACACACGCACATATATATATGTATATAATAATGCATGTAGAATACTGAATTTTTTTTAAATGTTGAATAAAAACAAAACACGGATGCCAATAATTATTGACGTCAATGTTAGCCGTAACATTTACTTATTTTAGTGAATTAAATTGTACTTCAAAACGTGTATTACATGGCAGTTTGAATAAATTGAGTAACTATATTACATTAATCTGCAGTAAACAAGATATATTAGAATGCCAAACTTTATATTGGAAATATTTTTGTATATTTAAATAAAAATATTCTGTAATAAATTAATTGTATTTATAATAAATGTGTACATAAAAATAACATTTTTATATTGTTAATTTTATTTTATAATCGGATAACATTCATCTAACTAAAAGGGAAATTGCGACTAAATTGAAGTTTTATATAAAAAACGCCTGTGATACACGTATAATGTATATATTTCTATTGCAATATTCTCAATATACACAGTAGTGTAAGTTTAATTTAAAATAATAATAAAACATTTATGTTGTGTGAAACTTGTGGTAAAAAATTATTTGTTACTTTTAGTAATCGTCACAATCGAATTTGCAACTATCCACAAAGTCGTGTTTTTGCTTATCTAAAATAATTCAATTTATGCAATTCGAAAACCTTTATTTTTGTTACGTGTACCAGTACTTTTGGAATATTCGTTCTCAAAAATGTCTCTCCATGCTTTTTTAATTAAAAAATTTATAAAATTAAATTGGAGGAACGAAAATGTTAATCATTCGTTCAGTATTTATTGAGTTGGTTATTTTATTTCAAATTAGTTGAAAAAGATAACTCTACGATTGTTAATACGGTGATGTTATATTATAAAACTTAAATATTTTGAGACTTTTTCTTTACAATCCAATATTTACAAATTTGATTACAAAACAGCTCGCCATTGAAACGAAACCAACAATTTTATTGAATTCTTTCCTTTAAACCTTAAAATAAATCACTGGGGATTTTCACAGAAATAAGACGAGAAAAAAATTAATGGAATTTGCAAAATGCATTTTCCATTCAACTATTACTGACGTAACAAAGTGAATTTTCTCTACTCCTATGTAAACTAGTTAGCTTCATTATTCCTTTCGATAAAGTTTGCATTTTAGAATTTCTATTGGGAAATAACGTTTGCACAAGAATTACGTTTGAAGTAAATGTTACTTTAGTCGATTTTACTTTGCGTAGGTGTCAAAACCAATCTACTTTTGCAAAGCTTCTACTTTTATCAAAACAGCATATAAATATTTAATCCAACCTCGTTGACTGAAGTGGTTACTTTTGTTGTGTGAGGCTAAGTTGTCTTTGTCTGATAAATGTTGAATCTTCGTAAAACACATTTAACTCCCAATAAATTGAAGAATTTCAAACACAACAGAATAAATTATTGTTATACTGGATTAAGACAGTGATATACAATTAAATAAATATATATTATATTAAATAATTGAATTATTTTAATGGGTTGGATTTTTTTGCACACAAATTCAACCCAACTCAAATTAGTTAATTTAGTTTCAATCATTTCGTAACACCATCACTCATTACTCACTTATGATTGTCAAAACCTTTAGGATATTTCCTGACGTCTTAGAAAGCTACAATTTGCTATGTGGGCTAAAGTTAGCATACAAAAACAGGAAAATGAAAAATACGCTCCAACCTTTTATGGGGGAAAGGGAGGTGAAGTCCTGTAGGCATGAAAGTCTTATAAACAGTAAGTGAACATAAGGGTGGATATAACAAGATGTGTATCATCACCACGCTGCAGAATGAACCGGAAACCGTTTTGTAGGTAGAATGAATACGCGGCGATGGCGGCGTTGGCGTTGGAAGCAGCGCAGCGCGATTCGAGTGGAAGGGGTAAAATCGGAACATATACGAGTGAGTAAACCGAATGACAACCTAAAAAAGAAATGAGATCCCATCAATGACATTTCATATAAACGTGTTGCCAAAACTTGCTATATTTTAACTGTTAAAATGTTATGAAATCTAATGCAGAGCTTAATCCTAAATAAGTCGTCCAAGTGTCACGGTACTGCGGATAATTAGCATAACTTGAGCAATTCATTTCTTCATAGTTCACTCTGTAGGTGATACAAAGTTGTTGTGCATTATATTATCGATGATTTAAGTATTTGCAATAATACTAAAGTTACATACGTTTAGTTCTGTAGCACTGCAAAACACTGTACCTTTCTTTGACCAAGATGCAAACTTACTTACGGCCTGGCTCTACGTGCGATTTTATAACTTTTTAAGAGTTAAAGGACAATGAGTTTTGGCTAACATGAAATGATTTTGATAGATTTTACATTTCTGAATACTTAATATGATGCCATATTTTTCTTTACAAATGCTATTTACAAATAATTCTATTTCCAAAATTATTACATTTCCAAATTAATCAAAACCGGTTGCTGACGATATTGTCTCTAGTTTATGTATTTTCAATTATTATTAGATTAATTTTGTTCCAAACATTTCTAAATTGTGCCGAAATCATTTATTTTTTCGACTACTACAATGATAGAAACAATTGTCGCATTGATTTTTTTATTTTTCATTGGAAATCGAATTTGTCTACATTGAGTAAATAAAAATTGAAGTTCCGAATTTAACTGCGTTGAAATTCCCATGTTCCTAATTTGATTAATTTATACAAATGAGCTATTAACACATTTGTTTCGTTCACGCAACTTTAATTTACATATGAAAATTATTTATGAAAAAATTAAAATTTCTAATTTTCTCAGGTTCGTTTTGTTATCTGTCCTTCTATTAAAGTTTCACTTTCTATAGTTTTAGATCTTTATACTATCTATAAATATATGTATAGTAAAGTAAGAACTGCTCCTAAAATAATTAGATAACATTTTTAAGAACAGAAATAAATGGTTGAAGATGCATATTTACATTTTTCATTGGAAAAACCAGTCACAGAAAAAAAATTCAGAATAACCTTCCTTAGCGGACATTGAATTACTACCTGACTTTCGCGCACAATGAATTCAAATGAATTGTTCGGTTCGGAAATGACTTTGTTATGGTTAACTTACAAGGGACTTTAAATATAACACGTCTTCTAGTATAAATTAAATTTTAATTTTAATTTCCTTTAAATTTTAAAAACTCACACAAATCTAACTTTCTTCAATTTCGACGTCGCATGACTTTTTAAAATAACAGGATTCTTTCACCGTAAATAACATTCAAAACGAAGTTTAAGCTATCAGTTTGATTCGTTCATTTTAAGTTTTGTTGTTTTATTTATATGAATTTAAAAATTATATTAAATCTTTATATTCTTTTGTGCACTGTCAACATTGTTGTATTTATTATTCCTAATTCAAAAATATGAACATCAAAATCGAATGTAAATAATAAAAGTTTTTTCTTTAATTTTCAAAATATTTATGTAATTTTTATTAAGTATTATACATTCTTTTTCAGTATACTTGTTAATTTATACGCGAAACGTTTTTAAAATCAATATGCTGGTATTTTATAACCTAACCTGTGTAAAATAAAGATTACTTAAAAAAATAAATATTTTATATTAGTAACCATCTTTTACGGTGACTTTATCCGTGTGATATTGATAAGCTATCATGCAGTGAAGCTAAAAATATTATAAGTAATTAATTATTTAATGACAAAATTGTTTCATAACATAAAGTAGCTGTGGTAGGAAATCTCATGTGTGTT
This sequence comes from Druceiella hillmani, assembly GCA_039881145.1. Classification (NCBI taxonomy): domain Eukaryota; kingdom Metazoa; phylum Arthropoda; class Insecta; order Lepidoptera; family Hepialidae; genus Druceiella; species Druceiella hillmani. Next base: position 17,525,083 of record JAYKKI010000022.1, read on the forward strand.
TCGTAGATAAAAACCATCCTAGGTATTTCAAAATAGGCATTTATATTTATTTAATTACATTAATAAATAAATACTTTATTTATGAATTAAATCACACCCTAGACCTAGTCGCGATTAAAAGCCATTGAATTATATGTATTGTATATTATTTTCGACTATTAATATGATATTGGATGGAATTAAATAATAAAGTAAAAGCAAAATTAAAAGCCTTCTCCATATAGATATAAAATAATATATTATCCAAATAAATACTCGAATACTTAACAAATTCAATCATAATTGTTATAGCATCAATTAGTTTTGTTTTATAAAACACATTAATTGAAAATTTTGATCAAAATTTGCTTCTGTGGTAATAATCATGAGTCGATATGTATTATACCCATAACATATCATCTCCAATAACCAAAATAATGTACTTAAATATTTTGAGAATGAAAACGTGAAAATTACATTATTTATAGGTATTAAAATCATTTTCGTTTTCCTTCTTTTTCTTTTTGGCGAAATTAACAAAAAACTTTTTTCTCAATTTCGACGCAATGTTTAATAACGTCAGAAATGTTTAATTCATTTAATTTTACGGAGTTATTTCATTCATTGAAATATCTCTATGTTATTGAAAAAGATTCGTTATTATAAAAATCAGCTTGCCATTACATTGAAAATGACAGGCAAATAGTTTAAGTATATTAATATTTCAATAAACCTTACAACTAATTACGTTACAGTTAGTTTAACGTCCTAGATTTTAATGAAAAATATTCCGAAAATTATAATATCAGGTAGATCGGCAAATTTAACTAAAGTAATATGCAAATGGAAATTTTAGCGACTCAGTGATTCTTCTGAATTCAACTAACGAGGACAATGAAGAGATGGGTAAACACTGAATGCTGCAAATTTTTTGTAAGCAAGAAACATTTCTTTCGTGATATAAAAAATGAGTCTAAAGGGCACTTATACGTATATTTTTATTGGTATTGGGTACTTGATTTAGTAATGCAACGATGTTTATCGAAATTAGTTTGATAATGTATAGTTAGGATGAGCGTGAGTCAAATTGTATGCAGCTAGATTTATCTACTATATACAGGCAGGCATAATTTTTCATTTGTTTTTTAATTATTTAGCTTTTATTTTTAAGAAAACAAGATTATTTTAGTTAAATTAAATTTTAATATAAACAAAAATGCGAGAAGGTGGTAAAAGTAATACATAATTAAGAAAAATTGATTATAAATACCTTTAACTTTATAACATTAATAAATTAAAGAAGAAGTAAAAATATTTTTGCGCCGTTATTTCGAAAATATTTAGAAATTTACTAAAATTATCTAAGTATTACCTTATTCACTCCATAAAAGAAGTGTCCAAAATAAAACCAAATAAATTATATTACTAAATAATATGACTTTAAATTGCAATGCTAAAATTTTAGAAGCGCCTTTTTGAAGAATTTAACGTAATTGAATCAATACGAGTTTCCTGAAATCTTTCCTTCATTTCCAACAATTGTATTCTATGCTTAATACATAAAGGAAAAATCGTTGATTAAGCTGCAAAACATCTAGATATCGAAAAATTTTACAAATAGTAGATTTGCTTAAAATTTTACGGCCAAGTAATAATGTGAGATATCGGATATAAAAATTTCGGCTCACGAATACGGAAGAACATTGAACGTCGAATTAATTATATAAAAATACAGCAAAATAAATATATTTATTTTAGTTTATTTTATAGAAGTAATTTAAAACAAGAGTTCAACTTTTCCCTTTGCTTTGATTTCTGAAATTTTACTAGCTTCTATTACCGGCTTAAGAAGTTTCAATTTGAAAATCTACTATATTCGAATTTAATACAAATTTTCCTAAACTCTTATATTAGAGATATGAGAGTAAAGCAAATATAGGAATAAAAAAAAGTTACTCATATATTTAGAACTAAAGACTAATTACCTACCAAGTAGCATGCGACTTCTTTGTCACATGCCCATGTAATTTGAATTACATCATCCAGCTTAATAATTAACCATAATTTAGTTGTAAAAAATTCAGTAATAAAAATAATTAAACCACAAGATCGAAATTTATTACATAGTGATAAGGCGTTCCATAAGCGTATTTAGGACAAAAGAGAATCTGTCAAAGTCCGATAAAACGAAACTTCAATGTCCAAATATTACAAAAGACTGATAGGTTTTTGTTGAGATTTCGATATTTTATATATCATAAAAAAGCAACAACAGACGCATTGATGTCTACATTCAATGTCACGTGAACTAAACTACTATAAATGTTGTAAAAAATAATAATTCAGTTACTGAATCAATTGTAAGAGAACGTTAGTTGAAAATGTTGGTAATTCGTTTTTGAGCATTTGTGGGATTAATTATATTCTCTGCATAATTGAAATGTGTTGAAGTTATTAATTGTTTCGACTATTCCTCCCACTGATAAATAAACTCGTGTTCCTATAATTAGAAATAGAATTTATCTGTACTTCAATGTATAGTACATTTTTGTTTTTCTGAATAAACAAAAATTCAATTAACGAATTTAATTGTAATCATACAAGAGAACCTAAATAAGCAGCGTATACATTTGGGTATATGATTCTAGGAATGTACACAATCAACAACTTAATTGAATTTACAAAAGAGCCGTCAAATATATTCGTTTCGACCCTGAGGTAATGTTATTCTAGGTATATATTATTTTCTTTTAAAAACGCACCAGAATATTACAAAAAATTGACGTTGGATTCATCTTAAACACAAAAAATATAATTTTATTGTGACAAATATAATATTACTTTTTAACAAACATTTGTTATTAATTCTAAACGTATGTCATTAATTAAAAAAATAGTTGTTTAGTCATAAAAATACTAAATTTAATTATGCGAGAAACTTGCAGTGAATAATATGCATGTACATTCACATATATTTATTCGTTCGTTATGTTGAAAGTAGTCGATCTCGTAAATGTGTGACTTATAATACGAAAACTCCAATTTCTTCTAGAAAGTTCTAGAAATTTGAAAAAATGTCTACAATGTTCTGCAACATTGTTATATTAATTGTCCTCATCCTTTTTCTTCATTCCCACAACACACTCCTTCCCATTTTTTTCAACATGAAATTTACATTAGAATTTAAATATATATAAATATATATATATATATATATATATATATATATATATATGTGTATATATATATATATACATATATATATATATATATATATATATATATATATATAATATACTTAGTTTGTAAGATATTCATGTACAAAATATGAAAAACGTAATAAAAAGAGTAAGTTTTTTAAAATATATGAGATATGAATAAATGTACGACCAAAAAACCGAGCAAAACGGGTATTTGCTGCTGGTACTTTAATAAAAAAAACGTAAGTGTATAACTGACATAAGGCTATTCGAGAATAATATGTGAATGTCAAATTATTATTCAAGATGTATATGCCACTATAATCATTTTATGAAATACAACACGTGGGACGTTCTCAGTCACTTCATCACTCGCGTCGCTGCAATACGTATTTAATTAAAGATAGCGTGGTGCACGAGTTACTGGAAAACAAAATTTTATTGGATTTTATATATATTCGAAACTTTCGTGTTAACACTACTGATTAATGGTACTCAACTGCAATACATTAAGTATAATAATTTTGATTTAATATAAAACATTATATTGTGCATCTGAATATGTGGCTAAACACCGAATCACAAATTTTTAGTCCATCAAAAAGCGTGATATCGAAATATACCAAACAAATACACAATTAAATAACCACAATGATAAATATGAAAACTCTCTACATCATTTTTGAAATAGAAAATATCAGCATTCACTTCAAAGCACACAAAAGTGAAAAATTAAAAAAAAATTTTAAAAAAAAATTCACACAAAAGCAATTATAATTTTGGAAAGAAGTAGGTAGAACATAAGTTAACCATCTGTCCTTTCGACCTCCAATCCCCATTTGCCATCATAAATTTTACGTGTACAATAAAAGATCAGTTTCTATTGTGCATGTTCACAAAAATTCTATTTAAAATGTATAGTAATTTCTTGATTAAATAACATTTTTTAAGTTCCATATGTCCGTTTAAGATATATTTCGTATTTAATAAAGTAAAAAAATACGATGTTTACTTAAATTTCTTTATTATTGTTTAACCAATATAAATATCTACCAAAGCCATTCTAATATGAATAACTAACAAATCTCCGTTTAATGCTTCTGGTTTCAAACAATAAATAGCAACAAACTATTAAAAATACCATCAAAATTTGTTCTTTTTTTGAAGGGTAAGAAGTGACAAACTTCATTGACTAGACTAACAGAAAAATTTAGATACAACAGGGTTTTACGGCAATAAGGTTTCAGGGAATATACACGTCAAATACAGAGTTAGGAGAAATTTATTATGTGTACATTAATTTTTTTTGTTAAAAAAAAAACTTGTTCCTATTTAATTTCATATTTTTGAAAAAGTGTTACAATATATAAAATTAAATAAGAACAATATCTGATCTTTTAAAAGGAAACACATACATAGCCTATGTCCAAAGAATAAATTTCTTCTAATTTTGTATTTGACCTATATGGTCCATTGTCTTCCCTCATCTCGATGAACTATTTTTTTTCAATTTATTCCACAAAACAATAAATAACTTGTTAAGATGTTAAAGTAAATAACGTACTGTGTGAAAGATAATTCATATGAATATATTCTTTTTACACATCATGTTTACCGGTCACTATTTTACTTTTACAAATTATATGTGTAGCGTACGAAGCGAGTGAAAGATTAAATATATAAAAAATGCTTAAACACGGATTAAAATAATAGTCTAGGACGATATTCATATACTGGCATGTGAGTTGCTGGGCAGCTAACGATTTTAATATTATATGTCATCGACTATGTCTTTTATTTCACGATAATATTGGAAATTAATTAATAAACTATATTAATTAACATGGTCTCGTACTATATATATTATGTATTTACAATTAAAACAAATTTCTTACAATTTTCTATCTTCACACATTTTTCAAATGAACGATAAAAATGTGGATGTAAAACAATTTATGTGGAGTTCCAATTCCCAAATGAATGGTTTTTAATTTGCAGTGGGCCTAAATCAACTGAAAAAAGTGCAGTTTTAGTGAAGGTGAAAGAAGAAGTAACAGACGTAATTGAAAGTTAGGCAAATATAACTTTTTTATAGAGAAGTCGAACAAACATCGGTTCCATCCTAAACTCTTGTCGGTGTTATTAATATAGCACCTCAGCCACGGAACTGTCCACAGTGTTCGACAATTCAATTAAAATAAATTTAGGAAGATATTAGAAAGCTTTAATTACATCAGACATTATTTATTTTAAAAACATTACATTTAATCTTGAAGTTTTATCCTTTAATCATGTGCCAAATCGAATATCGCCGAATACACGATTTAATAAATGAACATACTGAAGTTAAAATAGCAGTAATAAAGGCTAATTTAAATACAAATAATTTATACCAGCTTAATTCGTGTTGTTTTCCGGCTGTAATTAGAATGTACAACTTCCAATTTTGTCGTGTACGACCTTTTATGATTAAGATTTTTCCAGCGTTTGTAAATTAAAATTTTCTTCGAAAATTAAATAAATATAAATCTGAAAATATATTATCTGTTAATTTGTAACTTGTAAAGATGTAGCTTTAGTGAAATGTAATAATAAAAATAATAATTCATTTGTGGATAAAAAATACAACAGGTAAAGTAATAGATATGTACAGAAATTTTCTTGGAGCCAATGACAAAATAAAAATTAAGTTACCCGCCTATAAATTATTCAATATTTTATCCACAAAAATATAACTAGCTCGGCTAGTGCAGTTATGCTACAAGCATTACCGACACGGCCGTCTTACAGCTAGCACCTGTATTATCTTATTTTTTTTATATTTTTACCAATGTGTGTAATTTTTTATTAAAATTTATTAAATAAACGATGTTTTTTATTTGTGTAAACAACAAAAAAATATTAATAAAAGATGTTGGCAATGAGATATGAAACCGGGTCAGCCGATGCTATTAGTTTAATTTACCGATATCGTTAAAATAAAAATTTTTTATTAATAATTTATTGCCATAATTAATTAATTAATTATAAAATTAATATAATTTTGAAAAAGAAATACAATTAATAGAGTTTTTAATTCAATTATATCTGAATCTGATGAATCTTGCTACATCGTCCACCTAAGTACATAAGTACCATAATATTGTTTTTTTTATACAGAATAGTTATATTAGGTGGTATTTGGGAAAACAAAGCATGGTGTCGCTTTGAATGTTTCAGTGAATTAATTTTATTTAATTGAAAATTTCATTGCCAACTAGGTATTTTGATGATAAGTTTTTCACGTAAATATTTAACAGCAAGTACATAATAGTATCTGGTGTTATAGTAGGTTACTGATTTATTAGCTCTGTGCGTCCATAGGGATAATACCTTACTTGGTTATTTGTACTCACTTGAATATAAAAAGTTATATAAAAAGTCAAGAAATTCTTTTATAAAGTTCTCCTATAAACCAATTCAAAGCTAGTTAGTAAAAATGCAAGTAAATATATTTAATGACATGAGTTTAGAGAAATAATATAGTCATAACTTAATTAATTACATTTTTCGTTTGTACACTCTTTTGTTATTGCCATTTTTTCCTTACAATTTCATTGACCGTTTTTCAATATAATTTTTTCCTAACATTATGAAAAACTTAGTTAAACAAAAATATTATTGCTTTTACTTTTTCGAGATGCGATTAGCACTGGTATTTTTTATATCATTCGGTATGGGAGGAAATATAAATTTCATGATTCGCATATCCCTAATATGTAAATAAACGTAAACTGAGTTTTAATAAGTTTTCTAATGTTATTGTACCTTTAAACTTTTTCACGTGAAACTTTTGTGAAACTTTTGAGTTGTACCTATTTTTCAGGCCACGTTATTAAAGTTTCATGCTATAGCACAAAATTATACTCTTGATATGACATTTAAAAAATCAAAATAATAAAATAAATCGAAGCTAATTAGAAGCAAAACAACCAAATATTAATTTGTTGATATGGACCTTCGTTCCAAAAGATCTTCGCTATGGAATTTAAAACAAACGAAGTTGCAACTTGTTTACTTGTTTAAATTGTCCATGAAGGCAATTTTATGAAGATGTGAATAGGTTTCAATTTTGTTTCGATAGTTCATGATTTGTTTTAAAACCAGACATTAACAGGGGATTTCTGACCTGCACATGTCCGATTACAGAGAACGATGAACCACAGGCCGTGTACGAAAGAGAGGTAGGTGCACTGTTTTTCTTTGGAATAATAGCCAATAGTCAACTAGCCAGAGTAGCGAAAGAAATTTTTCCCAAAATGAGATTTTTGAAATGATTTATAACACAACTTATTAGCCGGTATGACCATTTATTCACAATTGATTATTGGCAGAGAAAAAGTAATATCACAATTTTAGAAATTATAAAAAGAATTTAATGTATTTAGCGTTAATTTAGTAGAAATTCATTATAAACAATTAAATAAAACTACGTGATATAGTATTATTTCTACTTTCTTCAAATTTTTTACCACGACCTAGTTTTCTCTGTATTACAATATTTCAAGTGGACTTACAAGCAAAAAAATTTAATTCAGGAAGATTTTTCAATTTCACGTTTTCCTGAATGAAAATATTACGTAAACTATGGAGAGCAGAACTAGCGTCAGAGGTCAATTCTGATCATAAAAAATTATTTTTAAGTGCATATTTTCTCACAAACATTTCAGATGATGTGTTTAGAGTGACAGACAGGTTTTTAAAAAATTACATTGCATATTTTCTTTTCCAATAGGAACCGCGTTTGTAACATTTTAAATATATTTCAAATTTTAACATTTTAACAGAAATAATTTTTCTTTGCTAAACTTATGCCCAAAAATGACATAAAGATTTTAAAATTCCTCAAAAAAATGACTTATCGATAGAATTATTAATATATTACATGTATTATGTAATATTTAACTATTATTTACCAGGGAGTTTCCGTTATGTGGGTTGAACTATTATTAACTAAACTTTACTTTGCATCTTCAGTTAGACAAGGTGGTTACTTATCTATGAAAAAAGTGTGTTAATCCAAATTTCTATATCTTCTTACAAATAAAAAATCATAAAATGACCGTCATAATTACTTTCTAAATGAAACCAAATATTTTCTACTTTAACATTTAATTAAATTTTGTGCTAAGCTAATAACATTATTCTTGTGATTTGTATAGAAAACACTGACAAAAATAAACTTAGTAGTTACTAAATAAACACAAAGCAAGGTTATCTTAATGAACATATCTATTAGAGAGCAAATTCTATTAGAAGTCGTTTTTAAAGGCCTTCCAATAAAATTCATTAATGTTTATTTTCTTACAGGCTCCTGTTTCATGAAGATAAGCCGCTTAATTAGACCTTAAGAAGTCATTATCTTTAAATTAAGAGCAAGACTATGAGTAAACCATCAGTCACTTATGTTACCATTAATTGAATAAGTTTTGATAATCACTACTAAATACGTATTCAATGGAAATTGAGTGCATATTGAGGAATAAAAGTTTCGATTTGCAAAGTTTCGGTTTCGAGTTTCTTGTTACATATAAATATATATTGTTTCAGTATTAACATTTTTTTGTCCTATTTAAGGACAAAATTTAAAGAAATTTTCTTTGATTATGTTGCCAGCATACAAATTCTACAAACATTATTTCTAAATATTAGTGTGTATAAAGTGTCTAGGTTCTGTAAAGGAGATTTTTATATATGTTCATTGTTATTTAGATTTTAACGCATATAGTGTGTATTGTGGAGTTATGAAATCAGAAAACCTAATGTTTCTTAGAGTGAAATTTTACGGAGGACTTTCAGGACATGTTTATTTAAGAAATTTTTAGGCTCATTTCAAAACATTTATGATGACGTACGTACGGCGTGCGGACAGCGAATCAAATGATTCTATAGGGAACCCGAATTTTTCACTTTGGGGGTTGGTACTATAAAAAAGGAGTATTTTCCAATATTTAACTTCGGTGTATTCATCAATCAAATTTGTTTTATTGGACACTACGTACTTGATATTTACAGTACTCGAATTTGAGTTTTATTTTAACGATTTTAAGTGTACAGATAAATTTACGATTCTGCGTAATTACGAATGGAAACTGAAAATTTGCATGAAACGCACAGACTTTACTATATCAAATAAAATTACAAATTTCTCGGTCCATTCGTAGTAAGTAAACTAACAAGATTAACTAAGCAATTTAATCTGTTACAATAAAACGTTATTACCAGCAATTTTGTTTTAATTTTCTGTGTGTTTAAAAAATATGCAAGAAATTGTATCATACAATTATCGAGTAGAGGAAACTAAATTGTTTTTTCCGTTATCTCTTAAAAACTGCAAAATTAAAAACTTTTCTTTCTTCTTACTCGGATAGGTATTACAAGCTTGTAGTTCATTACTTGTAGTATTATTAGCGTAATCAATGTGATTATTGAAAAATTAACCATCAAATACTTTATCCAAAAAAGATGTGCCTGATTTATTTTACGAAGATATTATTTGTGTTTAGCCTAACCCTCTCTAAGAAATGAAAAGTGAACGTATTTAATACGAATTCCCATAGAAAAAACGTTGGATATTATTTGCTTTAATAATTCATTATTAACTTTAAAATATTTTTATATGTTTAAAAATCATATCAAAGGAAAATAGTAACTAAAAAATAGTAATAGTAAATAGTAACTAAAAACTTTGTTGTAAAGACGAATAATTTTTATATTAATTTTTTCCTTATTAACTTTAACATAAAAACACATAAGATGAACTTATTGATACACGAACAGCCATATCTATAGAACATATCTATCGTCGAAGTTAGCGACGGCTGTAAAAACAATTGCAAAACAAAATAAAGTAGTTGAAATAATAACAAACTGAGTAGCTAAAAGTAAAAAAAATTGGTAAAAAGGTATAAGCCACAGTCTCCACAATTTCCATTTATTATTTTTTGGCAGTCAGTGTTTAGTAGAAATATGTCACAAAAATACCACATTGAAATTAGCGTTGTTTTCTGTGTCTATGAGAAATTTTAAGTCCTTCCCTAGTTTTATCATCATTTTTGTCATTTAGTTTTACTGAACCCTGGAGCTCCGTAATTGATTATTCTAACACCCAAACAGGATTATTCGAATATATAGGCAAATAAATTCTATAAGTAATATATGTACCACTCTACGAATAATCTATGTACTATCTGGATCGGAATCAAAATCTCCTAAAATTGATGATTTAATTAAATTTCAACCTCCCAAAATATAACTAGAGTTTAGATCCGTCTCAAGCGGGTGGAGATTTAATAACAGTGTAATCTTCTCATTATTGGTTTTCTCTTTAAGTTGTTGTAGCTGTAAGTCTTGTAGTAGTCATGTAAAACGATTTGTTGGCGAAACTGTTAATTTTTTTATGTATTAATTAAATTATAAAGAGCTGTGTTATTGGAAAACTTAAAAATTATTTACCGTTTAGTTTTTGTTAAAAGCGCTTTCAAAAATTGTACTAATAACATTATAGAAAAAGTAGTTATTTTACCACATTTTAAATTTTATTTAAAAAATTAAGTCAATATAAGATGGAGTCATATTAACAATTTGAAAAAGTTTACTGTTTAGTTTTAGTAAAAATTGCTCTCAAAAATTTATTTCAAACGCATTTTATTTCAAAACGCGTAGAACGATTTGTCTAAAAATCTAAGTCAATGTAAAATGATGTTATTTTCACAATTTCAAACAAAAAATAATAATATTTTTCCTTTAGTTTTGGTAAAAACGCCTCTCACTAATTACAGAATTAACATCACAGGGAAAGTAGTAATTTAAATTTTTTTTAAAAATTTAAATTACTAATCGCTCGATAGCGATTTGTTTAAAGAACTATGTCGATGTAAAACGCTGTTTTATTAAAATTTTGAAATGAAAAATCAATATATTTTCCGTTCAGGTTTGATAAAAATCGCTCTCAAAAATTGTACAATTAACATTACCCTGTATAAAATAGATTTTGAGTTTTTTTTATTATATATTTTTATTTTATTATATATTTTTACGTTGTAAAAAAATAGATTTTGCGTTTTTTTTTCAAATAAAATACTTTTCCTGAAAAGTAAGTATTCCATCTCAATTTATTTTATTTGAAAAAAAAACGCAAAATCTATTTTTTTAACAGTTTGGAGAAAAAAATGTATGATAATTGTATAATAATTTTTGGATATTACTGTCTTGCGTAAACTATCTTAATGTATTTAACAATTTCAGAATTTGCCACTCTGCCTTTGGATTTACTTCTTTCTTAGTTATTCCATTGCTCAAGTGCCCCAGAGCGTCCTCATCTCGTTTCCAAATATTATTTTGTTTTAAAATTCAAGAGCAAAATAAAGGTATAGTATTAATTACATTCTTACAGGTAACATTTTTATATTTCTCGACTATAATAACCTTCCTTTTTATATTATTATATGCAGTTACTATGGTCTATGATAAATTTAGAAGTGGTTGACAGAACTCAGACTGTTAACAGAATACATTGTACAGAGTTATTCAAATAATGTACGAAACCGCTAAATGTATGCTTTGGTTTTTTTGTTTTTTTTTTTTTATTTGCATGTTTTAGTTATTCTGGTGCACATTTATATACATAACTAAAGACATATTTGTACAACAGGCCTATTAGATTTCAGAAATGATTTACGTGAAAACTAAGGAAGGATCTAAGAAAATGTTACTTGAAATATAGACAAGACGCGGTTTGTTTTTAATAAAAAAACAAGAATCAAGACAACGTCGCTAATTCATTTTGAAGAATTTCTGTAAAATTTTTTTTTACCGCCAGGAGGTGAATGACTATATCCTTTTAAATTGTTTTTTTCTAATCTACATCGAGTATTACATTAAATACAATGTTTTTTAAACTAGGACATGAGAATTTTTAAGCTAGGATCTTGCATTTCGTATTTTTTCACATTACCCAATTTCGCTCACATAGAATTAGCATTTGTCAATATTAAACGTATGTATTTTTATATTTATGATGCATATTATATAATATCAAATTTTACAAAGATTTCATAAATCATTGAACCATGAAAGTTATACAAACAAATGAAACATTGTACTTAATACATTACTTGGGATATGTTAGAAAAAAATGATCTAAAAAAATATAGTTATTTTACTTAAGAATAAATTTTGGTAGGAACGATGACGAAATCATACCGATATAATAATGTCAATACACAAACGTTAGGTACAATTACGTATCCTTCAAATATTTATATTTACTCCGTTGTTGCATCAGTTCCTAACAAAACCATAATTTTGTATTTAATTGATTTGCGAATTGTATATATATTGCTCACTCACTCTACGTAATTCAATACGAAAAAGAAAGGGATGCATCTAAAATGAAAAATTAATGCGTACCAAAGAGCAAAAAACTATTTCAGTAATGTGAAGGCTAAGCTATTTAGTCAAAGGAACACAATGGTCACAAGCATCCATGCTTTATTTGTCAAGCCGGAACCTTCCTCAGTCTAAAAGTCAAATGAATCGGTAAAATTTCGTGTAAGTCATTCAGCGTAGTTAATCAGTCTGCCATATGAATTTTTTTTATTCACTCACTCGCTCGTTACCCACGCCTAATTATATGCATTTAATACTCGTGAATATAAATATGTGCGTTTTTTATTCCCTTGTAGTTACGAAACGGCTCAACCAATTGTAATATATAAGTATGAATATACATATGTATAACAAAACCTATTGAGTGTCCTCAGGGGAGTGGGTCAGAAACGTATCGCGTGTGTGGTCAGATAAAAGGGTAGCTCAATGAGGGAGTAATCCCGAATGGGTGCACACGTGAGCGCCAAGTCGTTGCGAGTGGACGTTTCGCAACGCTGTTTTAATTTCAGAAATGTGAATGCAAATCTGAATATACCATAGTAGAATAGTATAAGTATCCATCATAAATAGACTGATAAATCACATCCACCCAAATTATTTAATTATTAAATTTTCACCATTTATGTAAGGAAAAATTAATTAAAACTTAGTTATCGAGTAAAGTACATTTATCTCCTTTAGCGTTAGCAGCATTATGACTAATCCTTCCCCAGAATTAGGACCGATTTTCATTTTCAAACAAAAGCTATCTCCGGCGTCAGAAATAATTTTCATTATAAAGCAGAATTTCAGAATTGTTTGACTTTGAAAAGAGCATCATTTAAGGATTCTTCGTATTTTGCAGGTGACATTTCGTAATCGGATTTCAATGTAAAAAAATAAATTGATATACTTCTTCACATATAAAATAGCTCATGTTCTTGTCGGTCTGCCATTTACAGCCTTACAATTTCTGTAGTGTTAGACCAATATGCATAAAATTTTATAAGTAGATGGTTCTGATAGGGATATGTAGTAAAATATTAAAAGAAAAGAATTAATGTATACCCAAATATGTAAAATGGGGGCGAACAATAATTTTTTTTACGCCGCATGAAGTAGTGTGAATGGTAAATTCACGGTCATCAAAAATAAAATTGAGACCTAGGTTTAAATATTTAAGTTTTAACCCGGGTCTGCAAAATATTAAACTTAAAAGTTATGGGCCACATAAAACCCAACACGCCCGCCTCTCCCCCGGGAGAAACCCAATCTCATCATTTTTACAAAGCATGTGCATTTGCTTGGCCGATTTTTCACTAAATCTAGCTACTATTCCACCTGAAAATTTGTGCTAAAATTTCAGTTAATCTGTTTTTAAAAATTCCATTTTCCTTTTCTTTTAGGGTTAAATATTTATTTCTTGGAGTCATATTTTTTAATCTATCACTTAGCAGTCAAATATTCAATCATTTAGTAGCCTATTATAATTTACAACAAAGAATTACTAGGCTGCAATGTTTCTCCTTCCTATGACATCTACACTGCGAGGTGTTTTAGATTGAAGAACATAGAAAATAAATGAACTGATAGTGAAAAAAAATTATTCATTGCCAAATATATGTTTACCTTCATTATTTGATACACTTTAAAATGAATTCTTAAGTTTTGTAAATTGTTGCAGCACAATTATATGTAATAAACATATAACTTAGTTGCGTGAGGAATTAAAGTCCAAAAGCATTAAACATTTAATACTTCGTACAAATTTATGAGACTGTGATAGAACATCTGCTTCTAAATTTACACGTTTTTCTAGTTTGTAATGTCGATATGAAAGACTAAATAGAGCCTTGCGATGTAATGTATACTTTTTTAAAACAATTCATACTTAAAATATGCATACGTGTTCATGAAAAAAAACCTTTAAATCATTAATTAATTGTTAAGACTTTTTATACATATAATTCACTTTCAGTCGATACAACTAATTAACATAGTGAGATTAGTCTAACTTTAAACTATAAAATGAACGACTGTATTATAAAAATAATTTATTTGTTATCAATTGTAATAGTATTGTAACTAACTGTTAATTATTACGGATCAATATTTGAATTCAACAAACTTTAGTACAAATGGAAAGCGTTAAGAGAAGCCCTACTCTATTTTTCAGAGGGAAGCCACTGTGGGTCTCAGCTAGTCAAGGGTTTTTAGCCGGTTGTCAGTAGGTTTACAAGATCTTGAGGATCTTCAGCTGCTCCAACGGGTAGAATTAGAAGTAGAGAAGCTCGTGGGACCCATGTGCCAAATTGGATAATTTATAGAAAAAAAACTCATAATTTGTAGAAATTTTGATTACTTGCGAAACTCCTATACGATCTTTAGTCAATACAATGCAGAAAATAGATCATTAGTTGTAAATTTCTTATCTCATTCTTATGGAAAACTTGGCTTCTGAAAAAAAACATTTTACGAACTTAAATTGCTTCTAATAGCGCCATTTACAAAAAAAAATTAAATTGTTTATATGCTTTAAATTTATATAAGGAATCGATATTCATTAATTTATGAGAGAGAGATTTATCGTAGTATTGAATTAAAATTATAAAAATAACAATCTATTTTAAGATATTAACCCATTTCATTTTTTCATGCGCACCATCTAGCGGATCTCATAAAGCTCCATAAGTCAGGTCTTTCAAAAATAAAATTAGTGTTCTATTTACTATTTTTCATTTTTAAGCCCGATTTGTACACTACTAAGCTCCAAATTGACGTATCACGATCTTCCTATATTGTAGCCATTCTCCATAGAAACCATATTAACCATATAACCAATTCCATAGAAACGAAAGTATTTATAATAAGTATCTATTTAAAAGGGAAATTAAGCTAAAATGATAGCTTGTTTCCATGAGGTTATTTAATCTACCGTTTGCTCAAACTATTGTTTAAGTTCGATAAAAAAATAAAAGCCGATAACCTTTGTGGTAAATAGACATGATACATCATGCGAAGTTCCTTTTTCTGTTATTATTTCAATTTGTGTTATTACATATTCCCATAACATTAAAATATTCACTATTAATTAAAATTTATTACAAAATTTGTATTTATGGAAACTTACTTTATTATTGTAAGGTAAATGAAAATGAGCTAGCTGAAACCTTGATATAAAATATTTGTTTTTTTATACCGTTTCTAATGGAGCCACTGAATAATAATATCCGAAAACAAAATTTAACTATACTCCATCACAGCATTCTTATACATGCCAACAATTGAAAAAATACATAAATAAGTAGAATAAATACTATATGTATATACATCGATAGAATACTTTAATTTATATAGACCTTTTCGGTACTTTAATAGCCGCTGAATAATATGAAAGTGAATTTTCTTTTGATCAATAACGGGCTAAGCAGGTTAGGTAATAAATCCTATTAAATTCCAAGACAGTAATTATTGTTAGGCGAAAGTTTACTTTAAAATCAAGTTTATATTAACCTGAACTAAATATTTTGAAATATAAATTTTCAAAAAAAGAAACTTATTGTTGATTTTACAATTCATATACACTAAACACTTCCTTTGCCTTCACTGAATTATGAAGAAATACGTTTTTGAGTCTTATTGTATTTCACTTAAATAGATTAGAACGCCTTCTAAGTGTGTACATTTACTTTATTTTAAATATCTAAAGAATATAAATAAACACTTCCTTTGCCTTCACTTAATTATAAAGAAATATGTTTTTGAGTCTTATTGTATTTCACTCAAATAAATTAGAATGCTTTCTAAGTGTTTACATTTACTTGATTTTAAATCTTAATAAATATAACTACGTTTCTGAAGCGTGGCTCCATCTAATTGATTGAATCTGAGTGAAGATTCGTGACTAGCGTAATTTATATATTCTCCACCATTTTTTCAGAATTCTTTTAGCCCGAATTATCTTAAACTCAGATTCTCATAATTAAATTTCCTTTTTCAATTTATGTTGTTTATAGCATGAAAATTTAATTGGCTTTTTGCTTTACTGATTTTTGAAAGGAGCTTAAATTAAGTTTACACTCGTTAAAATAAATTATTTTATCTCGTAAAAAAATTAAATAATTCCAATTTATTTTCCCTTCGATAATTATTTTTTTGCGATTTCATCAGATTATTAAGTTTATAGAGATTTAACAAAAAAATATTTTATTGGGGATGTAAAGATAACGAAATTTAAAGTTAGGAAACGAGCCACATTTTTAAAAATATTTTTTAATGCAAAACATATACAATATTACGTTTATGTGAAACTAGAACTTGGCATCAATACCTTACCTGTCTTCTGCAATCAAAAAAGAACTAAGATGCTGATTATGAAACAATGTCGCGATTTATTTCTATATTTATTCTTATATTTTCGCGATTTATTCTTATATTGTGAAATAAATATCGCGATTTATTTCTGCATTTATTGAAAATGTTATTTTATTTTCAGTCGGTCACAGAAAAATTTAAAGAGAAAAGTGTTTAAATGTCTTTTTTATATTTAAAATGGGTTTCCATTAATTTACTATTATATTGATCCGATTTTTCAGCAAAATATTTCACAAAAGGCATGAGAAAAACTACTATAGATGAGTCATAATCATTTTGTAGTCGACATCTCTTTCGAATTAATGAAAAATATATATTTTTTGTCCGAAAATATGCCCTGAAAATATAAATTAATTAAAGAGCAGTATTGAGAAAAGTATAACATTTAATGCAAAAATAAGCAAGTGCTCCTAAATTTGTTGGTCGGAATAGAATAGGAAATATCTTCTTTTCCCAGTTGCTCTGGTTGAACGCAAGGAATATTACTTATTACTAAATAATCACTTTATTATTAAAAATTAAGCGACATTCAGACGGTCGTACTTGTCTAAACTTTAATTTAAAACATATATAAGTATGTTTTTAAGAATTGCCAAAATGTATGTCCTCATTTTCAGTTTACAATTTAAAATTAATGAAATAAAAATGCCTCATTATACTATTAAATAGTAAAATTACTGTGTATACTAATTAAAATTAATATAATGTGCAAACAAACAAAATAATTGTATTTATAGATCTGTATGTGTAGTGCAAATCCCGTGTACTCTATTCTTGCTAAGTAATGCTAGCGTTGTCAATCACTTAAAGCTAAAATTTGTTTCAATTCAATATGTTTAAGTATTGCTTTCACTTTAATAATACGGTATTAATTTTCATTAAGAAAAGAATGAACAAAAGTAATTTTTCAGGGATTCGATTTATAAGTGGGCTGGCTTTGCAATGGTGAATTATTTATTTTTAATAATATTCTATTCTCGTATTCACTCTCGAGAGTACTTCACGATATTTCTAAAAGAATTTATTATGAATTCGTCTGTGGAACCAAAAGTTGCGGCGAGGGTATTATTTGAGTGCGTCCCAACGTCAGGAGGAAAGAAATTTATTTTCACGTTCCGTACGAATTTTGTGAAATTGTTTCTTAACGAAAACAAATGAAAAAAAGAAAAATTATACGCACGTGTATATATATTCATTGACACATGTTGTACTACCTATATCTTTCGTAACAGTGATATTAAAATTGTTTGGTAAAGAGAGGTTCAAAAATTTAGACAGTATGTATAAAATATAATACAATGTAATTTACGTTTTTTTTTAATATAGTTCCATTTAATATTTGATGAGTTTATAATTTATCCTTCAGTGTAGGAGCAAACACAAAAAATTGTTAAATAGAATTTTCATGTACCTTATTAAAAAACGCAAGGATTTTTTGAAAAAAACTCGTAAAATAAAAAAAATAATATCTGGAGAGTAATTGGTATGTATGAATTTATAATTCATGACTACCAAGGAAATATTAAACATAATTAATTTTATTTGGTTACTTTTTTGTCACTCGTTGGTTTAATTACGCAACATATAGGTTGCATACTGTGGCTCAAAAATAATATATCAAGCATCAATAAAGTGTATAAATGAACAACCAATGTTTCTCAATATGTTGCAATTTTTTTGAATGACGAATTTAATAGGCTGTTTAATTTCAAATATACTTTGGAATACTTGGAAATACTTTGAAATTTATCGATTAGGATACAAGTATCTATGTCTATTACTGAATTTTTAGTATTCCGTACTTCAAAACGAAAAAAAACAGAACCCTTGTAAAATCATTTACGTGTCGGTCTGTCTATCTCTCGCAACCGTTTTGGTTTCTAAAAATCGTTTAATGTAAAGTATTAAATTTGGCCGAATCATAAATTATATTAACCGCCACGTATTTCAATAGTTAATACTCAGAAATATTTATATGGAGATATACGCGTTTGACATGTATATTTCCATATAAATATACAGTTTCATATTAATTTTTATAAATTTGACGTATCGCGAAGGAAATTAAAAGGTGGATTATAAGAATGATAAAACTACCATTTGGAAAATTTAATACATCATTTCAGAGATATTGTTGAAAATATTCAGAGAAACACTCATTTTCACTTATCTCCAAAACTGCTAAAGGCAAAATTATTTATAAACAGTGTTTCATAAAGTTAAGCATTGAAAAGATGATTCTTAATTTTGGAGTTTCTGAAAATTCAGAAAATTACATGTTATTGTAATGACTTAAGACTATTTAGTGAATATAATCGTTATTCATATCGATACGTGCTATTTAGTAGAGCAAAGTTCCCATAATATCCGATTTCTCTTACCTACATGTTACTTTTTTGAAATATTATTACGTTTTTTTTTAATAGGGCAATCCGTACATTATTATTAAAATATTTTTAATAATATTTATATTACTTTCGTAATACCAATGCCAAATTAGAAAGTAAACAAATCAAAGGTATTACACATAAAACAATTAAAAATGTTGAATGATTAAAAGTGCTAAGTATTTTGTTTCATAAAAGTGTGTAAATTGTTTCATAAATTTCGTAAATTTATATCTGATTAATTAATGGCTCTCCACTCGAATGCATGGAATAAAATTTTATATATACATACTGAAGGACTATTTATATTAAAACTTCTTCAAACGCTAATGTACAAATAAATATGGCAAGATGACACGATTAAATTAGTGAAAATATCTGTAATATGGCAAATGTTTACTAGTTATATCATAATTTAATAAAGTGAGATTTTATTTCATAGAAAGCGTTAAGAATACGTAAAATAAAAAAAATATATTTATGCCGGAAAAATTTAAATCATATACAAATTATCTCTTTAGTTTAAATTGGAGTAAATCAATATTATTCAAGAAACGTTTCCATGCATTTGATATTCTTAATAAAAGGTTTTTTTGTACTTCAAATTCAATATATTAAATTGTTACGAAATATTTTTATTTATTTGCAATTTATTGGAAATATTTATTGATTTTTAGCATATGGAATAAATTTTTTGTGAACAAAAATGTTCATTATCGAAGAAATTCAAAAATTACTTTCAATTCCTATAATTAAATGACAAGATTTGTTTTAAAATAACAATTATTTTGTAATTTTATATAGAAGATTTCGTGTGACTTCTATAGCTTGAAATTTAGCTTGAAGCTTGAAAAAAAACAGCGCGACAAGACAAACAACTGAAGTTTACTGAAAAAAAAGCTATTGCAGTGATTCTAAATACTCTTACGTTTTTACTTCAAACAATTTACGAAAACAATTGTGTGGATGTTTTTGATGCTATTCAGGGAAACATTTGAAAATATGAAATATTTTTGGGGTCCTAAATAATCTAAATTAATACCCGGCTTAATATCTTATACACTGATATAAGTAAGAAAAATAAAACTTTGTGAGTACTTTCTTTGCGCAACCTGTAATTTCCAAATAAAATTAAAATATGTGTAAGTTTGTATGTTTTGTCACTATGCAAAATTTCAACGTCAATCTGATTTTGAGAAAAACAGCTATGGTAACGGATAGGCGGATAGAGAGATACACATGTGAATTATTTTAAAAGGTACCATTTTTTTATTCTTTCTGAAGTATGGAAGTCTAAAAAATTAACTCTAAATAACTATTGAATCTTAAGTAATTTATAATATTTAATTATGTATGAAAAGTAGTTTATAACAATTTTGGTTATTTTATATTTGTTTTCTGGCTTTTAAATCTATATACGAATAGAAAGCTTAAGACCCTGTGTGAAAAATAAACAATAAAACAGATCTTTTTTCTGCAGATCTTTTCTGCAAGTATCATATGGGTATCTGGAAAACCACCGGTTGGAACGCGCATAAAGTTCGGTTACATGGTTGTCTTTATCTCTTGTAATAATTCAATTTAAAAGTTCGAATCAAATGTACTTGGAAAATTCTTTTTTTTCATTCCCATGGTTAAATAATTAACAGATGGGGCACATTGTTTATCACTTTGTAAACTTAAAAAATGGAGCGATGTATGAAATATGGTGAAAGAAAACCTCTCTATTTTATTTTGAAAGACTTGTTCCATTATACTCTACTCGATAGAATATATGAAAAATATTCATCCAGAATTATTTAGATATATCAGTAAAATATTTATTTTTTGCTTTCTCGTTAAAGGCGAACCGCGATTTTCTTCCGGGAAACATATTTAAATTACTAGGAAACATTTGTTAATAATACCTTGTGACCAATCAAATCGTCAACCGTGGAATAAAATGCTGAGCAGAAAGTAAGTATAAACTTGAATAGTCGTAATTCTTAATGTAAGGAAATACTATATTCTTTCCACTTTTCAGTATTGCAGTTTTGAGATTTTAATTCAATATTACGGTCACACACAAAGTTTGTAATATTATTAACATCTCAATTTTTTGGATTTACTTATTATATGATGAATAAATGGAATTAATACATACTTTATCTAAACAAGTTGGGTGTCCATATTTCGTTTAAACTAGTAATACTGTTGTGAAGTTCAACATGGATATATGATAAAAAAAATTATTTGCGAATATATTACCGCGGCCAACTTGTTTAAGGAAATGTATTCTCCTCTTTTGGACCATGGTATGTCTAAGAAAATCTGGTCGGTACATTTTCTTTGTTCATTTATTTAATCCCGCTAATCCCTGGAATTATACGCTCGATACAGAATTTCTTTTTGTATTAAAAAACTGGTACTTTGAGGAAGATTATAGGCTATACGCTGTTATACTATGTTTAATGCAAGCAGAGAAATGATAAAAATATAACAATTTTATTACTGTCCATTTTGAGGAAAAATATTAATTTTATCTTACGCATCGTGTATAAGCACTGCTGCTGTAATAAACAAAAATTATAATGAAAGCTAAGAACTGTGTTATAAAGAACATGTATTGTAAATATTACGAAAATTTAATCACCAACTGGTTTCTTATTGGCAGGCTTAAAATAATGATATATCATTATTATGATAGAAGAGTATATATCCGATACGATGGAAGTGTAAAATTTAATTATAAAGTTATAAATGGATGAACCCTTTTTGAACTTAATGTCGAGAGGATGATAGTAGTAAAAAGTATTTGGGCTTATACACATAGAAAGCACAAGTCTTTGCCTAATTACATACGTACTCATAATTTATATACATATGAAAATATATACGGTTTACTGAAATTAAATTTAAAATGAAGCCCACTTAGAAACAATTTATTGAATTCAAGAAGTATTATCACAGATTACCTTTTGAAATCAAATACATGTTCACGGCTATACAGATATACATATTATATTCACATCGAATTACAGATATACATATTATAATATAGAATACAGATATACATATTATATTCACATCGATTAGAAGATATACATATTATATTCACATCGTTGATTCGATGGAATTAATTTTGTAACGCGAATTTCATTCAGTGTACAGCTTTATTCCGTAATATCATTATTACAATTTTGGCCTAAAATATTATTATTTGTTTTGAAGAAATATTGTCGCAGATTACATTTTCAAACGAAATTTATATTAGCGTTAAAAAAAATATACGTCGCATTTCTGTTTTTGATTCGTTGAAATTATTTTAAATGTTAAGTTTCTCAGTGCATAAAGTTTTTCACCAAAAAGTCTAATATTTTTATTACAATGTATGTTTGAAATATAATGATTTATTTTGAACATATTTGGCGTTAATTTTGCAAAAATTCATTATAATTAAATTATTTACAACTAAATAAAACTACGTAATGTATTATTTCTATTTTATTTAAATTCTTTATTACGACCTAGGTTTCAATGTATGACAATATTTTCAGGTTGGCAATTTGTAAAGATTCAATCTTTAATAACCGGACCAAGGTCACCTTAAAGAATTTAAATAAAGTAGAAATAACACTACATAACGTATTTTCATTTAATTGCAAAAAAAATGATTTATATTGCTTTAAATATGTAGCACAATAGCATAACTACATATTCATAAACTTTGTATTGTCAGCAACATTTGCAGAGATTAAATTTTTTGAAAGAACTGTCCACATTTCAAACCGTATCTTGAAAATCAGTGAAAGTACTTTGAAAACATATAGTTGTTGAAAAGGATTTTTCAACCAAAGCAAAATTGTTAAACATTTCAAAGACGACATAGAATAGGAAATATTCAAAACAGTTTATGTAATTATTGCATATATGTGTTTGTTAGTAATCGACTAAACTATAATAAGACTGCATGTGTCCTTATTATAGTTTAGTCGATTTCAATTATAACACTTCATCTTACTACTAAATTTTATTTTTTAAGCAATATTTTCTAAACAATCTTTTTTCATAGTGATTATTTAGTGAAATTTATCTGATTTTTGTTGTAGACAATAAATATTGTTTTATTATTGGGGCTATTTCACTTGAATTTGATTTTTTTTTTCACTTTCACCTTTTTTCTTTTTTATACATCCTATAATAAATAAGCTTTGCGTATTTTCCTTTAATTCTTTCCTTCATTATACAAGGTACCATTGAATGACTTGCAATTCTTTTAAATAAATGTCACTAAAATTTTTTTCTTAATTTTTCCTCATCTCCTGGCAATATTTTATTTGTTTCCTTTATGAAAGTGTCCAATGGAAATTTGTTATGTTTATATTATAGCTTTTGTCGAATTAGAGCAGGGAGGAGGGCGGATAGGTATTGCTTGACGCGTGATCTTTGCGGATTGGTCCAGTGGAATAACCTTGAGTCATTGGACAGAAGCGCACCACGAGTTTGGAGTGGAAACATTTCTAAAGTATGGCAAAGCGGTCGTGCAGACAAAGCGGATGTTGTAGGGTCGAGCGCGTCGAGATTTCGGCACTCACTTCCATATTAGTCGTTTACGTGATGATTTGAGCATAAATTTAATGTGGTCTTGGGTACAGATATTAAAACAACATGAGACAACAGTATATGAGCCACCTCGATGACCAGCAAGGTCTTCAGCTTCGCCGGAACGTGTGGCTCAGGTGTTTTTCCCCAAGAAATTATTGCAAATTCAAGAAAACTTGTGAAGAAGATTACAGCCTCTACAGGCTTCAAAAAGTCAAAAGTACATGTGATTTTCAGAAATAAACTTAAAATTCATCATTATAAAATACGAAACTTGCAAAAATTTAATGATGGTGATTATTCTTTAAGATATACGTACGTCAGTACGATGTTGGAAAGTTTTCGGACTCCAAGAACACCTGGAAATATACTGTTTAGTGGCGAGACATATATTCATATTGGGCCTACATGTAAGTACACGTCATTTAAAGAATGTAATTTAAAAAAAATCTCTGTTGCATTTTAAAAATACAAAGTTACCTTTTGATCAGTGACAGAATTCTAAGCAGCATGAACAGACATGCTCCTTAAAATTCCGTCACTGAGCTAGCGAAAAAATGTCTGAGCAATCGCAACAATTTACAAGTAAATTTGTGAAATTTAAATTTTTGTAGTGAAATATGGATGTGAAAGATAAATTGAATTT
Organism: Druceiella hillmani; assembly: GCA_039881145.1. Taxonomy (NCBI): domain Eukaryota; kingdom Metazoa; phylum Arthropoda; class Insecta; order Lepidoptera; family Hepialidae; genus Druceiella; species Druceiella hillmani. The sequence continues at coordinate 17,549,658 of JAYKKI010000022.1, forward strand.
GACACGTAAGTTTTAAATTATTGTAAAGAACTTGAGTTACAATTTTTAAACATGCCTTAATAAAATAACCGATTTCAATAAAAAATTAAAGACATAGTCATTATGAAGGGGTTTATCCAAGAAGTATGAAGGAGAAATTGGAATCTTATTTCACAAATTAAAAACAGAGAATTCCATTATTGCAGGTTGCGTAAAATAAAGGTCTTTTTCAAGCGTACTTAATCATATAAATAAAATCAATTTTAGTTACAAGTCTACGTTAGAATCTGTTAACATTTGCGCATTTGACTGTGAACAGATCGACGCACGAGTATTAACAGATGCTCGAAAAATATCTCTATTGACCACACATTCCATCTTTTTTAAAAATCAAAGAGGTACTTCTAATATTTTTTATTTCTGACGTATGCGAATAAAAAAAATATGTTTGTTTAAATTTGAGCTCTGATATATGCTTTTCAATTTTAATTTCCGATTGAGCAATATTCCGGTATAACAAATGTACAAAACTTGTTAGTTTGCCTTTAATTTAAGTTAAATTTGAAAAATCCCACTGGAAAATCACCACCTTTACATCAAATACATAAAAATTTACTAAATTACAAGTTTGTTGATGTGCTGAAAGCGATCGTGAATTTTAATGATCTAACAATGTGTTACCTACAAAATTGTAGGTATTGAAACATTGAAGTCTCAGAAATTACAATAGACACAAACTTGGAACTTTAAAGTGTTTATATTAAAAGGAATTAAAGTGTTCTTTTTTTTAAATTAAATTTGCTTCAAACCCGAGACATGACTTTCAAGGATGTCTCAGGCGACATAAAGCGATTTGAGAAAAATGCATAGTATTCGTCAGTACCATGTTGTGGTTCTTCGAACTTGGTTGTGCATTGTCGTACACCCAGATATTTATTTTATTCTAAACTTTTATTCTAAACGTTATTAATTTCAGAAATAAAATAACAAACATGCGTAATTCAATTTTTAACAGATGTACATTTTGATTAAAAGAGAGAATTTTTTTGTGTACTGAATTAGAAATGTTAACTGTTGAATTTAAATGAATGAATTAAGTGATCCATGCAGATTAATTCTTTAATTAATAAAACCTCTATTACTCTAAATGAATTCTTCGACATTATGAAACATTTGTGCAAAGCTAGGAATTTTTAGAAATATATAATCTTGAATCAACTTGATACGAGAATGCGAAATTTTGAAAAATCGTCCTTTAAAAGATTGTGAGCTTTTAAATTAAATATTGTCAACTTGTTCGTGAGGTTTTCATTAACAAAAACCTTTGCGCCTTAAAGTTATCTGGAGTGATAGTCTTACCATTAAAATATTTGCGAAACTTAAAGAAATATAACTTTTCAATTAATTTGTGCACAAGGCATACAAGAGATTTTTCGGATTATTTTTTCTGCTTAATGAGTTAGTTTAGAGTTTTAAAAACAAAATTAATACCTTATGTAACGAGAATTGAATTTTTAATAGCTAAAGAATTTTTCATCTTGCATTTATTGCACATTAAGCACTTACTGCCTTTGCAAGATTGTTATTTTTAGTGGCCCTGTCATTCACAACTGGAGAAAATTTTAATTTGTTGTGGTATTAAACCATTAAAGCACGTAATAAGTTAAAATTTATTTTCTAAGCGATAAATTTATGAAAAAGATAATAAGTTGGATTGAATGCTACTGGTGTACGAAGACATATTATGTAGGTGGAGGTAGAAAGTAATATTCAAAACATTTTTAGTGACACGAGTGAGTGAGTGCATGTGTGCAAGCATGCAGTCGTGAATGCATAATTAAATATTTAAAATTATAGTGCAAAAATTATATTATCTTGAAATATTTTTCTTTTTGAAACCTTGTAAAAATAGCAGCACACATTTTGCAAAACGAATTGGCAAAATGGAATGAAAAGGCTGTGCAAATAAATTATATACCATAAAATAGGATAATACTAATTCTTAAACGATTTGGCGAGGACCGCGCATATTTATTTGAAAAAAAGCAACTTTTATTTGTCATGAATTTCTATGATGTTGAATTTAGAAAAAAAATTTATCAATAGACGCGTTTAATTAATTTGTTGAAAGCAAGTTTATAATTTTTAAATGGCCATATAAATTTCAAATTTTACTGTTATAAGGCATTATAATATAGTCCAATGTATTTTTCTAATACATTTGACCATATTGCTTTCAACACGATGGAATGGATAAACGACATGGTAGGAAAATTAATCTTTATTAAATTTGTAATAATTCCATTGCAGTTACGTTAATATACTTGAAACAGAATTACGTTCCGCAGTAATATATGTATATATCGAAAAAAGCTAAGTCAGTTTGCTCTTAGTGAGCGGTTAATTTTTTAACGACTCCCTCCGAATATATTTCCAGGTTAATTCTTATTTCAAAGATCAAAGAAAAAAAAAACAAACCAAATAAAAAATTAATCATTCACAGGATATACTGATAACAAAAGTTACAGTGATAATCATTAAGACCGTTCTTATTATCGGTTATCATCAAAATTTTGTAAAATAGACTTTTTTGAACTGCATCCGTAAAAAAATTGAGAATTGGAAAGTTTTCTAATTCGGCATATTATACAAAATTATTTTTGATATAATTGAATATTTGTTTCTCCCAAAGCTTGCTGTACTAGTAATAAATTGAAAGAAAAATATATTGTTCAATTTAGATTTGACGTCCTTTGCCCGAAGATGAATTTCTTTTAAATTCATAAAGGTTTCTTTTCTTTGAGTTTCGCAAAGCCATTCGTAATATACGAATGATTTATTCAGTATGATTTATTCGGAGACAGCTACGTTATAAAACAAAAGTAATGTTTTCATATTTGAAACAGTTTTTGATAAATTCAATTTAACAAAAGCATTGCAATTTTATGAGAAAAATTTCGAATAGCTTATTTTCTTAACCAAAATTTTACATTGGTTCGTAGAAAAAAATGTCATTCCATAATTTTCTTTCTTTATTTTTATTTATTTTATCATCTGGAAGTTTGTGGAAATACACGGCTTGATTGATGTTCTTTGATAAAAGTTTTATATTTTACTTTTCGATGTTGAGTTATTTAGATATGTCACTATGCATATAAATATGTATTTATTATTTCTACGGCTAAAATATATTAACAATAATTTTAAAAGAAAATATGTGTTTTCTTCCAGAATAAAAGTTATAAAGTTTTTAAAATATTTATTTACATAATGTAAACATTTGTTTATTGTCCGCAGCCAAGTGAATTATACTTTTGGAATATATTTGCTGATTCATTTAATTCAATATTCGTATAATATTGAATTAAATGAATAGGAGACGTTCAAATACGAATCTTCTTGGAATATTTGCCTTATGACATTTATGATAATGTTAGATATCCTATCACAAAGATTAATATCCAATTGCAATTAAAGTCGGCTTTGACACTTTATGCGCGAGAGAGTAACAAAGAGATTAATTCAATTTCGCGTTTAAAATGTCAGTGTGAATTATTAAATAAATATTTATATCGGCCAACATTTTCAAAATTAGTAATATTTAATTCATTATTAAATCATTCGCAACACTCTTAACCAACAGTTTTAATCGTATTTTTTTCTTTATTATTCTACATCAAATTTTATTCGATCGGACCATGATCTATTTGCTGTATGGAAATACCCTATTTTTTGTAACTTTTAAAAATCTTCTTAATTTTTCTACCACTTAATTTCTCAAGGAATTTTTTTTTTCGATTTCACCAAATGTTTTGTGTCAATTTTAACACAATATTGAAACATATGCATATTTGTTAAACCAAAAAGGTGATTTGTTTTTTGCCGCATTATTTAACTTGTCTTTAAACCGTTTTTGTTACAATGAATTACACCGAATTTTATCTAAATGGTACAAGTATATTTTCGAATATTAATCATACCGGGCATTTACAGTATAGTGATTCTATAATTCTATATGCATGATATTTTGCAGGTAAAAGCTTAGGAAATGTTCATAATTAATTTTTTACAAAATAAATTTGGAGTTATATGTATTTACAACTTTTTTTTACTTTCAAGTCCCACTCATGAAATATTTATCTTCAAACTTATACGTAATACTCGTATGTCCTTCATTTCAACTGTACCCTTGATAAATTAGGAAAAATATGAGCAACAGTATTTGATTAGATTATTTAGGTTTGCTTAGACTAATAATTCCAAGAATTGTAGAAAGATACCGAATCCTACTTTAAGCGAATTAAAACATGCACTTGGTCGTTTTTTGGGTACTTGAAACGAAAAAAAAGTAATCCTGATGATATCAGTTATCCGTCTGTTCATTCGTCCATCACAGCCGTTTTCCACAGAACCTGCTGGACGTTGAAACTTGAAATTGGTAATAGTAATACAATATATCAATAAAACTCAAAAATGTTCGAAACACTAAAAAAGTTTTGTACTGCAACATATAGTCTGGTATCGTTTGAAAGGGTTAGTTATAAGGGTCTCAAAACATTTTTTTCATAATTTTATGTATTATATCTTCAGAGATATATTGAAAAATGTGCCAAAAAATCAGACAATAAAAAAACAAAATATACTAAAAAAACGTAAATATTTGGTCCAACAGAAAGTTCCGAGACACCTTTTCATGATTATTCTGAAAGTTGCTTGAATGTTCGCAAATGTTCCATCGTGCGGTTCTATATGCAGCATACACTAGCGGGTTTAATCAGTATGCTACAATTGCTGACATGGCAAACATATCAGAAAAAAATAGATATTTCCCGTGAATTACTGTGTGTGCTTTTCTTTCACGAGTACCGTTCAGTAACTTGTGCACAAACGGCTACAATAAAAATTACCCAAACGATGGGAGGAATCTCACGTGGCGGGTTCGCGATGGTTCCATCTGTTTTTGAAGGGAACCCTAATACTCAAAGATACTACATGCTATGAACATAAACTTTATTCAAGCTTTTATTGAAGAAGATCTACGGCAGGCGGCACAATGTTTAGCAAAGTGACGTTAGTGCTTAAAAAACGGACTTATCTTACCATACCTTAGCGAAATAGATATGACTTGGAAACTTGGTTTATAAATCCTGCAGGAATTACAGAAATACAGAAGTAAATACGTATTAACCTTTTTAGTCAAATATGACCAACAAAGAATGGCTTGAACATCTAGTGACTAAGGACGAGAAGTGAGTATTCTTTGTTAACCATTTTTGTTAGCAACAGTCAACACTGATCTGGAATAAGCAAAATCTAAGTTTTTTTTCAACCAAAAAGGTATTTTAACCAAAAAGTTGTTTCACCAGTAAAAATAACGACTTCAAAATGAAGGATATGATGGCCTTTTGGTGGTACTATGACGGCCTCATCCATTGGGTCCACAATGCATGATATGAAGGCATTGTCCATTAAATCTACATTCAACCACCTGGATCTGCAATGAGTAGTTCCAATTAGTGTAAACTGTGAGATATAATTGGTATAAAATTTTTTTTGAAAACATGCAAAATTGATATTCTCCATGACAACTGTCGACCACATATATCTTTGAAGATACGCAGCAAAATCATAGAATAAGGCTGGACTGTAGTCGAATACTCTTCGTTTCTATACTTCGTTCATGTCCATACTTTTTTAGATCATTATTTAATCCTTGAACGGATGCCATGGAAAGGTGTCTCCTTAAACAGATTTCAACAGTGAGCAAGATTTAAGTATTAAGAACATTATTTAATCCTCAAAAGGATTTAAGTATTCAAAAGTCAGCAATATTTAAAAAAATAAAATTCAAACGTTTCCCAAAGAAAAACCACGTGCTCTACAAGCGTATCTCCTAAGAACTTTTTCCCGACCCTCTTTATAATTAAACGTGTTTTTCACTGGCATAATAAAGTAAATTTTTTTTAAATTTTGTGATTTGGAATCATCGTTAGAGTCTCAAGATAGCCTTCACAAAAATTACTGGTAACAACATTTCTGGAGCTACCTTAGATAACATTTTGCAGAGAAATTGTTTAGGAATCCTTATAAACTTCAAAAGATTCGCCACGAAAAAATATAAAATTTTCATTAAAATATTTTTGAGTGATGATTATTGAAATATAAGCGCGTTAATATATTTTATCGTTTTGCTATATTTAAAATGTTATGTCACATATTTTTTGAGAAAAAAACGACTTTAACATAATAAATCCCATTTGTTTATGAAAACCCACTTACATGAGTAATTCTGTAAGGATTCTGTTTTTTTTCTTTTGCAGTATGGATATCTAAAAACGATGAGTATATTTCGCTGCTAATAAATGATTATAATTTGCCTAAACTGTAATAGAAATAAGAACATTTTGTGCAAGCTACACGATTCTTACATATTTACGAAAGTGTCCCTAAAAAATTAAATTAAAATTCCCTTAGTAAAGAGTAATCTCTAAAATCCGATTATAACGAATATTTTTGCGAATGCGTAATATAATCCATGATAGTTTCCATAATGTTACCACTATGATTTTTCTAAGTCTTCTATGTAAAACCAAGGTCATGATTGATAGTGACGATATAAAATAAATTAGGAAAAAGCTTCAAGAAAATACTTGAACACATCTTAATCATACCAACTTAGGATAGTTTATCTACCTACCTCAAGTTTAGCAGCTGTAATAATACCGAAGTCATCCAACAACAAGCTTTCTATTTAGGCACTTAGCAGTGGCGTTTTAACATATTTAACGTAGGGTATTACATTTCGGCATAAATCACAATCTTCTAATTAAAGTGTGAGAAACTACATAACGTCAATATTGTAAGGTTGTTGCCAAGTCAGAAACCAAAAAAGCGAATTTTGGCTTCTGACTTTGCTCACGAATTTCAATTAAAATTATAAGGATCAAATAATGGAATTTAAAATGTAGTAATGGAATGTAAAATAAGGGAAAGATATAGTTTAATTTAAAAAAAATTAAATAAAATAATACTTTTCTTACAATTATGTGAAAACATGGTATTTAGTTACATTATAACTAATATATGTAAAACAAAATTAAATTTACTTGCAAGAGAAGTTTCCAAAAGATACCGCCGAGACTCATTTGTTTAAAAAAATACTAAGTATTCCGTACATTAAACGGAGTACATTGCACATTTTTTTAAAAATTTGGACTGATTTTTTTAGAAACGATTTAGAGCTTTCATATATTTCCTTAACTTTTTCTGCAAAATTGGATGTCTAGAATCATCTGTATGAATAATAGATACATTTTTGTTACAACCTGTACAGAAATGTATATATTTTAATTTCCAACATTTTTCACCAATGTGTCGGACCAAAATTATCTATATATACATATATATATATATATATATATATATATATATATATATATATATATATATATATATATATACGCAGGGGATAGAGTTTGTTATTGCAGATACGTACTTGTCATCTACATTCAAAATTGAATTACACCACTCGATAGCTAAAGGATAAAAGAATTCGTTACGTTGACTGGGGACAATGCCGCGTCGTGCGGTGGAAAGGGATGCGCCGCCATTTCAAGGTCGCTTCGCCCTGTCACGTAACTGTCGTTTAGTTTAAATTTTGACTCGGAGAAGCTAGGATGCTCATTTGAGTTTCGATCGGCAGTTCTCGTCAATATTTATCGATCGCGGCGATAAAATATTAGTGTGGAATGGTTATATCGAATATGTATGGTGTTAAAGATACTCGACGGCCTATACTCGTAAAAAGCCAAATCAAAATATATAAATCGTATATGGTTGGAAAGAGCTTCTCTAGAACAATCCAGTGATACCTATAAAACACTACAGGATAGAATGAAGCAGTGCCGGAAACCTTAAAAATATTACCCGTTACCATAGACGTATTCACGTAACACACACGACCGTGTCCCCGATACCCCGATTTTTTCCACATTACCAAAATGGCGATTAAAGATGAGAGATTTTTTGCAGAAATCGAAATTGCCGTTATTGTGTGTAACAAACAAACGTACATACATACAGCCTTGTATATACATACATACAGCCGATCGTTCTTATATTACTCTAAAGAGTTCATATGTTCACTCCAATTAGTACGAATGTCAGATTTGGCGTTTTTAGTCATTATGATTCAAACTCCAATTTCAGAGTTTCCATTTTACTATTCAAGTTAAGTTTTTGCTTGAGCTACGGGTATCTCTCGATTAAATTGTTTATTTCATTTGTAAAATAACTGTTTATGAATATAATGACAAAGCCTATTCTCAAATTGCAAATTGACGAAAAAATATAATACGTATTGACAGTTCAGTCCTGTTGTGTTTTTTAACCATTCAACATGTTAAAATATAATTATAAAAAAAACTGTAAAGTTGAATTAACAAGGTGTAAGTTGGGTTCTTCCACACCTGTCCTTAATAACGTGGATAATAGCTGTTCATACAGCTAGAAAATTACCATATCTCTTGAAATTTTAAAACAGTTTTATTGAAATAGTTAAATCAATATGTACTTCAAGAATTATTGATTTAGCTGTCCACATAACAAAACATAAATAGGCGCATATCACCATTTTGGAACACTTTCTTTTATTTCTTCTAAATTAATGAACTATTATATTTAAAGTAAGAATATATTTTTTAACCAAATATCAAGGCAGCACTTGTGTAATGACCCTGTTAAGTACGTAATAAGTAATATTTTCTACGTAATTTACAAAGTGATGAATCCCTTACCAAAAGTTTTATTTCGAATACACCAATATCGAATACAAACGTTACTTAATTTTGTTAAAATATATTATAAAATTTTAAGATAATATCTTTTACCAAAATAATGTCGTACGTTGTAATATCTCATTAACTTTTAAATTATATTCCCTTTTTAATCCTTTTATTTGACATCACAATGTCTACCATATTTTACATATTGGAAAAATTACAGTCATATGTTAATCATAATAATTTATTGTAGGGATATCATGAAAGATATTATGTTAATGTGTTATAATGTTTTATAAATAAAATGGTAATAATTTTTTCACATCAGGAAGACATTCTTTTCAATTTAGCTCTTATTCGTGCCAAAAATTTGGTTCACAGTTGAATCAGAAAGCGAAAAACGTCCCGTTAAATGATAATTATTTTTTTTAAATACGCGCCGATATAAATATTTAAGTGTATATACAATTTTTATTAAGCTATTTACAAATTATAATATTATTTTTACCATGTATATTGCCTTGTATGTCTTTCGCAGGTGTAAAACTGTCGTTTTCTCAGACCATGTACATAAGGATTACAAATTGGAATATTTAATTGTCTCTTAATAATTAAATATTTCAATTTGTAATCCGTAAAGTAGTTTACCTTTTAAGTATATAATCCCTGCGTTTTGTTTTGATTCAAACGAATAAGAATTTATTTTTTTATTCAATGTTTTACCTTTATCTTCCCCACAGCATAAAATGGGTACTACTTTGAACGGCAACGATCAGAGCAATGTTTTTTTACTATAGCCATTACTACACTTGCCATCTTTTTTATTTAGCCTTTTTTATTGAAAATAACCATGCCTCAATATGTATTACAAATCTCACTCTAAGTAAAAATTTAGTTCTCTGCACTGATTATCTATATAAAATTTATTTTCATATTTAAATTTTGTGAAAAACAGCATGAAATTCGCTCAACCGCAAGTATTATTTTTAATGACCTAGTGTTATTCTATTTACAAAATTTTTGAGTTTCTTACCAACTTTACTTTTATTTTCCATTAATATACAATAAGATCGATACATGTGAAGTCGACCCAAAACTATACATATTTTACAGAAAAAAAAGTGTTTCTCAGCATAGAGAATTTTCTTATAGACAATATATTATTCTGAGTTGGTATTTGGATAAAGGACCTTTTTAAGAAGGTTGTCGAAAATTATAAAATATCTAATTGTTACGTGTGGATAAGACAGTTATTGACAGTTAACACCAAGCATTGTAGTATATTACATAGAATCAAATGGATATAAGTTGAGAGCAATTATAGTTTTACCCTGGGTCAGGAAGTGAAAACTGAAACAAATAGTTTACGCTACGTGGCGACAATTTTGCCCAGAAGGTTTAAGAACAGGGACTTGATTATGAAGATGAATTCGATATACAGTAGTTAACACAACTTACTGAAGAAGAACTACGACTCACTGTTCATTAATTTGGCTTAGGAGCCCAATTTTATCTTAGATATGAATCTTAGATATGAACTGAGACGAATAAGTATAAATTAAGAAAAAATCTAAAACACTGTATCTCATAAGTATATTAAACAATTATTGTTAATAAGTTAATTTCGATCGATTTAAATAACTAGTAATAAGAAGTGGGTTACATTGAGTCACATTCGTACGTTAGTCACACACACAAACGCCAGTGGATTTATGCAAGGAAAGCGAAGTTTCATTATTCAAATGTGGACTGAATAATGGGAAGATAATACCGAGTTAATGGTAGAATATCCAGAACGTCATTTAATATTAGTCCCGCGTTCGCGGGGATATACGATTAGTGCAAAGATGTATAGTCAGTAATTTGGTCGATCAGCAAACTCAATCAATAGGACCGAGTATTCTTTCAATACAAAACAACACACTGCAATATATCAGTATTGTTGAAAATTATCAAGTTTATGAATCATTGCATTGTATTTACTTATCCTTTACTAGCTGGTTATCCAATAGTATATATCTATCGTTTTTTGTATCTTTCGAAAAGATTTGTCCATTTTGATTTTTTTATTTATTGTCGCTGTATAACCTCTGACAATAATTTAAAGTCTACCATTGTACTACTATTTTACACTTACTGAATTTGTGATTATTATTCCTGTAGTAATCAACACATGGTCTCTGCATATCGATTTCTAAATTTTACGAAATGTTCATAAACAAGTAAAAAAAATAAAAGTAGCCATCATGCATAATTCTAATTGAGAAAAACGGTGTTAATTTATTTGCAACTAAGAAATGCTTTCACGATTTATTAAAATGTTCACTATAAATTAAAATTAACCAAAGTACCGAGTTGTTATAAATTGTTCTTTAAATATTGTAATTAATTCCATATCTAATAGTTATTTTTGCTGTTGTTTGAATGTCGTATCTTCATTTTAGATATGTGAATCAATCAATTAGGAAACTCGGCTTAATATATATATATATATATATATATATATATATATATATATATATATATATATATATATATATATATATATATATATATATATATATTTATATATATATATATATATATATATATATATATATATATATATATAAATATTGAAATGATGCTGAACTACATATTTTAAGGTCTTTCATGCTTATTTAATCATATGTAAGTGGTAGTAACCAAACAGATAAATATATACTATAAACATAGTGATATTTATTTTTGTTTCAAAAATTAATTTAGGTCTTGTTTAAAGAAGACAAACAAAGTTAAAACTAATTATGAATTTGAAAACTGAAAATAAACATAGTGGTGGAATAATATCATTAATGAAATTCTCCGTCAAACTTTAGTAGCGACGTTAATTAAATAGATTTAATTTGTGAAATATTTTTGAGATCTCTCTTTGTGTAGAATCACGTTCAAAAGTTTTCTTATGGACTCTTTAGATTTGGTTAAAGAAGAATAATTAAAATTTTCATTCCTAAATGAAAATATTATTCTCGTAACTAAGCATGTTGTTTATCTATTCCACCTTCATTGCCAGATGTAATATTAAACAAGCATTTATTTTGGTTCCTTTATCAGAACTTTTAGTTTACACGAAATATGCGTAATAAAATATGAACTTTTCTAGGTCTCTTGAAAATACAACTCGCTTTGGGTAGGGCGATACCACCTCTCCTAATATTGATTGATTCAAAAGTTTTCGCCTGAGATTTCATGGGACTTTTTAAAATTGTTTTAAGGTTTCCATAGTTTTTCTAACGGAAATTGACAAGTTAGAGGAAACCGCTGTTTTGGTCGTAATTTTCGTATCATTTTACCATAATAAATATGATGTTATTTAACTCTATATATTTACATTAATTTTATAACTTAGACCAAAAAATTATGTTACTCAGTGCCGATGAAAACATTTCTTTCAACCTAATTTAACTTGTAATCTCTAAAAAGGTAAGGGTGTACAATCATCTTGCCATTACATACTTTAATCACAATACAATTTAATTCTAAGTTTTAATAAATATATAATTTTTGAAATGCAAATCCAATATTCAATTTGAAAACCGATACTGAAGAGTGTGTTACCGATACTGAAGACATGTCCAAATAATATATCCATTTTTTATAAGTTCATTTTCCCCGTATTAGACTTAAAATTTATGCCCTTTATTATTGTTGGTAACCAACTTCTGTTTCTCTAATATCACTAAGAAGAAGTTACCAATATTTTTAAAATAATTTAACAAGCTTTATAAAAGTCGAATTGCAATTATTCTAACGCTAGGTAATTGTTCTGCCCATATAAGATGCAGTAATGACAACATATAAAATTATATTATTTAATATGCCACCTTATTTTATGCTTTCATAGTCGATAATGTTTATGATTTTCTGTTTCTTTATTTATGCGGTCATTCCGCTTATTGCTACTTTAATTTCTTTACCTCTGTTGACGGTAACACATATTCAAAATAATATATTTAATTTGAATGTAAGAAGATATTAGTATCTTCTTGTATCGTTCTTATCTTACTAATATTGTACAGAAAATACCGAAAAGTTATTTTCAACTAAATTGTTATGAAAAAAATTACACATTTTCACTAATAAAATCCCCAATTTTTTAGTTATATTAATTTTGGCGATTATTGGGGATCAAAAGTGTTTTGGTATAATTAAACAAATTTTTCAAAATGGAATAAACAGGTAATTCTTTTCCGGTTTTATGCTCCATATTTAAAGTTCACAGAGTGTGTCAAGTAATATTAAACTATGCTTATGTACAAATAAAGGTTAAAATTTGTATTATATAATTTAATTCAATACGCTTCGCGACACTTTTTAAGCGCGATATGTCATGTCAAATACTTTGAGAATATTTTTATTCCAAGAGAATAAATGGTAAACTCGCTTATTTTGATATCTAGTAATAATAAATTTATTGGAAACCCTGGCGTCAGGCGGTAAAGAGAACTTTATGTGAGTTATGTCTCGATCATAATAATTTATTACAAAGTTTTTACACGTGAATCTTTTGTGTCTAAACAATATACAAATGAGTAACACTACACATTATCTAAATAATAAAATTTAACATAATGTTTGTTACTAAATTTCCTGAAATGTGTTTCATTGTACGTGATAATTATCTAATTAATTATAAATTTTATTACACGATAAATGAAATCCCTTCAATATTTATCATGTCTAAGGTAACTTAATCATAATTAAGTCAAGGTGTGACTCAGCGCAAGTCTATAACAAATTAGCGTCCCATACAATTCACATGTAGCTCTACGTGCCGTCATCTTAATACTTTGGATAAAGGTTTTAATTATGTTCGGTGTAATTGATCATATTCCAGTGGTAGCAAAATTTTAAGAATTTAGTAAAACGTCAAAATCGTGATTAGAAAATTGATTCAAAAATATACGTTAATTAGCTCAAAAACATATTTATGACTGACAGCAACATATTCAGCTAAAGTATTAGACAGAATATGAAACCTTAAGAAAGTTATGTGCGTTTTAAAATTACATACATATTTCATTTTTGAAAATTTATCCTTTATCCTAAAATAATTTTAGTTGAAATAATTTTTTTTCATTATTATAACTAATTTTGTCCCGCCATATTTCCAAAATAATGTATTGTCAAATGAGATATAATATATGTTGGTTATATTGGTTGCCTTAAGCAATAAAAAATTATAAATGCAAAATGAATGATAGAGGTTTGCGTTAATGAGACTATCGTCTCTTTCTGGTCTTGCCGTAGCGTTTGTATACTTATCAGCTTCTGTAATTCTGCTTTTCCCCAAAACTAAACTTTCCTTTATAGACTGATGGATTACGAACCTAAGTCAGTCTAACTCCATTAAATTCGTGTGTCCATTAAGTCGTCCATTAAGTGCGTTCCAACTGTGCCAAATTCACATTACAAATGCATATATGTATACGCCAGATAGATATATGTAATAGTTATTAAAATAATACCGGTGATATTATATATCATAAGTATTATGAAAAAATTTTAATTTGGAAAAAAAAAGTATTGGGTTCAAAATAACAATTTGTTTTATTCAAGTTAAATGATAAGTACTAGCGACAATATAAAGCGTCTGTATAATTAAACATTTTAAGTTATTTTGAATATTAAAATATGTTTATCGTCAAAACTAAGGTTTACAGCAAAAGTGTAGTAATTTCCACCATTTTAAATATAAAAATGAAATACAAGAATTTTTTATGCCCCATAAAAAAATCAGTACTTAAAAACTAGAAGACGTTGTTGTTGAACACAAAAGTGAAAAAAAATTTTAATAATCTTAAAAATTGACAGAGTCATAAAAGTTTAAATTTAATCGTTAGACAAGGACGGGAATACTGAGTTGTGAGGTGATTTTTAATATTGCACGTTATATTCTAAAAGAGGAAGAGACAGGGATATACCCAACCCTATCCGTATCTTCAAATTTAGAAGCCTATAACTGGCCTATTTTTCAATAATTTTTTTGAATTTTTTTCAATATTGCTTTTTAATTAACTTATATTTCACAATATTGTACTAAAATATCAAAATTTAGAATGAGTCAAGTACCGTATTGCGTATTTCATTGTAAAGCCAAAACTTCGATTTTCTGAAAGCGTAAATTACCGCTACAGACATCAATTTGTGTACCTTATACATCATGTCATACACTTGAAGTCAAAATAGTGAGCGTCAAGTTAAACGAAAGCTGCGTAGGTAAGGACGTGCAAAGAACAAATTTCATTTCAACAATATTTCGTTATTTATTTTTATTACATAAATCCTGATTGCAAATTATACGCAATATATAATAATTTATGTTTATACATTGATGCCAATACTCTGATACCATTTTTAGAGTTCCGTATCACGAAAGAAAACATGGAACCCTTGTGAGAATTCTCACATGTCTGTATGTCAGTTTGTAACACTTTTTTTAGAAAATATTCTATTTGGAGATTTATTATTATTACTCATATATTATACTTACTAACTTTTTCAAAAATATTCACAGAAGTATTAAAAAGGTGGTACATAAAGTACACGATTTTTTTTAAATTCATTATGTTATATCGAAGGTTTGTTAGGAGAAGATCACAAATATTTTTTCATAATTTTAAATCACATGTTTAAAATTATTCCAAAAGATACATACGCAAAAATAAAGCATTCTTCTCCTCTTATTTCTACTGAAAAAGAAATTATGATAAAAACAGGGTTTAGTAAAATCAGACTATAATATTACAAAAAAACGTAGCCATTCTTCTTAACCTTATGATTTTTTAAATATGCACCATGTTTTTACGCCTGTGAAAAATATGGAAGAAAATATATTTATATTCTGAAAAATTAATTTTTGAAGCAGTTTAATAGACATACTACGTATCCTTAAATGTTTACGAGTACGTATATATATTCGAGCTCTCGCGAGTTCTGCTCGTAGTTGACATGGTTTATTAATAATGCTCATTGTATTCTACCACAACGATTGGGATGGAAAGATATCATCCCTCTATCACTAGCATTCAATGTAAAAGTTATTTCAATACTTGTTTTAAAATAAGATTGTTTTCATGACATTTTCCAAAAAAAACGGGGTAGTAATCCTACGAGATCTGAGCATTTATGCATTAGAATTACTATTAAACTATGATCCAATATTACTCTTTTACGCACATAAAATGTTTGCTCAAGTAACTACGAGTTCAGTTTTTATTTCATACTATGAAAATATAATTATTTTATTATAAAGTTGATATGATCTATACAAGATAACGATATATTTTTGAAGAAAATTTATCTGAGATAACATTTTTCAAGTAAATAATTGCTGTGAGAGCGGGACTCGACTAGAAATATATTTCCAGACAGTAGGTAAACATATAAAGCGACAGTAGGTAAATAGATAAAGCATTAGAGTATGCGACAATGAGGTGAGACAAACGATTTATCGATCTGAGGAGAAATATTCTTAAAATAACGTATATCTTAAGACTACTTAAACATGAGGTATATGCCGAGAGACGTGCCAACCGAGACAATAAGTATTTTAAGTGGAGATACTCTTGCTACTTGCTATATTATGTAATTATCAGGTATTAATTATCATTGAGTTCAATTGGTCCAGACTGTGGGAGTTATTTACAAAAAACTGGTTATTTTTCAACGAATTTTAATTACTGAGAGTAATTTGTGTACAAATTTGAGGTTTTGCAGAAATTTGTGTTAAAATAACAATAACATTTTTTGCTTCCTTACTTATGTGTACATTTTTTTAAAATAACAATAACCATTTGTAAACATTTATTCCTGCCAAATGTGAATAAATCATAAACATGTGTAGAACTAAATAGAAAATAAAACAAATTAAAAACCCCGATTCATTGTGAAAAAAAGACTAATGAATAATACTTTAAATGTTGAAAAATGTTCCAAACAAATGAGTCATACCACGATAAAATAATCACCGTGTCCGATTTTGGTATATCTTCAATGTCAAATAAAAATGATTATCCAAAATACCATACCATATCATGTATGTAAGAAAATTCACAAAACATTTTCTTCTTCTTCATACCAAATATTTGAAAGGTGTCGAACCTATTCATCATGCAGAAATTATCTCTTTAATCTACGTCATATTAATCGATTGCATCCCAAGTAATAGGGTTTGTTTATGTTTATGACCAAATTCAGGCCATAAAATTGGCAGTGGAAGCAGCGTCATGAGCTTAAATTTTCATGAAAATATGTATGTCTGTCTTCTGAGTTAGCCGGTAAAATGAAATTAAATAAAACACATAGAAAAATAGAATTCAATTCTGAGAGCATTTCATGTAAAATTAAAGAAATGACTTTCTAAATATCACGAATCTAATATAATGCAATATAAATAATAAGTGATTAAGAAACAGGATAACTGTGCAAAATTAACATGAAGATCATAAGAAAGCTTTCGTAAAACTAAACATATATTACACAGTTGTCATATGGGCATACTTAAATATTTGTCGTACAATATTTTACGACAAATATTATAGGTACATGTTATTTTAAGGAAATTTAAAAAGTCCTTAAATATTTGTAAATTTATGGTTTTCCTACTTCTTTCTTGAACGCGTGGGCCTTGTAATGTCGAAAAATTATTGTTAACGCGACATCGCAGCAGCTTACAGTAGTGACATTATATCGCTTTTAAACATTTCAATTAGAATATAATGGTTTAAGTCTACAGAAATTACACAGTATATTCAAGTACGAAGGCATGCATATCGACAGGTCGGTTTGGCGTCAATTTGCTCTAAATTTGCTTTTAACCAATATATTGGTGTTATTAACACCGTCAAAGGGCAAATATGCGGGTAGATAATCATAAGATTGTATAATGGAGACGTATGAAAAGGCACGTAGTAGTTCCTTTAGCTATCTATGGATATTACCTATGGTTATTAATTAATCATACGTTTTGACGAAACGTTATCTCAGTTATATAAAAGTGATGGCGATATTATTTCGCTCACATGAATTTCCATCCATATTATTTCAAAGTGGAAAACATGCTCATTTCAATTTTTCTGGACAAAGAAGAATCATGACAGCATTTTGTGTTAAACTTTTTTTAAATATATATAATTATTTCGGGTGAATTTTTTAAAGAATTCCCAACGTAAATAAATAAATTCTGTACAATTAAATAACTGAATTTATTATATGCTTTGGTCCAATCCTTTATTTAAAACGCTTATAAGTTTCGAATAGTCGGCCATAAATATGTTGGAATATTTAAATTAATCTTTCTATGGCGCAACATAGCATGAAAAATATATAAATGAACTGGTAAGAACGACAGAGGTGAATGTACTGATACATTGTCAGTGGTCGGAGGTCTTCCGTTGTTTCCGTCCTTCTCTTGATTTACACGCCGTTTTTATCTTCACCCGTTTATCAGTTACAATATTTATTTTTCTTTTGAAGTTAATTTTGACTCTCTCTCCTTATAGGACTAAACTATAAATTTCTTGAACATATAGTTCGAATGAAAATACAATATATATTTTTACTCTTTTGAATGATGGAAGGTTTTAGCAAGACTTTAGGTCTCACATCATCTCCATAGTCCTGTGATTATGCCAAAAACTGATTACAGGGATTTCACACATATAAAGAGACTTGTGATACTTGACAGCAAATTACAGATTTATCTTATTTGGTGATGACTTCAAAATAACAGATTTATTTTATTTGGTATTTGAGTCGTATGATGATCGAGGGTACCTTAAAACGCTTAATAGTAAACATGTCGTGTTTAGCCTCATATTATTCGGCGTACAGTTCAGTTGACACGTGGTCGAAAATGGTTTACGTTAGAACTCCTTGACAAACATATCGTTTTTGGACTCATATTGTTCGGCACACGTTTCTAACAAGAAAAAGTCTGATGCTGCAGCCAGGATAGTTAAAATAGTTCGACGAGATAGGCGTCGTTATAATCGGTTTGCAACCTGTTTAGGAGAAATAGGACTCTAGAATGAAACTAGGAAGGAAATTTCCGTTAGCCATGAATATATTTTTAAGTGGTATCATATAGCTCTTCGTGATTATTCTTCATGCTTATAGTTAAATTGTAGGAAAGTTTCACGTCGCACTTGCATCCTGCGGTACGAATACTTTTTATTTAGAAATGTTGCTGTCATGTAAAATTGTTTTAAATATAATTTTTTTTTGTCAAAACTACCTCTGTGTTTATTCTTTTCTATTTTCTCTTATATTGCCATGTATTATTTTAATGCACCTTAACAATTTAATTTAAAAATGGATCGACACAGTTCAATTCCTTTAACTACTCATTATCCACCATTTCCATAAATATTGCATGTTTTGTATCCATCTGGAGACTACGAGCTACATGGCGCTGAAAATTCATAGCAATTGGATAAGCTGTTTTTATAATGTCGAAACTTGTCTTGAAAACGAAGAAAACTTACCTTCCTTAAAATTATTGTTTATTAGGTAATATTTATTACTATTTCTTTAAATAAAATAATGGTTTCTTTCTGTAAAACATACATTAATAGCTATTGGTAAGATTTTTTTTTATTTTTGTATCATTTCTTATTACATCATGGCTCCTTTTTTAATTATATAGAAAGTTTGGTGGGGAATACAAGCAACTTGAAAAAATTACTTGATATAATGCTATCAAGTAAGGTGGTTATTTTGCGTATCGACCTAAGTTACTATAGTCAAAGTCTCAAAAACAACTCTCTGAATCGACTTAAGTTTTTATAGTGGAAGTCGCCAAGCTAGCTATTCAAATTGAGTCAAAAGTATGATGATTTCTCTCGACTTGATAAATTCATGGAGGAGCACTTTTTTACTATTGAAGAGGATTTGTAAATTTGAAATTTAAAAAAAGTCTGTCAGATGTTCATTGCTAATAATAAGTATAATGATAATATAAACATAAATGTAACTATTATTCATATAATTATTCAAAAGAATATTTTTCAAAGATCTAGACAGTACACCAAAGTACACGAAATGCACTTAAATATACAGTTGTTAAAAAATAAATTAACAAAAGAAAAAAGACATAAAGGATGAACATAATATTTTTAGCATCTCAGAAATATTTATGTTGGATTCTATTGATATTTCTATGTCACGAATATTACATAAACACATAAATATAAGCTAGAAGTGTGCGGTTTGAGATTAAAGCTAATTTTTGGTTCATAATTGCAACTGTATTAAATTCTAGGGTATTTAAATGCTCCTCACAAACATGAAAATTATTTAGTCAGCCTGTTCTTATTCATTTGGCAGAAATACGATCAACGATATTTCGTCAAATACGATGAAAGGGAATAAACGGTTACTTTCTTTTATTTGATGTATGAAAAACCGGTAAACTTTTCTTCAATTAATTACCTCTGAATCGTTTTAAACACACTGAAACAGAAACGAATTCGATTTTCTCTTCGAGTCATAAATAGAAATGATATTGAAAAACAAGTAAGAAGACAACCTGATTGATTGCCTAAAATGAAAATTTATTATTATTCGTAATTGTAGATTATGTTGTGTTCCATAGTGTTCAAATTTTACATTAGTTTTAATCAGATAAATTATGAAATTACGTTTTTTATTTGAATTTCTACACTGCACATATTTTTTATTCCGTAGCATTATTTTGAAAATGTTGAATGAAAATTTAAATTTAAACAATATTTTCGGTAAATACTATAAAAAGAATATATATTAGTAATTATAAAAATGGATATAAAAGATTATGCAGACAGAAGTTTTGTATTTTTTGTGGCCGCAATTTGTAATGAAAGTTAAAATATTACTTTCTGGGGTACCTACCAATCTTAAAAACGAATAAAAATCTTCTACATATTATCCAACATACGTGACTTGAATAATGTAAATGTCACTCGAATATTCTTCGGAAATGTGAAATTAAGCTGATCAAATTATTTTTTGAAAAAATGACCAAATTTGTTACAATACTTTTTAAAGAGTATATTTAATAAAAATTTAGTGTGTTGTAATTCTTTGCGTGTGCCAATTTCTTTACTATTAGTAGTACGTAAAAACTTGTCCTATAGTGATATCTATTGAGGAAAGTTAAATTGTATTCATATTTATTTGTTATTTACCTTTCTTTCATAATAAAATAAATAGTTTACTAAACTTGTCTCGCTGTTCAGAAGAATTGTCAATTTCCATGAAATTTTATTAAGTGGCTCTGTATAAAGTTATATAATGGCAAATAACTTTTTAATTAAAGTAGCAAACTCACCTTGAATGGACAAATATGTATATGTAAGAGTACATAATTAATAGTGATAATAATATTACGTAACAGAAATAACAGAATTTGTATTCTCATGAGCTTATCTTCCGATAGGCGTGTTTGTATGAAATAAGAAATTAAATGAGAAAGTTAATGATTTTAAAGTTTTAGTGGCAATGTTGATAAAATTTTATTTCAAATATTATGTGATCTTTATAAATTTTTTTGATTTAGAAAATTATGAGAAATAACTTTTTTTAAAGTATTTATGCAGTATAAATACTTCTGAAGTGAAGTGGTTTCGTTCTTTTGTTATGAAACCTAAAAAAACAAATTCTTATAAATGTTAATAATGACACTCGTTCTATGCTAACAAACAACATGCACTAAGTGTATCTTACTCCTTTAACCGAAATATGTGTTTCCTTAACAATTTTTATTTTCAAAAATATATTAAGAATTAAAACACTTACATAATAACATACAGGGCTACTAATACTGGATACTTTCAATATCTGAAGTAATTATGAGAGGGTGGTAACCAAAATCGAATGATACCTAGAAATTTGAAAACTGATTCGCGTTATTTTAAAAACATTTTAAATACACATAATTCAAAACATTTTATTTGTTTATAGTCGAAACAATTTTACTACTATATACTCTTGGTTTCTCAATAGATTTTTATTTTTTTATTTTAATGGGATACAAATAACTCATCCACTCTAAAAGTATAATTTATCAAGAGGAAAAATTGTAAAATTTTATTGTAAAATTAAATAATGAAAAATTAATAAAGGAGATACCAAAAATAATATTTTCTGGGTATCTTTTTCATAATAATGACAATAAAATTAGTTTTAACGTAAATTTTAAAATTCATTTGCAACTAAACAGTAGAAGAATTATTTAAAGTTATTTATTTATTATCTATTGACAGACATAAAAAGCGATATTTTGGCCATCGAATCCTTTGAATAATAATTTTTTAATCCCATTCTTCAATGGATGTTTAGGTTTTTGGTCTTTTTTTTTTAAATTTGTTTATATTTCTTTAGTCCTTTTCTTGGGATTTCATATTTGATTTAGGCGAGTTTCCTTCAATATTTTTCTGTTTGAGAAGTAGAATTATTTCATTCTAGCAGCAATCAAAATATTTATTTTGCTGATAATTTACTTTGTTTTTTAATTAAATTTTATTTGCCACATGTAGCTGATAATTATTAAATCAATTCGTTGATAACCCTCCATCTTGAGTTTAGCAGGGCTTTATAATCCTGACTCCTGCATGAGAAGACAATATAAGTGTTTATTTCACTTGACAACACTTCGTCTGCTTCACGTTCACCTGTCTGTGTCTACTTGCATAGATTGTTCAAGACAATATTGCGTGGTGCGTCCTGTATAGATATTTTTCTGCTCCAACAACCGCTTCAGAAATGTTGTTATATAATTGTTTGTTAATTCATGACTGATATTTATGTGATATTCATTCAAATTGTTGTTTTAATGTTGTTAATATTTCTGTCTTATATTCTTCTACATGCCCGACGCCTTGGATAAATCCGTAAATAGGGCATATATTTTTAAGAAACAAATAAATAAATAATAAAAACGAAAGCTTTTTTGGAACTTAACCTTGTTTTTTTCTTTAATGTTGCATCGTATGGAATGATGATCTATATAAAACTTGCATTTATTCAAAACATCCACGTTATAAAATGTTTAAAGACATTTGAGAGAAATGTTGAGATGACAGCTAATGTCTCCTGACATTTTTTTTTATAAAATATCTAAATGATTGTCATGTTATATTCTTTATAGAAATAGATTGCTTGTTCGTAAAGAAATATCTATAATGTCATGTTCAAAACCACTCTTTCTCTGATTTTAGTATTAAAATAACTTATCATTATTACACTCGGGTTTGTTTTGTCTAGCGCTTCCTTAATTTGACTAATTGTTTCATGAAATTTTATAATTTCTTGGTTTGGAGCAGTTTTTATTGGTACATAAATTTGAAAATATTTAAATGGCTTTATTTGAGACTTCGAATATAAATGTGACTAGTTTGCCTGAAATATTTCTTATAAATTATACGACACTACTATCTTTCTGATATTCCTTAACATATTGTTCGACTCTATACATACCTTTAGTTAGATTATTATGACAGAAAATGTACATAATGGCAATTTATTGCAAGGCCGACAAATTCTGCCACCTTGGTGTGAGACATGTTTTAAAATATAAGTTTATCTACCTTAATTACAACAATGATGAATATTATTGTAATTAATAACGAAATTGAAAGTTGACTATATACTGATTCCCAAATATTTTAAATAATTTAAAACAATTAACATGGACTGATGTGAACAACAATACATTTACCACCAATTTTTTTCCAAAATACATCGTCATCCGATCTGCATCCGTGTAACCGTGCATCCGTAGCTTTGTGCGGACTCACAATTATTTTATTTCTTAATCACTTATGGGCCTTCAAGGTTAGTGCATGGATATTTCTCCCCACACTCACTTTCACTACAATATTGAATCATGCACAGTGATATTTGCCTATGATTCAAAATTTTGCAGAAATTTATGTATTGTGTATAATGTGTAAAGTATATCGTAAAGATAGGTGGACATTTTATTTGATTAGTCTAAAAGGCGAATGAAAATAGTTTTTTAGCACGATCATAAATTGGCTATAATTACCTACTATATTTTTATAATTAGTTATGTATGTACATTTATTTTCGTGTTTATGAAATCCCGTAGATAGTAAAGACTTTCGTAGTAAGATAAACGAGTGCTGAATTTTAATTTCACGATGTTTTTCGTTTGGAAGATAATGATGATCCTCATAATCAATTAACACACAATTTGTATGACAAGTTAGAACCTATACGATTAAAACATTAGCTGAGTTTTGAACTTTCGAATATAATTTAAAGTACATTTAATAAAAAAGAGACATAGTTATAAAAACATTTAAAATATTATGTTAGGAAACTATTTGTTCGTAACTTTTTAAGTTAACTGAGAAATTATAGGTAAATATCTTTTAGAATATGTCCACAAATACCTTTAGCCTGGCAAGTCACGCCTGTTATAGATGTACTATTTTATTAATGAATGGATATTCTATCGAAATTTGCAATTTTTTTAAGATTTGAGATGGCCACAAATTTTTAATATCCGCTTTTGACTAATTTTAGTGTGCTGAATTCGAGTTTTATAATGACGGCACCTACCATTTACAATAAATTACGGCTATATTAATTTTCGACTAATTTTAGCATTCCAAATTCGATTTCCACAATATTTTTTAAACCCCACACGGCGGCATCTACCATAAATGGTCCTTATATTTGTCTTCGACTAATTTTAGGATTGTTTTCGAATGTCACATTATTTTTGAGATTCAAGATGGCGGCTATCTATCATATACAACATTCGCTACCATATTTCTTTACGACTAAACTTAAATATTGAATACATTTGGCGTTAATTTTGTAGAAATTCATTATTCACAATTAAATGAAACTACGTGATGTAGTATTATTTCTACTTTCTATAAGGTCTTTACCACAACCTTTTGCGTTGTATTACAACATCTTCAGGTGGGCTATTAGCAAAGATCTTTGCTAATAGCCCACCTGAGGATGTTGTAATACAACGAAACCTAGGTCGTGGTAAAGAAATTAAAGAAAGTAGAAATAATACTACATCACGTAGTTTCATTTAATTGCGACTAATCTTAAGTTTCCGAATTCGTAATTAGCAATATATTTGAGATTTACATAGTGACATCTGTCATTTGCAATTATTCGCTGTTATATTGGTTTTTAACTAATTTTAGGGTGCTGATTTCGGATTACACAATGTTTTCAAAATTTAAGATGGCGGCATTTGCCATTCGCAACAAATGGCTACTATATAGTTTTAAACTAATTACTGGATGTTAAATACGAAAATTATAATATTTCACTGTCATTTGATATAAACCCCACAAAATTTGTTTATGGCTAATTTTAGGGCGCTGAATTCGATTATCACGTGGTTTATGAGACTCGGGATAGTAAAATCTGCGTCTCTAGAAAAAATCACCATATGTTTTATTTATTCTAACTTAACGCTGCTTAAATATTCGAGTTTCACAATATCAATAAAATCTGCGAGGGACAGGCATTTCCTTTGTTTGCAAAAAATTACTATTTTTTAATTTCGACTAATTTTGGGAAATCCGGTTTTCATAATCTTTTTGAGATTTAAACTAGCAGTATCTGTCATTTGCAACAAATCATCACTATGTTAATTTTTAGACTAATTTCGGAGAGCTGAACAAGAATTTGGATGTCAAACAAATTTTGAAATTAGAATTCATCACTCAAAAGGTAGTCCAAAACCAATAAATTAAAACAAGTAAATTGACAACGTATTGAAAGCGATACAGATGTCTCAAATAGTTATTTGTGTAACTATGAAATACATACTCCCGCGTCAAAGCTACGACTGTAATTGATGAAAACGGTTTGGATCAAGAATATAAATAAAAACATCATGCAATAATTTCAATCTATGAATTGTTTTATTTATATTGATTAATATTTTCATACCGTGGATTCGTCCGCGTGCATTTTGGCTCAAGGCACCGCGGTTATCATTCTAACAAAGCAGGGGGCTTTGCTATAATGATAACCCTCTTTATAAACTTTAATTTCAAATATTTTACCACTTTCTCAAGGGAACAGATATTAGAGCAAACATGATGAAGCAATGATCGACATATTTTGATACAAATATTCTAAAATTGAGTTATAAATACGGTGTTTTGTCATTTTAAGGTTAATAATTCGAATTGTAAACTATGTTCATACAAGTTTCATAAAATGCACGAAGCTAAAATGGGTTTTCATAAGGTAGCAAACATCCTAACTCTGCATAGTGCGTGGCTTGCGAACCACCAAGAAAATTTTTGAGCGTACCTGTGATATGTCTGAATTAATTCCCTAATCAAATTAAAACATTTCGTGTGAAGGGCTCTGTTATATTGCTTTTTTATGTTTATCTGACAATAAATAAATTTTTTTCGGATCAATTTTCTAATAAATATCTTGTAATTTACTTATGACTTACAACGATAAATAATATTCAGACAATTAGGGATCCGCTTCTCCTTAAATTTCAAATAGTCTATAGCGTACATTCATGACGTTTAATTAGGACAATTTAGCAGATATAACGTAATGTACAATGTTCCATGCTACAGGTGTAAATTATTTAGTATCAAACTCTGCGTGTTATAGCAATTTGAGAATTTAATGCACTAATTAGGTTCAAGGACCATTGACACTCAATTGATTTATATCAATCCTACGGCTCTGCAATTATGTAATAGTGTCACTGCCTTATATATGTATATGTACTTGTATATATATACATATACATATATATATATATATATATATATGTATATATATATACATATATATACGAAATCAAATCATGAAATTCATTAAAAATAAAAAGGAAATTTTGACTGTGAGGCAAATTGTATATTATCATATACAGATAACGATATTATTACTATACAATAAGAAAAAAAACCAATTAATCATGTTATTTATATGTTTCTAAGTCAAAAAAAAATTAGACTGAAATTTTTTTTCAGAAATCCTATAAAATTCCAAGATTATGAACATACAAGCCTTAAGCATATAAAGAAAGCAAAATGTCACTTTAATCGCTTTAGAAACAACCTACATTTAAGAATATAATCATTCTTAATGAAAGCGAAGATTTCAACCATGTATGGATTCTAAACAAATTCTAATTCGTTTTAACTTCCTTCACTTAAATAGCATATACCTTAGTACTCATTTAAACTTTACTGAAATATTTACAAGACTGAAAACACTTTAACGAAAATTCTTTTGACGGGAGATCCTTTTTGAAATTCTGAAGTACTGAATTTATGAAGTATTGAATTTTTCACCTTTGGTGACAAGCCATAGGATATTTGTTGTAAGAATATCTAACACTGGTTATAAAAATATTTAAACGAAATGTCAAATAATAAAGTCAACTTATTGTTTAATTGTCAGGAATTTATAAAAATTATCAGAAGCAATTTTACAACACCAGTCTGTAAAAATGTTTTAGAATGGGTCGAAAAATTCTGTCTTTATTCTCCAAAGTGATAACTGAGCATAAATTTATTTTTAAAAAGTTAGACCGTAAGCATCATGAAATGTAGTCAATGAAAGTTTTTAAATAATATAACACTTATGAAGACGAACAGCCACAGTTTAATTTTTAGAGTTAAGATTACTTATGTGTCTGTCACATCCGTTTTTTTTTCAGAATATGCTTGACGTAGAAACTCGGGATTTGGCTACCTGACACTCAAAAATACTCCTCTAGAAATTTTTGAGAGCAAATTTAGTAGTCGAAAAACTTCTTGAATCCATTTATATTATGAAGTATCGTTTGAAGGGGATAATTACAAATGTCTCAAAAATATGTTTTCATAATTGTAGGCATAATGTCTTCAAAGATATACTGAATAACATACAAAAATATTTGTAAATAAGAAGGGGGGAACTTCTTGATTACAAAAATACTCAATCTCATATTGTGACAAAACTATTTATTTTTAGAAGCCCACGCATAAGTTGCAGCAAATTGTAGCGATTATTCCAGATATCATAATTTTTTATATACGCACTATAATTTAAGCCTACGAAGATGATTTATGCCATATAGCCTATATTCACAAACGATTTTTTCAAAAACTTAAAAATTGGCATATTAATACATCTTATTGACTCTTATGTTTTGCACTTCCCAACTTTTTAAAAATATTGATGTCAAATTTAAAGGCGGGAAGTTTAATTCAATTTTTTTTTTTCAATTTAATATATCATGTCGAGCACCATCTGATACTGGAACTGTTATGAGGAATATAAAAATATCTTTCATAGTTTTAAACTGCTTATTCAAAAAGAAATTCCGAAAAGTACGCAAAAGTAGAGCATTTCCACCCCCATTTACAAAACCGATAGCGCCAGCAATGTTCGTAAGCTCGCTCTTGGTAAGTTTGTCGTACATTTGTCTTGAAATTTTTTATTTAGTACATTTATTTGTTATTATTTTAAAAATTTATACAGAAACGGTTATAGTATATGTAATACTACAATTTATTTGACCGGAAGAGATTGTTCATAAAAATTAAAAGAAAAAAGTTAAATTACCCATTGAACGGAATTCTGAAGAAAAATTAAGAGAAGTAAAAATAGAGGAGGTATATTTTTTAAATAACTACTCCATAACAAACGAAACTAAATAATATGTTGGAATCAACATTATTTTTGCAGCCCGACATTGCAAAAGAAAATATCGTGTTTGGCGACAAGGAGGGTGAAGTTTTCAAAACGTAAAGTTAGGCATATCAATTGAGATATATATATCTAGAAAAAGGAGAAGGTTGCTTTTGAATATTGTTAAGATTCAAATTTCCAGACCACCTATCAACAAATGCAATCGTGACCGTAACTCAGAAATATCGACAATTTTTTTAAAGCTGTGAACGAAACGAATGAACTCAATTGAAAAGTTTCCTCGTATATTACGGAGTAGTTTTGTGAGATCAAGATAAAATCTTCGTCAACAACTATAGGTAATAAAAATGTTTAAAGACGTACACTTTACATTAAAAATATTGAAGATACTATAAAGAGTGTGTTCAACCGAAAACTCGATTATTTATTTGCATGAAAGTTCCCAGAAAAATTTTAAAAGAAAATACAAATTTTAATCATACAAACATATGATTAGTAAATTATACTTAGCTATTTATTCAAATATTGGCAACTCCAAGTGGAAATTAAAACATTTTATAGGTAAATTATGTCAGGAAGAAAAAGGGGACAAAGATAACACCGCTAAAATAAAGATATGTGTAATAACTTTAAAATATTCGAAAAAAACTGGTACGTAAAATAACCACACATCTGCAAATATAAACGTCTAGTAAATAATGTGTTTATAATGCCATCTCCGAAAATAAACAACTTGTTTTACTTATTTATGTTAAAAGATTCACTTAGCCTACATTATTTATATTTTATGTGTCTTCATTTCCATAAAAGTGATTTTAGATCAGGAAAAGAGAGCAACTTAATTACACTTACATATAATAATATTATTTCCATAAATTTTCTCTTACAAATCTTATGTTTGAGTCATATCTTGTATTTCGCACATTGTTTTGGCAAACGATTTTAGATAGTATATGACTTATTTTATATGAAAAAACAACATGTATTCCAAGCAATTCTGCCCAACGTAATTTTAATATTGATAAAAATGTCTCGCATAAATATGTTGAAATATTTATTCCACGCAGCGAGCATCACATATATAAAAAGTATTTCGAGCCGTTGGTGCTGTCAAGTCGATCTCCAAATATTTCGAGGAAGTTCCTCTGAGTAATAAATGAATAAACTGAGCGCTGTACTACCGTATCCTCGTATACTAAAGTATATTTATCAACGTTCTCTGACCACATAACGACTAAAAGACATGAAAGTTAGCCATATTCATACCTTATAGAAAACTTCATAGTATTTAAATATAATGATACAAGTAATTTTTTATTTTATTGTAATGAAACTCTGGCATTTTCTGTTTTAAAATTTTTAGTGATAACCCTTGTTTTATACAGAGAAAATTTTTTTGTTTTGTTGTTCATTTGCTTTTTAGACTTTGAAAAAAATATGGTTTATTAGGCATCAAACTTTTGTCATCCTATATCTTGTAGTATATATATCGATTTAGAAACCACGGGTAATAAACAGATATAATTTTGGTGAAGGTAGTTAAAGTGTGCAGTGTGTATAACTAGATTTATCTTACAGTTACGTAAAAGTAAAATATGGTATATTGTATATAACATAAAAAAACATAATAAGGACAAAATACATAACAAAAAAGATAAAATATATAATAAGCACATGTGTAAGTGATGTTACCACTTTTTAACAAAAAGCATTTTTATGTTAAACGTTTAGGTTCAATCTTCTTTACTGGACGTAATTATTATTTCATTAAGTAAACTATATACCTTCAACCGTAACGTAAAAGTAAACTATATACCTTCATTAAGTAAACTATATACCTTCACCATTAACAAGTTAACTGTAGTTATTATATAAAATAAACGATTATAACGAAATACATTCATGGCATTATGTATTAATATTAACATACAAACATTTCGGTCCTCTTAATATCGAGAAAAAAAAGAATATTTTAGAATCATTACTATTCTAAAGAATACACCGTCTGCTTACTGAATAAGAAATATTAGCTTCATAGTACTGGATCAACCATTACTAAGTTAACTCTCTTTTTAGGCCTAATTCCAAGAAATTATGGGTAAATTATGGGTTGGCTAATAAGTTTTTAACCTCGAGTTCCTGTCAACAATTTTTAATAACAAATTTATATGTTACACTAAATTTAATTTCAGTATGCACCACTATTTACTACTACTTGTCGTCATCTAGTTGGCAGTGGAAATTTATCTTTCTTGTAAAATTCTGGTGACTGATTCAAAAAATTGTGCGAGGTTGTTTTAGAGATTTTCTTTAACGTCAATTTTTTTCACATAAATGGTTACTTAAAACCCTTAATAAATAGTAATGAGAGGGCGCAATATCCGGCGAATATGGTGGATAAGTGAATAAAACCCAACTAAACTCCTCTAATTTATTACGAGTACGTTTTGCAACATATAGTCTAGCTTTATTATGCAGAAAGTAAATTCGATCCTGTTGACTACTTAATTTGCTAGCTAATCGGTCCAATTGTTCACAGTAATTATCTACATTAATTGTTGATCCCTCTTGAAGCAACTCCCAACAAGTGAACTTTCCCAATTCGCGCAAATGTGTTTCTATGGTGCCACGACCACAGTGTAGCTCATCTGCCAATTGACGAGTCGTCAGTCGAGGATCCTTCTCAATTAGGCGTCGAAATCATTGAACATCCAATTCAACAGGATATCCGGAACAGGGTTCGATTGTGATCAAAATCGTAGACCTCATTCCTGAACTTTCTGAAGCAAATTTTGCCGTCGTGTAAGACAACGTGGTCTTGCCAACGCATGACATATTTTATTTGTGGCACTCTTTGCATCATGACCTAAAACCAGGGTAACCCTTTTTCCAGTAACTTTCTAGTTACGCTAGTTTAGTCACGCTAGTGCTAGAAACTAGAGATTCCAAGTAAGGCTCGTCTAGTTTTTTTGCCGCAACCTCAGTATCCCGCACAATTCCCGCGCGTACGCATGTACAAGCAATTTGGCGCCATAATGGCGGACCTACTGAAGTAGTCCATGCGTGTATTGCTGTACTAAAATTATCATTGGATAATTATTTTACCAATATATCTCTGGCTAAAGAGCTATTGCGTAAGAAAATCATGATTATTGGTACTATGATAGCAATAGACCCGAAGTTCCTAAGGAGTTCAAAGCTTCAAAGTCTGGGACTAGCAATAATTATCTTTTTGGATTTCAAAAAGACGTTACCCTTGTGTCCTACGTTTCTAAACTTAACAAGGCAGTCAACTTACTATCTACAATGCATTATGATGTAGCTATCTAACCCTATACAAACGAAGAACTCAAGTCTGAGATCATTACTTTTTATAATCGTATTAAAAGTGGTGTAGACATACTACACAAAATGTGAATACTCTGAGTAACAGCCATCGATGGCCGCCAACAATATTTTTTTATTTAATAAACTTTATTAGAAACAACGCTTTGGTAATCAACCAAATGAACACCTCTACCGAAAAAATTATCAGGCGTAACTTATTGCACTAGTTGTCCCATAATTTGATGAAACCGCTTTTGGTTCGCCAGGCATCCGTTGAAACACTTCCTGGCAATTTAAATTCAGGATAGGAGCACTTTTGAATAAAGAACTTTTTCATTCCATTTATGTCTTTAATCAAATAATTATAAATATATATTTATTGACATTTTAAAAGGGCCTCATATAGTGTACTGTAGTGTTAAAGCTTTGGCAATGATTTGTCAACTGGATGCATTTTGGCTATTTATACCCTACAGTAAAACCCTATAGAAGTTTCTACAATCTTTCTGTAAAAGTCTCGAAGTTGTAGCTAATAACATACTGGCCAACCTAATATTTGTTCTATACCGCTTACTTGTAGTTCGCCTGTCACAGAGACATATATTTTGTGTGGTTAGAAATGAGAACTTTTAAGTCTCCGACATGGTTTATCGTACGTATTCAGATCTATCTAAGTTTTGCAGATTTTATGAGATATTGAAGAAATAAGTTGATTGTTTCATTCAAATGTATAGAACATGGAACTACTAACTTACGCACAATGTATTAGCTTTTTCCCGCATGAAATTGGTATAATCACTTCAACAAAATTCTCAAAAAGTGATTTTTATCCTTTTTTAATTAACTCCGAATATTTTGTTGCAGTTATTATTAATGTGCCACTTTTTGTTATTATCATTTAGTTGTGGTTATTATCATTCAGTTTGATATGATACACTTTAAATGACATTGCATATAAATGATTTGTAAATAATTCTCAGAAGAAAGTATACTTTTTCCTAAATACTAATAACTTGAACATTGAGGTTTTAAAAGAATAAAAATAACGCTCGTAAGTAAAATAAGGAGACATATGTATCCTTGGCATTAATTCAAATTAATTATAATATTTCAAGATCTTAGGATTATATCTTTCTT
Organism: Druceiella hillmani; assembly: GCA_039881145.1. Classification (NCBI taxonomy): domain Eukaryota; kingdom Metazoa; phylum Arthropoda; class Insecta; order Lepidoptera; family Hepialidae; genus Druceiella; species Druceiella hillmani. The sequence goes on from JAYKKI010000022.1 coordinate 17,582,576, forward strand.
AGAATTTAATGGAAAAAATAATTTAAATATTCATTTATAATAGGAGGAAAATAGTTTATAAAAAGAATTCCAAATGTAGTCAAGACAGTTTCCAAAGAATTCCAAATGTAGACAGACCATTACATTAAATAGATGTTCATACACGTAAAAAAATTTGTCATTTTTACAATTAAATAAATGCATATTACACAATTATTTCCAGCTTTAGTAGTAGTTGAATGTGTAATAATGAAAATATTTTGGCCAACTTTATATATTTAAGGCTCTCAATTGAACTTTCATCGATCAGGAAAACTAGATCTCAGTACAAGGATGGATTATAAGATCGTTCTGTATAATAAGAAAATTTTCATGGATACGTACCTCAATGAAATAGAAAAAAATGTATCCTCATATTGCCAGTCATATGTCCGTCCGTCTGTCAGTATTCCTGAAAACTCTGTGATGTAGACACATTAAAGATGAGCGGTAAAATTAGGCCTGTGGTTGAGAAATAGAATAAAATTTATGAAAATAATATAAACATTTTTCAAATTATAATACATTTTTTTAAATATGGAAAAGTAAATAGTTCAAGGACTGACAACCAGTAAAATTAAAAAAAACAAAATGAAAAATTTGACCATAATATAAAATGAAAAATAATGTCTCCAGAAACGCGCAAATAAAAAATTAAATTAATTAATTTTTAATATCAAGAAATGTTTATAAAAATTAAGAATAAAAGTAAAATCCATCGAAGTATGAGTGCATGATAACTTTTTATAAATGGTTACTAGAAACAATCAATACCGACTGTTTTTTTTTGTAGCCATTGTCAGAATTATGTAATGATAAACTCGTAGTTTTTTTTGCTGTATTATTTTGTTGTCAAAATACAAATCTTTTTACTTTTTTTTCCAAATTTTATATGACTCTTTTTGATAACTCCGTCGGACCTCAAAGATTGTAGGTTAGTAGGTTATATTTATATAAAAAATAAACAACAGGATATAATTTGCACTTTATTTCATCTCGCTGATTCAAAGAGGTCTATGGAAATAGCACTTAACAAACTTTTAGGGCCTACAATTTTATCATAATAAAATATACGATTTCTCAATTATTTCATTGACGATTTAAATAAGACTTTCCAGGAGCTTATCTTATTCATTTTCATGCCTTAGAAGCGTCATTTTTATTATTGTACCTCTCGGGCATAATACTATATTGAATTTTACCAGTTCCCTCTGACATGTTTATAAAACATTTGTCCTCATATATTTGACAATACAATAACCAAATGAAGTAATAGATTTTTTCTTCTTATGCATATCTAATTATATAATTTATAAGGATGCCGAAACTATTTATCTAAAATTTTCCATGAAAAATAATTCTAAGATTTGTTCATGCAAGGTAATTCTAGGAATTGTTGAAAATGTTTATGCCATTTTTTCCGGAAATATGAAATTAGCTTAGTAATAACACCTATTAACCCGCATTTTTTAGAAAATTTACAATTAAAATGAATTATTTTAGAGAGAAAATGTAATAATCGATTTTTTTCAAATTCATAAATGTATCTTGTGTAGATGTCAATTGATAGAATTTTATTTGTAGATAAAATAGACTTTGTAGATTTAACTCTTTATTTCCCAAAGATTAATTACTGAAAATAGTATTTACTCTTTCGCTCATCACCATATTGGGCGTTTTTTATAATATTAGTAGAGTTTTTCTCAGTTTATAAAAGAAAAATATCAGGTATTTCTTATCAAAATATTTAATCTTATGGTATGTTAGAAAAGAATATATTTTGCTATATTTTGCTGTTTTACAAATATAGCAAAATATATTCGTTTCGCCTATATTTTGCTGTTTTCAAGAGGCTGTTCCAAAGGGGGTGTGTAAATTTTATTCTGTATCTCCTCAAAATAACAGGTAGAGTATTTATATTGTCAATATTTATTGTTTGTCGTTTATCCTTTTTTGGTACCTATATGCCCATTTCTTTGCACAATTAAAAAAACATTATCTTCGTCTTTACTTTCACAGTCCATGATATTTATTCCCTAAAAAATAGTAGGTATTAAAATCAGCACAAAATACCGCCCAAGTCATTTATCAAGCTGGTGAACACCGCGTAATTCATTACGTGATTTTAACTAAATTTTTTGCTTTAAATAAAAGTTATAAAGGAAAAACAACACTCAGTAAATAATAAATATTATGTAGATAAACTAATATAACAATGACAATAATGTACAATCATTATTCGGAGCACTTGGACTATGGAGTAAAACTGAGTTCCGCGCTGTTGCTGTGGCTGTATGTACAACACCCGGTGTTTTTCTTTATTGAATAACTTCTCACCAATAGTCCGAATCCTCGTGTTTGAATCAAGCGATGCGTCTCGTAATTCCCTGTCGAATGATATGCGTAACGTATTTCGGTTAAAAAATGATTTCCGCGGTGTTAGAACTTAAGTGATGATATGTCGGTACATACTTTCCTACATTTACTTGATTTACCCTTATTTTGTTGAAAGTATTCTTGAGTATGTAAAGAATCTCGACTCCTAAGATTATAACCAAAAATACTTTAATTTGACATTTTATATGTTACCAAGGATTTAAAACAAATGGAACATTATTTTATTTATGTGAATATGTAACATAATTTTTAAACATTTAACTCTGTATTATTAATCTATTTAAATCAGAAATGTTTCGACGTCATAGTAGTTTTAACTTGTAAATAACTTTGAAATCATAATCGTTCATTTTATTCCCATCAGAAGCTAAGTTATAGCAAGGGTTTAATTATTAAATTTTAAAAAAATTTGCGAAGTAATGACTAAATAATGTGAGTATAGAAACACCTAGTCATAAGCTGTGCCTAAATAATGTTTAGATTTAGTATTAAGAATTGGAATTATAGGAAGCACAAGTAATGTAAAAAATAACGGCATGAATGGAGAAAACAGTTTACTAAATTAATCCCCACTGTAAAACACAATTATTTCTTATTAAATAAAAATATTTCACAATTTTCCACTTTAAAATAATCTCCTTAACTTTTTTCATTATAAACTGATTACTTTATATCTTTCATCGATTATGTCGATTATTTCATCGAGCGATCATCGATCGATCATCGAAAAAATCAATGAAAATATATCACGTTTCGTCGTAAATTAAATTTACGGTACGAAACGTGATATATTCTCATTGATTTTTGAAATATTTTAACGTTCAGAATAGCTTTTTATTAAATATAAGAAGTATTTAATTTTTAATTTATATGTTATTTGTATATTTTGATAATATTATGGAAAATTTTCAATTCGAGGGGCCTACTTATTGCATTCCTTACATTATTATAGCCACAATAAAATTATAGTTTTAAACTAATTTGTAAAGAAAATTTTGATTAGAATTTTTCACGAGAGGGTAAATTAAGATTGAATTTTCTCACTGCTCCATAATATACCGATAAGGTGAGCTGTGAGAGATATATTCTGGTTAGACAAAATATTTAAAAAAGTTTTGCCACTAAACATGCAACGGAACTCACCTTTCTTCCGCACACTAACATGATTACGTTATTTTCATTCTATATTTTGCTTCAGAAATATGGTTGTGTAGTTAATGTTTATTTACCTAGTAGATTGTTATTTATAATTTTTTGTTTATTATGAATACTCATGTTAATAACGCGCTTTGTTATAATATATAATGATGTAATTATTGATTTATGTGAACAAAATTGATAAAAAATGCTTAAAATTTTAAGTTTGCTAGTTAATATTCAACAGTTGAAAATTATCCAATGACGTCTTTTCTCCTATTTACGATTTAGAGCCATTCATTTGTTATTTCCTTTATTTTGACGTGACTTATAATGCGGTATAATGGGTTCTCGCATAAAGGTACAAAACTGACGGAGGTGTTGCAATTTTACAACATTATAGTGACATTAGTGTGTCGCACAAAACAAAAAGCATTTATTCAGTGATGACGTTTGGCATTTATTTCGTTCACCTCACTCACTTAGACTGTACTAGAACATTGTAATTACCGGACGGACGGACAATAACGCACATCACGAGTAATAGAGAAATGAGACGAGCTCAGAAACATGTGTCGTTTAATTGTAAGAGGTCCGAGTCGTGCACAAATCTCGATTCTATCGACAAGAAGTAGCCAGATCCCATTTTTTTGGAAATCATCTTTCGCTTTACTTCACGAACTTTAGAAAAAAATTTTCATCTACCATAAAATTAGTAAAGGTAACACTATCTATTTTAATAATTACGAAAGTAAACTTTTTTAAATCGCACTTACCTTGCTCTGTTATGAAAAGTCAAGTTGCCGTATTTTCCTTTAACTCGGTCTATTTTTATGAAATGTGAACGGAAATTACCAGTGAATACTTCCTCAAACTACTTTAGTTGTTTTTGCTTGATGCAAATAGACTTACAAATAGAAAAAAACATCGGGAAAAATAGTTTTATCTTCTGATAATTCTGTTACGTTCCCTTAAGTATTTTTACGTAAATAACTTTGACATACAGACAGGACTATTCTACCATTTTATTATATGTACTGACGATAAAATAAGTAACAATGAAATTTACATGGCCTGACACTAAACCCACAAAACTAAATAAATTACAAATATTGATTAGACAAATATTGATTAGACCAAATTTCAAACACACAAGTAAAATAAGCTTATGTCAAATGCATATGACATTAATAATCTATATATGCGGAAGACGATATCTGATACACATACTCTACAACGATCTCTGCCCTCATACTTTATGATTGTGTCAAGGCAATGTAAATACACTTTTGAAAATATTAAATTTACATATCTACTAATTGAGTGAACCAATTCCGATGAAACAACAACTAAATATTACTGCAATTTTACGTAAAGTGCATATTAAAAAAAAACTTCACCTGAATTGAGTTAGAAAGGTTTACATGGTATATGATCAAACTGAAAAAATGAAAAGGTTTACATGGTATATGGTTTACATGGTATAATATTTAAGTTGCTTAAAGAGAATAAATTTCGAAAACAATGTTTTGTGTGCCATTATTCTTGTCATATATCTCTAAATAATTTATTTTTAAATACCTTCAATTCTACACTTTTATTATGAATATATATATATATATATATATATATATCCTTGACAGAGGGTAATTATAATATTTTGTTGGGAATTATTTAAACGTATTGTTTTGGTTCATTTTTAAACATTAAAATATTGTTATAACGTACGCTATGTCCATTTTACACCTTATATTTGGTAAAAAGTAGACAAAGCATCATATACATTTAGACAATATTTCAAATATGTATTTTAGTTAACCCGTTTGGGTTAATATAATAAATAGACCATAGCTTCCCAAGATAAGAGTCCCTTGTTATATGAGAGCTAATTTCATAAACTGACTAGGTAATTCGGTATAAAATCATTTTTAGGGTTCAGTAGCCAAACTGGTAACCAATTTAGTTTTGCCATGTCCAACTGTCTGTCCGTCTTTAGGTCGCAAACTCTTTCAATTAAAGGTTATTATTGCCATAAAGTTAAAATTTGGAATTCTTATACAGATTTTAACACCTATAAATTAGTGAAATTAAACATTTTAACAAACCTTTTTTAGGTTACCCATCCACAAGTAAAGTGAGGGTACATATTTAAGTTACCTACACTATTTAGCGTTTAATAAGTCTCTCAAAAACATTGGGTCATGGACACATTTTTGTTATAGAGATCCGCGTACGGTATACTAGTATAATCATAAACGGATCCCTGTATCAAAGAAATAAGAGTTTATTAGTATATAATTTTCTCGACAAAACTCCTCGATAACACGACAGATTTTGGACATTGGCTTGAACTTATCTTGTGTAGCTGGATCATATAATTCCTTCTTTAGTAATCATCGTCTTGTATGGGTACTATAAAAGTTTTCACTAAAATATTTAAGTAAGCATATAACCGTATTGCCCACAATATTTTATATTACGCATGGTCCGACAAGCACTTTGGCTTTTTTATATTTCAAATAAAAGAACTTTTGTTTTTCTTTATATCTTTGTCTTGCTATCAGATTTTGCAAACTATTTTCAATAATAACATATCCGTGATATACATCTGTAACAAACTCATCAATTGTTTAATAGGGTTTGCCGTACAGATATGGCCATTGACATTTATAATACAATATATATATATATATATATATATATATATATATATATATATATATATATATATTAATATATATATATATATATATATATAAAATGTCAAAATGCTTTGACTTAAACACGCATTAACATTTTGGAAATAAACAATGAAAATAGATTTGCAATAAAGTCGTTTTCAAGTAATAATATTTTTCATGACATTTACGATATAGGCCTGACTCTTGCTTTAAATCAGTTTTCATTTGTTTATATAGGTGGGCCATAAGTCATTTTAACATTATTTTTAAGTCATGAAAATTCCATTATTTCTATTTTGTAAAAATACAAATAAAAATGTTGTACGAATTTTAGTTGTTTTGAAATTTCACTTTGAAACCCCCAACACCTTTATGGCCCAATAATGCCGGAATTCGAGGGAATTTAAAATGAATAGCAAAACGGAACGCATATTACATAGAGACAGGCTTTTTGCCATGTGAGAGTATTATTAAAATTTTATGAAAAAACCTAATATTCTTTTAAGATAGAAGATATAAAAATCCAGATAGTCTTTTCAGTAATGAGACTTAATGAAATCCTTGAAATATTAGTTGACAAATTATTAAGATAAGGTTCAATGATTAATTACTGAAAAGTTATGTCAGATATGTTATATTATATTTTCACAAACAATAAAAAATACTTGTACCACTGGCAAAGACGAAAATATAAGCGGATATTATCTAAAATTTTCACTGATAAAACATATTAAACTATACATATTTTTTTTTATTTTGTCGAAATCATTTACTTTATATAATTGAAAATTATTTTTAATAACAAATTTGGAGTCTCATTATAAGCCGTTAGAATGTCAAAAGTAGAATTATCGCATAATATATGTTTTAAATACCGATTTCGATATAAATATTTCTAAGGAAAGAGGTGGTAATTCTTTTATTAATATGTACTGTGTATGACGGTACATGAAAATTATAATACAGTTTTATTATACGTATAAATATTGAATTCGTTTAAAACGACTGTATATTTTAATAAAATTTTATGTGCAATCAAATTTTATATCGTGAAATTATAATGGTAAATAAAAAAAATATTACAATCGATTTAGTTCATGCACGTTTGAAAAGGAGCCATTCTTTTTAATCTGATATCATTAAAGCCAAAGTTATATCGCAGTTATTAATATTCATAATTAGTATTATTCAGCGTTTCACTATCACTGAGAAATCTGGAAATACGAATTTTCATTACTTTGACTACGTTTGTGATAATATTTTTCCACTCAATTTTCTATATATGGAGATAAGAATAGAGCGTATTTTTTCATGCTAATTTATAATAAAACCTTCAGTTAAATTTTACTGACAAAGAATTTTAATTTGTGTTTATTTAACCCAGAGATGTCTATATTACGAAATTACTGCGAAATTTTATTTCCCTTGCTAACTACATTCGTAATTAATTATTCATATGAATAACTTTCTCTTGATATTGAATCCGAAGTAAGTTCATTTTATATAAGGAATTTCTAAACAGGAAGAATATTTTTTAATCCATATAATGTAGATTCAATGAAGACAAACCTTCAATTGAAATAAGGTTTGTTGAGTTTATATCCGATGTCGTGGTTAAAGCCCGTTTATATATATATATATATATATACATAATATATATATATATATATATATATATATATATATGTGTGTGTGTGTGTATGCATATAATGCCCTAATATCTCTTTACCGACAATTCGGGTTATGAATTTTTTTTGTTAAATTTGTTAATATATTCATAGATGTAAAAAATGAATTTGATTTCGCACACAAAAAACACACACAACGTGAGTTTAAATTAAAATGTTGAATATGAAGACAACAAGATTGATAACTAAGGATTATTTATGTATATGCGCGGATTAAATACATTTAGGTCCCGAAACTGCCAATAATTTTATTTCATGTTACGTTATTACCAAAATTAAAGTGAATACATCCTCATTTTATCATTAATTTATGTAACTCTTTATCCGATCGAATATTTTGTATCAAAAGCGAATAAAAAATTCTTACAAATTATATCTTCAGGCAAAAATTTACTATTTAGCGGAACATTGGATATAAGTAATAATTTTTTACAATTTGCCTGTATGCACAATATTATATGTCAAACTACTCAAAGGTATTGGTATATTATGGGAGTGTAATGAGAAAGTGCCATCATTCGTTCTAGATTTTTTCCGGTTTTTTTATATAATGTATTTAGCAATATTCGATAATAAGTAGAATTAATATACATCAATTGTTCACTAGTTTTATTCACCTCATAACAATCAACGTGAAACTTTCGGAATTAACAAAAATTATAAGGACGCAAAAGTTATATTAAAAATATTTAATTTAAGTTGTACGATATTTGTTGATATCTAGTTATCACAAATAAAAATTAGTATATCGTTAAATTTTACTAATGGTCCGATTAGCAATTTTTAGTCGCTATGTTCGTTTTGTTCTCAAAATATATCGATGCATTTCTTTAATATATTATGCATTTCTGGTGGTAAAAGAATAATAACTTCAATAGCACTAACGAGTTTTCTAAATCTTATTGAAAAAACTTCATACTACAAGAAAATAGTTGCATGAAATTTCCACCTTCCTGCTTCTTTTATATTCTAAACAATATATTTCATACAGAGAGTAAACTGTGGTTTTGTTAATCATTCAGGAAGATTTATATCTGCTATAAAAGAATAATTACTTGCAACACAAGATAAATTAGTTCATTTTAACAATAATTATATGCAATAACATGTATTTATACAGAACTACCTTTGTAAAGGACGATTTTACTAAGTTAATTTTTGTAGGCCAAAAAAAATTTTCAATGGAATTCCATTTAAAAATTTAATTAAACCATTATGCAATTTTTGTAGCTGCTTGATGCAGATAGTTACATCGATCAGTTCTAAACTCTAAATCAGAGCTAATCAATGACATAATGATATAAAATATTTTAAAGTTTGGAAAATTTGAGGACTAGCAGAACGTAACAGCTAGACGACTGGTCCAGCGGATCAATGAAAAATTTTAATTGCAAAATAAAATTGAAAGAATTTACAAGAATTACAAAATCTTAAAATAATAAATGAAAAATAGTGACAACGTACACGAAAATAAACGATATGTTTTCCATTAAAGATTTTATAATTTTAGTTGCCCGTAATTTTTATCGTATACGTTACATCTTGATCTTGAAAAAAAATTTGAACTGAAACTACATGCTTTTGAATTACAATTACATTTTAAACTGACATTTTTTTCAAAAAGAGAAGATGAGATATTAAAAAAAAGGCTAATGCGTATCGAAACCCGTATTAACAAGGGTTTCGTATCTGTACATAATTCTTGAAATGGTTAATATAAATGAATTAATTACAAATGATTAGTGTTATAGTGGCTGTGAAAAATAAGAGAAAGGAAGGATGACTGTGGAGAACTAATTGATTTGAAAATTCTTGTATCGCAAATGTGGTTTAAAATGAAAAAGGAATGAGTGGAATCAGTATTTTATTTTTAATGACCTTCCCAATAATATGCGGTTCGATCTGATAAGGAAAAAGAAAGATTTTGAGAAGAGAAAAGACTTTGTGGTAATTAATTTTAAAACTAATTTTCATGTCTTTTTGCCTGTGCTTGCGGACGAAATGCCAAAATCGAGCAATTTTATTCTTGCATAACTCTTTTTCTTGGAAGTTTATAGAATTTGTATTATAAAAAAAATAGGAATCGTGGTTAAATTAATCACTTCTTGACTTGCATTGTTTTTTTTTATTATGATACGGCGAATTATAGTATTGCTACGGAGAGCAAAATTTGGAATTTAAATAAAAAAATATGGAATTTTTTTAAAGTCAAAATATTTGTAAAGGACAGTCTTCAAAGTATTAACACGAGATAAGAAAAGGTAATATTATGGCTCAGTAATTTTTATACAACAAATTTTTTCCTAATTTACCACGTTTCTAAAACGAACTAAAATATAAAATATTTTTTCTTGCCCTAGAAAGATTTATAACCCGATACTGATTTATAACCCCATACTCATTGTCCAGAAAATGTATCATTGTAAATTTATAATAGCTATGAAAATACTTGTAAAATCTTAAGCGGAGAAGTTTTCGTAAATCACTAACAATTTTATTATAACACAAATGATACGACCTCTGCCTTAGTTTTCTCAACAACAGATACTTTTGACACGTCTTACTAATATAATCTGTTACAAGGGCCCCACTTTTTTTCATTTTAGGTCTCACAAGTATTTCATAGCTTTTAAAAATGTACAATCACAAATCTCCAGGTTTTTTTTTGAAGGTATAAATTCAAATTTGATTCATAAATAGACGAATAACGTTTTTTGTTGTGATCAAAATAAGTTTAGAGAAAATAACACCTCAGTTTATGAATGGAGACTGCGCGCTAAACTTGGAAATGTTTTATTCATTAGTTTAGCAATTTCGTATTTGTTAAATATATCTATTATGAATATTTACTTAATTTAATACATCAATTAATTCAATTATCTTTTTTGGGCTTAGAAATATATTCACAGGTGTTACGAACTTCTTGTTTTATTTAACCCTAAAATTTGAAAATATTGTGAAGTTTTAAGTTTACGTAAAAATAATCTCAATTTAAAGGCCCATCCTATATCTATTATATATTCACCTTAACTATTAGAAAAATAATAAACTAGAATAATCTATTCATTTTTGTGCAACATTTTATAATTTTGGCAAAACTGTGAGTTAAATTAACATAACAGTATATATCGTTTATTTCCTTTATAGGCATAGTTTTAACTTAGAAAAAAAAAGCTTACTTTTAATGTCTTTTCTCAGAAAATAGCTCTTAGCGTTGTTTCTTTCATCCTAGCTTTTGCCTATGACCTCATTCGTGTGGAGCTTATGTGTCAATCCAAGCTTTCAGCTTTTTCAAAAACTAAGTTGTGTAGTAACATTGGAGAAAATGTAAAAAAAAATAAATACAAAGTCTTTTTTTCATGACTTTTTGGTAGAAATTACAATGAAAACAAAAATATTTCTGTCTAGGTTAGATATTATAAGGAGTGATTCTGTTTCTCTTTTATATCGCGTGTATATTGTTTCAAAATCCGTAAATAATTATAAATAGGTTTCAATAAAATTAGTTTCAAAATCCATGAATAATCAACCAACAAGGAAGACCAAAAATCTTGTCTGTTTAGGACACACTTTAGATGCAGAATTTTATTTCACTGAAAATGTAAACAAAAGTGTCAATAAAGTGCTTAAAAAATTTATCAATCTTATAAAGTCTATGCAGTTGTGGTTGGGATGCAAGTCGTTAAACCTTAAAAACTACTTATACTACATTAATTCTTCCCAGTATGGAATATGTTTTACCGATCGTATCTCACGTTTCGAAATTGGTACTAGAAAGATCGTTAAACTACAAGCTAGAACCGCAAAAATAATTATTGGTGCCGTTTTCTCCACTAATCACAGCAAGAATGTAATCTGCAACTCCTCGAAAAAGGAAGAAATTACAATGTCATTAAATTCACCAACAAAATTAAAAGTTGTGAAAAATATCATATTGGCAAAAGAACTTCTCAAATATGAAGCAAAGTGCAGTTAGACAACAAATTGGTCTTGAACAGTACATTTATTTGATATTAGAAACGCCAGTTCTACTCCAAAAAGTAGCAAAATTTTGATCGATCTTCTTGAATCTTGTTCCAAAAAAGAACTAATTTCTAACATCAAAGGTAAAGAAATAAGAACCACTAAATCGTATTCAGGTGAGGAATATTCTTTATGTTTGCACTGATGAAACTTTGGACGTTACTCTTGAAAATGTAGAGAGTGGTATCAATTTTATTTTATCATGTACAAAACAACCTACCTCAAACTCTATACCTGTTAAGTCCTAACGATCCAAGAGGCCATAAATGTATACATTGAATTTCAAGAGACTGAGAGAGCTGATGGATTAATAACCTTCTGCAACTCTAAAGCTATAATTCAGGCCATTAAAAAGTGACATTCTGGGCAAATACTCAACATACACACTATCCTGAGCAAAATTCTTAACGTGAACAAACACTGTACATCATAGTGGATCCCGTTGCACGTTGGTATTGAAGGAAATGAATTCGTGAATATATTGACAAAGACAGCTGGATTAATTAATAATGAATTAATTTCTTAAGTTACTCGTAATTATATAAACTCATTAGCAATGTCAAAATTTGATGATAGTGCGGTCAAGTTGAAATATCGGATCAGCGAATTAAACGCGAGTATACTTTAACAAAAACTCGACAGGACCGAGAACTCGATACTTTAGAGGAATGAAAATTAAAAAAATGGAAATAGTATTTATCCTATCTGCAGAAACTGTCCCGATACAGAACAGAACCTTAATAATTTTTTCTCTTGTCCGGTCATCCTGGCGAAAATACAGCAGATCAGTTACACTCTTTATGAAGACCTATGTGAAGACAATTGTCTTAAATTGTCAAAGCGGTATGGACCATCCATGATCTGATATTAACCACCCATGAATACGACAGCAATAACAATATTTCAAAATCACATTGATTCGTTGCTCCGTTGCTCCGTTACGGCTTTGCTTCGCAATTCCTTTCCAAATTTAAGTTAGAATTTTCCCGAAGGAATGAGATTTTATGAGTGAAAAGTATTCTTTTTCGATTTGCCAACTATACCTATTCGAAGTCACATTGATACTCCATTGGGATATAAAAGAAGGACAGATAAAAACACATTTTATGATTTGGATGATATTTTCCGAGATAAAGAGAAGTCCACGTAATTTTCTGGTCTATCAAATTTTTTTAAAATTTTTCGTCTTTAGAATTAAATGAATATGTTTTAAAAATAGATCACTAGATTTTTAATGTGACACTTTTTTCTTAAATACAGCAAAATTCCCATCTTTGTCCCTAATATTCATAATTATTAATCAGAAAAATCTTAAAAAAATGTAATATTAATGATGAGTGTTACATTGACCAAAATTCGGCTTGGGATAATTGCGATAATTTTTTTTATTATGATATATTCAATTAGTTAAATTTAATTAACAATAAAACAATTAATGATAATCAGTAACGATGAAACGTTATAATGATTTTTTAAATATTTTTTTTAATCAAGTTGTTTCAACTAAACAAACATGATTCGTACGAGCGTCATAGAACCAAAGTTTGATGAATATTCATTTGTCACTACTGAGTGTCGCAAAACAAATTTGTAGGAAAGTACTTATATGCGCACACAAATGCATGAACTACCTGAGATACAAATAGAGAGATATTGTATATTGTAGGTAAGTACACATACACAGAGATACAAGAATATTGTAAGTAAGCACATATGTAAATTTGCTTGTGAAAGTTGAATAATACATAAGTTAAATAATTCCATTTATGCGAATCATTTATTGTGCAAGTTTAAAAAGAGTCTAACCGCATTATTTATACAAATTATTAATGTTATCTGAAATTTTGATTTCCTCTTAAATCTGAAAAGAGAAAAAGTAAATTGCTTCACAATGCCTGTCCCCAGTCAGACGATGGATTTGACTACTGTATAATGAGGTACCACAAACCCGCTTTAAGTAAAAGGTGGGTCAAATCCTGACAATCAATTTATTGAGATATGCATATATTTTTCGTACCGACTTCAAGTAAGTTCACAGACTTTAGAAGTATCCTCTCAGTTCCTTTTTTATTTTGTACACGTTAATACTGACGCTTTTCTAGTCCACGAAAATATTTAGAATTTTTATTAGATACAAGCTACATATATATGCACCTATATATATACACCTTTTGATCAATTAGTTTTTCCTCTCGTTTTAAAATAGATACATTAGTTTTCTAACAAGGCCACTATTAATTCAAAATAAAAGGTACGTAATTTAAAAACGATATTTTCCATAACCTGAACAAATATTATAAGTGTTTTTACTAGGGAAATATTTTCAGTTGGCCCCTATATCAAAGTTCCAGTTCTTTGTATTGTGTAAAATATATTTCATTAAACCAAAAATAATGTATAGTAAACAATATCAAGCATGTAATAATGAATAGCAGCCGTCTGCGAAATCGACTTCTGATATTTACATTTAAAAGAAAAAAACTCTTTATGTTCCAAAAAAAAAACAGATTTTCCACATTTGCTCATGTCAGTGTATATCTTTTAAGATACGTTTGAAATCAAAGTAATGAACGCAAAGCTTGTCAAACCAGTCTAACCGAGACAAGAATTCGGAAATACAATACTAAAATACATTATTCTTATATTTCTTCAGAGGAAGCCTTTTCCGCGAAATTCATGCATCGGTGGAAAGTATTTTAAAATAAACGATTTTTACATGTGCGCGTTGTATTAAAGCTTCGCTAGGTAATATATGTGTCAGCTATTTATTAGGACTCTTTCTCTACCTGTTACATATTTATATACGTGCTTGGCTGTGTAAATATTACTAAAAGAATGAAAATACTACACATCTTTGCTGGGCCATTACCACACTTATTTTTACTTGAAGACGGGCAAGTAAATATACTCGTATACGACGGTTGTAAATTTCTAGGTGACTGTATTTCCGTCTGGCCTTCTGGAGCTTGAATAAGACTAAATCTGTTGCTCTCCTAGCTGCATGTGCTTTATTATTAATTAGTACACAAGTCTCGAAATTTGATGACAGATTTATAACTATTTTTTTAGCTTTTATTAATATTTAAGTTTGCCTCAGAAAAATTACACGCCTCTCGGTCCATTGGTCTATACTGATTGTAGGTTTGAAGACATATGAGTTTTCTGTTGAGACTGCTTACATTCATATAACCCTACAATGGGGCATGTACTAAGTCGGAAACCATTTTAGTGAATATTTTTCCAGCAAAATTAATTTAATTCATTAGAACGAAAAAAAAATCAAAAGATTAATTTTTATTTTCTTGTCTTTTGAATTTTCCTATCGAACTAAGATGCAAAACTTTAGTCGCGAACCGTATTTTCTTTTACTAATAAGCTTATAATTACTTCGATATGCGTGAACACAAATTAAATATTGAGAATATTTTGATGTTGACTTGTCTAATTTTTTTTAATCCGATATAATTTATTTTGTAAAAAATCTATTATTTCATGTCGCAATGACATTTCAATTAATAACCAAAATTAATTTTCTTAAACTGGTTGATTTCTTTGCAATATTTTGCTTACATTTTAATATAAACCGATAATATAAATAAGTTACCTACAGGAAAATATCGATTAGTTAAAATGGTGCAAAAATAGTCTTACAAAAAACAATATTATTAAAAATAAATCGGTACTTTGATATTCGACTAATTAATATTCCCGAGCAAAAAAATACTAAAAATTTTTTAAATTTGTAAATTTTTATATTTGATAAATATTTATATAATTATTATAACATTTATTGTAATCGTGATAAACATAAAAGTATCCTGATTAGATGTGACTACAATATTCACTTTTGACTGTGATTTATGTTCGATAACAAAATTTGATTCTATTTTTAGACTCGGATATATTTTATTTCAACTATTTAAAGTGATTTGGCGTCTTTAGTTTTTTTAAGCGCTGTTCCACGTGCTTGAGCTGGTATGTCTTATCTTCCGATTGTTTTTTTTACGTTTTATCTGAACTCCGTTACTTAAAAGTAAAAATGGAATCGTTATAAGATTACTCACGTGTATGTTTATTTGCCTGTTATGTTCGTTTTTCGTGCTCGGAAATACCTGAAGTGTAAACTAGGAAATCGGCATAGCAATAAGACATATTAACACGTATCTTAGTAGTTTATACTCAAAAATAATTAAATATAAATGTTTTCCCTTATTTCCGAAAATATTGAAGGTTATATGAAAATGATTGCGACGATTCAAGATGTCATAATTTTTAAGAGATTCGTGATGATATTCATGTGAAAGTACTTAAATATATTAGTGATTATTAAATAATAATTGCATTATGAAATCCGTATTAGTTATGGCCCACGACAAATAGAGTAATTTCTCTTTGAACAAGATATCGCAGCCTCGTTGCGCAAACTAGGCTCGAAATTAGTTGTTTTCTTTTATTTCACATGTACATTTTCCTCCTTTTAGTTTAATTTAGTAAACACTGCTATGCAATACTCCAAAAAAGATTATTTTTTAATTAAGTATTTCTCAGCTAAATTAAACTACATGATGTGGTATTATTTCTACTTTGTTTAAATTCTTTACCATGACCTAGGTCTCGTTGTTTGACAACATGTTTAGGGGAGCTGCCTAGTGCTATAAAGAATTTAAATAAAGTATAAATAATACTACATCACGTAGTTTCATTTAGATGAGAAAAAATTAATTAAAACGAATTTCTACAAAATTAACGCCAAAAATATCCAAAATTTTAGAATGTTTTTGGTAAAATACATGTAATCATTTCGTTGACGAATATTAAACGATGAAATAAAATTTTCTAATATTATTTGTCTAAGTGGATAACGTGAATGAAAGCAAAAAAATCTTCTCCATAGCAAGCGCGATCGGTGACAAAGCCAAACAAGCATTATTATTTACAATTATGAACAGCTGCAAACATTAATTATACCACTTAGACCAGATACCAGGAAATTCACCGTCCTTGCGCCAGTTTCAGATGCGGCTCTCATCTCCATGCCGGACTCGCTGTCTCTGAGTTAAAAGACAGCTTCCCGATATTCTAACTTTGTCATTATACAGAATTCGAAGCTTCTTGCATCCAGTATAATATGACATGACGACAGTGAAATTTCTCGATTACGTAGGCGTTGAAATAAAATTAAAATTGACGAATTCTTAATACAAGCCACAAAATATTTATTCGATCACTTTTCCTCAAATAAATTTGTTCCTGTTCTTTACAACTGATATTTTAATTTTAATCCAAAAAGGTCAAAACGTAATTTAAATCAATCGTAAAATAGATATCAAATATCAAACTTTAGATAGTGAAAGATGCGGAATTTTGTCGAAAAGTTGTATTTTCCTTCTATTTTTCTCTTGTTATTTTGACTTAGTATTAAAGTGAGTGTTGAAAAAATGCACATCAACTATGTGTCGGTGGAAAAAGATGATAAGTGAAAAATTTGCCAAGATCATGTTATTAACATTTAGATCAGTTATTACGCTTAATATATGTTATTGCCGAAATCTGTTTAGTTGTTTCTAGGCACAAATGATGATTTGGCATTTTTATGTAATAGATGGATAACAAGATGGCAACGAAGAAAGATTGGGACAATGGCATACGAGAACAAATTGAAAATGACTATATTGATCAATTTAATTTGAGCTGGATCATAATTAGTCGATTTAGCGAATGGATATGGTTAAAGTGTCTAATAACATTTTAAGTTAATGTCCCATTTAAAATAATGTTACTTTTACTGAACCAAAGTAAGCGGAGACCACTAAAAAGTAATTAAATTTCTGAACAAAATTTGACGTGAAATTTGATACAGATGGACCAATGGATGGTTTGTTTTAAAACCGGTTTCAGAATTGGACCCCTTATGAATCTTTAGAATTCATTTAAATTTCCAACCCTTTTGAAGAGACTATTTACAAAACGTCGGAAAACTGTTTACGCTCTCGTTAAAAGTAATTGAATGGACGTAGGGGGATCTCGGTGATTTAATTAGCTGGATAATTTCACCTCGATCCGTTTTTTGTTAGCCAGTACCGAAAATTGTTAATGTATAAACTAACTTCAATAGAAAAATATTTTAAATGAAATTATTGTAAATGGTAAGTTACTAAGGATTTTTTTAAATTAATCATTACAAATATTTTTTATAGCATTAGATTTTTTTTAATCAATGAATTCAATATAAATAAAACTTATAGCCCAAAACTAATAAATCAAAGCACAGTACTTTCAAATAAATGGTTTATTGTGAAACATTTTAGCAGATTTTGAATAAATGATACATTTAAAAGTGATTCATGAAGAAAAACTCTAACATTTGTTCATAAAATTTCCGCATTTAAATTGTACTTTGCTCAGCGAAAATGGTTACACAAATGACCAAACACTACAGGTAAGGTCTGGTCGAACATTACTGGTAAAAAAATATATAAAATCGTTTAATTGTTCTAAAAACAAAATGTCTTTCTTAATCTGATGTCTTAATCATTATCATATTAAATTTTATAATTATCTTCTTCATATGATGCAGAAAAAATTTCCCTTATATATGGTAGTTTAACAATCAATGGCTTAAAAGTTGTGACAATGTTTAAGCAAAGTAAGCAAAATTGCACGCGCGAGCTTTCACACATCGATAGGGACTTGTTAATGCGTGAAGATATTTGCCTACATGCGCGAAGCAACAGCGCGTCGTTAGTGGACAATAAGATAGAATATGCAATATTAAATGTTTTTATTTAATAAACTAATAGCAAATAGCCGATTCGCTGGGTTCTTTTTGTCGTACATTTATTCATATCTCTTACATCCTTTTTTGTATAAAAAACATGTCCCAAAAGACTTTATTAAGAATATATACATATATATATATATATATATATATATATATATATATATATATATATATATATATACATATATATGTATATATATATATTTATATAAAATTATTTTATTCAAATATATTCCTAAAACTGTAATAATATATTATTAATATTAAAATAAATGAGAAGGGGTGGATGGCGGGAGGTAAGGAAAAGGGTGAGTCGTAATATGTGTGATAATTCGACAATGATCCAGAATATTGCAGAAATTTCTTAAAATTTCTAGAAATTTCTAAATACATTGGAATTTTCATAATGAACATCACACATTTCGAGGTCGACTACTTTCAATCCCACCCCTTATAGTTATCGACACGCAACCACCATAGTGCACGATGGGAGGGTTCAGGCTTTTACCACGCACAAATGCCATTCGTCTACGATATGTAGTTTTGATTCCAGAGTAGAATATAGGCAAACACACGACCAATTTTATAAAATATACGCAGATAAGATTATTTTAATACTTAATTATTTCAACACCGCTCATACAGACATCTGTTCTTGTATTTCATCTCGTTATAATAATATATGACAAGAACGGAAATATATAAAAATATATAAAATTTATTTCGTTCAAATTTCATAACCCAACATGGGTTAAATCTCTAAAAACCTAGCAAGTACGAGTGAAACTCGCACTACGATGATTTCACACATATTTAGGCATTTATAAACATTTATTGGTATATAATGTTCTTGTTTAACTGTTTACAAAATTTTAATTTTTTGAACCAAAAATAAATTGGCTACTTTTTTTTCACACGCGAATATTAAAAAAATATTTTTTTTGTGATATAATTATAAATTAACGATTTTCTAATTTTCTCGTTTCCTTACTTTTTGCCAAATTTCAGGATTCTACTTCAAAAGCAAATACCCTTAGTTTTATTTACTTGCGACCTATTAGTTTGATTTACTTGCGAGTGTCGAAATATGTGGCACACATGGCCACATTTTTAGCATTCTTCTTGATTGCATTGATACAGAAGCTTGATATTTTTGCAGCCCCAAGGGATCATAGATATAACTATTTGGTATTAATTTTACCTTGATACCTCCACAGAAAAAGGGTTCCCATGGATAGAAATGATCATATTATAGTTTCTTTTGTCCTCTTGAGTTACGGAACCCTGAAAATAACTAATTATATGCGAACGTACTTCTTTTGTATTGTGCCGTTTCATAATCATCTTATTTTTCATCTGTTTTTCTGGAACAGGTCTGGCACATAAATGTTCACCCATGAAATACGTTAACCTAAACCATGAGACTACCTAACCTTTCCATTAAAAGTTCAAATGCTCTTCTTCACAAATTTAAAATAGTCCAACTTCCAGACCTTTAATTTCCAGACAACCGCAATAAACTGGGGCAGCAAAAGATTATGGTAAAAAATTTAATTCAATATTTAATGACACGATAGCATGTTAAAAGAAGTAATAAAAGTGTATATGTATATATACATATATATATATATATATATATATATATATATATATATATATATGTATATATATGTATTTATATATATATATGTATATTATTCATTTACGTTGAACAGTAATAAAAGGCTATAAAATGCGTGATTTTCTTCAATGAAGCTCTATTAAGAATGAATGAAGAGACCAATAAAAACAGTTTCCTAATAAAATTGCCTTTTGACTGTATAAAGAAGTAAAATGAAATTTGAAAAAATTTTCAGCACGTGGAACAAAGTAATTTTTTTTATATTTAAGTAAAAAGTAAGATTTAATAGATAGCAAATTTTTCATTACATTAACGGAGAATGAAGTAGGATTTGGAATAATTTTTTTATTTTGAAAAAGAGAATGAGGCTGTAATATTTGTGACAAATTAGAACACTAGCTATTGGATACAAACATATAACGAACTCATACAAACACATATACCTAAACACATTCAGTTGCAAACACACGGACATTTTTCGTTTTTATACTGTACCAGCACTCCCCCGTGACTTCTCTCGTGCAGTATTTGTTTGATATGGTATTCTACATTATGCCTACCCCTCACTTGAATACCCCGCATGCCCGTGCCACCACCTAGAAAGTCATGCAGCAAAATATTTATTAAAATTTAAAAACAGTGTTATATCTATTGGTTTCATTATTATAATAGCATATAGTTAAGACAAATCTAGATATAATTCTGATACCATGTACGTAGTTTGTTTTATGGAACCAGTTTTGAGGTGGAGAGATAAAGCTGTTAATTTTCTAGTTTATTCTATTGTTGCTTGATTACAAATTTGTGTTTGTATTCACGCCACAACAAAATATTAAGGAATTTCAATAAAAAAGTTGACTTTTTTATATTTTTCATTAATATATGTTATTTTTCTAACATTATTTTATTATATCTGTTACGACTTACCTAGTGTAACGCAAGAAAGAATGTTTTTTTCGAGTTATAAATATTGCCCTATCCTACAAAATTTAACTTTTTAAAATAAAACATAGGCTATGTATATGTAAAATAACGTAGATTTTTAGAAATGAGAAATGTTAAATTTTTTACAGCGAAAACAATAGTATAAATAATAATTAATAAAACTGAAAAGATCACACATTAATTCAAATTAATCATAATACTTATTATAAAACGAGACCTACCAAGCAAGCCCATAATCGTATTACTAAAGCCATTAATGGAACAGAAAAAAATATCGGGATGGAGCGCCTCTGGCAATACCGCGTTGCTCAACGTAAGTACGTGAAGAACTAGTTAGTGCTGCAAGTTGTTCGTATGTGCTCTAGTCAGACAAAATAAACTATAACTTCGTCTTTTCATGGTACAATCAAGAGCATAAAACATAACCAAAGTTAAGACTGAAAGGTTGTCAACATAGTTATTTAATATTTTAAAAAAATACATGATCAAAAGCAATTCCTATCGGAGTTAAGGGGAATTATGACCGTATCCATTATAAAATCTAAAGGAAACAAATGGGTATAGTACCGGTATGTTTTTTGTTATAAAAATCTGCAGCTGAACTCACTTACCAAGGGGCGATGGCCATATAACGGTGAAACACCGGATTATTTCGGTGAAGACAGGGAAACACAGAACTCGCAACAGTTCTAAATAATAAAGAAACGCTTGAGGACCTAGCTAGCACGCATAAGGGATAGCAGTCCTCTGCGCTAACCAACGCATCGATGTGGGACATATTGCACGAGCGGTCATGGCATGGTACATCACTAATCAGTGCGGCGCATAGCAAAGTTCCTAAACCTGCGGCGGTTGGCGCGTCGTGCGGGAGTTCTCGCAGTGCGTTCTGTCTTGCTCGTCGATCATCGGTCTCTGTCGCAGTATTCTGTTGCAAATTTGTATAATGCCGTCTCTAGTTTCGGTCAAATATTTTTTGTTCAAAAGGCGATCTACATACTTATATGTAGTGCTCGCTTCAAATCTATTAGACTTTTTAATCCATTCTTCAACATGGGTATATAAGTTATGTCACACAGAAGTTAGACGACTACATTAGTTTCAAGTATGCTGCAGAATAAAGAGTTGAACAAAGTCGCAATACACCGACTGTCACGGAAATTATGTGAATATCGCATAACGAATCCTAATACCCTATATAAAGTAACAAAGCAATCAATAAGAAATAGTGTTTTGTGTAAACATTATAAAATTACTCAAGTTAGAATTAGTATAGATTCGGCATTTTATCATCAAATTACATTTAATTTAGATTTTATTGAGGCGAACAATAGTTATTTTATAGAAATTCAATGTGCTTGAATAAATGAGACAATTGTAAATTAGATAATGAATGTTGCGCTAAAATCCTACACGTGTATTTTACGCGTGTCTTTCGCTTTACATGTTGTTTCTACAAAAACTATTTATAACTAGGCATTTGTCTTAGTTTGAAAACAAAAATGTGTAGTTTCGTTTTAGTTATAATTATAACGTTATTAACATATAACGTACCTTTATTATATATTAGTCCTTTTTATGTTATTTTGTTCTGAATCTTTCTCTTCTTCCTCCTTATATGAATCAGTCACATATTACTTATATGTAATAACACGCTTTGTTATTAAATTACTGGACTGGACATACTAATGACTTTGAATATAAAAAAATGACACAATATACACGCAAACGTACGTACGAATCGAATTGGGCCATTTTTAATTAATATATTGTGTAAACGCAAGGAAAAATTACTGCTTACTAAAAATACATTGAATATCTAATAAAGTTATTTTGGAAAACTTTTTTAAGTTTCTGTATTTACGAATATTATATACATTCACATATGATGTAATGTTAGAGAATATGAAAACGAATTATAGTAGGGTGTTTAGACGGCGTCGAGTGATGAGTAATATGGTAGTTTATAGTCGATTGCTGTTAGATATTTTAGTAAATAAAAATATAAACAAAGCAGTGAAAACGGGTGACAAATAATAAACAACGAAAATTAGAGGGTATTATTATAAAATAAGTACTTTTAAGGCAATTGCTACTTTTTAACCATTTATAATTAAAATTAATTGTGTTTAACAAGTGTTTTTCAAAGTTAAATTATACAACTGTCCTTAACATGAGACTTAAGTGGTTAACTGATAAATGAGAAGCCGGTCAAGTGCAAGTCTGACTCGCGTATCGAAAGCTCTGTGCCTCGTAGATTACTTTATCGTTTTACTATTATGTGGACTTGCTATCGCCATATATGTTTTGACGATACTTAATCAATAATTAAGTTGGGAACATTTAAATTGTCGTGAATATGTTAAAAATTCTTACCATCTAGAAGCATAATTATAGGTTTCCTGCAACTTTAGCGTAGTCTACTAAAAATCCTGCTTATTTATACTTTCATGTAGCTTCAGAAACAGTGGTGAAAAACACATTTTTTCTTGTATTTTTTTCAATATATCTCTGAAAATATATTACTTACATCTTTTTTTCTTTCAAGCTGTCCCAGACTTTTTAATAATATGAGTGTTAGGAATCAAGATTATGTGGTATAATATGCTTCATTACTTTGTCGAATTTCAAGCTTCTACGTCAAGCGGTTTCTGAAAACAAAAACGGTTCTGACAGACCGTATGTGATCTTATAAGAATTCCACTTTTATTTTTGAGCATCGAAATATTTATATTTTATAGATACCGATAGTGTATGTCCCATCAAAAATAAATGGAGTTTTCATAACTACATTAAAAAAAGAAATCTTAACGCTTCGTTAAGACTCGAATAATACTTTGGGAGCTTTATTACTAACCTTTATAGTGAATGCAATAAAATTTCTAAATTTATTTTTAGTTGTGTATCGCATAATCAAATCTTATTCAGACGAAAGCGCAAAACAGCTTGAAAGTTGGCAATAACATTCTGAAAACTTGTTAAAATGGATCTAAAAAAGCGTTTATTAGAAATGTAAATAAATTTAATGAAAAAGGCGAGCCAGTAATTAATTTTATGATATTCCATGGAACAATACTGGGACATCTTGAGAAAGAGACGCTGCTCTCAAATAGGTAGATGTTTCAAAAATTTTAATTGTAACTACAAAATACAATTCAAGATATATATTTATACCGCACATATATTTCCATTGTGTGTCTAAACGCACTCGGTATAATTTAATAAAATATGTGTTTGGCTTCAGGAAATGAAAATAATTTTTCTGTCGGTTAGAAAAACAATTTTCAATAATTGACGCACATTCGAAGGTGTATTATGAAAACAAAAATGGCCATCGTATATTCTTGAATACACTCGCCACAATGTTTTCCTAATATAAATTCTCATTAGTGTCTCTCAGGGACTATCCACTCTACATTTCGATTCATCTTTGATTGCGCTTTTCCATTCTAATCTCTGTTTTGACATCGCGTTTTAAAACACGCCTCCACCTGTGACTATTGGTAGTCACACCGTCACAGATAACAGTCAGTAGTTTTAGTGGACTTGTTACAAAATGTTAAAAATTGGGATAATGTTCTCGATGCGTGGTCATTATGGGATATGGAGAGTGATATTAATGGGAACTTTATATTACAGATGGCTATAATAAATCACCCGAAAATCCGTTCGTAACCTGACTTTTTTCAATGTTATATTCCGAATGATTTTTGTTAAAATTATTGAAGCAAAGGTTAAATTTATATATTTTAATCAATATTTATATGCATATATCGGTTTTATTATTCATTTTTTATTTAATTATTCTGTGATATTCTGATCAAGTAATAATTTTAAACCTTTATAAATGTAAATTACACAAGATGTCTAAATTTTTAAATCCTATGTTTAACCCATTTTAAAACTTTTCGATATAGATATTAAAACATTAATAATTGGATGTTACGCAAAAATTACATAAATTACAAATTGGAAATTTGGTAAATTAGAACAGCAAACTAAAACATTTTCCTCACCCTCAGTTGGGCTTTGGTACGTTTGGACGTTGGACGTTTATAGTATAAGGTGAAAATATAGCATGCTGAAATGCTAGCGGAAATGCTACCATGCTGAATATTTATTTTCAGAAGAATTTGCGTTAAATTAAAGTGATGCTTATTTCTTTGTGTCTTAAAGTGTTTTCAAAGTAAAATTATTTAACAGCAATTCTTATTATATACATGAAGTCGAGAATTAACAAAAAACAAATTTTTTTCCATTGGAACATTGTATTGCAATATTTTCACTTTATGCAGGTTCTATTAAGTGGGACGGGATATTAGGTATATTTTTTAATGATTGGATAAAAAACGATAAGGTTACAATTATTTTTGAAAACAAAGGAAATGTTTATCAAGCGATGAAAAGTGTATTGACAATGTTTGGAATTTTATCTTGTGTAATCAATAGGTAAAACGACCATTTTTAAGTTACGTAAGAATAAAAATAAATTCTCATTATCGCTTATGAAATGTGTTTTTCATTGTAGTGCTATGTTTCAGTGCAATGTGACTGTGAATAAAAAACTTACTTAAAAGAATTATGTTAGGTTTATAAGAAACTGTATTAAAATGCACATCATTTGAAAAACCTTCCCCTTTTTTATGGGACTGAATATATATATTTAAAATGACATGGATAAATCGTAATGTAGCCTATATAGTGTAAATTGTGTTTTCTTGTATTGCTTTGTAATAAATATAAATAATATTAAAAACAAAATCTTTTGGTTACATGTTTGTCAACATAATTGCTGTATTTTTGCTTTTAACTCACGGATAAAATACTAATATATATTGATGCCATTAATAACTTAAATATGAAGAAATACGAATAAAATGAAGATATTACTTAAACTCGGCCAAATCAGTAATATGAGAGAATTTAAATAGTTAATTAACAATAATCAAAGTTAATTTTTTCTAGTGATATTTAAAATAAGTGTGCTATCGAAACTATGTACCTAAATGACCTCATGCCACAAAATTAACTCCGTATGAAATTTTTATTAGAAGAACGGGCTATATTATTTGGCAATACCCTTTTTCAGAAACGTTTCTTTGCGAATGAAAAGTAGGTTTTTGTATAAATGAAATGTATAAATTAAGCGTATAAATTAAAAATATTTAAATTTTTCCCCCGCTGACTGTCTCTCCTTGATCGTTCTTCTTTAACTAAACGAATAACATACGTAATAAAAAAACTTTAACTTTTTATAATTTTCGTCGTACCGTGAATTTTTTTAAAATTTTATTTTAATTTGGCCTCTATTTCAGTTTAGTCCCTTTAAGGCAAAAATGTTTCTTTAGTTGTATTTCTCGACAAAAAAACTCATAAAAGAGAATGTGTTATGTAGTAATTAACAATCTAAAATATTTTTAGACTTTTTTCAATGTAACTAATATGGTTTAAAACTTTAACTCGCAAATGCATTCGACACACATTGATTCTCTACACTTAAATGATCGTTAACCCTCACTCACATCTAAAAGATATTGTATATTTATCCATATATGCCTACATCTAGACACTATAATTTACTTAATGGCATAAGTTGTTTCTATCGAAAAAACGGTTTTTATGCTGAACCCTAAAAAAATAAACGAAAGTTTCTTATAGAAAATTTATATGGTTTTTAGGATATAAAGAAAACCTGTGTATATGTGCCACTTTAGAGATAACGTTACGTAATGTTAATAGTGTTATTCGAATGGAGGCTAGTTGATGTATTAAACTTTATTGAGCCGTTTGATTTTTTTTCGAAAAGATTATAAATTTATTCGACTAGACTATTTTTTTAAAGACTTTAAAGCCGTTATTATTTTTCTATTAAAATTAGCAGTGTTATTGTGTCTGTTTATCTATACATATCACAAAACTGTAGCATTGTAACTATATATGTACTTTGAAGATATTGACGCAAAAAATATTTAGTGGCACATAATAAAAATAACAACACAAAAATATTGTTTCTGGAATGTTTGCTTATTTGTCTGCTTATATGTTTGTTTAGACATGCATCAAGTACAAATTAGTAACTTAATTCAATCAAAGGTTTGAAAAATATATGGATAAGTAATATGTTTATTTCATTGGAATCGATTTAATAAGAAGATAACCGAATATAATATTTTCAAAAATTAATTTTTATTGCATTAGTACCATGAAAACAAATAAGTTCCCAACTACCCAATGCGTGTATGTATGTATATATATATATATATATATATATATATATATATATATATATATATATATATACACACAAACACACACATACACATGCACACACGCACGCACATATGTACCCATAACATTTTTCAACATTGTGTATCAATTTAAAAAATTTTTAAAATTTTTGTCTGTGTACTTTTTGGTGCATGCATAACCTAAAAAGTACTGACTCAATTTATAAAAGTTATCCCTGGTGTTTTACCAGAAAAAAAGTATCTGAAAATTATAGAGTTTAATTTAAAGTTTTTTTAATTTTGAATTAATCACAATCAATTCACTTAATCACAATATATGCGACTTCAATATTTTCAAAAATGCATTTACATTTTCATTAATACAAAATCACAAATATTTCAAAACAGTAGAATTGGCATGTCCATATATTAAATATATTTAGAAATATGACATAACCACTAAAGGGATTTATAGGTTTCATGTATAGGTAACATACAAGTTAACATATAGGTTTTATTGTATTTCCTTACAACTGACTTACTTAAAAAAAGAAGATAAGGTAATTTGAAATTTCATGCACTTATTTGACGCACTCATTTGAAAAAAATTACTTTCACAATGAACTTATGTACATTAATCTTACAATCAAATTATCAATATTTTCCACAGACCCACGAAAAAATAATCGCGGGCACAGCTAGTCAATATTAAAAGTGCATTTTGTAATATGCGTAAAGCAATATTACGTTATCTATACCTTTTGAAATTCTTGAAACAAGTTGAAAGAAAAAAATATATTAAAAATTCCAATGCATATAGAACTATAAAATAAAAAAAAAATATGTTTAAAAAAACGAGTGTGCTTTAGACTACACTACTGAAGTAAAACTTCAAATTCACAAAATATGAACTTTAAAATGAATATACAATCGAGTAACGCTAGCAAACTCGCATATATATATATATATATATATATATATATATATATTTCATGCTCTGGCTATGAGAGGAAGAGAGAAAGAAAATGTGCGCGCGCACTGCTCTCTCTTGCTCCTACAGTGTGACAATAGGCTTGCACTGTGTCTTAGATATACGAAACATAACTGGCTATGAGAGAAAGAGAGAAAGAAAATGTGTGCTCGCACCTCTCTCGTCCCTACAGTAATATACGAAACGTAACTCTCTCTATTTCTCTCTTCACTAACTTACATCTCCCTCTCAACTTCCGTTCGCCTCGCCCGATCCCACTTTTCGTAACCCTCTCGTCACGCATTCACCAGCTTACTCCCCAAGTCAAGCGTGCGTAAAGAAGTTTTACTTCAGAAATCAGAGGGGGAGGGGTGACATTTTGGAGGATCTTTCCAACGATAACTTACCTTAAAGTGGTGGTCAAAAAAGAAATGTTTACTCCAGTTTAGTTGCATAGGGAGGCATATCATTTTTTTTCATTATTTTATTGCATATTACTTGAGATCTCTATCCAAAGCATCTATTTACAGAATTTTAGGTGCATATGTCTAAATCTGTAGCAATAGTAAAACTGCGACAGACGGATCGACCGACATGACGAATTCATAGTCATTGTGAGAAAAATTCACGGCAGCTCGTTAACGAAATTTACTTTTATGGTCTAGTGAACTTATTTACGAGAACACTCGTTTGTTATAACTATAACCAAAATTCTGTTTAACCGTATATTTAGTTCGACTTATATGCTATAGAAATTTTGCGAGATATGCTTTGTGTACACACTTACAAGTGATTTTGGGTTGATAAGGCCATCAGTTGAACAATATTCTAGGGTTTCGTTTATTTTTATTAAATTGATTTACATTGATGTCTAACATACAACAAATTAAATTAGTTCGCACTGACGTTTAACAACTTCAAAACAAGATATGACGACAAGATTAACTATTACCGCTGTGATGACAGGATTAACTATTTAATTAGGCCGTTGTTATTAAAGGCAATCGTTGAATAATGCGAGTTCGGCATAAGTATTGCTGTTGTTTATGCAAAAAATAAGTTTATGCACGCGGTTTAAGTAACATTGTTAAACTTTCGTGACTGTATTGATGGTTCAAACAGAGTATTTAATTAGATAAACTAATTTTGACGAAACGAAACACAACTTTGACTAAGCAAATCACTAATGTTAATAACTTGTTTTTAATGTTTAGCGATTTAATTTTCAAGAGCACTTGATTAATGCAACTATGAATAAAATTACGGTTTAATCGTTTATTTATATCAACTTGTGCGCTATTTATATGGACAAAAACTTTGCGAGAAATCGAGATAAAACACAGTTGACTACCCTTTATTATCAAGTTACATGAAATTATAATTAAATGACCCAAACGGAACATAAAATACATAATCATTATTATAAATTTTATACAAGTCATATGATTTCAACATAATACCATTTTTTAAACTTGGCCAAAAATATTTGGACAAACTAACGGCAGGATGATGTTACATGATGGAGCGATTTGCATATATTTTTTCTCAATATTTACATTTGTACAATTATTCACATTTTACTGCTGTAATTTCTGGATGTAATTTTTAAAATCCATCTCATGTTCTGAATCCCTCATACTTCTAGTAGTACTTTTCCAGTATATACGCTGGCATATACTAGAGTAAACTTAACCCTAACATCAGTAAATGATTCCAGAAATCGTTTACGTTCACAAAACTCGCCTGATGAAGTTACGTCTTCATACTTTATACTAGAAGTTACTCGCTGTCTTTAATTCGTCCGTATAGGCCACATTTTATCCTATCTATCTTCTCGCGGCAACCTTTTAGAGTTTTATACAATATTTAAAGTCTCAATTCATAATACTTTGATTGAATGAAGAAATTGTTCGCTTAGCAATCATTCTGGTAAAGTATGTACATATAATAATGCCAAAGTCTTTAATAAATTAATGTTTAAAAAATATGTATTTTGCTGCTTTATGATTTAGAATAGCAGAGTAATGTTCATGTAAAATAATTGCTGTAAACATATTTGCGAACGTTAAAGCCTATTCCAAAAGAAACACGGTTTTACATAAGAATTAATTATTTTTTGGCCTTTCAAATTTATAATAAAATAATAATATTATTAGAACCCGATCTGCGTTTCGTTTACTTTTGTTAAATTATTTCACACGGATAACTATCCAATAAAAAAAGTTTGATAAAAATGTACTGAACTTCAAGACACCGACACTGATTTTACGATAAACATATCCGTGACAAAGCTTGGGAGCCACCTCTATACATTTAATCAATCAATGCGGGAAGTAAAATTATCTCAGTAAATTATTGCAACGTCCTCAGGTCTTATGCTGTTTTCTATTATAACACTGCGCTTATTTCTAGCCTTTAACGACTAGCGGCGAATTTAAAAATTCAAGACTAAACTGGGGTGGGGGAGACCGCTGGCTTTTTAGAGTATATTACCTCTCTGATGATAGGGTTAATTAATCAATTAGAGTAGTTGCTAATTAATTGCCTACGATACAAGTTCGACACAGTATTGCTGATGTTAGTGTATGCATACGGTTTAAATAGCATTGTCAAACTTTTGTGATTTTATTGATGTTGCAAAGAGTGTATCTAATTAGAAAATCTAATTTTGACAGGAAGAATCACTACGACTATATTTCGCATTTTGTTTAACCTTTGTTATTTTATTTTTAGGTATATATATTTTGTTCAACGGTTTTTTTTTGTTTAAATTCGAGTAGTGTTTGTATTGCTTTACCAAAAATATTAATGCGTTAAAAGATGAATTTTTCATTTCCGAATATGTTAAATAGGTAAATAAGTAAAATAAGGCTGAAATGGTCGAAAAATTAACAAAAATAACAATATGAACTTAACAATATTTTTTTGGTGAAATAAGTGGAAACCTGATCTTAAAATAAATATTTAATTAGGTGTTATGCGTGTAGTAACTGTTTATGTCGCAATAACTTTTACTGAAAAACTTCATAATCACATCCTTGAAGATGTTAATCTTACATAAAATGTTAATGACAAAATTAGCGACAGAAA
Organism: Druceiella hillmani; assembly: GCA_039881145.1. Taxonomy (NCBI): domain Eukaryota; kingdom Metazoa; phylum Arthropoda; class Insecta; order Lepidoptera; family Hepialidae; genus Druceiella; species Druceiella hillmani. Next base: position 17,614,151 of record JAYKKI010000022.1, read on the forward strand.
AACCGTAGAAGAACCTCAGTAAAACCGACAAAAGACAATTTAGCAATGGAATTTACTACCAAATCAATTCGCAATAAATTTAAATGAAAACTTCAGAATCTCAATTTCACAGAAAGCACTGTCATAATTTTTAAAGAATTATATACTATCGATAACTGGAGTTTACATCCGCTTTGCCATAAACTTATTTTGAGTTTACCTATCATTTCTACACTACGTAGTCATTTGCTTATATGCGTCAATTTCTATACATGTACATACATATGTGTATGTATATACACACACACACACACACACACATATATATATATATATATATATATATATATGTGTGTATATATATGTATATATATGTATATGTATATATATATATATATATATATGTGTGTGTGTGTGTGTGTGTATAATATATCAGTTTAAAAATTACATAAAACTTTTTACAACTTAATAATTCACGCATAACCAAGTATAACTTAATGATCGATGCATTTCATTTCTACTTCATTGCTCTATTTTTTACTCGTGACGTATACATATTACATTTCGTTTGCTTTATTTCATTATAATGATTTCATTAAGGAGCTGCTATTAGTGGATTTAGTTTCATTTGAAACATTTTTTGGCAAAAGCTATTGAATTTTTGGTCACGAAAATAATATTCGTTGACTTTGACTATATTTGTTAAGTTCTCGTTGCATCCTAAATACAATTGAAATACTTTTTCTGTCTGACAAAAAATCCAAAAATATCCCATCATAAAGGTTTTGAACAAAATTAATTCTATTATCTATAATTACTGATAAAATAAAGGATATATAATAAAGATTAATTGTTCACTTATTATTTATATTCAATAAAGTTATAGTATTTTAAACACATTATTCAAAAAAAAATGTTATTTACCTTAAATGCACACACCTCCATAATGCTTTTCCTTGTTTCTCTTTTACTCGCATGCAAACCAACAGTAACCGCTGAGGCGCGCTGCTGAATGGACGTGTGTCGCTTGTTCCCACATTGGCTCAAAGAGCAATAAGAGTAAAAAAGTAATATAATAATAAATATGTTAATATTGCAATTAAATCGAGATTTTAGGTTTTTTATTTTTTTGTATGTCAGTTCATGTTTGTATTTATAACCTCTCTTTACGACACCCTTTTTGCTTATTAAATTGTTGGATGTTTTGGGTTTGCTATACATATGTCAGAAAATAACCTAGGCTACATTCCAGCTAGATTCTTAATTTCATTCTAACTGATAGTATAATCCCAAGTAATATTGAAAATGCGAAAAAGTGATTGTTTGTCCTTCTTTCACGTTATAGTGAAACAATGGATCGACGTGATTTCTGCACAGAGGTAGTTGGCCAGCCGGGAAATGACACAGGTTATTTTTCATCCTGTTAAATCTCATCCTAAATAATATTATAAGCCTGGCGTATTTTATCAATTAATTATCTACATACGCCTTTAGCAAGAAGTGATTTAAAAATACTTTTCGAATTCACGCGATGCTAAGTAAAGCCTGATGACTACAGGTGCCTTAAAGACAATATTTAGATATTTGTACATGAGACTGTATGGTTCCCATTATTTGTAGTTCAGAAATAATATTGTACCTATTGCATTCATTTTTTTTATTATTAAAAGGAAAGATATCGTGCTCTGTTGTAATGACAAGAGTGTCCATATCTGATAACTTTCTACGATCGCTAGTTATCATCTTTTTGGACTACCGGCATATAGAACTGACTTAAATGAGAATCCCATTTTTTTCCAGAATACTCAACTACTACTATAGTATTGAATATCAATATGAAGACTAACATTTCGTTAATCGGGTTTAATATAAAAAATAGCTAATTTCTCCTGAAGGATCTAGAATACCCTACTCGATGTGTGCAAAAAAATATTTTTCATAGACGTGAAAAATAGTAGTTGACATAGGATAATATGTTTTGAAATATTATGTGTCATATGTAGCCTTAAGACTCACATAAAAATCAGGAATATAAAGTGTTACCAAACACAGGATCAATGGACTGTCAACATTATCATTTATTAATTTAAAAAAAAATTATTATCAAATGGAATTCGCGTCAATGTTGAAGAGCATACGACTATACCCTTTATAAAATCTGAAGACATACCAAAATTACTTCTTTGACGAACTGAATTTGTTCCAAATAATAAATAAAAAATAAAGTAACAAAAAATTAAAATAAGTATTCAATAAAATATGTTATTTTCATAAGTTAACATTTATAACATTTATAACATTTATATTTATATTCTGAATGCGTTTTTCGTAACATAAATATTTAGAGATATAAAATTTCAACTTCCATTGCCCAAAATACACAAAAGATGGAAAAAATATTTATTAGGTAAATTAAAAAAAAAATTTATAGTGTTAATTAACAGTCAGAAAATAATGATCAAAACAAATTTTAAATTGAAAAGTAATGGGCAATGTCAAAATAATAATACCAATTCAATAAAACTGACGTACACGAATACGATTGGTAAGAACGGAATACGTTAAAAGTTTTAAGATATTTATTTATTTTACAAACAAATTTCATTTATATATTTGTTCAATCGATATGTATATAGAAAGGAAAATTAAAATATTTGTTTGTTTGCTGTTTGTATCATCGAAAATATTTTTTTAATAAATAGGTATTTTTAAAAATTGTTTGCGTACGAACGAACTTGTCAAATGTTTTGTTTAACATTTTAGAAAACCAAAACAATTTTAGTTTCTTCGAAGAAAAATTCAAACTAATTTATTACTGTCTAGTTTTCTTAAAATATAGATAAAATAGATAAAATAGGCAATATAATGGCATTTTTCTTTATACACAGTCAATTTTTCCAGAAACCATGCGACGCTGAACCTTGCAATTTGGAATAGTAATAAATCTTATTAGTCCAAGAATTCTGTATCAGAATAGTTTTCAAAATAATGGTACAAGAATTCCTAACTATAACGATTGTTCTAGATGTCATAATTTTTGAAGTATGGATTATGTTTTTACGCCTGTAAAAGGTATAAAAGGTTATACATTTACGTTTCTTTTAAACTATGCGACACTGAAATCACGCGACATTGAAACTTTAAATTTGGAATAGTAATAAATCGTATTAACCCAAAAATTCTGCTTTGCATAATTTTTAAAATATTGGTATAAGAATTACTAAAGATATCGATGGTTCTAGATGTCGCAATTTAAGGAATACGTAGAATGTTTTTACGCCTATGAAAAATATAATAGGCAATACATTTACTTTTTTCTTAACTCACATCGATTTTCTCAGAAATCATACTGCGTTGAAACTTGAAATTTGGCATTGTAATAAATTTTAATAACTCGACAATTCCGCACCGGTTATAGTTTTTCAAATATTGGTATAAGAAATACTAACTATAATGATGGTTCTAGGTGTCTTAATTTATAAACTATGCAACTTGATTTTACGCCTAAGAATGATATAATAGGCAATACATTTACGTTTTTCTTTATTCATAGTCGATTTTCTCAGAACCCATGCGACGTTACAACTTGAAATTTGGCAAAGTAATCAGTCTTCATAACCCAAATTAGCATAGTTTTTGAAATATTGGTTTAAGAATTAATAACTATACTGATGGTTCTAAATGCCATAATTTAAGAAATATGAGCTATGTTTTTACGCCTGTGAAATATATAATAGGCAATACATTTACTAAGCAAAAAACCTGTGTTTCCATAATTTTTAAAATATTGGTAAAAGAATTACTAATTGTAACGATGGTTCCAGATGTCATAATTTAAGAAATATGTTACATGTTTTTACGCCTATGAAATATATAATAGGCAATGCATTTATATTTTATCTTATTCACAGTCGATTTTCTCAGAAATCATATGACGTTGAAACTTGAAATTTGGAATAGTAATAATTCTTATTAACCCTTAAAATTCTGCAATAGCGTAGTTTTTAAAATAGTGGTATAAGGATTACTAACTATAATGATGGTTCTAGATGTCAAAATTTAAGAAATATGCACTATGTTTTTACGCCTATAAAAGAAATAATAGGCAATACATTTACGTCTTTCTTTATTCACCGTCGATTTTCTCAGAAATCATATGGTGTTTAAACTTGAAACTTTGCATAGTAATAAATCTAAATAACTCGAAAACGATCGGCTACAGTTTTTAAATTCTTGGTATAAGAATTACTAACTATAACGATGATTCTAGATGTCTTGATTTATGAAGTATGCGCCATGATTTTACGCCTATGGAAGATATAATAGGCAATACATTTACGTTTTTCTTTATTCAAGGTCGATTTTCAAGAGAAACCATAAGACATTGGAACTTAAAGTTTGGCATAGTAATAAATTTTAATAATTCGAATGTGCGGAACATTCGATCGGATATGGTTTTTAAAATATTGGTAAAAGAATTACTAACTATAAGGATGCTTCTAGACGTCATAATTTTGAAATATGCACTATGTGTAACGTTTTTCTTTAAACTAGGCAACATCAAAACAATTTACGTTTATAAAAGATTGTTTTACGTTTATAAAAGATATAAAAGTTAAGACATTAACGTTTTTCTTTAAACAATGCTACGTTAAAACAATGCTACATTGAAACTTGAAATTTGGAATAGTAATAAATCTTATTAACCCATAAAATTCTGCAATAGCATAGTTTTTAAAATGTTGGTAGAAGAATTACTTACTATATTGATGGTTCTAGATGTCAAAATTTAAGAAATATGCGCCATGTTTTTACGCCTGTGAAATATATAATAGGCAATACATCTATACTTTTCTTTATTTATAATCGATTTTCTCAGAAATCATATGGAGTTGAAACTTGAAATTTGGAATAGTAATAAATCTTATTAACCGTTAACATTATGCAATAGCACAGTTTTTAAAATGTTGCTAGAAGAATTACTAACTATATCGACGGTTCTAGATGTCAAAATTTAAGAAATATGCGCCATGTTTTTACGCCTGTGAAATATATAATAGGCAATACATCTATATTTTTCTTTATTTGCAATCGATTTTCTCAGTAATCATATGGAGTTGAAACTTGAAATTTTGCATAGTAATAAATTTTATTAACCCTTAACATTCTGCAAAAGCATAGTTGTTAAAATGTTGGTAGAAGAATTACTAACTATAACGATGGTTCCGGATGTCAACATTCAAAAAATATGCACCATGTTTTCACGTCTATGAAATATGTAATAGTCGATACATTTACGGTTTTCTTTATTCACAATCTATTTTCTTATAAATCATATGGCATTGAAATTTAGTATTTTCATAGTAATAAATCTTAATAATTCGAAAATTCCGCAACGGTTATAGTTTTTGAAATATTATTATTAGAATTACTAACTATAACTATGGTTCTGGGTGTCATAATTTATGAATCAGTCACTATATTTTTACGCCTATGAAGGATGTAATAGGCAATACATTTACGTTTTACTTTATTCACAATCGATATTCACTGTCGATTTTCTCAGAAACCATGAAACATTGGAACTTGAAATTTAGCATAATAATAAATCCTATTTAGTCAAACATTCCGCATGGGCTACAGTTTTTAAAATATTGGTATTAGAATTAAACAGAGTATAAATGAAGATTTTTTTCCCGTGTCATGTATCATGTTGCGTATTATTTTTCAAATATGGCTTGTTGTGGGCTTGTTATGAAGATAAGAAAAAACTGTTTTCATAATTTTAAAATTTTACTCTCTCCTTGAAACTTGAATCATATTAAAATGGTATATAAAATCCTATGGAACACATGGGGCAATGAAATTCATACAATTATAATAATTAAGAAAACGAATATGAAATACCACGTCAAAAACCCACCTTATTGATGGTTTTGAAGAAAATTTTACATTTCATTTTTCGGTTTATTGGTAGGTATGTCTATGTGAATTGCATGCACCCAACAGTGCATTAAATTAAAAATTGTGTCCTTAATACCACTTTATTCATTTAAAACACAAAAATAAACCACGGTTACATAGCTACATTTATCACATGTTCACCTCCCACAGACAAGTATCTCGGAATGTATGATTCCCAATTGTGTGATTTAAGATCATAGATACCTTCTGACAAAGTTCATCTATCATAATTACTATGTATATGCACGCTATACTGTAATTTTTTATTTTGTACCGAAAACTTGTTATAGATAATTCAAAACGAACAAAAAATTTAAAACATGAACTGGAATTGAATCGAATAGGGTGTATCAACAGAATTTGTTACCTTTATAGTGAAACTCTCGCTTAATTATTAGAAAACAATACTTTTCTTGTTTTCCCTACTTTTCCTGTAACGGAGACAGGAAAAGTATTTCAAATTTGCTCATAGTTAAAAAGCCATATACTGCATGAGAATATATATTCATTTATTTAATATAAAAGGTTTTCATTAGTCAATGATAAATATGGTATAACATAACCTGATTGTTTTTGTGACTATGCTAAGATTAACTCTCAATTAAATGAAACTACGTGATGTAGTATTATTTCTACTTTCTTTAATTTCTTTACCACGACCTAGGTTTCGTTGTATTACAACATCTTCAGGTGGGATATTAGCAAAGATTAACTCTTAGGAACAACCAACAGCATTTATATGTTTCAAACACAATAGCGGAAGACTGCTTTGTGCGGATTTTTCCATTGTTTGTGTTAGTGAGTTTATTGCAGGGGCGCAGACTAGGTTTTATTATATTACAGAGAGTTATACAATATACCAGTATTTTAGTGAGGGTAATAAATTCAATTGTTGTTATTATGTGAAGTTATACAATGCAAACTTTACGGTGTATGTAATAAAATGAAATGAAAGTTATTATCCGTAATATATTTGTACAAAAGCAAATTATGAAAAGAATATACATATATATATATATATATATATATATATATATATATATATATATATATACTTGTGATAACTCTATGTGACTAAGCAAGTCCTATCTATTGCTGTTCATTCCATTCCGCGAAATTTTTGGTCCACTTGCGAATTTACCAATATATTTACTTTGTTAATTACTTACGTCAGGACAAGTCTTTTTTTTCTCGTCACTAAAGGGATCCTGTCTCCTTCCGGCTTCATCCACTCCCTCATTCAATCCACCTTTGGCTCCATTACTGTGCCCTGATTAGCTAAAGAGCAACATTTTGTCTTTAATCGTAAGATATTAAATTATTATACAACCGATATTATCCAAATACAATCAAGGAACCAGGTTGAATATTGAAGATTTCTATGGTGTGCCTTAAATTTCCATTACCAGATTCTAAATTTTCACTGAACCGTACAGGCTTACAAAAGAATATTCTAAATGGTTTAATAAATGCCGGAATATGAGGTAGCATGTGTTAAAATTAGAGTAGAAGTGGGAAAAACCTCCTTTTATGAAGTCGGTTAAAAAATTAAACAACATTCAAATCGTATTGTCAGCTTTGTCGTTATATGATAACACAAATATATATACAATTAGGTGGATATAAGTTTATGACAAAATTAGGAGACTTGTTAAAATATTATTAATTTTATTTTAACCTCTTAAGAAAAACCAGAGATTTTCCAATTCTAACAATGTCAGTTATGTCGGGATTCACTTTCAAACTTTAAGTTACCGAAGTCCAGTTTAATAAGTAATATACATCTTCACTGATCGATATTCGTTTAGGTACAACCAAATAGTATATTCGTACTCATCTAATTGTTTTAGCTGATCAAATTCAAAATTTTAGATGATGTGTTAAACATGACTTCAGGGCGTTCAATATTGATAACTTTCATATATGAGAATTATTCAAATTTTTTAGAGAAGTATAAATAATGGAAGAAATATAATAATATCGTATACATTACAGCTTAGTATCAAGTCAAAATAGCTCAAAATTAGGAGTACCTACAGCAACTCATTTCGCTCTGGCCGGTTATTGTTGTATTATAAACAGTCCTACGAATGTACATGTCCTACGAATGTAATGTATATACAGTCCTACGAAATCATTAATCTTAAGCGACTCACCCACACATGGTATTAATCGTGTGGCTCATATAGAGAGCCTAAAAATAAAATGACTGTCACGGAAAATGGATATAAATAACGCGGCTGTGGGAAGCTGACCGGAGCGGAGTGGAGATCTGGTACATGTGAAGTGTGGTGAATTTTTCCGGAATAGAACAGGTAGCCGTACCAGGTAATTCCTTCCCGTTAGGCTTTCAATATATATTAATTTCATATCACATCTGTTGCCGCGAACATGGAAAGAATTTTCTAATGGAGGGCGGAACAGTAACGTGTGTGAACATTACTCCTCCCAACGTTCATACTGAATGTTATTGGAAAGACAAACGTGATAAATGAGTGGCGGTATTGTTGGTATTTTTTTGGTTTCCAGAAGAAATTTTAGATTAATAGATGAATATCACTAAGGGACATCAAAAAGCGAGGAAGGAAAATGACTGCACGTAAAAAATTTATGAGAAATTTGAAAAACGTATTTCTTATTGGATTACCAAAAATGGTCTCTCGTCATTAGAATATAGCCTAACATAATACATAAATATTATGTTCCATTAACTTTTAAAACAATATAGTGGGAAACAAAAAGTTTACCAATCTGCGGTGAATAAACAGAGTTAATAAATTTGATAGTTTGTAAAAAGATATGTACGTTTGTTTATGTATATATCTAAAGCTTAAACCATTAAAAAATATTTTTCATAATTAAGGGGGTCAAAATTTTGTCATGGCCACAGAATTGACATTGAGTACTTGAAGATTGTGGAAGATTAATTTGTTGTTTTTAAAATTAATTTGATCATATTTAATAAATTATATTTTGGAATAAAATAGAAAATAAAATACGAATATATGATGAAAAATTAATCACAAAATAATATACGTCAAAGTAATGAAAGAAATGTTCCATAATGAAATACAAGCGCACAGAAAATGTTACAGACATTCGAATTATTGCCTGCAGAAATTGCAATAGTGATCGGCTCTATTTCGACTATGGGATATAATTTCTTAATAACGCTTAATCTGGCATATTTATGTATGTCTTCTCAATCATATAAATATATATTTGTATCGAGCATAATTTTTGTTGCACAATTTGAATGGGTTATTAAATAATAATGAAGTAACTCTAATCAACATTTTGAATAAACTTTGCTATAGAAAAATTATCAATAAGAAAAATAGTGTATGGCAACACTACGTATCAATACTTTGGGATTGTAATTTTGTTAAGTATTAGTATTGTGTGTATGTGTGCATGTTCATCGTTAGTGATCACATAATTAAAACTCTTTAGCATCCGTTATTTGTGTTTTCGTACGAGTTATTTGTTAGCGGACCCGATAGAGTACGTTAGGGTCGCTTTAACAGAGAAAGATCATCGGGCTTCTACAATTACTTTAGTCCCAACGTGAGAATAATCTTCTCTAAAGGAGTTATTTTTCAGGAAGGTAAGTTACTTTTTCATTTCAGAGTTTGCTCGATTTTTATATATGAAACAAGGCCAATCTCCGCATATTTTGAAAAAACGAGATAATTCCAATATTAATTAATTAAATTATAACATGGGTTACTTATATCACCTTCTACTTCTAAATAAAAAATAATAATCTGGCGCTTTCTATTAGAGTTTCTTTCTGTTTACGGTGCTTAGATATATTATTTTATTAACATTCATTGGAAGCCCGATGGGCAGAGATTATCTGATCCACCTTCCTCCATCCACGGAAAATCCGTCACATGTGACAGATCCAAAACAATGTGATTTATATCCATTTTCTGTATTTCATTCATAGAAGCAACACCCAACCTATATAATTAATACTATATAGTATGCGTGGGCGAGTTACTGAAGATTAATGAGTACATGTGGAGAAGCATGGGACGAGCGGCATTTAACGACGCGGAAAAACATGAGGAATATTTTTTAGATTTATAAAAGTAAAAAAAGATCTTAGTAAATAACTTATTTTCTATTAATTGATTTATATATGAATTCAATCTTTGTTATTTATTGCAGAGAATAGTTAAGGTGAAGTTGTTTACGGCGCAGTGGGGTGAATACATTACAATGCACATTCTATAATTATGTTCAACATCTGTATATAGAGTTTATTTTTACCGTCAATAATTAAATATTTGAAATTTAAGACGATTATAGCGAATCGTGGATCAAAATACTATTGTGAAAAAAACAACTTCATAATTCTTTTAATATAGTTCAGGTGCGAAAATAAGATTCCAATTCTTGACTATAGGTTATTATCGAAAGATTCAAAAATATGAATAACATCTCTTGCTATAAATATTAATTTCGTTGATATATTTTTTCACAAATGATCGAAAATATATATACGTGTTGTCCATGCGTCTTAATATTTTTAATGTCTTTTATCACCATTAAAAAATAACGATGACAAAATACATTTTTGTCATCGTTATTTAAAAAAAAATTCTAAAAACTTTTTTCAAAAACTGCACTTGATATTGTATCTGGAAAGTCTTGAAACCAATTAAAGTTATTTTTTAAATAAAATTTTAGTATAAAATTAAATTGTTGAAAAATTTGAACTCGTTAAGTTGATATTTTTTTAGAAATGCAAAGAAAAAAAATCCTATTAATACAAAGGACTTTTTTTTTACTTTATATAACAAGATAGTGCACGTAATATTGTACCGAGAACAAAGATTCTATGTTAATTCGAGATTTATTACTAAATTATTGAATTATACTTATAGTTAAAAATGGTAATTCTAAGAAATGACAAGATAAACAACGGAATTATATGGACCATTTTGAAATTATTCATAACGAGATCGTGATATTAAGGGTAATCAAATTGCAGGCAGTAAATATTTAATTTTCTTTAAATATTTACTGCCTGCAATTTGATTCACCGCTAGTAAGGGTAATCAAATTGCAGGCAGTAAATATATTATATATATATTTCCTTTTAAATGTATGAATTCCAAGTAAATTGAAATTCAGATACAAATTTGTTTATTTGTTTGTTTGTTCCACTTTTACGGCTTAACTGGTATTGAACCTCAATGAAATTTTCAGCACATATAGATTCCATTATGGGAATAAATATGGAATATGGAGTAACTTGTATTTAAAAAATATAATTAAATTCAAGCAAATCTACGGGTAACATTAAATGTGATGAAATAAAATGGTTTGAATATAGTTTTCCCATGAGCAAATAATATTTTACTACTTATAAATTCGTGTAAGGTATTTCCGGTTTCATGAAGTCAACTTAATTTTAATGTCGAATATTTTTAATAATTATCAACTTAAATTTAAAAAGAACCTTACATTAAACATAAACTTTGTATTACTTAGGAACTAAAAAATATAAAAATCTAAAGTTTTGTTTAAATTTCCAGCATATAAATGATATGAAATAATCCTTTCGTGTATATTACCAATTATTTATTTGAGGCGTTATCGTATAAAATATTTTTAAAAAGTCTTAGTCTGCAGTAAATATGTCTTGGTTTAAAGAAAAGGGCCATTATGATGAAAAGAAATTAATAGCAAAAAATGGTGGTACATTAAATCAATTGTACAACCATTAATCAAAGTAAACTTATAAAACGTAGTTTCTGCAACAGGCAATGAATACGAACTCGGTGTTATCAGTAAAATATTGCTAGTAGCGCCATTGTCCCATTATATTTGAGTATAAAGTGTTACATGAATCTAATTATTTTAAATGAGATTTTCCTGTTCTAGGACTTATCACACGTTAAGTTTTATTTGTCGCGGTTTATGTGAATGAAATTGAAAGTTTTGAAAAAAAATATTTTCTAACGGATCAGTCCAATGATAAGAAAATAACACGATAACAACAACTTTAAAAGGCCAGATCTATGTAAGCTAGTAAAAAAAAAATTACAAATAAAGGGGATATTTCCTCGTTACAACATATAATACACAGAAATAATATTGATTAAATAAAAAAATGAGTTTAAAAAAGATACAATTCCATGTTTATTTCGATAAAACTAATTGACAAATTTTGCCAAATTACAGCACCCCGATCACGAGTAGTATCCTCCCTACCTTTAAATGAAAAACCAATTTTCTAATATTCTAAACCAATTACGGAATATGTTATCGCAATGCCTTACGGTTTTGTAATGCACTAAGAAAATTTAAAAACATGGAACATGAATATATTTTGATTTTCTTAGTTAAATACATAAAATTCGTATATATATACATATATATATATATATATATATATATATATACATATATATATATATATATATATATTTATTTATATATGCAAGTATATATATACTATGAAATATAAGAACGATTCTTACTTAACTCGTGAATTACGTACCAAATCATTTGTTTACAGCTGCTCGATTTGCGATCGATTATTTTATAAGAGTTTTAAATATAGTTCACATTATTAAAATTTTTACCTATCCAATTTTTCTATATATTAAATTTCACTTTAAAAATTATTTACGAGGACATTGTATATGAAAACAATTTACAATAAGTGTCAGAAGCTAGATTGCGGCGTAGACATAATATTGATAGCGAATAACAAGTGATAAATAAAGTGAAACAACAAATAAGATATTACATGAATGGTAACATAAGCGAATAATAAATGTAGATGGCCATATTTTCTATTACTGTTCACCATTAGTGTGGGCGGCGGTATCGCCATTTGCACTCGGTAATATTTCCATTAACTCCCACGTCATATCCTTCGTTACACGGCAAAAAGAAAAACTAATAAGCACTTTGTCTCGTAAATTATTATCGATTAAACACAAATAATTTTTATCATATTAAACAGTCATTGTTCATTACCCTTTTTCGTGTATACGTTATTAAGCCGTGCGCTTGAAAGTATTTTCTTGATAAAGGAATACGCTTTTTGAAGAAAGTTTTCCTTTAACTTATTGTAATTAAGGTGCTGACGGGAAAATCGTTAATGAGTTTCGAAATTTACACCATTATCAGATTAATACAATGTGTGATTTTGAACTTTGTTACGAGGACGCAGATCCTAAATGTTTTAAATCTATTCTTGTATCAACATAAATTTTAAACGATGTTTGACATATTTTTCCTAAGAAGCTAAAAGGAATAATCAAGTATAACATGTTCATAACATTCTTGTGTTATGAAAAATTTAGAAAAATTTAAACTTTAACGAAATTGAATATGAAACTTAATGCAGTAATTAGTATATATTGTGAATATATACTTTACAAAGACATAAATTTTTGCTACATTTAAAAAAATGTTTGTCCCTAATTAGTGTTAGGTTATAGGTATTCTTTATATATTTATATAATAATTGAACAAACAACATGGGTATCAAATAATTTAAAGAAAATATGAAATGTAATGAACATCACTATATTTTCTCATTTTGTATAAGAATTTTTATCTCCCAGAAAAACGATCAAACATTAAGAAAAAATCTTCATTTCGCCGACTATTCGCCTCAAATGGAGGAAATACAAAGATAGAAGAAGGTAAGTAAGAAAAATAATTTGAGAGATCTGACAGTTATAGTCAATGATAACTACATAATTTTTTCGTGTATGATATGGGGTCGCATGGATGAAAAACGCTAAAAATAGACGTGAAGGCTTTCATGTGTCAACGTTATTGGAAAAATAGTACGTTAGTCGAAATCATCTGTCACTGTGATATCTATATTAATTTTACTTTTTATAATCGTATTAATAGCTGTATTTTCTCTTTAATAGATAGTAAAATTATTTATGCTATTTAAAAAAAAATATTGATTTATCTATGTACATGTACATATTTCTGTCGTTCCATTAAAAGTGAAGATTCAACAATGTTGTAACGAAGAAATATCTTTTTTATTTGTTATTTTTTTTACTAGCATATATAGATCCTTGCCTGTTATAGTTGTTCTTGAAATTATTCTTATGTTGGAAATATTTATTGTAAATAATTATTAAAAAACAACGCATGTCTTGTTTTTTACATTCATTGCCTTAACACGAGTATCATATTCATGGATTTTTACATGCGTTGCCCATATAATGATGTTTTATACGCATCACTTATACTCATTGCTTTTTACAATGTTTAAATTATGGTAAAATTCTTGCTTTTATAGAAATATTAATTTAAAAATATTAAATTGTTTGGAACATATGTTTTTTTTTTTAATGCAAATGAATGTATTTTAAGGAATGTAATGAAAATATATGTACATGACATTTGTTTGTATAATTTTTTGAAAAGAAGGCATAAAATAATTTATGACGATTCGTTATGCAGTTGATTTATTTACCAATACTTATGTATAACCGGAAAAAAACCAGTTTAATTTCTATAAATTTTGCTTCTGCCTTCAGAGAACTAATTAAAAAAAGGTGAATTTAAGAGATTTAATTAAAAAAGGTGAATTTTTAACATAAATATATATATATATATATGTATATATATATATATATATATATATATATATATATATATATATATTTAGTAACATAAGGATATCAAGTTGAATGGAAAAATAAATGAAAGTACATCAAGGGCAAGTTAGAAAAATGAAATAAGCAGTATATGGGGTTAAATAAAAGTAAATAGATAACTAATTGTTTTTTTAATAAAAGGGGAATATCGAAAAGTAATATCCTAAGCTAATATTAAACTAATGGGGGAAGAAAAATATAATGAAATAATCCGGAGCGCTAATATTAACAAGCCAGCATGATATTTATTAAGTTATAATATCGTAACATTATAAATTACTTATATATAAAGCCAAAGATGCAGTAAGTAGAAAGGACAATAAAATTATAAAAATATATGTTTACCAATTCATTCCCTTAAAAACCCAATAATGATAATTAAGAAATTTAGAAGGAAAATTCGATACGAATTTTGTCACCCGTCATAATTTCACAATTTTTTTCTGTGTGTTGTGCGTAAGTATATTTGATTTTAGTTTAAAAAAAATATTCCTCTGATATCCTTTATGATAGATTCAAGTAAACGATTGCATTTAAATTAATGTTTTTATTAAACATTTTCATAGATAAGTGTATATTTCTGAAGTTGTCCTCTAAGATCATTTCATTTCTGACGGAAGCGTAAACAACAATCTTTCGTTTCTCTCGGAAGTTGTTACGGATCGCAAATTTAAGGTTAAAAATTAATTTAGCTTTAAGCCAAGTTCTAAGTAACGTTTTTTGGCAAGTTTGTTTCAAAATGTTGATTTATTGAATACCGTATATATCAATATCTATTATGTATTTTTACCACTATTTATGTATTTTTGAAATTTATTACAACCAATATCTGTAAAACATAAAAAACGCACTGAAGAGTTTTTTTTGCCCGGTAACACTATCTAACCGTCATCTGTTGCGGTGATATTAGCAGCAAAAAAGGAAGTTTTTTTTTAGCAATTATAAAGTTTTAGAATATACATATTATTAAGCGTGCCATTTTTAGTGGTTTTTGTTGCATGTGTTAACAATTTTTGCCGTGAATAAAATGTTACCTTATGTAATGTTAAATTGTACCTATGGACGTAAGCAAGTGTGTACCTATGGGCTGCCCTATAGGTACAGCTTCATGATGGTATCTTCGAATAGTTACCCAATATTTTTTCACATTTATTAAATTTTAATTTTTGCCTTTTCTGTGCCCCGAAACACAAAAAAATGAATAGAGCTAAAGTTTGCCCAGAAGCATTAATAGATGCTCCAAGTGAAGTTAAGAATATAGTCAAATACGTGAAGTTGCAAAAAAATATAATGTACTAAAGTGAAATGTTTTTAAACATTTTGAAATTAATAAAAACAATGACCTCAAACAAGAATGTGTTATTACTTAAAAAAATTATGTCAGAAAAGTATTTTCCCTAGAATACTAGCACTCTCTTTTAGAATATCTGAAAAAACTGCTTAATTACATTCAAAATTAAATACAATTCAGGTGAGATAGGTTGCTTATGAATGTGCCATAAAAAGAGAAAAAAATTTGCATAAGGGATAAAATGATCGTAAAAGTGCTTGTGTAGGATGGCCAAAAGGTGTGTTGTTGTGTTTTCGTCAACATTTCTTAGAATTGTTATGTAAGCCTGAATCACTATTTTAGTTAGGGCCACTAGTTTCAAGAAGAATAACGCTAATGACTTTCATAAAACTCTTGAAATTATTATGGTCATAAACAGTTTTATCCCTGAATAAATTTATTATCTTGATGAAACTTAAGTCTTAACAGTTTATGAACGGAGAATAGTAATTGCGCTTAAGTTGATAAAAAAGTCGGGTTAATTATAGCTTGTGTAAATGCTGTTAGGAATTCAGTTCCACTTTTGATAGTATTTTCCAGGATTCACTTTAAGGAACATACGTTGAAAATATTCCAGGAACATATGTTGAATCCCCCACGGTTTATCGGTGCCACTAATGATTTTAATGGGTCCACAGAGAAAATTTTTAGATCATTTTATAAAGTTTGTTAAGTCTATAAAAGAAAAACCTATACTTTTTTATAGTGAATATCGTCCAACCCATATTTCCATTGAAATAATTGATAAAACTAGAGGTAATGGCATTATTCTAATAACATCATTTAAAATAATTTATCTGCTGCGGAATTATATGAAAATATTAGTAAAGTAAGAAAGGAGTTTTAGTTTTATTAAATTCAAATTTTAATAAATCTGAAAAATAAGATAAGTTATTTTTTTTTATAATAAACATGTTTTGTCCATAGGTACTATGTACGTCCATAGATACATCGTAGAGTTGAACCTGTGGACAAAAATCGTTCAAACAACGTGCCATAGAATTAAAATTATAATAAAGACATTCATAAATGTTATAAATTAAAGTTTTCCGAGTATTCATTAAGCTGTGCATACTGTTGATGTAACCAAATACGGAAAAGATTTTTGTTCGCAATAAAAAAATTTTTTTGTTCGTAAACGTGCCAAATTTCCATAGGATCACTTGGCCTTGCTTATCATGACCCTTAATTCCATGCTTATCTTGTGAACTTCTCGTGTTTTAATTTGTTTACCTTGAATGATATTGCATTTCTCAGCCCTAATAATACATCAATACCTAAGAACAACCGGAACATTAAGAGGTTCTAAAGATACCTAATTTGTGCAAATTAGATTATCCGTTCCGGCACCAGAGAATAGAGAATATCTGGACAGATACATTCATACATATATAGATATCTACATAGACCGATAACATAATACCTTACTTGGCGTCTCGAAGTCAGATAAAAAGCCAAATTATTCAGTATAAAGAACGAGAGAAGAACAAAGAATTACTTGGAGGAACGACATTTTATCAATAAAAGAAATAAAACGATTATCATTGCCATTTAAACCGTTGTAAATGTTAGTCAATGTTTCCAAATTTCGTGAAATGCATATAAATATAAATGCTTTTGATAGACATAATATTTTATGCTGAGAAGATATTTTCAATTCTGATTATGTTTGGCAAGTGGCCACGCACCATATAAAGATTCTGTCCTATCTGTGCTTTTTTCTAAATAATGAACACAACATTTTACACTAAAACTACTAGTGCAGCTTTTTATCACTGATGGATGAAACTTTCTAAAGATGTCTTTATTTGGTTGTTTGCTTAAATATTTAAAACAAGTGAACCAATTTATTCAAATATTTATTAGTCTTTCTAAGATATTTTTTGTGTAATGATAAAACATGTTACTTTCTGAACTACGCAGACAGCAAGTTTCTTTAAAGTTTTATCTTAATGGCTTTTATAAAAATGGAATAGAAACAATTTTTTATTAATATTAATGAAGAAAAATGAGATTTGGAAATGAAACTTATTACTAATTTAAATGCCAAATATGCTATTACGGAAATGTCAAAGACGCGTTAATGTTACAGTACGCTACAATTTAGAAATATGTTTGTTGATTCAAATTTATTAAGGGTTAGAATTTTTATTAGTGCGATGTAATATTTAGAGGATTTAAAAAAATATCTTTTATTATATAAATCTAGTTATCATAATTTAAGGGTAGTTATCTCACCTAACGGAATACATGCAAGCCCTTGTAATTACATCAGATCCGTCTTTCACATTTCCTTACGCATATAACAGCATCGCAGTTCATTCAGTTTGATACGGATTGTATCAAAATTATGAAATACCGAATAAAGTACTTGGCTTCAAATCGACTACGGTCGGATCACAATTTTTTTGGGTGCGACGATAATTACATCCGTCCTTAATGGTTACACAGTAACGACTATTCGCATTGAAAACGTCAATGATGATAAGCTCGTATTTTTACATAAATATTAAGATGATTTGCATTACTAACATTTTTTTCTCATAATTGACATAAATATTCAGAGTGGACACATTAGTTTGCAGAACGTGATTTGTTATTGTAATACATATTAAATAGTATCTGTATTAAATACTAATAGTTGAATTTACCGAAGGTACTACTAACCTATAATATATATATATATATATATATATATATATATATATATATATATATATATATATATATATATATAGTGTAAGGTAATATATATAGTCAATGGTAAATGTTATTGTGTTTATTGAAACTTTTAAGCCATTTGTTGCTAGGTTTGGAAGGATTAGCTTATTGGAAACAAAATGTTTTACTTATTATTTTGTAATTCAATAATAACGGACGGATCATAAGGTCTGGTACTCTCAAGAAAGAATGCGAGACTATAAGTCTCATTTGGTGAGAAGGCATGTAAAACATAAACAATTATATCACAATATTATATTCATCAAACAAAAGTTTTACCATGAATATTTTTTAGTTTTTACTATTATTACTGATATTTTACGTGTCTAAGTACGATAAAAAGAATTAGCATTATTCCATGCCCTCCTGTATATGTTCCTATGAATATTATTATTTTTGTTTTCCAAACTGTTAATGTAACATCTTTTTAACACTAAAAAAATATTTCTGCGTTTTTCAAAATGTTACTTTAACCTCATTTTACACGGACTTAATTTTTTAGACAAATTACTCGACGCGTTTTTTAAATAAAATGAAAACGTGGTGAAAAACGAATTTTTATAAATTTGATAAATAAATTTGATTTTAAAATTTTGAGAGCAATTTTTAACAATACTAAACGATAATTTTTTTTATTGTTTTAAAATATCAATATAACATCATTTTACACTGACTTAGTTTTTTAGATAAGTCGCTTGCCGATGTGTGGTAAAATAACTACTTTTTCTAGAAAGTTAATTGTACAATTTGAAGAGCAATTCTTATCAAAATTAAATGGTAGATTATTTTTAAATTTAAAAATAAGTTTAAATTATATATAAACATTAAGGGAATTTCGTCCATAACTCGTTTTATACGATATCTACATTAATGTAAATGTGACTTTTATTTTTGTGTAAGCAAATCATATTAGAAATTCAGCTTTCTTTCCTTTAAAACTATCTTGCTAGATTTGTAATTACCAAAAACATTTAAAAATAAAGTGGGCAACATGATTTAATATAGTTTAATTTGCATTTTATCAGTATTTAAATTCCAAAAATGTAGATTATTTTTATAATAAAGAAAAGAAAAATTACGTATGTATATATTTATGTAGGTTTTTATTCGTAGTCATTTCACAAAATATCAAACTAGATATATTTTATAAATCCTTATGTCATATTTTCATACAGACCCGTAAAAGTCTATGACGTAGCTGTGTGAATTCTAACACTCCGTCATTTGGATATGTTCTTGCGATTGGTCCTCCGTATTTTTAAAAATTGAATATGAAAAAACATTATTTATTAATTCATATTAATTTATCTTAACTACACAAGTAATCTCTGTTATTGCCGTTTATTTAAAAAAAAATCATGGCTTTAAATGTAATGAAATTGGATAATTCATAATAAATTCATGGAGAAATACTTAATAAACCTTTTTTCGGGACATTTTCCGATTCGATTCCCGATTTTTAAATAGCCTTGTTTCCAAACAATGAGTGGTGAGGGGGGGGGGAGAGAAGCCGGCACTTTTTTAACGACTTTTAAGATTATATTTCGTAAAGAGGACTAGAAAGGAAAAGTGAAATATGGCACCTAAACTTCATTTTTAAAGAACTTTCTTACACACAGAAGATGAACACAATGAAGAACGCTAGAAAATTTTGTTCATCCACGTTTTTTAATACTGCAGAGATATCCTAAAAAACAGAAAATATTTTTTTTTAATATGAAAAAATGTATTAATCGTAATCTTTGTCTAAATCCTAGTATAGAAACTACCAGTGTATAACAAACCGATAGACTCACTTGCTAACACGACGATATTACATATGCATTATAGATTCCGTGTACGATATCGAAGCACAAAAATTGAAAATTAGCCTTATTTAACAACACTAAACACAAAAAATATTTGGAGAATGGCAAAAGAGATTTGGTGATTTAAGTTTGAATAGCATTGTCGTAGGTAAATATTTAATTTTATTTTTAAATGGGCTTAACTTAATACAATTCCCCTTTAGGCGCAATAACAAGCCTGGACATCGCATATAAAAATAACGTTAAAGTCGTATTCATCCTACGGCAGATTTGAGTTTGTCAGAAGGCGTAGAAGATTTTATATTACGTTGGGTTTACATACGCCTGTACATTGAAGTTGTTTGCGAAAAAGTGATTGAAGAGGACATAATAAAAGCAACAAAACACAAAAATGTATTTTCGTAATTTTTATGGTTTTTTTCCAAACTACTAACCCAAAAGCAAAGCACATCCATCGCAACTCAGCCGAACGTAACCAGATTCAAACCAAAACAAACTCAACCCAACACAACTCAACGAAACCTAACCTAACTAAATCCAAAGGAAACCCAACCCAACCAAAATCAAAGCAAACTCAACCCAACCCACCTCAATCCAACGCAAAAAAATCCAACATGATCAAACCAAAACTTAACAAAATCGAAACCAACCCCGTCCAATCTGACCCAAAGCAAACTCAATCCAACTCAATCCAACCTAACCCAAAGTAAGCATAACTGAACTCAATCCATATGTAACTCAGCCCAATCTAACTTAACCAACATGAGCCAAACATGAGCAAACCCTAACCTAATGCAAGTCAAGCCAATTCAAAGCAAAGCCCATCTAACCTAACCCAAAAACAAACCAAAACTAACCAAAAGCAAACGCAACCTAAGCTAAAGCAAACCCAACCAAACAAAATCTAAAGCAAACCCAACTTGACACAACCCACCGTAAACAAAAAAACAAAGCAGCTCAATATGGTCTAACCAAAACGACCTAATCCAATCCAACCCAACCCAAACAACCTAACTGAAACCAATTCAAAGTGAACCCAACCCAATACAACCCGACCCAACACAAAGCGAACCCAATCAAACTAAACCCAATCTAATCCCAAGTAAACTCTAATCAACCCAATCCGAACAAAGTCTAAGAATTTAATATAACCCAACATGGCCCTATATAAAGCAAACCTAAACCAAACCAAACAAATTAAATTATATCCAAAGCAAACACAAGCCAAGCCAATCTAACCCAACACAACCCCGCCCAAAGCCCGGTACCCAACCATCCCATTTGAAATGTCCTTTAATCATTCATTACAAGTTACTTCTAGATAGATAAAGTTACGAAGCAGAGAACTGAAGAGAATAAAAACCCCTAGCCGAAAATAAAAATAATGAGGCAACGTTGTCATCTTTTGGCCGAAAAGGTTGCCTAAGAGACATTGTTTTAGAACATGGGATTAGCTATTTATTCTACTGCTTTTCTAGGTAATTAGCGGACAAAGACCATACAGATGTTTAGCTAACGAACGGAAGTATCAGAGTGCTGGATTGCCAGCCTAATCACTATCACTACCAAACTCAATGTTTCGTATATAGATCCAGGATCTAATAAATCGTTCACAATTATTGAAATAATTTGTAAATGGGTATACACATTAGCTTCTATCGCCTTATTAATTGCGCTACAGGTCGGTTAGGATATAGTGACAATAATCTATTGAACATGTTATGGATAGTCGGTAATGATTTGAGACTTCCTCATTTCAGCACCAAGTGCTGATAGATAATTCAGCTAAAGATGTGTTAAAGAGCGTATTAATAATATTTATCCCTTTCTTGTTCATTTAAGCAAACGTAAGCGAAAAAAGAGAGGCTATGTGCATTAATGTTTTTATGTGGCCCCCAGTTAATTGACGCTAGTTAAAATCTTATTAATAAACATTTGATATGATTTTACATAATATGGAGCCAGTAAATAAATTGTTTGCAGTAAAATCCTTTATTTTCGGGTAGGTAGAAAATCTATTTAAATGTACAGGAATAAACATATTTGTATGTGTATATATATATATATATATATATATATATATATATATGTATATATTATATATATATATATAAACAAAACCATGATGAAGTGTTTTTTAACAATAACTGAAAAACGTCATGAATGGTCAAATAAAAAAAGATTCATATTATTTCTTTAATTTGACGTAGCAAACAATTATATTTTTGAAATGTTCTCATCTAGATATTTTTTAAAATTTTTTCTAGTTGATGTACATTTATCATAATTATTAAAATAATTTACACATTCTCTTTTTTCAAGACCCACTGTGCTATGAACAGAATTTTACATATTCTCTTTAGAGCACAGTGGGTCTTGGCAAGTGGAAAATAATTATTCTAGAATTATATATTCTTTAAGAAATTATTATAATTTTATAATTTATTCTTAGTCTCTGGGGTAAAGTAGTAAGATATCTCAGTAAAAAGCTTTATGGCTCCCTATTCTCAACACTGTATTAGTTCAAGTGAGTCGAAATATGAAAAAAATTATATCTTAAATTGTAATAATTTAAAATAATGAATAATTTCTTTACTGTGCACTTTAAATAACCCCATCCCTCTGCGGGATGTAACTCCTCAGTCTTGAGGCTGTGCGGGTACAGCTTGCTTAAATCGTGAGACTTGTAGATTTATTGTTTTTAAGAGACCAAACAGAGACTCGGTTATTGGACTCCGGATTCCAAGTCCTCACTTCTGTTTCTCCAGGAATACTGCCTGCATCGATCATGAAATTTCAGAATGTACTGTTGGACTTAGTAAAATGGATCTTAAGCAGAGACTCTGTCACAGAACTTCGAGTTCTTATTCCTCAGACTTGGAACTGTTGAAGTACTATCTGTTTTTAATCTGTAAAATTTGAAGATGTGCTACTTTTTAATTAGCATTTTGGGTATCAAGCAGAGATTTTCAAATTAAAATCCGGGTTCCTATTCCTCATACTACGAGGGTATTGCCTGCTCAAATCATAAGATTTAAACACCTGCTGTTTCTGAATTAGTATTTTGAGTCCCAAGCAGACACTTTATTACTGAATTCTGGAATCCACTTCCTCAACCGGATACTAAAATGATACAGCGTATTTTGTTTATGTTAAATCATATATCCAGCATTAAGTAAACAATTGGGATGATTTTTTTTTCTGAGTGACTCCAGTATGGTATCATAATAAATTCGTTAGAATAAGATCATGGAAAATGAAAACACTTCTCAACAGTATAGGGCACAGGTACCGGATGGTGAGACAGGGCTAACAATAATCTAATAATAATGTCGATAAAATGTTAATACAATTAAGAGGATCAAAATTTGATACTGTTTTAAAATCAAGGTACAATGATGAAGCAGATTTGGTGGTAGGAACTTTTTATTGATAAAAAAGTAAACTCATTCAGTACGAATTGGTTTCTCTTGGGAAGGCTTTAGCAAGACTATAAGAGAGTAAATTAATAGGTAAGTTTATACAAGTGAACACAAAGGCATGAAGCAACTAAGTAATTATTTGGTAAGTAGATACCTAAGAAGTAAACATATGAACCAAGACATTAATTGACCAAATTTCAGTGGGCAAATAATTAAATACGGACATATACAAAGACATAACAGCTATATTATTAGTAGGTGGATATATAGTACGTAAAATTACATAAAAGCTTGATGCACTGACTACGGTGAAACCAAAAAATAGAATGTGATTTATATGTCCGTGTTTACGTATGTATGCGTGGGTGTATATATGTGTACATATGCATGTATGTATGTAAATATTTATAAATCTATTTAATTTACTGCAAACGTTTGTTTGGATTTAATAAATGAGACACTATTGACATTGAATTTATCATAAGTTTGTAAAATTCCGGATTATATAGGATTTCATTGACACTCATAGGCAATGAAAAATAAAAAATAAAACATTTCAAAGAAAATTTAACCGACTTTGATTGGACTACTGAGTACAAAACGCACTGAAAAACATGAACTAATGAAAATACGAGTAGTCAGTCGGAACTTAATTTGAAAAATACTACTACTGCTAGAGGTTTTTGGAGATAACACTCGTTTATGTGTGTGGATATGAATGTTTTTGTGAATATCAGAGAGGGGAGAACCGTAATGAACATCAGAGATAATATCAGTAGCGGGTGCGAAAATCAGAGAGGAGATAAACGTCGTGATTATCAGAAAGAATGTCAGAAGTGTGTGTGAATCTTAGAGAGGTGAGAAGCTTTGAATTATCACCAGTTAAAAACATATTTAGCAGCAATTTATTTACGTTCAAAACCAATATTTTATCGCAAATAATCCACCAGTTATCGTGTTTTCATTATTTTACACTTTTCAGTATGCTTCTTATATTTTTATCATTGCAGAAAATAATTTAATCAAATTAAACAAATAGGGAGACCAATGCTACAAAATATTTTTTGTGGGATCCTGTATATTTTAGAATATGTCAGATTTGTTTAAGGTTTTTATTTTGAAATGATCAAACTAAACCCTTATATAATAAATGTGTTATTTTGCCATTGAAATCCGTATAGTATTACTTAAAAAAATCGACTCAAGGACTTTCACTCTTTCTTTGTCAAAATCTTTTAAAACTTTACAGCCGTACTTTTATATATAATTAAATGAAATTTCTTTCGTTATCTATTTAATTTCGATGAGTTATAAAAAGCTGCACTCATCGTCGGATGAATTTCGATTTTAAAAAGTACAAATGAATTAAAAATGTTCTCAATCAGTTTATGTTTTAAGACTACTTCTACACCAGTCGGTTACTAAGTTGAGATATTTGTTACTATAAAAAAAGGCTTTAAAAGAAAACGGTTTAGAGCTTCGTCAGTAGGAATCCCCTATTGAGAATGAGAAACATAACGATCTATTGTGTTATCACCACACATATATATATATATATATATATATATATATATATATATATATATATATATATATATATATATAGGTAATTTTCTAAAATGATAAGTGAATAACATTTCCGTTGAGTCTGATAGCCGTACTTTTAGATGAATGGCAATTTTTTCTGATCTCGCACACCTGTCCCGTATCTCATTAATTTATAAATAAACCGAAATTTAAAAAAAAAATTGTTTAAATTGAAAGGCAATAAATTGAGTAGAATATGTATATTAAACTATAAATTTTCCGACTATCAGCTTGTACCATACCGACGACCGTACCGAGTTTATTCGAGTACGTGTGCCAAGGAAGAATAGGAGAAATTTATGGGGAGAGTTCAGTTATAATAAGTAAAAATAATATTTCTTATACAAGATTAAGAGAATTTTAAATATTTTTTTTTGTAGGCAAAGTTACCAAAGAAAATCCTTCGGATAAAATATAATCATTAATTTTTACCTTTTTTGGGAAAAGTCAGGATTATAGTAAATAATGTGTATACTTCTATTTTCAGTATTAGCAACGCCTTGTTCATTGATTTACTAAACGTATTATCCCTTGTGAGTAATTATTTTATTGTTTCAACGTGAATAATTGTTCACGTGGAAGAATTTTTATATTTTATTTTATTAATTTATTATTGGTTTATAAACAGCAATATAAGTTGATGGGGAGGGAAGAGTGGAGGGGGTGGCGATAAAGTAAGAGGTTAGTGAAGGGGGGTAGAAGACGAAAGGGAGGGGTTGCGAGTGAAGGGGAAGGTGGAGAAGAGTGGTGGATGGAAAGGAGAGATGGGGAGGCATTGGGGAAGGGAGGGAAATGGAGGGGAATAAACGGAGATATTTATAACACTGTCATGCGACATTTTAGTACAACTCCAAAAGTTTAGGTACCTTAAACTAAGACTGCAATTTACAGACGTTGCTTCACACTTTTTACTAAACTTCAATAACAGCAAAATATATATTAATATTACATATACAAAAAAATTACAGGACATTCTCTAAACTATTTCTGTAAACAATATCTAAATATATTCACAAGAAACTAATTTATAAGCGAGTATACAGACATGCGCGATAAGTGAATATTGTAAAAACGGACAGTAATGTAAATATTTTTCAATAGAAATTTGATAACGTGGTAAATCAGAAAATTTAAAGATTTGTTCCATTTATATAAATAAATGTTTTTTTCTATTTCTTAAGATATTCGATTGTGAAATATGGAATAATATATAAATGTGTGTTAAAAAAAATCACCCTAAACGAGCGATTTCGATTTAGGGTTGTCTACTTTTACTATAACCGTATTTGGGTAGCAAATTTCATGACTTATATATCCATTTTATTCAGTATGTAATACCTTAATACTTTTTATAATGAACATAATGTACATTGTTACATTATATGAAATGTTCTTCTTTAAAATGGATAGACGAAAGGTCGTACGACGTAAAAACATCGCGCTTTAAAAACGGGCGTGTAAAATCGTGTTTTCCTCAATTATCTGGTGTTTAATCTATCTCTCGTCACTATTTTTTATTTATTATTATTAAGTGCGAGAACACATAGTAGAAGGCGTTCTATAAATCATAGTATGAAAGTAAGATATGGCATGAAAATATCAGATGACAACCATCTCAACTACCTCGTATACTGTTGCGTAAGAACGCGTGCAGTTTACTTAAATTATTGCTCGAGCGGCTTCCGCATGTGGTTTTTCTCGGTAAAACAAGATTTGACGGATCTTTTTCTAAATTTTGAAAAGGAAACGGGCTTTTGTGGAGAGGAAACGGGAAACTAAATTATATTAAGTCTCCTCAAGTTTGAGTTTTGTGATAATTGTAATATTTGTTTTAGATAAAACTCGAAAATAAAAAGGGTAGGACGGCCTGTATGATTTGCGATGTGTAAATTTCTAGGGCATCAAATTCAGAAACATAGTATATTTCTCATTCATGGGAACACAATAGTATACATCCACACAAACACACACACACCCACCCACGCACGCGTACACATACACACAAACACACATATATGTTTCTACCTGACCTCGTATGCTCGAATTATAGGTCTTTATCTACCATACTAACGTTTCAAGGTCACCGTTCAAGGTGAAAGGGGGTAAATTGGGAAAGGTTCTCGCATTAAATTATCCGTCTTCCGGTTATGAAAGTATGCTTTGAATAGTAGTTGTTATTAAGAGGGTTATGTCACAGTAAATAAATTAAAATAATGTTTTTAGCAGGTTTGATAGTATAAACGCTATATATATAGAACATCCAGAATAAAACTTTGATAAAAAAATACTTTCTGACGAGGAAAACGAAAATGAAATAGATATGTGGAAAACTTGTTCTTCATTTCATAATTTTCAGTATACAAATGAAAATTATGAAATGAAGAACATTACTCTAGGGATTTAATAACGTAACCTAACGTTATAAATAGGAATATTATTGTTTCTTTATCTGATTCAAAGCAACCCTTGTGTTAGAGTGATTTTTGCAAGAGTTACTCTTCTGTTAATTTCCAACGTACCTTCATTAATGTCGGTTCAATCGTTTACCGATAGCATAAGAATGGATGATGTTTTTAATATAAATGATGTAACACATATGTACAATAATGTGGTACATATAACAACTTTATTCTACTTCAAATAAATATCTCGACGCAGATATTCCGATGCAAGGCTCAAATTTAATTAAGAAATATTAGAATATTTGTTATTATATTAAAAAACATCTCTAACATTTTTCAAGGATGAACAAACGTTATTTTTTTTTAAATTGAGTCAGCAGATCTATTATTCTCTGAATAAAATGTCATATTTTTGTATAAAATTACCGAAATAATTGGACAAACTGAAAATTAGTGAAATATTTGGAGAAGCTAATCAATTTATTTGACGGAAATTTAAAAATGTTTATGTAAAATACATAACACAACCAGAATGTCGGACTGTTTAGCTTAACATATAATCTTCCATGAACCATGGAATGTTTACTGTTCATATTTTGGGTTAACTAAATTATATAATTCCAACACCGCTATTCACAGAGTATAAGCATGATGACCGAAACGTATTAATTAGTAACTCGCACTATATTGTAGGCGAAATTCTGATTATGGCAAAATTAAATAAATTAGACTTGCAAATTCATTTAGCGAATTCAACTTGAGTTTAAATATTTCCTCATAAAGAATACAAGTTTAATGTTGTTGTTGGGTGTACGATAAACCGGCAATAAATTTTCCATATAGGAAAAGCGCTTGACAGCCGTGAATAATTTCAGTGAAGAGGGAAAGAATTATTTCTCCCGCGGGACGTGGATTGTTGCAAAGGATTTAAAATATGGTTACACATTCCCTTTACTATTTATAAGAGAACTATTACAGTTTCCTATATTTAAGGAAAAATAATTTTGATTGCCATTAGCTTTGGATTTGTTTAGTGTTTATCGCTAGTATCAATATTGCTGCTCTCAGGATAAAGGATACTAAGAAATGTTTCACCCTTCATTTCGTTAACTAACAAGACGTAATGTAAACTGGTAATTTTTTGGTAAAATAATGTGATTTCCGTGCAAGAATACGTGGCAGTAAAAGCAGGTATAGTGTTAATGTATAATGACGTTCTATTTATTATTTATTTATTATTAGCTTTTATGTACAGTACATATGGCGGACTTATTGCTACATGAGCAATCTCTTCCAGTCAACCATAACAATTTATATTGAAATTTAGTTGGTAGACTGTAAGAGATTTTACAATGAAAATTCTTCATAGCACATTAGACAAAAAAAAATACAAAAATAAATTAAAAAAGAAAACAAAATATTGACATGATTTGGGATGGGAAAGACAGGAAAGAGCAAGGACACAAAGGAAAAGGTTTCAGGAGATGCAGGACTTTTTCACTCGATCTTTGAAAATATTTAGAGGCGTGATTTTCCTGATGTCAGGATCCAGGTGATTTCAATTTTTTGCTGCTTGGACAGTGAAGGATTTTTGGTAAGTGGTAGAGGTATGTTTAGGAATAAGTATATATAAACTTCACATACTTACACTTAAGTATATGAAGTTGGCGTCTATCACGGATCTTCAGCCATCTGAGAAGTGACCTGTATTCAGAAATGTGATCGTATTTTCTGAGGCCGAAGATATACCGAATGCATAAATTTTGAAGACGTTCCAACTTGCACAAATATTCTTCATTAAGATCAGGATAGCACACGTCTCCATAATCGATTAATGGTAATAAAAGTGTTTGACAAAGGTAGATTTTCGTTTCAGTCGGTAGAAAATTTTGAAACCGTTTCAAAGAGTGTATCCTGTTGAAAACACGACGACTAACATCATTTACTTGAGGCCGCCAATTAAGATTTTAATCGATCAGAAGGCCCAGGTTTTTAGCACTTGACGTATATGGTATTATCGTAATATTTTGCACTAATTTTGGTAAACTAGGTAGGTTTACTTTAGAAGTCACTCTTTGACTACCGATGATGATAGCTTGTGACTTACTAGGATTAACCAAAAGACCCATTTCATGAGCCCACTGACCAATTGAAGCCAGATCCCGATTAAGGATGTCGATGGTTTTTAATAAGGAACAGAGGTTCGAGTGCGCATAGATTTGTAGGTCATCAGCATAGAGATGATAATTGCAAGAAATGTTTTTAACAACATCATCAATAAATACTGAGAAGAGGACGTTCTACAATTCGCAATTTATTTTATGTATTGTATTTTTTACCGATTCTTATTGAAATGTGAAATTTATAAATTTATAACATTTTCAAGTCGTATAATACTAAAAACATCGGAATGAATCAGTTTCTTGGGAAGATTTTCTCAGAAACTATTGAAGGGATTGTGCTTTGATTTCCATTTTTGAATATTTTGATTTTCGGAGTAGATTTTAATGTATAATTTAAGAATTTTTCAGCATAATATGTCATGAAAAATACCCCAATATTGAAGAAGAATATCAATGAAGTCAGAAAAAAATATTCGTCGGTGAAACTTTTTGGCGTGCGCTACTTACATATTTAGATAAATATGAGAACAATATATGGCAATATTATTTTCCCCCAAAAGTTCTATAAAAAAGTTTACACACAGCACATATGTATAAACACAGTAAAAAATGTATAAACATTTAAAAGAAATCAATTTTCAACCCAGCTCTATGGAATAAATTTTACAAAACTCTCTTGATACTCTTGATTACACCCAACTTATATAAATTAAATTTTCCTTACCTACCGTAGTTTTGTAACAACTAATTTACAAGTTATGACTGTATTTTTCAGTAAGTAAAATTTTACGAATTGACACGGGATGCGTTATAATTTTTTCCGCGAAAAATTTTGGTCTACCCGGGCAAAGTCGGGGATGGTCGCTAGTATAATATAAAGCGTGTTATACAAAATATTTAAAAGCTATGTATGATCATATATATTTATATATATATATATATATATATATATATATATATATATATATATATATATATAGTCTTTAAAAAAATGTACAAAAAACTTTTCCACATCCTTTAGGAGTTTAAAATAATTTAAAATTAATCACATTATCTTAACGTAGAATATAACAAGAAAAAGCGGGAAAATACTTAATCGCATAAAGTTTTGATCCGATGGTAAAAGTAAAAATTGTTGTGTAATTTAAAATTAATAATATTGAAAAGCATTAAATAATGACCTTATCGCCGCCGTGGTATGATGTATTGATACGAAGCATTTAACGACCAGGCGCAGTCCGGATATTCGGGTTCTATTCCCGACCTCTCGTCGAGTGAAACAGGGTTGATGTACTGGCTGGCCGTAATAGATTGCTCTCGTAGCAACTAATCAGCCATAAGTATGAACCCTCTATAATGTAAACAATGCAAACAAATGCGTGAAATCAATAAATGAATAAAACGGCTACGTGGTTTACTAAGTATCATCACACTGAAATATGCATAAGTATAAGCAAACAAACTTTTGGATTTATAATATTACTTAGAACCATAGGTTAAAACTTAATTTATGTACAATTAAATGAAACTACGTGATGTAGTATTATTTCTACTTTCTTTAAGTTTTTACCACGACCTAGATTTCGTTGTATTCTTGTATACTACCTTCAGGTGGGCTATTAGCAAGAACGCTATATTACTATATATTTGCTAATAGCCCACCTGAAGATGTCGTAATACAACGAAACCTAGGTCGTGGTAAAGAACTTAAAGAAAGTAGAAATAATACTACATCACGTAGTTTCATTATATATATGTATGTATATACAAATGTAGTTTTAGTAATATTTTTTTATAACAATTTCTGATTAAAATTATAGCAAGCACTAAATTGTAATAATATAAACATTCAAAATATAACCTGACAATTTATTCGGAATATTTCCTCCTTATTTTATACTTAATCCAATTTAATTTCTTGCTTTACTACTCGCGTAAAAACTTCTCGCTTTCTGTAGATTCCAAGGATTTAGCGATGATCAAACCGAACTTGCAAGCCATTTTATATTCCGAAAAATGAAAAGAATATCACCACGGATGCGATTAGGAGTATAATATTTAAGTTTTTGTGAGGCAAAAACTTCTATATCGATATCTATTACTCGATACTAAGTACCAGATTTACATAATATGGTATCGACTGCGGGACTGCCTATAAGCCCGACATAATTGACAATTGCAGCTGACCTTTCTTCCTCGCCAAGAAATTTCAGGTTGTGGAGATACTTATATTTGTATGTATATAGCTCTCACCAAATTCTTCAAAAATAAAATGGAATTTTGGATGCATATAGGTTACTTCGACCTCGGAATATATAATTCAATTTGTGTACTTTAGGGTTTTGTACATTTCGTGAAATAAACTCTTGTTTAAAAATTTCTCAATTATTAAAAAATCTTAATGTCTTCTTAATCCTTGCTTTTTCTTCGGGTTGATAAAGTACCATTTTTGAAACTTTTACCAATCGATAAATCAATCCGATAGACAGTTAATTAGTCGAGTATCTTCCTTATTTAAGAGTCGTAGTAGTTTTCAAGGTAGTAGTCCTCATGCCATATATTAATGTAGTGGTTTTCATATTTTATCCAGGTGGAAGCCGTAAACTAGAAGCGGGCGTGTCTGATGTCGATCAAAATCTATTTCACGTAAAGCGCTTGAAGCTTTGGCGCTATCATTAACCAAACACATTTTATTTGTACATCATAAAAAATATTACGCGTTGTGCGTGTCACTTTGAATTTTTCTTTGAGATTAGTCAAGATGTATCTTAGTTTCAGGATCATTATCAGTCAATATCAAGATGACAAAAATCGAAATTTCCATAACGATTTAATTTCTGATAAATTTACCACCGCCTGATCTTTCATAACTCAGTTCAAATATTTTTGGCCGCATTTAAATGTCCTTTTCAAATCCATAAAAATCTATTAAATTCTTCATAACTTTTAAATAAATTAAAATGAAATATTTTCAGAATAATTGTGATTTAATTTTTTTTATTTTCTAGAAAAAAATACATAAAGAAATTAATTAGGGTTGAGAATAATTTTTAAGTTTCATATAAACTTTTTTTGGAATTACATTTATAAATAATTGCGCTAATAAAGTTTTTGCTGTCTGGGGAAAATTAAAAAGTTTGTTACCGCAATCCTATTCAAATTGGTTACTTTATAAAAGATATTATTTTCAACGGAAAACATATATAAATGAGATCATCTATTTTTCAACGAAAATTTCTTTTTTCTCTTTTTAAATCTATTCGTTCCCAAGATGTACAAAAATGCTATTACAATAGCAAAATGAGGGTTGGTGTAACCCCTCCCCTCCAAGCATCATGGCGTCTATTATGGGTATATTATGAGAATATTATGTATCTATTATGGATATAAAACACCCCCTTACAGGTTTTATACTCACAATAGATGTACTAATAACTGACTCGACACATAGGCGCGAAGACAAAAGCAGGACGAAAAATATACACACACTTTTTTAATTTGCCTTAAAAATATGACTAAATTTTAGAAACCTCAAAAACTGTATTGACTTTCATGCACTCTAAATGTTTTTAATGCACTATCACCATAGATAAGTTAACCATCCATATTAGTGTTTAACTTATCCATGACTATCACTATAAGATTTATGAATATTTCTCCTCCAGACGTTAAACAACAAACGTACACACGTATATATTGAAAGATGTTGAAATTCATAAGTGAAGTAAAAGTAATATATTAAAAAATACTTTTAAAATAATTAAAAGTACTTAACGGAATTTGAAAATAAATTAGGAATCTTATGAGTTATTTTAAACGGAGTAGCGGACAAATTGTTTCCGGCGGTACCTAAATACGTTAACAAAACACAAATATGTAGATATTAATCAACCAGCCATCGACCAAAAGCTTTATAACAGTTTTAGGGGCTTTCTGAATCGGAAGTACGTGATTGTAAAACAAATTGCGCTACACGCTGTAAAGTAATGAAGTTTATAATATACACCAGAGAGGAAGTTGGTAATACATTTTTTTTCTAAGTTATTATTGAGGTAATTCAAAACGTATTATGATCTGGTTAAATTATGTGGTTATATTTTGATCTCTAATAACGCGTTTACGTCAATTTTTTTAATTTGAAATTTTGACTTCAATATTAAGCATTGAACGTTCTTTTTACATAAAGTTTTTAGACTTGAGTTGCTATTTTAAATAAGCGGTGCAAAAATATTTTTATAACACTGTCTACAACACCAAAAAGTTAAAAAGGTGAAATACATAGACGATAGTCATGTAAATGGAATATAGTAAAAAACTTAAAATACAAATAGAATTTGTGGAATTTAAGATAATTGGTATAGTTTTCCTTTGAACTTTGCGCAGTTTCTAAAAATTCAATGTACCTTTGAGGAAATACTATCTAACATTAAAAAAATAGATCTTTCAAACTATACCTCACACTATACATCGTCGCTGTGGTGTGTTGGATTGATAACATGGCTTATGCCTTTGACGGCGCTGGGATCCGGATTCAACTCCCGGCCGCTTTTAACATAGTACTAAAGTGAAATGACTTAAAAAACTTCGGAAAAAAATTGAGGTACTGCCAACAAGTTTCTTCTATTTTTTTATAAAAAAAACTAATTGTTTCAAATTTATGAAAAATTAATAATTAAAATTGAAGAACCTAAATTTAATCTCTGTAGTCTTTTTGGTTTTATTTGATACCGATGAGCTGAAAAATTCGCGAAAATTTATTGGTAAAATAATTAATCGGCTACTTATTTCAGTGACCTATAAATGATTTATTTGTCGAGACAACTGGAAGTTATCATAAAATATATTTCCTAATCAAGGTACCTAAAAAACATATTTTGGAGAGTATCGAAATAATTTTATAATTAGTGATGTTAATAACCTCATTTTTCACTTTTTATAAACTCACCTCACTTTTTTTATCGACCTATTCTCATTCACTGAAAATAAAAATGAGGTAAAAACTTCTCTTTCTTAGGAAATACAAAAGGGAATATACATTGAAATTAAAGCATTAAATATGGTTACATTCATCATAATATTCAAATGATAGAATATTATTATTTCCTTTCTTATATAAAAGCATGTTTGTCTTTTTTTTATTTACGATTAAGGGCACTCTGTAGAAGATTCCTTAAGAAAATAATATGAAGTGAAATAATATTAAGAACACATCCAGATGACTCTTCCCTGTTTCCCTGTTTTCTGTGTTCCCTCATTAATTGCCACTTATTGACATAATAGTTGTATTTATACTGTTAAAATTTGATAATCTGTAAGATACGTAATTACCTGGATGGTAATTATATGTTTTCTCGGCATATAAAAAAAATGTATTTCTAGAAATAAATTGTAAGTAAGTGGTTGCAAAGAAAATTACTTCAGTTGCGCAATTTTAATTATTAAGTCTAGTAAACAGTTCTTAGGCTATGAGATATATTGAAAGTATCAACATTTAAATAATGCATTGCAACTATCAACATCCAAGTTTTTCCGCAAAAATATTGAAGAAGAAATATCGCACAGTCCAGCTACAATATCCAAGAGAGAAGAAAAACAATCAGTATGAGCAATTACGATTAGGAATGTATTTAAGGAAATGGCAATACTTTTATGTAATAAAAAAAGTAGTGTTTTAAGATTCTTCATTACGTAATAAATTTATTTGTAATGTCTTATTTAATTTTACCTTTATTACATTTATACTTTTAATATTTATCTATTTAAGAATATTTCCGTCTTTAAGCTTTAGTTTTTCTTAATAAAAAAATAATGCTTTTGTTATTACTTTGTTTTCTGTATGTTTGTTTATGTATCTGACAAGATTCTTTCTTTTCAAGTAGGTTAGAGGTACGTATTTAAACTTATTGCAAAATACTAAGATTAGTGGCCCCTTGATTCGGTAAGGAAGTTTTTTACATAGTTAAATAAAAAGACATTTTAAAAAAATATCTTTCAAATTTCATGTACTTTTATACTGACACACTGAATCACTTACCAAATCCATGAAGTATTCCCTATCGAGTAAATTATTGAAATTTAACACCAAGAACCATTTCATAAACCGAGTGGGGGAAATAATCCAAAAAGTATTCATTTATAAATAATTACGAAATTTTTACACAATAAACCTAATTTGTATATTTGTTAAATACCTACTTATTAAGTTTTAAAACTGAACCCTTAGGTTGCGAGTCCTACTCAACCTTCAACATCTTTTTTTATTTAAGGTTCATAAAAGTTTATTTACTGTCACTACCAAACAAATTATCAAACAGTATAATCGACAACTGGGTTAAGGTATTTCACTTGTCACATGTTGGTTGGATACAAGCAATTGTTCTTTTAGCAATAATTTTGTACTTTTATTCCAAGTTTTAGTGACATGTAATTTGAAAAAATAAAAGAAATTTTGCTTGCAATTCAGTAAACATGTATGTACACCTTCAAAGTATGTAGTAATGTGTAGAAGGAAAGACGAAGAGAAAGAAGCAAATATTAATTAATTGTAAATATTACTTAAAGTTATGTATTATGTATGTATTATACAGCACATGTGCGTGCGTACTCATAAAAGTTGCAAACAAGCTGGACAAATAAGTTGAGTTAAATATTAAAAAAGGCAAAAGCAGGACAAATAAGTTGAGATAAATATTAAAAAACATGCAAATTTATCTACTTTTCTGAGCACCTTAATATCTACACAACGACGTACAAATAACTCGTGTAACCTTTTCCGTTGTTATAAATAATTCTTTGGAATTCGAGAGTGATTCGACAGAGTGAATTTCGAGGCTCTTTTTTAACAAGGTTTGATGACATAATCACACAATGATACCTAAACATTCCGTCTGTTTCATAAATTCCGTATTACTGTAATGGTTTTCAGCTAAATTGTACGTCAGGGATGCGCTCATTGAGTCTAATGCGTAAATATATAAATAAATAAATAAATTGATATTGATTTAATAGCTGAAATTCTTGCAAAACGTACTATTTATTTTACCCAATATTAATGTTATTTTTTTTCTTTTTCGGTTTTGAAAAAATATGTTTTTGTAGGATGAAATAATTATGTTAATAACCCCTCAATCCAGGGTTTTGTAAATCTTTATAATGCTAAATATCACATGACAGAAGGAAGTCATAGTTTATTTCGTCGTCCTAAAGCGTGCACGAACATCTTGCAGTGCTCACCTGTTTCCCGCACATTTCCATTGTTTAGGCGCTTAAGGTGGTATCGTGAAAGAAGTCGAATCTTGATACTTTTTCTACTTTGTCTACTTCTTTAAGAATGCGATTATGGAGTTACTTCTTTGTTCACAATTAATTATTAGATAGTTTTGTATTTAATTTCAATGATAAATATTTATTTTGGTTTCTTAATTATTGTTTTTTTTGTTCTTTTGTGCTTGCAAATGCCCAATGTTTCGATACAAACTTTAAGTTGGACATATTTTTTTAAATAAATGAAACTTAGACATATGTGATTCACTCCACAACAAGTTTTTCCAAACAACATAAATTAGTGATATTAGAAGAAAGAATATAAAATTATTTTTATCCAGAGGTGTAAAATTTGACTACAGTAACAAAAATACAATTATTATGCTAGTAAGTTATAAGGTTATGAACATTATAAATAAATATTTATTTTTTTTAACTTTGAAAACACTATTTTCTTCTTGAGAATTGGAAGACGTTACTTAAAAAACACATTTAACGTATTTGAAATTAAACAGGCGTTTGTGAAAAATACTCTTAAAACATAAGTCCATGAATTTTACTAAATTCGTCTAAAAAAATTTGTAAGCTATACATAAATATAAATGAAATAAAATGCCATTACAAATCGACGTAAACACCTAATAAAGACTTCATATAAATTTAGATAGACAAGTGTTATTAAAAAATAGCCGCGATATCAGTACCAGAACACGACTAAATGCAGTTCAAGGAAGTCGGGATGTATTGCTCCTGTGTAAATTATATTGAAGACTACTATATACGTGGGTTCATTACGGATTTATAAATATATTAAGTACATATTTTGTTGGACTTGTATTGTGTGATGTACATGCAAAGTTATGGATAAATCTATCGTAAATGGAAAAATAAATCGATCAAAATTTTGAAAGTTTATTTTTACACACGTAACGTACAAAACAGCTGATAATGAGTGCCATTTTTTGGTTTTCACGCATGTGTACAAGTCTTGTCTTAAGCGTTTCCAAAACGGTAATTTGCGATTATCAATGTTTACGTGCATTACACTCATTAATTCAAAAAAATACCGTTTACTTTAGGCAATGAAAATAATTGTCAATATCACTACTGAATTGAAACAAATGATAAAAATTTTGATTGACGGCAATTGAGGGTCCATGCATTGACAGTAAATAATGACAAATGACAGTCGAATTTTTTTAATATTGACCGCGCCACCAAACATGGCAGACGTGCCTGATCTTGACGTAGCCTTAGCTGGTGGCGTCGATATTATATCAGGACGCGATTTTTGTTGATTCTTATATCGTTATAAAGAGATTATTCTGTGTTATGGAAAGTCAAAAGTAAAGACTACATGGATAAAAATAAACGATCCATTATATTACAAAACATTACAATTCACTATGGATTTATAAAGCGACGCACAAGGTTCTATATAATTTTTCTAAGCCAACACTTTGGTATTACAACGAAATGTGGTTTTCATCTCACCAAGTAACCATTAGTGATACTGGAAGCAGTGTAGAGAATTTTTCCTTCTTTAAAGGGGCCTGATTTGTAATAGGAGATTTTTTTTAATGTTACAATTTTTATATTTTTAAGAAAGTTAATTAAAACTTTTAAATAAATTAATTTCGACAATTTTTATATTCATTTACATTATAAATAACATTGACATATAGGGAAAACTTATGTGTCATATTTACTGTAAACACTTATTTTGCTATGGGACCAACCCACTTTTATAGAAATAATCGCAAAAATCGTCTCTTACTGTTTTTGCTCCATTTGCCGAGTTTCCGCTCTAAATCTATTAACTAGTGTCTTTTCTCCATCCACCTTTTGTGATCTTTCCGCTTGTTTATTCACTGTGAACGTTTCTAGGTTATATAAAGCGGCTTTCATTTTTTTACGCAAATAGTTGTACAAGTGACAAGCATCCAAAACTATTTCTCTGGTTTTATAAGTATTCAATCCAATGTCCTTTTTAATTATTTTAAATTGCCAGGACAGGATTCCGAATACAGCTTATTTTCCAAAAATAGCTGCCAAAATTTATTATTATTGAACCCCTTCGTCTGATATCCATCCAACAACATCAATATCAAACATCATACATTGGTAATTAACATTCCCAATAGCCATGAGGACAATACCATATTGCCTTTATTGTTATAATCGTAAGATCCAGATTTTATTGGCTTTTCTCTTTTGATGTGTTTGTCATCCATAGCACCTATGCAGTTATGAAAAATCCATCGCATTCCGAATTGTCGTGCTATTATTTTCCATTTTAATCTGCAAAAATTCAAAATGTTATTAGTACAATTATTGTGTTATGTTTATTACAGCAGGTAACGACGATGCGTTCGAGATTATTTTGTTGAGATGCTGTATCAAAAAATGCACGATATATTTTTTAATACATTTTACGAAACTTTTTCTATGATACCATACTGCCACTGAAAAAAACATTTTTCATCCCTAATTAGAGACCGGATATGGACCTCATATTCCAAGAAAGGAAATGGTATTGTAATATTTCAATTTTATATATTACGATAATTAATCTACTTTTTTCAATGAAACATTGTCAGAATCTGATAAAAATGAAAGCTTATTACGTTCTGACTTAGAAAGGGACAAAGGGATAGACAGGTATGACGAATCTGTTCCCTTGATCTCCAGTTACCTACGAAACCCTAAAAAATTATTAATTGAATGAAGTAAATTTCAAGTTTTCGCAAAAGTAAAATAGCTAATTATTTCATTTCTTTTTTTCGTCCCCTTCACGAAAAATTTTTTTTTGGTGTTTAATGGTTTGACGTTTAATTTTCTTTCACAAGTCTCTTAGAATATTTGTGAAAAAATCTTTGACTTATAAAATTCGCCACGTTTGGTTTTACAAGCTAGATAAATATGTAAAACAAAAGAACAGTCACTACATATCTTTTCGTCTTATCTTTTTTAAAACGCTTTTGTTTTACCTATATTCTTTCTGGAATGAAATTTTGCATATGAATGCTACTCATTTCAAAGAAAAGCATTTTCCGGAGACTGCTCTCACGAAAACTTCATTGCATTTCCTCCTTGACTTCCACTTCCAGTGAAAAAGATAAGCGTAATTTTGCTGCATGGCAACATACGACAGCCAACAAATTTAATATATTTTCGTCGGTTGTTTACCGAGTTGAAAATATATTAGGACATTTTCGATTTTCGGAGAAGTTTAATTTGTTTTGTGACAAAAATGTTGGATATTTTAAAATATTTAATAAATCTTTTATGAAGTACTCATAAATACTTGTATTAAAAATTGGTTACATACTTGCGTATTGCTTGAAAAATTACTACAAATATTTTATGAATTCAATACAATTTGTATACAATTATGCATGTAATATATATGTGTGTGTGTATATATATATATATATATATATATATAGTGTGTGTATATATATATATATATATATATATATACCGCCCTTTACAATGTTTACTGCAGTTTTTCAAAAACCAAAAAGTACTATTTGGTCACTTTTAGAAAAGTTGTCTTACTCCGTAATTATTTTAATTTGTAGTATTTAAGAGAGCTTTCATTTAGATAAAGAGCTTTCATTTGACATACTGATAATTGTGTCGAGTTACATATTTTTATTGACAACGTTTTTTTTGGCCCATAGTTCCACCTGTATTAATCATAAAAATATCAGTGGCATAAATTATATTTGCAATTTTTTTAGAACTATTGTATTTAAATTGGATCCTAAAAATTAAATTTCGTCATAAATTTTAAAATGAAAAATTTTTAAATTCTCTCAGCTCTTAACATTTCAAGAACAAGCTTACACTTGTTACAATTTTGTAAGAGTAGATATAGATGAATCAGTAAAATGTAGTTACATTAATATTAAGACTTTTATTCAAACAGCGCAAATTTAGGGGTTAAAATTTAAAAAAAATTGGCGTTTTATTTATATAGTTTTAATTTTAATATTTCATATGGCTATGTATTTAAAAAAAACCTTAATTGAAAACCGTGATTAGCAGTTATAATTTTCACAATTAAATGAAACTACGTGATGTAGTATTATTTCTACTTTCTTTAATTTCATTACCACGACCTAGGTTTCGTTGTATTACAACATCTTCAGGTGGGATATTAGCAAGTAATACAACGAAACCTAGGTCGTGGTAAAGTTGTAATACAACGAAACCTAGGTCGTGGTAAAGAAATTAAACAAAGCAGAAATAATGCTACATCACGTAGTTTCATTTAATTGTGAATAATGAATTTCTACAAAATTAACGCCAAATATATTCAATAGTTACAATTTTATTTTAGTAGGGATAACTTTTTTGAAGTTAGGTAAGGAACTTAAGCGGATGCAAAACAATAAATCAATCTCATTACTTTTTGAAAGTATCAAAGGCTTTATTTCATAAAAAACATCAACTTTACGTTCAGTAAGATTGGCATCTTAAATAAAGTTTCGAATTTTCTTACTCTACCAGCTCTTGAAGTTTACAAAGTTTTATCATTACATAGAATAATTTTGAAAAATTAACAAGAAAACGTAGGTAGTGTGTTATCTCCAGTGTATTTGTTAATGTATAAATCATAATGTACACTATATCAGGGTTCTGCACTAGAGTTAAATTTATTCCAAAGTATACGACGTGAATAATAAATCATGAGAATTATACTAAAAGAAGAATGAAAAAGTTTGCGAATATGATAGAAGAATAAACCTCATTTCATAGATACGCAAAAATAATGTACATTATTAGTTGATGCTGATTTACTACAATTTTCAATGTGCTAAATGCACATTAAACAGCGATAATGTTAATTAGATGAATTACAAATTTAAAAATATGACCATATTCGTCGTTCTCGATCAAAATTTACGAAAGGTCTTTTAGGGTATGAATTAATTATTGCAAACTTTTCCTAAGCGTTTGTATTTTAAATTAATTACTTTCCTAAAAATGGCTTCAAAAATACTATTCCGGCTTGTTATTTGTAAACTACAAATTGACTATAAAAATTACAATATATATATATACATATAATACTTACGATTAAGAAAAAAAGACAATTGAAATTTAAATGAATTGATCAATTTTGCTTACATAAACAAAGTAAGCTTAAATAATTAGTTTTTGATGTAAAGTATCTCTTGATATGCCAATTTAAGAAAAAACAACTTTTTTGGAATTTTTGTCATTTATGTTTTTCATTATATGTGTTAATTTATTCAGCTATAATTAATTACGAAACAGAATAGTACCGTTCGTAAGTATGTATTAGAAAATAAATAGAATAATCAAAATAAGAAAATAATATTAATGAAGAAATGACCACTATTTAAACGCCAAATAGGAGTCTGTAACAAGAATATTCTTTTAATTTATTTCATGTTCCCGGATGATATATTAACGATATTTTCGTTGAGAACTTAAACAATTTAATTTTGATATAATTTTGAATAAAGTTAAATAAACACAGTATAATTCTACTTTCTTTTAAAATTATTTTTAAAATTTTATTTCTAAAACAGATAATTCTTATTATCGTCTGATTACTCAGAAAGGTTATCTGCAAATTTATGCAGCTCGTTTAACCTTCTTAACGTCTTTTAAGCATTATATTGCTTTCATTAAGTTTTCAGATATCTAAATAATCTTTTTACCCATTGTCGCAGCGCGAGCTGAATATCTATTAGCATATGACGGAAAGTAATTAATCAGATCCTTTAATTTAACTTTTCTAATGGAAATTGCTGGCGGAAGAATATCAAAGCCCTACTTGAATAATAACTTTATCGAATATTAGCTGAGTTATTTAAGGTATAAGAATGGGCAATTTGGTTTGAAATGCAAATAAGGAGCGCTATGTCGTAAAAACTGATGTAGACAGCAGAACATTATTGATTAGACGCAAATTAAACTTTTGTCAAAAACTACTTTAAAAAAAATGGGAAAAAATTTTCACGAGATATATTTAACAATTTAATCAGATTTTGGTTTAAAAATGTAAATATAGCAAGAACTTATCGATGAAGTAATCTTCCAAAATTATAAAAGAA
This sequence comes from Druceiella hillmani, assembly GCA_039881145.1. Taxonomy (NCBI): domain Eukaryota; kingdom Metazoa; phylum Arthropoda; class Insecta; order Lepidoptera; family Hepialidae; genus Druceiella; species Druceiella hillmani. The sequence continues at coordinate 17,657,502 of JAYKKI010000022.1, forward strand.
AGCTTGCAGATCACACGATTCTCTTGAGTGATAAAAAATATTCAGCCTCTGGGTATCATAATAAAGAAAATCAATAATCGACGGTGTGATATAGCATTTCCATTGAAATACAAGAACTAAATTACACAAATATAAACTTTCGCCTTCATTTCGCTCCTTAAATAATTTACGATACCAAACAAAACAATTTTGTAAGCGTGAAAAATGCCGAAATGTGGAAATGCATTTTTCTTATCACTTAGAAAGTGTTTGTTTTTGACGACTAGCAAAATCTTTGATTCTCTTTGGTCGTCAAATACATTTGAAATACATAAATAAAGAATATTAACAACGGTTTAAGAAGGGTATTAAAATTCACGAGTAAATTAATTAAGATCTTATTTTTCTATTCAGAAATATATCTCTCCCTTTTTTTCGTATAAAAAGCGAGAGCCACCGTTTAGTCGAGGAAAAAGTACGAAGTGTTTCTTGACGAATGTTTTCCCCAAAAAATTCCATTAATCTTTCTTTCCTATTTGGGAGCAAAAAATATAAGCGCATTCTTTCTTCATCGCTACACTCGTTGACGAATAAGTAGAATAAATTTATACAAATTGTTCGCCGAGTTAAAAAAGAGATTATAGAGTTATCAAGACATTTTTTTGGTAAATGTTTATCACATATTTACTTTTTATGAATCTTTAATGAAACAATATAGGAACAAACAAATATTTTCAGAGTGAAAGATTTTACTAAAGAAAATGAAATTTTACTACTCTTTTGTTACGAAAACCAAGGTAATTGTTTCCAGTAAGGTTAGTCACGTCATTTGAATTACTTTCACTTTTAATAAAAATTAGTAAAATAATTTTCATTTGAATGGGAAAAAAACTCTTTTGTTTTTAATTTCACTTCAAAATTAGAAAACTGTTGAAAGATTTCATTCCTAAATAAATGAAAACTTTAAAAATTTTACCCTTCTCTTGATTACATTACTCATTGTTTTAATTTGAATTTATCACGGAACCAATTATCTCTACTATTCTAAAAACGAAGCGTTAATAATCTCTAATGGTTATTTGAGTAAAGTTTGTTAAAATTAAATATTTGACTTGTTTTCAATTTTACTGTTTGACTTGTTTACAATTTAAATATTTGACTTGTTTTCAGTTCGATCAAATATTTCAATTGTTCGTAAGTCAAGTGAAGAAATATTATAAACATGATATCGATACATAAAACTTCTGAAAATACGTCGAATACAATATCAATTCAAATAAAAGTTTATTAACAGAAAAAAAAAATATTTCGTTGAAGATATTGAGTTTCTCGACTTTTTTTTTTCGAATGGTTTGTTGAAAGTTGGCTCAATTTTATTTCACGTAAACTTTTGAGAAATAAGTAGAAGGAAGATTATGTGATGGGGAAATTTTTAAACGATCTTTAAATTTTTCCTGTTTCCAAATTTATTTAGCACATCTTTTTGAAATCAGTCTAATAACACGCTTCTGAATTATTGAAGATGCTTAAAATATGAAATGAAATTAAATTTTTGCTACACAATTTTTAGAATACCTGAATGAACTTTGAAACACGCTTTTTCACATTATGCCGTGTATAAACGAGTACGCAGTTAAAAGGGAAAATAGAGCTATTTATGTTAATCAACCCCTATAAGCTTACTAACGTGTTCGTCCATCTGTAACAGCCGTATTTTACACATATTGTAACTCTTAAGATGTATTAAAAATAACATTACGTAAAAAGCTTTTTGTTTCGTTATGTTAGACGATATAAAAAAATAACGCCTTGTGAAAATTATACATTAGATGTCGAAACGTATTTTCTTACTTTCGAAATTGAAGATTTCTTTTCAGCTTGAACGGAATGGAAATATCTTTGAAAATAAATAAATGGATAGAAGACGCAGGAAAATAAACAAAACGGCTAGAAGACGCCAGAAGATTTATCAGTTGATATTTAATGTAATAAATATTTAATGTAATTCATGTTTGTATAGTTTAGTATAGGAGAGATTTTGGTCACGAAATATTTTAGGATAGTAATGGAAAACGCATTAAACTTACAACGTTCACAGTGTGTGTCACATACTAAGAACGTTCTAAAAATTCTCCAATTACCATAATTAAACATATTTTAATACTTGTATTCTGAAAGTTCTTAATATAGACGTCACTGTAATTCGGTTTAACACGTAATTTGTGAATTTTTTTGAATAAAGATTTAAATATGTTTAAACTTCAAAAATTTTTCACTATTCTTCTTTATAAAACGACATTTCCACGCTATGTGTGTATTACTCTCCTCTCTCTCTCTCTCTCCCTGTCTCTCTCTCTCTCTATATATATATATATATATATCTATATATATATACATATATATATATATATATATGTATATGTATATATATATATATATATATATGTATATATATATGTATATATGTATACATAATCATTTGTTATTTTAAAATTGCAACAGAATTTGACTGGCTAAAAATTTTACCTAGTTGCTCCACTGTGTTTTTTTCAGAGGTGACTATAAGTTTACCAATTTTATCAGATTCACAAAGTGTTAGATATCTATATAAAGTGAAATTACATTTTTGACAGCCTTGCAGACGTATTGCCGTACGTAATAAAAAAATTATCGCAATAAATTTTATGAATTTTCTTCTTATATTATTTTCAAAATACACAATGCAGTTATATACGTAATACGTAATACAGTGCAATGCAGTTATGTACGTAATACGTAATACAGTGGTGTAAACATTAATGAATTGTTTCAGTTTCGCCAAGAAATGTGACCATAAGTATAAAATATAACTTTAATTCACGGACTAATTTATACATCATTTAAACATGATTGCCATTAAGCTTTTAAATGTGGCAGTCGATTTTTTTCATGCAAAGCGAATTTATTTGCGTAGTAATTAACCAGATGCTTTCATTTAACTTTGCTAATGAATGCTGCAGTTGGAAAATTATTAAAGCTTTGTTTGAATAATAACGCCAGTAAATCTGTATATGATATGGGGTTAGTTTGCGTTGAAAATGTTGATGAGGGTTGTTAGTAATTACGTCCTCATTTGAAGGTAACAGCCGGACAAGTTATTTGTTGCACACATGGCTAAAGGTTAATATTCAATCGTTTCCAAAATTTAATTTTCGTCGATCTGCACGCATTTTAATGTTATTTAATGTTAAATGAATCAAACTATAGTAGTGCATGTTTGTAGTTTCGTGTATTTTATTAAACAATATGTTTTGTTTACGCAGATTGAATAAAAAAGTGCTTAGGCATTGAACTCAGTTTACAATCCACTGAATTTCTAATAGAATTGTCGTAAATGCGTTCTCATTGACACAAGAACCGTATAAATAACAAACAATAAATAAGCAATGTAAAATAAAAATATTTCTATAACAAAATTTTAATTGCAATTTTCGAAAATAATCGTGTAAACGTGGAAATATGGTTTAGTAGCAGGTAATAATTAAAAGTAAAGTTTACTTTTGCTGTAACTTCTTTCTCGTTATTCTTTGGCCTTTTTGAAAATGTATCTCATTGAGAAACTTTAAGAAAAATGTTTTCGACCTATTTTCTTTAAAGATTTTATAATCAAATCCGTGGAAATTTTGATATATTTCCGCTTGTTATCTGTAAATGTCATAACTGTCGATTTGTTAAAAGATGACAGATATTTAGGCACAACATTACTTTAATTCAACACAACATTAGTTCAAATGTTAATGGTAAAATAAATTGAATTGAAAACCGACACATTCATCTAACAATGTCATTTAAAATATCCTTAATATCCTAAAAATGTTGTAATAAACATCTTTCCACAAAATTGGAGAAGGTGTTAAAACTGTATATACATTGAAAAAAAATAATTTTTTTAATTAATGTTGAATACTTCTGTGATCTTGAACGTCATAAAATATGATATATGAAAAAAAAAACATATTATTTATTGCGCTGGCAGTTAATTACATAAAATATTGACCACACACTCGCGTAAATGGGCACGATATACGAACGCATTAAGCGTTGTGAGGTCCGAAAAGAATTCCATATTTCGGATTGTTGGTTAAAATTCCTTTTTTTAAATTTGGTTGCTCTAGCTTCAATAATCATAATATTACCATTTATACCCATAACATATTATATTAAAAAAATAGTAAAAGTGATCGATTACTTAATTTTTTTCCTTTTAGATAATAGCGAAATGTTTTCCAACTGAAGTTTCTATCAGTGTTTTCTTTTATGTGAACTAAAATGACTGAGTGACTGAGTGTAAACATTTTCCGGAAATCGTACGAAAAAAGCAATCCTTCAAAATGGGACCACCATTTCTAAGGAAACGTTAAGAAAAGTGACATTAAATTTATATTAATTAATTTTTACAAACAAATATTATAACGCATATTTTTAATTCTTGAATGTGTATCGAAACGTTTGTAAGCTGTGAAAAACGTTTCACTCTTTATTTTACTGTATTAACTAGATAATACTAGTATCTTGTTTGCTTAGAAACATTGTGAGCTTACTGGCATTTATATAAGTCGAGCGGGCAATTTTAAAATTATGCGGTGAATTTTGTTTAGTCAGGTTATGAAGATTTATAATCGAATAATCTCGAATATGCAAGAAAAATGTGTTCATCACCCCTTATTTCCTAAATTCTTAAATCAAAAATTGAGAAAAAATATGGTTTAATAGATGCCGATGTATCTATGATAATAGTTGTCATAATTTTTTAAATATGTACCATGATTTTAGAACTATGAAAGATATTTACGTTTTTCTGAATTCATAGCCGATTTTCTTAGAAACCATGGGAATATATGATTAACTTCTCTTAAACATTTACATTATTAAAGAGGGGACAAATAAAGCTTTAATTTTTTCTTTAATTTTATTCTATATGAGTATAAGAAGACATTTTGAAACATATGCATAAATGGACCATTCGTTCTTTCCATTTCAGAAACTAGTGACCTAGGTCATAGAAAACAGGATTGGCGAAGTCTGGCTACAATATTACAGCAAGATTATCACGAATGTTCTAGATTTTTGATATATGCACATTAATTTTACTCGTATGAAAGATGTGGCAGGTAATGTAATGGTTAAAAATTCGTATTTTTAAATAGTTTAAGAGAAATACTACGCACTCTTAAATATTTCTAAGTTTCTAAATGTGTACGAAACTGTCACAGCGTGAGTTTTGCTAGTATTTGAGAAATTTTTATTTATTTACATGGTTATCTGGTAATTTTTATTTATTTACATGGTTATCTTTTTTTATTTACATGGTAATCTATTTAAAATTAATTTTTCTTATGAACATTTACCTAACTATAGTTATCGCATTAATAAGTTATGCCGTAAGTTACAATCTACAATATAAAAAATCTTAAATATAATCAACTAATTAAACTAACAGATTTTTAATTATTCTTTTATTACAGATGTCAATAAAAGTACATGCTTGAATTTTCAGGAAAATTTTCTGAAAGAAAGCTTAACACAATGAACATATGAGAAAAAGCTCATCATAAAAGGTGTTTAGTACTGGAAAACCATAAAATGTATGCAATATATTTCAGAATGAAAAGCATGTATGAACCGTAGGAGTGTATAATTAATATTTTAGTCCGCCTAGCAAATAATAACACTAAATGAAACTTTCTTCTTTGAACTTTGGTGTTTGACATCAAAATCATTAAGCATTTCTCTTTTCGTACTTTTGATCACAGTTTTATATATTTAACATATATGTATATATATATATAAAAGTGTTTGTGTGTATGTATATATGTATATATATATATATATATATATATATATATATATATATATATATATATATGTATATATATATATATATATATATATATATATATATACAAGTTGTAACGAAGTTTATAACGAAATCCTTTGATATTAACAGATTTAAAGCCTTCAGAGAGCTTCGATATGTACCTGTAAAACTTTGAAGATAAATAGGACCTTGAAATATAGATAAACAAATTGAATCTCACTTAGAAACACGGATCGTTCGTATCGATTGAATGAAAGTTTATTTTTTCTCTATTACAGCCGAAAGTCCTTATCAGCCTATTAGCCCCAATGACAGTAGCCGTCAATCATACCTAAGTGATTGAGTGCCACCAATTAATTAAACAAAAAGTCGTTCTACTAAATGCCTGATACTTGTACCTAGAGCCCCAACTAACTGAAGATATGTAAATTATGGATAGAATTATTATTTAATTTCACATATTTTTATTTTCTGAAAGTGAGATTATTCTTCATAATAGTTTGAAATATTATATGGCACTGTTTAAATAAGCAAGATATAATAAAGTGCGTATTATGTCTTATTCTATCTGGTCTTGTTCTATATGCCTTGTTCTTCTATATGCCATACATAGATGTAACATACTAAGTCATACAATTTGTGGGGCCAACAGGGTCGTCGAAATGAAACTCGAAAACCATGAAAAAGACAATTGTCAGCGTCAGTTGACAGATAATTTTTAATTGATGTAGGCAATGAGCACACTTTATAAATATATATATATATATATATATATATATATATATATATATATATATATATATACATATGTGTGTGTGTATGTGTGTATGTGTGTGAATGTGTGTGTTTGCATATATATGTATATAAAATTTTTATGTTCTACCGTTTGTAATCGTTTCTAAAAAGTTATTACGTACTCCTTTAAATTGTTATTGGTACTTTAATTTCCTATTAACAATCTTTGACATTTTAAAAATATAAATGAAGATAATTTTTTATACGTTATGGTTACAAATTGTATCATATTTAGTAACGCCAAGCCCATTTTCACGGGTCTCGTATGGAATTACGCTCTCGGAATCCAATAACATATATTTTGGCAGTCAAACATTAAATCCTACGTTTACCAATAGAAGTAATACGTTGCTAATCGTTCCTGTCGTAAACTGAAGAACAGTTGATACATGGTACATGGGGACAATCATCTATCACAAATAATGGTCCAGGTAATAAAAGGTTTTTAGATAATATCCTGGGGTATTTACTGAAACTCGAATATTGTCATCCATTCGTCACTTTACGAGAATTTCATGAATTTATCCTGTGATCAATTCAAGACTCAATGGATTTGCACAACGTAGAAATATTCTATTCTCGGCTTCAAATTGAAAATAAATTCGATAATTTCGACTTTATATTTCCATGGATATTAATTAACCATGAGCGTGCGGACTGAAAGTATTACAAGCCAATCAATTTATCATCGACAAAAAATTATCGATGATACCGATTACGATTAAAAGTGAGGCTGTTTTTGTCTTTATTATAGATAGCAAATGCTAATATATTTCACTTTAAAGGATGTGATGCTAATATATTTCACTTTAAAGCCTGCAGTTATTATTGCATATATGTCAATCACATCAGTGGAAATTGGAGATCTGCTGTGCTTAATTGGGTTTATTGACTGACATGCAAAATGTTGAGTTTTCTTGTATTTAAAGATGATTAAAAATATTTTAATTCGTCTTGTCTTCTCAGGTTATAGATGATCTATATTATAAATATTTGCTCTTCTATTTTTCCTTATTCTATTATATCTTTGCTTATACACTATTTTCACAATACTGATACATAATTTTGTTATACTTTTCTTGTTTCTTCCCGATATGTCAATTTTAGATTATGTTTATAAATATTTGTTATAAGTATTGCTTGTTTTAACAGCAAAAACTTTTTTGGGCGCTTATATAGTTACCAAAAATCTTTCAAAACCCACCTTCAAACTAACTGAAGCCCTTCGCTGAAGTTGACTGGAAAATTTTTATAAATAATTGTGTTATTAATAATTTCCATACTTTATATTGAAAACGTTAATTTGATTAAATTAATTGTAATATATTTGTGCATAAAGGTAATGTAAAACATCTTTGTGTTGTTAAGAATTTTAATAAAATTTCATCATAATAATGTTGAGAATTTAATGAAAAATGACATGATATTAGATGCATTGTTCAGTATAATTTACAAATGTTTTTATTATGAAGATATTTATATTATTTTTGTATTATACTCCATAGACATCGATCTGTATATTTTTCAAGTATATATATGTATATATATATATATATATATATATATACATATTTATATATGAGATACGTTCATTTTGATGTCGAAATAGATATGAAAAAAGGAAGTAATATTATAACAAATCTCAAAAATTCGGAAGCTACTTTATGGCCAGATAGAATTTTTTTTTATATTTCAAAATTATGAACTAATACCATACAGTTTTGGTAATTAATATACTTAATTGGGAGATGTAAAATTTTATTTAATTTACATAGTTTTAGTAGGAACCATATTAAACCAAATCACAAATTCTGGTAAGGTTTTAGAGTTTTGATCAAAAGAGTGTATTGTCAAATTGTTTTATTTAATTTAGACATTGTATATGTATTGCGTAACAAAAATAATTGTGTCTTTAAATTTTCTCCAAATCGCATAGTTTTCACTAATTTCTTATTGGGATAATGTATCTCACAAAGAAAAAAAATTAACCTAATAAGATCAATCACAGATTCGCCCGTCTTCCCCCTGTCCAGTTATTTGACGTAGACATTTGCAATATGGCATAGAGCTTATTAACCTAAACGAAATATCACTAGTGAATACCCAAAGATATTCTTATGGAAATTTTACAGGAACTAATTAAATTATGCCATTTTTTAAATTTCATGTTTTGTGTTGGAAATCATTTGAAGGAGGAATTTATAAGGATTATAATAAATTTTTTAGTAATTTTATCTAAGGTAGTCCTAGAGATATCGTTGAGAAGATCCATAGAAATATGTTCTTCCCCCTCCATCTCTCACTGCTGAAGTCCAAATTATAAAAAATATAGAGTTATTAGAGGTTTACCTCAAGTTATCGGAAAAAGTCTTGCAAAGGTTCTAAATTTCACAGTTTTTGAGATATGCACGACATTTTTACTCCTATATCACATTGAAGTAAAAATTTGCTCCTTTGAAAATTATGTTAATATTTGTAAATAGTTTCACAGAAATATTATTTTATATACTATTACATTTTTGAGTAAGCCTAGATGTGTGCATAACCTTTTTAGGGAGAATTTAACTCGTACTTAACAGGTTATTTTGTTTTTGAACTGCTTTTAACAAATATTTATATTCTGCTGCACATTTTAAAATTACCACTAAATTTTGTAAATATCTAACTAAAATACCTATGTTGGGGGTGTAAAATTCACTTATATACATAAACATATGTATTTATAATAAAAAAATAAAAAGTTAATAAATTTAATGTTCTGTTTATTATATGTTCAATAAGTAAAGCTCACTTGTGCTTCACATTTCAAAATAAAGAAACTATAAGCTTTTATAGGTAACCTTTTACTTCTTCAAAATATTCACATAAGCACAAAATTTATAACATTAGCAGATTTTCGGTCGAAAAGTTTCAAATTGCCATCCACGCCTCATACTCCCATTTTATGATTTAGATCGGGTCATGCGGCTTCAATGACGCACGTTCTGGGTGGCAAATTGTTTCAAGCTGAACTCACTGTAATTAATGTGGGTAATTACAATTTATGAAATGAAAGGGTTTTAAATTTAGGAAATCTTTTCACTTTTTCCTAAAATTAATTTTTGAGGTTTTCCGCAATTTTTTATTCGTTTTGAGACAAAAGGTTTTGGAGTAACGGATATGAGATAACAGGGTACGAAATATTTTTGCGTTATTCATTTTCAATTAAATATGTAAATGCATTTATATATTATTGTTTATTTATTTTAAATGACATATGTAAGTGCGTATAAATATAAACTTATGATAAGCTTTTTACAAATGTGATTTAAATTAATCATAACTGCTCATAGAAAATGGGGAGGAAGTGAAGTTTTTTCAAATACTTCCGAAATCTATCTTTCATATACTTCCTGTACTAGAGCTGTTAATTTTTATAGATTTGTAAATTTCAAAACCTCTTCCAAAAAATAGAGTCAGTAATGACATGAAAAGATATGAGGACCTATATAACTATCTAATAATGTGTCTCTCAATTTGAAATATGAAAGATTGAATTAATTCAGCAGTGGAACATGGAATTAAACCTGCAATAACAATGAAATCTGCAAAAAATGTAGTAATTATTAGTAGATAAATAAAAAACATGATAATGACGTTTGTAAATGATGCGTTTATTTTAATTATTGCTAAAATTTTATAATAACTTCGAATACTAAGCAATTTCATTATACATTATTGACTAATAGCTTTAAGTCGAATAAATATCTACTTCTTCACTCTATATGCAATATTATTAAAATATTGTATAACGTCTCCATGTTAATATTATACTAATTATGGTATAAATATTGACATAATGTGTGAAGTTTGAGTAACACACTGGTAAGAAAATGTATAGAAACCAAATACAAATTAATTAGTTTTATGTTACAATAAATATATAAAAATATCACCAGCCATTTTAAAGATTAATGTAATTTTTATGAAATTAAGTCGCTATCATAGATTGTCAAATATTTTTTTTTAGATGGCTAGTTTTACATGACAAAATATTGAAATGTAATATAAAGATTAACTTAAAACTACATTTTACAGATTATGGAAGGAGAAAGTTTTTTGAAGATAAGATTTTATACAAACTAAGTTAATATTTTTGGATTTATAACAAAGTAAGAAAACTTATATTTTGTTGAAAAATAAACAAAAACTCGTTTTGGTTACTAAAGGTAAACGTGTATAATTGCAAAGGTCCAAGGACTACTTCCTCTTTTATGTTAAGACCTTGCTTTACGATAAGACAAAATTTAGCGGGGGGACTAATTGACAAAAGCCAAATGTGCAAAAATTCGATGTTTACAGTTAACTATTGGCATGTTCTCACGACCATCTCCTTCCAAAATAATTATATCCGCCCGTTTATAATAGGGACAAAACAAAAGACTTACTAAAGCAAGTGAATTAAGGATAAACCCGATTGGTTTACTATTAACAATAGAGAAGTTCCTAAGAAGACTTCCATCTTCAATCATCATATTTGCTGGTACCATATTATTTTATCCTCAGGATTGCATAATTACAAACTTTAAATCTATACGACGATTAGAAGTTAAAAGTTAATACAATAAATACGTTGCCATTTACAAATGAAGGTAATGAAAACATAATAAAAAAGTGGGAAATCCTGTCAACCAGATACGAATTAGTAATGTAACAAAAAGATATAAATTGTACAAGGGATCCCTTCCACATCCTTTCAGCTATCGTAAAATAAAATTTAATGAATACTCTTTCATTAAATTATATTATTTTCGAGTAATAATAATATCAATACCCAAAACTGTGTGATGTATTTAAAATACATAAAACATGTCACGTATGTAAAGCCGGTTAAATTTGAATCAAGTTATGCTCCATTAATGGTAGATGATGTAACGCTGTAAAAATAATACATAGATAGATACGGATAATAAAATAGATGACAAAATATACATTACATACAAATTAAAAAGAAAAAGTCTAAAATCATAGCGAAGAACTGAAAAGTAATCCAGTTTCATTGGGTCCGTTCAAATTTTTTTTGCTATATTCCGCTCAACTTCGTTTGCATATAAATCGAGCCATAGCAATAAATATTACAGCTGTAACTATCAAACGATGTACTTTGGGTATTAAATCGATCGCAATTGCATGATTGTATCTTCAACTTTGCATATTGTTGTGCTTCAGAATGACGTGCGATATGTCCCTCTTCTCTAATTTTTCAACCATGGGTTTAAAACATCTGAGATGTAAGGATATTTGATTAGAATTTTCAAAGAAAAATGGTTTGGTTAATTTTTACTAATTTAAGAGATATTGACTGTCATGAAACCCTACTTCGATGTGTCCCGATAATCACTTTACCGGTTTATTAATTACATTATTCATCTGTAACAATGAAACGCCTGTTTTATATTTCTTTTATCCTAACTTTTGACAGTTTTTGCGATAAGTACTGTTGGTAATAACTGCTGGTTGGTTGTTTCCTAAACTTATTATGATTACAGCCTAAACTAATTGTTGTACCTCTTTCTTTGCTTGACACTATTTGCCTACTTCCCTTATTAAATCCAAAATTATTTCCTAAATTTTAAAATATTGTAATTTTGGTCGAATTAATTTGTTTATTTTTCAGACTCTGATTCTATTATTAAAATACCTTGATTTATTTACGTTTCTGTATTTTATGAATTAGAGATATACTGATTAGGGTTTTTAATGAATAGCCCATTTATCACCTAACTCACATTATATCGAAAAGAAAATTTCACATTTCACTATTTTCCCACCAATTACAAGATAATAAGCGTAAAGCAATGCGTATTTAATACCGATATTTAATTTTTTTAGCGGTAGCAGAAATAAGGCAAATAATAAAAAGCATATAAAATAACGTTTGTATTTGTGTGGAGACACTCCGTAATATAATATAGAGAAACTAACTTGTTCCTTTCTCTGCTTTTAAAGTGTAATTTAATACGGGTAAAAGTTTTACCGAGCCTAGAAAAATTATTGGGGTTTTAGTAAAATATATTTTTTTTCAGAAAAATACTAATTTGATGAATTACTTCTATTCCAAAACTGTCTACATACCGATTATGTACTTATTTCATAATTTACATTTAAAAAGCAAAATCATGAAAGGCAGCTTCATATTTTTTATATCTCTGCATAAACTATAACAATTTTTGTAATATATCAAAATAATTTTTTGATATATTACAAAAATTACGTTATAGTTTACGCAGAGAATTTATCTTATATTTGAATGATCTAAGATAAATTCAGGACAATAAAGGAGAAAAAAATTAAATCCAAGAATATTTTAAGATTTCACTGAAAAGTTTGCAAATATACGTTTGGAAAATACGACATTGGAATCATGAATAAATTATAGTGGATTTCAATTCCGGAAAATGTCCTAAAAAGAACGTTTTAGAAAAGAAAGTTCGCTTATATTTCATATAGTAAAGAAAATAAAAATTTTGCACAAAAAATAATAAGGAAGCTCCGAATCTACTTTTTATTAGAAAGAATATAAAGCAAAATTTAAATCTGTGAATCCCATGCGGCAAATAAAAAGCTCTTTACATATAAATAGACAATTTTATCCTCTAAAACCATTTGCGCGCTCTCTTTATTTAAGAGCTGGCAAATCATTTTCGTCCTTACCCAGCGTAAAATTTGAATTTACCCTTTATTCGTATAATGTGAAATTACGAGGTGCAGCGAGATTGGCTCACAGCATGTTTATGGCTCCTTTAGCCCACGAATCGCACACCGAATTCTCGTTGATTTAAACGACCTCGTTACGGCTTCCGTCGGGAAAATAGGGCCAGGGTCAATTTTCAACCATTACAAGATTTTTTCAGAGCCCGCCCCGAGTCTCCGATTTAGTAACACGTGTTTGTTTTGTTTTAGTAGACCGTATAAAAATGTAAAATTCTTTTAAGGGCGAAATAAAAGTTTGTGTTTGATGGGGAGATTTTGAAAGTCGCTTTATAAGAAGTGGAATCTGTGCAACCTTGATATTTTCATATATTTTTTTTATATTGACCTGGTTCATAATTTTATATTTAATTGCTGACTTTAATTACCGGCTTGAAATATTTTTCTAGTCAGTTCATTATCATAGATAGATACAAAGTTAAAATATTCGGGTTACGGATATTTAAACTCTCTGAACATATGCATGTCGCATTTATCATATTAAAAAGTTTATTCCATCGCTCACAACTAATGGGGAAAACTAGCTACCTATTAGTGTGGCATCGACTTATTTTGACTACATATTAAATGGAGACAATTTATTTATTCCTGAGCCATCATGGTCAATACGAGGCTTTGCATTCATGGTTTTTCATTCTAAATGATTGCTTGCATGGAAATTTGACTTGCATTTGTATTCATAGCTTTATAATTTATGTAAACATTGTTGCGTAACGTCTTTACTATATCAAATGCTTAGGAATAATGACTGCATTTTTTATTAGAACTAAAAAATAATTTATCATTATAACAATCTCAGGGGCAATAAAGACGAAAAATAAATGACTCAAATTCTCAATAAGGAACATATTATCGACAATAATACTAACTTTCAATGTGTTTATTATAAAGTTGAAATTCGACAAAATTTTAGACCGCCGAGTTTGATCGTTTGCCGTCAAAGGATAACAGTTTCACAACATTTTTACCTGATTGAATATATTTGACGTTAACTTTTTAAAAATTAATTATAATTTAATTATTTACAACTAAACGAAACTAATTGGTAATCTTTACAAATAGCCCACCTGAAGATGTTATCATACAACGAAACCTAGGTCGTTGTAAAGAATTTAAATAAAGTAGAAATAATACTATATCACGTAGTTTCATTTAATTGAGAAAAATTAAATTTATACATGAATTAATGCATGTTTTAGTATAAATTAGTAATAACATTTTTCTTATTTATTTATTGTTTTTATAATTGATTTAATGTAATTATTCTATTAGTACGCATGTAAATTAATTTTATTAATCGTCGTATTTAGAGCGGAAAATATTCTTTGGAAATGTTAACATATTAGTAACTCAACCCTATCTTTTAGACGCTATTTCTGTCAAATATTATTATAATCTTGATATTTGTGATATAAGTTTTTGTTTTATAGAAACATTTTTACTTGTTATGTATGTTGCATTAATAGTGATTACATAACATATATGGGTACACATAAAACGGACATATTGTTTTGAAAATATTTTTATGGCTAACTATAATATAATGGGGAAGAAATATTGGTATTTTCGTAGATTAAAAATGATTAATATAAACTAATTCATAACTAGAAACCAATTATAATTATAGTTATACTGATATTTATATAAGTAATTAAGTAATGCAAATACTTTATGAGTTAAAGAAATTCAAGTTCAAGACGAGGATACGACGATAATTAGGGTTAGGTTATAGAAGTGAAATAGAACATCTTGGCTTATTTTATTTTAGCACTTTTGTACTTATATTTAGTTAATTTAATAATATATCTCAATTAATAATATGTTTATTCAATGGTGGTACTTACCGCCAAGAACATTCTATATAATATAGTTCTGTACGGACGAATTAGCAAACGTGTCCATGAATAAGGTTTATCATGGAATGATCATGAAACGGAAAGTTTTAAAATTGAATAGGAGATATGAAAAAGTGAAAGAATTATCGAGGATATTTTAGAAGAAGATAGAATATGTATATTTTGCAGGTTACGAATTCGTAATAATTTAAGTCTGATATCCATATTTTTTGATCCTAAAATAAATCAAAATCAAATATTTTAAAATTATTTTCATTTATTGTGTAGTTGCATGATTAAATTTACATAATGTGCATATCTGTGATCTAGAATACGCAAAAGTAAGACTTGTCAAGTATATTCTTTGGACTGAAAAGCAAAAGGTATTAAATATGTTTCAGATTATGGATATTGAAGAAAATATAAATTCTTTCATCATATTAAATTCATAGATCAAAAAAGGTTTTTTAGGGCAGAACATAAATATGCAAATAGCGGTTAATGATCAGTTATGGTAGAACAATAATGCAGGCTCAAGATAGAAATTGTTATTCGGGATTAAAAACCCTGCGGATTATTTTGATTAATCAAATAGTTATTTCTACTGCCTCAAAACGTTTAAACAATAAATGATGAAAATTTATGGGTCTCCATAGATTATAGTGTCACTTCCATTGTAATTTTTTAAACTAAAAGTAATGCCATATTTGTCTACATTTATACGTAACTAACTAAAATACTAGTTTATTTAAAACTGTTTTTTTCCTGAAAAAAAATAATTAAAATATTTCTAAAATATTTTGTATTGGAATTTTCGTTAGTGTACAGCCCAGGGTTCTTTTACTTCTATAACCGGACGTAAATTTAGCGTAATATAATCGTTTTTATATTACTGTGCTTTTAGTAATTAAATATTCCAACGCTCAAGAGTGGGTTTCCAATTAAAATTAAAATTTTCGAAGGTATCATCGAGACACCTGTCCTTTTCAAATTTGTAATGGATGAATCGTTGCCGAAAGTATTTGATGAAGAACAAGGCATTCAACACGATGCAAAGGGTTTCCTGGTCGGTTAAATATTTGCCAAGGACACCGCAATTGCTGCTGATTCCGATGCTCATACAACGAAAATTCTATATCGAATCGCCAGCATTGCCAAATCAATTAGCTTGACGACACACGGATAAGATTAAGGTAATGTTCAAAACGAGATTCGAAACAGGGTTATCTCAGCATCAATAATATTTTCCTTGCTTAAATAGTCCATTTTTTAGCGAGACAAAATTTCCCCTCAAGTCTAAGCTCCTCCTACTTCGAGCATTTATCCTTCCCATTCTTATTTCCGAATCTGAAACCTGGACGTTGTTAAAGTAGAGTTTGGAAAAACTCGACGTCTTTGAGATGCATTGTCTTGGATAAGTCCTCAGAGCGTCGTGACGTGACCGCATTTGGAACGATTAGATTAAACTGGACTGTCAGAATGAGCCAACAATCACACACTTCATTTGGTCACGTTCGTTATACGAAACTGGATCGTCTGCCATTCAAGCTGATCGGACGAGAAAGTGGGTCGTTTTCCTGGAAAGTTCAATGCAAAAAAAAACGAATAAAAGCAAGTATTAATCACATTAACGAGAATCGCCAAAGTTTGACTCTGTAAATAGTCAAAGAGGCTTGGAACCGCACGGTACCCACAGCATTGTATTGGCTAAGGAATTGTCTTCCTCCGCCTGTCCTTAACCAGGAATGAAAGAAGAAGTAAGGTTACGTTAATATCGTCAGATATTAAGAAGTTTAAAGACAAATAAAGACAAGCTCTGACTTGGAAAGTTGAACGTCATTAATGTAACTTCACTTCAGAGTTAACCTGAAAAAATGAAATCAGTTTGATTTATTTTATTCTTTTAATTATTTACTCCAGTAATAAATATGTTTAAAAAAAAAATATGGCTATTAATTCATCTAAAGATCTTTAATGGCCTTAGAATCATATAAGAAAATAAGTTATTAAAAAGGTCACATACACCTGACTCATTAATCCTCTTATTTGGATTTGCAATAGTGTTGCAAATAAATTACATAGTGTATGTTTGGATGGGGTGAGGGGAGGCAGAATTTACGTTTTTTAACGATTTTGCTTATTTATGTCACTTATTTATCATAAATTTGTCGACATATTAAATATTACCAATATCTAATGAGAGAAAGAGAATTAATGACACACAAAAAATCTATCCATTCAAATAGTTAATTGTGGAAAACTTACCTTAGGTATATCTCCCCGAAAAAAGTTTCAAATATAAAAATCTGCTCTGTCTTTAAGTACACGACATAAAATACATCTTCAGTGTAAAAGCCAATAAAATATGATGACTGTAAAGTCAAGTAAAGTGGTTTGTCGAATAGTAATAATTTGATGTGTCCTGATAAATTACGAAGGTCTTCCGTTGAGGGACAAATCTTGGAGATTCGATGCGAAAGTATCTGTTAAATCTTCTTTGGAACATTGCAATACGCTTTGTAACATATTTTAATTTTTAAATAGATTTCTTTAAAATAGATTAAAAATTAAATTATAATTTTAGCATTTCAGATTATTTTTTACTTGACTCGAGTTTTATAAATATTTAAAATATAACCTTCAAATAACATAAATAAAAAAATTTATATTTTTATTTGTTTCATCTGGTTTCAATCTTAGTAGTTGTTTTTTTAAATTACCAAATTTTATTAAGGCTTTTGTTACAAATTACTAAAACCGTCACATGTATTGCATATGCACGTGAAGGTAAATCAATTATTTCTGGATTCTACATTATCATGATTCTAAAATACCGCCAATTTAATATATGAACAACAATCCAATATTTTCAAAACTATAGACGGACAGATAATGTCACCACACCAAAAACATTCCTTTCGCACACTTCGGATAATATAAAAATATATAAGCAGGAACACTGGTCAAAAATAAAACAGCAATCAAGAATTAAAGGACCACATTTTAATATCTTTCGACTAAAAGATATTCCAAGAGATGATTTTGCTGTCTCCTTATATAATGTTGATACAGATGTTTTTCTGAAATTTCTGCTTAGTTTTCGAAGCAATTTCTTTCCTTAATTTGCTGTTTTTTTTTAATATCTCAGAAACATGTAATAATACCAGAAGGCATAGTTGCGTTGAAAATTGTGTATTTTCTTTAAATACTATAGTGGTTCTCATAATCGACGCAATCATTTCATAAATTTATCTATTATAGTACCCAAAAAAAATAAAGTTCGCAAGTACAATTCGCCAAAACATTATATATTTTTTTCCAAATTTAGGATATAGCTTTAATTAAAATATAGGTAAATTGTAAGTTTCGTTAAACATACAAATCCTTCAACTAATGAAGTTTTCAAAATGTTTGAAAAAACTTAAGTATAGATTTGTTATAAGTTCAATATTTGCGCTATAATTCATGCACATTATTTTATTTCGACCTGTATTCTATAGAATACTTAAGTATTTTTTACTCTTTACATTGACTGTGAAAAAAATAAAAATCTGAAGTACTTTTGGCTATTAAATCCAAAACAAAAAATATAATAAATTTTCCTATTAATTCGGTTATTCAACATAATCAGATAAAGCTAACCGAACAATAAAATTAAAAAATTACCAGTTTGTGTATAGCCGATATATAAGTACATGACCACCGTTTGGTTTTTTTCACATCCTAACATTTCCAAGCACAATATGTAAAATAATAATATCATCAAGAATTTGAACTAGTTTATTCCATACATTCTAGATTATACTATAGATCCTAAACCTTCTATATTGATAAATTTGAATTCTATTTTGTACAAATTCCACAAAATGGGTAAATGGATATTGGATCGCGTCAATTGAAATTATATTTTACAACGTGATGTTTTCAATAGGCACTTTGCGTCCATGCTTCAAATTCATGCCGGTGCTTTAATCGAACAGAAAATTTCTTTTAGAAAATCCCTCCTATGATTTTCTAATATGCCTCTATAATGCCTCTAAATATTGGAAAATTGATATTGTAATAATAAAACATAAACCAAATGTAAATAAATATTTACAAAAATGACAAAACTGTTAACAGAGTACGTTAAAGATATACTGGTACAAGATTTGTCTTGGGAACTTATGTCCACTAATCAATTTGCGTACATGTTTTAAATAAATTTTATTACTTGTTAAGGTTATAACGGAATAACTTAGGTGATTCATTAAGATAGTGTCTTATTTATTATTGAAACTCGGAATAAAAATCTTTAAATTCTCTGCTCTAGGTATATGCCGTAATTATATTTATTGGATATTTATGTATGTTTATACATATAAATTAACTTTTCAAATAAATTCAATATATTTTTGTTACATTAGATACATTAATAACACATATTTTTCTGGTTACCGCAAATAGATATTTTTCCCTACACATGCTCCATTCTGAATATTCAATATATTCAGGAAAGACATTCTAATAAATTTTAAATAATACTGAAAAAAATGAATAATAAAAAATAATAATTCGAATAAACTTCATGGTGTCGATTTCCTATAGATTTTTGTTGCATGATGAGTAACGTCATTTTGTCAAATATTTGTTGCATTCGGAAAATTTAATTATTATCATTTTTCACAACGCGTCCAAAAAAGCATAACTTCAAATAAGAGCCATCTAAAAAACGATGCTATTGACAACATCCTGCACTTTGAAGTCGATCAGTCAGGTAAATTCAGGTTTTCAGTTTTTTTATTATTGCCTGTTTTGCTTGAAGTATGTATTAAAAGGTGAGCTTAACAGTTTCAAAGATTTTGCTAAAGATATCTTCAAAAATATGTGTATATCCTCACTCCTTTCTTTGAATCTGTTAAAGTATAAATTAAGAAAAATAGCGTTACCCAAAAATTTACCAAAAAACTGTGTGGGTGGTTCGCGTAACTCGTAGTGTTTCAAAATTATACGACTCTGAAAAATGTACTAAGCAAAATATTTTTCATTTTGAAAAATAATATTAATGACAATATTGTGTATTCTTAAATGTTTATACATGTCAAAAGTCAATAGAATCCTCCTTACGAATTCTATTCCGAATCAACAGGTTCTATTAAATTTTGTATGTTCGCAATAACGTACGCACACAGACACGCTCGCACGCACGTACTGTGTATATATAAGTACGTGTTTGTTAGCAATTCGAAAAACATTCAGAATTATCTATAATTAAGTTTTCACATCGTACAGAAAGTACACAAAAAACGCGATCGCTAAGGAATCCACGTCAAATTTTTGGCAAATATTTATAAAATATATATGACAAATCCTGTGGTTTCAAAAATTATACATAATTTTTTACAAATCTTAAATTTTATATAAACCTCTTCAGACTCTACATGGCATTGAAAAGGTGTGAAAAAACTCTGAACACGTTTATAAAAATATTTACGAATATTTTTTAAGAATAAGGCAAGATAGCTTATAAATCACAATTAATTCTTAATTACCTTACTGGAAGATATTGTTAAATTAAAAATATATTTTAGTCTAGTTTCTTTTTTAAATATCTAGTTAATAGTAAAATAAAATAGCTTGTTTAAAGAAATTTTATTTTAAGGTTTTGCAAGTGTCCCTCAATTCTACCAAAATATACATAGTTGACAATATAGCAGCGATACTTTATTGCAAACACATAACCAAACATCATCTGAATATGCACGGGACTTGCAAGTTGTTCTTACTTTAGCTTTGCGGGTAAATAAAGTTGAGAAATTTATGTTCGTTTAAAGATGAGTCGTTTTAAATTATCGATCTTATTGTCACAATTTAGTGTTTAGTTATGTATTGTAAAATATATTCCCAACTCTTTTTAAAAATTGGATTCAAACTTATTTATAAATACATATTATAAAAGAAAGTGCAACGTCGGATTTTTTTTTCTATATGAACGTGATTTTCTCAGAACTACCGAAAGAATTTTGCTTCCGTTTTCGTTTTAGAAGAAGTTAAAAATGTATAATTTCTAAACATTTCTTCGAAAAGTGGAATAGTGACAACGAATATGATTGCAATAATGAAGTTGGAAAAAAGTAGAAAGGTATAATACCTTGCTACTAATACTAATATTGATATATTTATATATATATATATATATATGTATATATATATATATATATATATATATATATATATATATATGCACACAGGGTGGGAAATAAAGACCGCAAGATCGTATGTGTGTATATTATATAAAATAATTATAAATATTTTATGCTTTAAAAATGATGTTGTAGTTTTCTAACTACCTTTTTTAAAAGTTATGACGGTGTTTTTAAATAAATATACCTAAGCAACATGGGTCGCGTTAATGTTTGAAACATTCTCTCACAATGTTTTCTACAATATTATATGTAAAGTCTGCTTTAAAGCATTTTGTAAAGCTTTCTTTTACTTTGAAACGATATTTAACAAACTAAGAAAACCCTGTAATATGTCATTCCGTATAAATTAAACTTTTTATTTTTTACATTGCACATATACGTCTATGTGGGTATTTATTTAATAATTTTACGGGTATAATATTATTTATTATATAAGTAATTATTTTCAGTTACTAACATTTTATCTCAACATAATTATTTTTAATATATAATGGAATTTATACGCACAAATACCATTTTACACCCTTGAGCTAGAGGTATTCTTATGACATATTAATAATATATTAATCGATTTACGTACCTCATTCAAGAAGAAAAAGGTAGTACACGTTTGTTAGATCAATTTGTGTAATTTTTTGGCAGTATTATTTAACATAAATCAAACTTAAATAAAATTCTACAGCTCAGTAAAATGCGAAAAAATTGAAACTATTATCGTGTAACAGTTACAATATTTTTTTGACTTTTTAGTGGAATACTGTCTCTCAATTAATTGAATATAATTATTTTTATGGATGATAATGGTTTTGTCAATGCCTGTTATGTAGTACTTATACGAATTACTGATATCTAAAAGTATTCACATACATGTATTCAATATATTCTACATTAACTTTTGATTATATTAGGAATTGTTCAAATTATTTACACTATAGCAATCTTGAAAATTTTCGATATCACAGCATTATAATAAATATAATAAAATAGTGTAACTGCGTGTTTTTTTAACAATCTATAGCTCGGCTATCATAATATATATCAGGCAAAGTTGCAATTAAAGATTTTCGGAAATTACTTGAATATGTCATTTAAAACTCAAATAGTGTTTAGCTTGATTTGGAAAAAAACACTTTTTTATTCCATTTTATAACATCTGAGATCCCATGGAATTAAAATAGTATTATCATTAAACGTTTCTTTTACTTTTTCCAAGTTTAATTTTTCATTTTACTCCCATATTACGAAAAGTTTTTGGCTTGTAATTAAAAATTTATTCATAAAATCCTGTCACCAAAATCACACCATAATACATGTACTATAAATTTATCCTTAATTATTTTAGGTTCGTGAATATTTATATCAAAAAAACATCTGGGACCGTTTGCAATATCACGCAGTTGAAGGGTGCGTCAATGCTAATGACATGCAAATTACAATAAAGCAAGTTAAATGAAAATATTTTAATCTTAGCCGTGAAGTGACTTCTTAAGACTGACACAAATTAAATGCAGCTGAGGACAGATATTGAGTGAGAATGTGATTCGATATCGTAATCAAGTTTCATTACATTTACCCAATTAAATGTTTTACGTAATTGCATTTTAATATAGATTAATAAATTTAAATACACGTTATCAAAAGTTTAAGAGTTTTAAGGAAGTAAATTTTGAATACAGATAAAATTTATACTCAATGAAGTTATTCATAATTTACAGTTTTAAATGAAAGTAATGTATTGACTGTGCGTATAAATATCATATTAATGTATAATGAGACGTTTTATTCCTATTTTGATTTCCAATTAAAAAATTGAAACTTGAATTTTCTTTGTTTTTATATTGCATTTACTTCTTATTATTTACATTTGTAAATTAAATTAACTCATTTATAGCTCACGTAAATGTTATATCAATTTACTAGCTAAAAGTACGGACTAGTGAGTCCTTGCAGAACTTTGGTGTTAAAAAAATGGACGCACAAATTATAAAAATACAATATTCATATTTAAATTTCACGAAGTACCTACCATCAATAGCTATACTTCAAGTGAATTAATAAAAAAAATTTACATCCATTTATGGTATGATTTCATGAAAGTAATAAAATTAATTTTTCATTGCATACAAAATTCCTCGTACGAATTTCTTTTGTCTCTGCACCTTAACAGATATGTGTTTTTAATATTACAAAATCTTTCATAAGTGAATTTTCTATTTAATACCAATCCTTCGAAGTTTTTACTCTAGAAAATGCAATAAATATTAAACCACTAAAAGTTACTTTTTTTTCAATATCGGTAATAACATTATCTAATGTTAAACCTTGGGATACGTGAAATGGGATTGCGAAGGATAGTCATTATTCAGGTAGAATTTCCACGTTTAAAAAAATTAGTTATAGGTTGTTTTGAAACACAACCATTATTTTAATGAGTTGAATGAGAATAGTCGTCAAAACGACCCGTTATTACACGTGAGACTTGATCAGGGGGACTCTGATTTTCTTTGCAAAAATTATATTTCTCCATTAGAACCGTCGATCCATAAACATTATTATCATTGGATTTTTGGCGTCACCTTTGTTATCTAAAATAAGTAAAATATATTTTCCTTGATCATCATCTTTATTTTCAAAATTAAGTTAAAGGTGATATTTTTCTTGACTAGATGTCATCTGTTGAAAATAATTTTGATTATAAGATGAACATTGTAAATTATTTTCATCAATTATTTGTTATACTAAGGATTATTATTTTTAAATCGTTTCAAAGTAGCCCCAAAATTATTACAATTTAAAATTAAATCTTTTACACCCTTAACAACCATATATTCTATCAAAAGTGTATTATAAAATAGCATGAATAGAATAAGGCAAGATAATAATAAAGTTCGTAATGTCTTGATAAAAATTCATAAAATACCTACTGTGTCCAATTGACCACCTTTAATTCGATAAGCTATTATAATCGGGTGAACTTAGTGATTAAATTTTTTGTAATAAATGTGAACTTTTCTATACATTCGGTTGTAAATTAAATTAGGAAAAGATTTTAAAATTTTTAAAAGATTTTAGAAATTTATGACGCAGTGTACAGACTCCATATTCTTCAATAAGTGAATCAGACCAACAAAGATGATACGACGACGTCACAAAATTTTAATTCCAAATTTTTAAGAGCAGTTTTAGTAGTCAACATCTCGAGGAATGCAATTATTCACTATATAAATTTCTTTTCGGTCGTTTTTTTCCGTTTTCACATTCTTTACAACCAGTTAATGTACAATTTCGTAGCATTTTGCTACAAGAATACAAATTACGGAATAGTTTATCTAATAGTAGCAATACGTTAACTAATTAAATACTTGAATATTGCAAAAATTCGGGAAAAGAAAAAATCTTATCTGTTAATTACTATCAATGTTACACTTTAAGCATTGTCTAATGGGATTTATTTTAGAGCCCGTTATATGTATAATTAAGTAAATGCACTTAAATTACTTCAATTCTTAAAAACTTTAAATATTCACGAAAAAACATACTTAACTTACTTCAATTTCTAATAACTGTAAACATTTCACAAACTTATATAAACAGATCGAATTCGGTTCTTTCGTTCGGCTCATATACTCTGTCATATGTATTAGACACTTCTCGAAAAGTATAGGACGCGACAACTAGCGACATCTAGAAATGTTATTACCGAAACACAATATTATTGAAAGAGAATATATCGAATATATTTTATTCGCTATGTGTCACTTCAATCAGCACAAACCTATATACCGATTTGATTGAACTGACACATAGCGACTAAAATATATTCGAATTATTCTGTCAATATTATTTTTGTAATAATAAGTCCATCTTATCCAAAGACTTACGTATTATGAAAGCACACCAGTACGATTAGATTTTTGCTTGCTTATGGATGAAACCGAATAATAAATATGTTTTGTCTCAATGTTGCCGGTACTTCTAGACATGGATTAATTTGGAGTAATTTATGAATGTACATAGGAATATGCTATTATGCAGAAATTTTTAAAAACTATGCCGTAAAACACAAGTAGTCTCTAAAACTCTTATTATTTTTGTCAAATATATTTCATGTTTGGAATCGAGTATTTCTTTCAAATCTTAAATATTCTAAGGCAAAAAAATATCGTACAGAAAAATCTATAAATTCAACATTACTAAAAATTTATCTAAATTCAGCATAACTAGAAATTTATTTAAAGCTTACCAGAAAACTATGGAAGAGTTTGAAAAGTCCACAGTTTTTGTAAATTAACTTTTTTCTTTTATAACTCAGAGTTTGACATAATATAAAACATGATAATACTCTATGAGGCCAATAATTGCAAATAATTTAATAGATATAATGTATTTAATGCATGAAACTCTTGTGACGTGAGTTCTATTCGTACTTAAAAAGTTTTATTCATTTGAAACCAGCTGTTATTTTAAACATAGATGAAATGCAAACTATTTAATTATATATATATATATATATATATATATATATATATATATAAATATATATATATATTTATGTATATATATAATATTGTTTCAAAGTCTTACCTAATTTTAAATATTTCTCAACATATTTCATAGATATTTTTCTTGTATTATTTTAATTTTTAATTAGGTCAAATAAATTTTTTGTCAGTTGACATCTAGTTAAATGTATTTGTGCTATTTTTTGGCGTGACACGACAAGAAAAAAAAGGGCGATGTCTTAAAATAAATTATGTAATATAAAATTTATGTTTTAACTTAGAACTATGACAACAACATTAGAGTCATACTAAAGCTAAACTGTTACTCAACGTGCGTCACTTGCACAGACACCAAAAGGCGCTGGACTTGCTGATGATCTTGAGAACATTAACTTAATTGACGTCAAGAAAAATCTCCAACAATATTGAGAATATTTTTCATTCGCAATGACACTCAAATACTCTTATATATCAACAAAGGTGTATTTTAATCCTCACTATCCGGTTTTGCATAATTCAGTCGGTGTCTACTTTCCTATATGCGATAAGATGCGAAATATTCGGTTTATTTGAAATTCCACAGTTTATTAAATCAAATTGTATTATTGACATATCTTCACCTATATGGAGTTATATATTGATTTTATTTTTTCAAGTATAGAGAGGAAAGATTAAAAATAATTTTAATGGTGGTAAAAACGATAGGTGGTATTATGGGTTGAGAAGAAAGAAATAATTTCCTAAGGAACTAAGGTTGATTTTCCGGAAATAAGTATATGTTAGTTCAAGATATGATCATTCCTATAAATTCGTTAATTCGTAATAACTTTTCGTTAAAATGTAATATCTTATCTGGTTATTGAATATGAAAAAGAGAAGCTTGAAAATAATATATACGAAAGGCAACTCTGAAGAAAATATGCATTATAGGCTTCATAAATCTGCATGTTGAGGTTTTATACTCTTTAAAATAATTCAACAAATTTCTCAGTAGGTATTTTTTCTGACAAAACGTAATCACATTTTTAACCTTGACCCATACTAAATATAGGTAAATGAAAATTTCAAGGGTTCTTTTTAATTTGAATCTGCAGGTCGTAATGAGCAAAGAATTAAATAAAGTTATCTCTCCCGTCTGCAAATTACGGAATATTAAAACTTTAACATCTCATGACGTCAAATATATATTTTTTTGACTTTTAAACCAAATTGAATCAAAATAATTAATGAACGATTTTTTCGGTTCCTTGAACCATATAAATTAAATATTAAATTACAATTTCCCTTTTGCTAAATTTATAATAGAATGGAATTGAAAGTTAAATAAAACCCAAATTACAAAGATTCCGTATACATAAGTAACACATACATATAACAATTTAAGGATACGTGGTATTTTCAGTAAACTATATTTAAATTGAATTAATATCAGATAGAGAAACATCGTTAATTTTTCAAAAGCTATGAAATTCAGAGCCATTGCCATAGTTTTCCATTAAACTTCATGCATAGTTCTACTAAAACTAGACATAATTTAATAGGGGGAGGCACGAGTTGGTATTCTATTTTGTGGACATTTCAAGCGGTATTTTTAGAAGTAACTTATATATAATTCTGTAAGGAAATTTTTGGAATCCATGTAACCTGCACTTTTGGATCGCTTATTTCAACTTTTGACCCCGTTCTCGCCCTGTGCTACGAAATTACTGAAAAAATGTTCGAGTGCTTTATTTAATTCTTTAAAATTTCGCCGCAGATATTTTGACCAATCCTTTTGAGGTATATGCATTATCACTGTGTCGAATTTGAAGTTTCCCTGTGATATGATTTCTGAGGAAAATAGACGTTATTGACAGGCAGAAGTAGAGACGCTGAATCTGAAAAATAGAAGGAACAACCAATGAGGGAGCTTAATTAAAGTAACTGAACAATAAATTATTCATAAATGAAGTTAATTTTAGCTTTAGTTTATTTTATTACCATATAAGAGAATATAAAAAATAATTCCATGTTACATTATGTATAAGTTTCTAACAAAAATACTTTAATAATTTAAGCATATTTCTTCTAAATAAATTGACAAATCACTATCTTGATAGATTACTTAGTTTAAGGATAAAAAGTATAGGGTGGCAAAAATGTTTCTCAATAGTTAAAGAAGTTCAAATATGTTTCATTTTTATGGGTTTACGATAAACGGGAAATGTGAAATTGCTAAGAAGGAAGTATTAAAAAATCTCTCACTAGCTAGACCATTTACCTCTGCCTTTTCGTTAATTTCAACTCATCAAAAAACTTAATCTATCCTAATCAAGGACAAGATTTTTTTCTATTTTACACCACCAGTTAAGCGGTTTAGTTTTACTTTAGCTTGAAATTATAAAATTATTTTTGGTGCTTAAATTTAATTGTTTTTCAATTTGTTTATGCTCACATTTTAAAAGAAATATTGCTTTAATTGTTTGAGTGAAATGTGTTTTATTTCATGTTTTCAGCATAGATAATTTGAGGTCAAATGAAAATTAATTTTTAAATTTATTTTCTTGGAGTTTTTTCAGCGATAATATTTTAATCTTCGTTCTAATTATTATGTAAAACTATGTATTGTATGTTATAATGTTACTCGTTATACAAAAGAAACCAAACAAGTTCACTTTGCATTAAATCAATACAATTAAATAATTGGTTAAACGAACATATTCCCCTGATAATATATTTATTACATAATAATAACTGCACTTTAATCGTGTATATTTAATTAATATATCAATAAGTAAAGGTTGATAGATATACAGATAAAAGCTAATTATGCATCAGAAATATAAAAAAGGAATATGGGTGTGATTGAATAGAATTTAATATTAAAATTAAAACTTTATTTTTGACTCGAATATGACAATAGAGGACTTCAAAAAGCATTCTTAAAAATCATGATAACCATAAGTTTTCTTTTCCACTTTATAATATTTAACGTATTTTCTTCTATATTTGAATAGTTACATTTCTGCATCAAATAATTAACGCTGATCGCAAGAAGCGAGGTATACTACAAATTAATCATGTGCAAATTAATCATATTGCAATGTTTTTTTCAAAATGTAATTAATATTACCTTCATTACTTTACTTAAAAACTCAATATGATTTTTTTTTCATTGACTTGCAAATTTTAAAAACCATTTTCAAGGGACTTTCACTTTGTAGGGTTTTAATCTTTGCAGACTTTGTGGTAAGATTTATCTAATGAATATTCTCTCCAAATTTAATATTAATTAAGGCTCCTTTATCCTGGAACTAATAAAATAATAAATATATTAATTTTTTAAATTGAATCGAAAGATGATTGCTAAAGGTGAGCAAGGTGAAAATCACTGGGAAAATTGCTTTTCACTTTGCGGTGTGCCTCCACGAGTAAGGAAGATGGAACTAAAGTCATATTCTTGCTTGCTCTATTAAAGAAACTAAACGAACATAATTTTTTCTTTCGCAGTATTAGGAAATTATTTAAATAGGATGGCACAGGCCTTTGCTCTTGCATTGAACACGTGCTGTTAGTCGCAAACCTGACCTTGGACGAATCCCAGTGAAATTATAAAGAGGTTTTGTAATATTTAATTTATATGACAAGAACATCAGTGAATGGTAGTAGAAAATATAACAATGACGCATTCGTCTGCGACAGACCACTGCTATTTAATTAAAGTGGCAAATGAGCCTTTGTGAATAAAGGTATTTTACAATTAATTGCAAAATCAAATGGGATTATAAAGTTATAAGGGTATATATATATATATATATATATATATATATATATATATATATATATATATATATATATATATAAATATATATATATATATATACAAATATATATACACATGTATATATATGCATATGCTTATGTACACATATGCACGAATCGGACAATATAATATATATTTAGTGCGTTAGGGTTTACCAAATAAACCCCGTAGTACTTGTAATTAATTGTAAAAGACTATTAAAATCAAAACATAAAATGCCAGAAAAGGCCAAGTTATATACATTAGATATTATAGAAAACACACACACACATTAGATATTATGAATTCGGGTTAAAATAACCGCGCTGAAAAACAGAACGCAATTGTTTTTGGATTTATTTTTAAGTTTGCTCATTTATCTGATTGTTTGGCTGCTTCTCCCGTAATAACTACCGGGCAGATGTATATTGAGAATTTTTCGCAGCCCTACCTGCGGAATGATTTAAAAAATATTAAGTTTTGCAAATTTTAAATTTTTTTTCATTGTACCATCTAGTGGATTTCCGCAAAATAAAAAGAAAAATACCTATTTTATTCTCAAATACTTTAACAACACCCGGACATTTCTTCTTTGTGAAAATAATATCAAACTAATGTAGCATTCAACCACATCTCATATCATAATCTATTGAATAAAAGAGTATTCACATAAAAATTTAACTCTTCTAAACAAGAACTTACAATATACAAAATTACACTAACAGTATTTATTCAAAACTAAATAATTTTTTTCCTCCTTATAGATTAAGTGGTATTATTACTTGTGGGTATGTGTTTCTTTGAAAATATATTCTTCCTTAGGATAATATTTAATTTAGCTTTTTCATAAAAAAGAAAATTGTAATGACAGAAAACACATTTCCTGTTCCGTTTCTGCTCAAGTCTGAGAAAGCTATTATATATAGATATGTATGTAATATTTTATTAAGATTTATTGTTCTCATTATAAACTTTTAATAGCCTATCCTATCCTATCCGATTGATAAAATTGATTATTTCGGCAAAGTATTTAACTAATTCGTCTGAAAGATCAATTTGAAACATATATATCAAACTAGGCTTACATAAAAAATTGAGGTTTTAAAAGATTTGTATACCTATGTGCTGTAATAATCAGACTATGTAGGTATCATTACATATTTTGTCTGGTTTTCTCCCACTTGTTACTATCGCTTCATAAGATAAAAGTAAAACAAAACTATCTTTAATATTTTTTATAAAGAGTCTTAACAAACTTATGCATAAATATTCAGTCACATATTTCCGTGATGCAATAACTACCCAAAGTTTTTAAATTACATTAACGCCTGTTCGGCATTTTTTACTTTTTTTAAATTTTCGAATACAATGGACAGCTATTCCTGTCAGATTCTCATATTCCATATCATAATGATTAATTCTTAAAGCAGTTTTTAAAGACATATGGCACAAATATGGTTTTACGTTTTTTTAAGGGCTCTGTCCCAAAAAAAGTAATACGAGGAAGCTACGATTGTTCTCAAACATTATGCATATCTTGAATTTAAATAACAAATACCAAGAAATATTTTATATATTATAATAAAAACTAATGAAATAATACAACCAAAATATTTTTGCCTTACCAAATATCTCCAAGCGGGCAATTCCTGGATATCCAGGCCATATTTCAAATATGAGACCTACAAATCTACAATAACAAATATATATCTATAATCACACACGGGTACTCTCATGATTTGAATACTGTTAAGTGAACTTCTAATCGTTTAAAAAATATCTAAAAGGAGTGACAACCTTTTAGGTTTGTATGTTATATATTAATTAATAATTCATACCGAAAAAAAAATCATGTGTGCAATTCACACGTGGTAGAAGTGAAATCTTCAAAAATTTTAGCTTCAAGATATGAGACGAATGTAAAATTTCGGGAAGAAGATAATTGTAGGTTTTAGTTATGATCATAGTGATAAAAATATTTGAGTACTTACTTTGATCACTTTCACTATTTGAACAGTAAAATCATCATTATGCGTAATAGAACTTTCATTTTCCACATTCAATGACGCTTCTCGGCGTACACGAACACGTTCCGTTGAACTTTTGCTGTCTATTTAATCTTGTTTTCCTTTTTTTTTCGATAATCGCGACAATATTCTGCATTCATTTTCGGCATGTTTGAAGAATTTTATTATAAAAATGATGAAGAATTTTATTATAAAAATGATGAAAAAACTCTACAAACGTATAATACGTTTATACAAAACACCACGATTGTGTGATGTCCTTTCTCAAGCTTTGTACTACGCATGCGCGCATAAACACGTGTTAACACACGTACAACGCTGAGACCGTATAAACACGTATTAACACACGTACAACGCTGAGATCCAAGCAAACTCTCGCTATGCCTTGGTAAACACGAGTGGAGGGGGTATGAAGCAGAGCACAAAGAGAACTATGAATATAAGAAACACTGTATAATGCTTCCTATCTCATTTTCTCCCATATTAAATCTTATGAATTTATGTGTCTGTCTCTTTTTACTGTCGCCTAACTCATTTTCTCCCATGTTAAATCTTATAAATTTCTGTGTCTGTCTCTTTTTACTGTCGCTTTTTCGTTTCATCGACTTTCAAATCACAACGATGCTAAAGAAGTTTTCACTTCAAAAAAAGGAAGTGTTTGTCTGTGATTTTCTGATTGTCAGGATTTAAACATATTTTTCGTAAAACTCGATTCCTCGGATGTATAATATTTTATATGGTGTTTAAAACGCACCGAGAAGGTTCCTGGGTATTCGAGGGAAAAAATAACAGAGCATTTACGTATCACCGATACACTATCGCCGAAGACTTACACTTTCATATTTTTGTTAATTTGGTAATTAAAAAGGTCTACTCTCCCATGGTCTGCAAAGTTATCCGGGCGTTAAAAATGATACTTTTCTATTCTTAACATAATATCATTTATACATATTCATTTTTGGCTTGGTAAAGAAAACAAAAAGTATTTATATAAATTTTAATGTTGTAAAGTCAAGTTACTAGCATGACCCTGAACTAAATAAAAACGTTAGTCATAAGAAACGCGTAATGTCTAACTTCCGTAATAGACGTTTCCTGTACACTAATAGGGTGTGAGTATAACTGCTGTAACATACAGAAGATCAGACCAAGATAAGCAAATTATTACAGTTCCATACTCAAGTATGAAAATAAGTAGCACAATAATGGCAATACGTAAAATAAAATCCACGATGGTTTATCAAATAATATTAAAAGTCATAGTTATCCCAACATGCATCGAAGATGAAATATGATTTTTCTCTCCCGGGTCTTATTACACATTGAGCCTTATTTGTCAAAAGTACATTATAAAAACAAATTACGTTAATATCATTGTCAAGTATAATTAGTTCAACGATAATATGTAATTGATAAATTGTGATATCAAACGACAAGAAATTGATCCGTTGAATTATAATGTTATCATATGAAAAAATTATTTAACAAATTGATAAACTCTGTAAAAAAAGTTATAATTTTTATTACTTTTTTTTTAAATGTGTATTGGTTAATTGCGTACAATTATAACTTTACATAAAATAATTCTTGCAGAAATAGGCCTGAATACATAAACAGCACGAAGAAGATATAAATACACGTTTAAAAAAATAATTTTCATGAAATTTTATGTTAATGCCACTGTCGGCAAATTGTCCTCAAGTAAGCAAAGTTCAAAATAAGTAACCGATGGAGATATAAGAATACTGACTTGATGTTCTCGGACCCCTTCCCCTTCCCCTTCCCCTTCCCCTTCCCCTTCCCCTTCCCCTTCCCCTTCCCCTTCCCCTTCCCCTTCCCCTTCCCCTTCCCTTCCCCTTCCCCTTCCCCTTCCCCTTCCCCTTCCCCTTCCCCTTCCCCTTCCCCTTCCCCTTCCCCTTCCCCTTCCCCTTCCCCTTCCCCTTCCCCTTCCCCTTCCCCTTCCCCTTCCCCTTCCCCTTCCCCTTCCCCTTCCCCTTCCCCTTCCCCTTCCCCTTCCCCTTCCCCTTCCCCTTCCCCTTCCCCTTCCCCTCCCCTTCCCCTTCCCCTTCCCCTTCCCCTTCCCCTTCCCCTTCCCCTTCCCCTTCCCCTTCCCCTTCCCCTTCCCCTTCCCCTTCCCCTTCCCCCTTCCCCCTTCCCCTTCCCCTTCCCCTCCCCTTCCCCTTCCCCTCCCCTTCCCCTTCCCCTTCCCCTTCCCCTTCCCCTTCCCCTTCCCCTTCCCCTTCCCCTTCCCCTTCCCCTTCCCTTCCCTTCCCCTTCCCCTTCCCCTTCCCTTCCCCCTTCCCATTCCCTTCCCCTTCCCTTCCCCTTCCCCTTCCCCTTCCCCTTCCCCTTCCCCTTCCCCTTCCCCTTCCCCTTCCCTTCCCCTTCCCTTCCCCTTCCCTTCCCCTTCCCCTTCCCCTTCCAATCATCAAATGAACAAATTATTCATTGAAACCTGTGAAAGGGATCTTAAAGAAATTTACCAGGTAAAATACCTCAGGTAAATGTATCATTTGGATTTGTTAATAATTTTTTTCTAATTAAGTTTCATTACAAAACTTCATTTGTTTTCCAACTTAGACAGGTTTGTTTACAAAAACTAACATTCTACTTTTACTAATGAATCACACGCATTTCAAGTTAGTATTATATATATATATATATATATATATATATATATATATATATATATATATATATATATATAAATATATATATATATATATATATATACTTAAAATTAAGGTGGAATCAGTGTCAGAAAAAGTTGCTAAGCAGAAACTACAAATTAAACACCAAGAACCAGTATAAAATTATAAGTCTCTCTAATTTTCGTATACAGAAATTGTTATTCGAATCAATATTGTTGTTGACAGCAATGTATAATAGAAAAACTGCTCCACTACAATGTGAACAGTGTTAGATAATGAAATTGGGATTTGCGTATTTGTAAATGCTGCAAATATTTTCGAATTTTTGGAAGTATTCAAAAATTTTTGAAGAATATTAGTTGAGATAAACAGCAGAAAATACACAATTTTTAAAATGCTTTTTTTGCCGAAATGTCTGGTTTTATGAAGACAATTTCGTATCAAACTTCTTTACCTTCTTCAAATAACCACAAAATAAAAAGCGCACAGGAAGAAAAAGAAAATAAAAATAAGTGTATTTAGTATATTGTCCCAATATATAAATGTATTTGTAAATTACTCCCATTGGGTTAAGGTTAGATTATAAAAATTTGTTAATTTGGTTTTTCTCCAACGAAGACTAACTTTTACTAAATTCTTTGTTCGCGCTTTAAACCTATGAATTCATATGAATTTTGATATTAGAAACTCGTTAATGATAAATATTTCCTAAAAGACATCTGAAAAATCCTTGAATTTTTAGTCTCCCAATTTTAATTTGTTTATTGCTTATCATTTTCATGATTTTTTTAAATATCCTTTTGTGCTTTAATTATTTACAAACGTTTTCATGTTATTTTTTACTAATTCTATTAAATATTGGGGCTATTAAATATTATATTAAATTCAGATTAATTCTTTTGGTTAATTGGAGACATTATCTGCTCAGCAATTGATTCTTCATCTGCATACATAAATATATATACTAAAAATTGTAAATGAAATTCTTTATCAATTTTTCATGAAATGAAAGGATTTTCCAAAATGTTTATTATTTATTGAAGTTTGCCACAAGTTTACATTCAATGTGGGCTATTTGATACTATATAAATTTGTAGTATTACAAGTAATAAGATGTTTTACTGAGATTGTATTAAGGAAGCATATTTTTAATTTCGTATTTAATTTACATCCTAATTGAGATGTTTCTTTGTTAGTTGTAAATTAGAATTCATCAACTCGAACATAATTTTAAGGATAATTGAAATCTTCGAAGTTTCACACTATACAAATAAAATAGCAATGATATAACGATAACCAGCAAAATAAAATAACCCGAAGGATTTAAGAAATTCAAAGAGGCCAAAATACTGACCTCATGTGTGATCAAATATTTATAAACATGGATATCTACGTACCGTATCAAGTTTTCATTCAAATGGTTTATTTGAAGACGCTGCTGCGAAGAAATTAATTAGTTTTGTGGGAGATATATTTTTATTTATCGGTTACTTCAATAACCTGATATTGTTGAGATCGCAAGGCACAAAAAGTAGCATTTATAAAATAAAATTAATGAGTAGAGAAAAGTAAAGGAAAAGTAAAAAAAAACAAATTATTTGTTTACTTTATTAAACCAGTGACTGTCCATCTCATTATTTCCACTCTCTAAGATGGTTTTATTTGGTCAAAAAGAAAAAAGGAAAATAGGATCAAATATATGTAATAATAGAATCGCATCTAGTTTTAGGTTATTTTATTGACCTTTCTATTAAATATTAAATTGTTTAAGATCAAAGAAATTAAACTTTTTATCAATCAACTGAGAATGCTTAATAACCATTTACATACTAAAAAAATGTTGCGAAAATAATCTAAAATGAACGAAGACCTTCAAAACAATATACTTAGTCGATTAAATCTTATTTCTATGGTACAAATGTGTTTACTAAATAAACTTTAATGAGTTTACAACAGATAATATCTTATAAAACATATATGACGACAAAGAGCTTAATTAAAAGCAGAATTGAAGTTTTTAAAAAAATACATATCCTCAAATATCGTTATTCATATTTGATTGGAATTAATTAATATATAACTGCGTAAATAATATATATGTTCTTTTCATATTATTACATCCAACCATATATTTTAAAATATTTTCCTTTGATTTTTCAACTCTGAAATGGAATGATATGTTTAAAATTCTTTATCTTTTCTAGACATGCAACATTACAAACGTTGAAAATATTTCACTTTACCGTCGTATTTTTAATTACAACATTCCACTTAACACTGACTGCTAAAATCTTGAGCAGTGGCAGTAATTTGCAAATTTATTCATGTTTGTAAAGGATATTGCACCGCAAAAGTTGCAACTAACTACTCAAATTTTAATAATTTTATATGTTTCAGTGTACGTATTCGCTGATTATACGAATTTGATTAGTTACTTACCTGACTACTTATAATCTAGTTGCTACGTGTTTTTCTATGTACCGCACTAAAGTTTAGTCACTTCATACATTTGTTTACACCTGTACTTACTTATCTACCTCTATAATAGCCTCCTAATTGCTTCATTCCTTTGTGTCTAGATGTCTATATTTACTTATATATTAATGTTGTTATTTTCTTGCTTACGAAAAAATTAAAGAATAAAATCGTACGTATGTCAATTTTGTACTACATCCAAACTCAATGAATTTATTCCTCATCACTAAAGAGTTGCTTTTACCACCTTTTGGCTCCATCACTTCACTCTGATTTTACTATAAGAGCAAATTTATGTAACCCTTCATCGTATCTTATTGGATTAAACTTATAATTATTATTCAAATAATTATCATTCAAACTCGATTACTGCCCTTTTATATTCAATTCTTAGGAGTTCTGTAGAGTATCTTTAATTTATATAGTCAGATTCTAACCAGATTTTCGTTGAACCATACTGAAAGTATACTTCTCCAAATAAAGAAAGAATCATTCAAATTGTTTAATCCCGAAGTAACATGCACAAAAGCCACTTGTCTACTGCAGTTATTAAATTTGTGTTAAAGAAAATTGGAATTTAAAATCAAAATCCAAAATATGCAAACAACATCGTATACATTTGCCAAGTCTTAAACCTTACTTATTTCTTTATTCTTATTTCTTTACTTATTTCTTTATACTTATACTTATTTCTTTATTCTTCCTTACTATCTTATTCCTTGAAATATCATTTCAAAAAAATGTTAAGAACTTCGTAAAGAATGTCGTGGTTTTCGGACCATATTTTTTCATAAAAAATTAACATTCAATTTGCCATTTGGAAAGTTTGGAATTGTATCCAAATTTTATTCTATTAGTATCCACACTCGGATCTTCACGAAGTTCGGCAGGAGGCTATGGCGAAAATCCCCATTCATATGCTTTTTGGTTATGCTTGATTCACAATTCAAATTGAGTGACACTTTATGCATCTTTAAATGACTCGTTTACTCGTTTTGTCATTTAGACCAATTAGGCTACCGGCAGTGAAACAATTGAGCAACCCATGTCATACACTTCTTCGTGTTTCGAAGTATTTTCATATTTTGTCTACGAAAATGAACAACAAAATTATATGTTATAATTCGATTTTATTGTTTCATTTTTTCAGTAAATAAAGACTCATTCATTCTTCTAGTATCTAAGGCATGAAATAGTTTTCAAAATCCATGACATTTGTAAACACAGTCTGTCTCAGGTAACATTGATTTCACATTATTTATTTTACAAAAATAATGAAAAGAACGTAAAGCAATTTTTCTGTGTTGTATGTTCTTACATCTTCAAATCAATTAATATTATATAAAAATCAAATTTTAAGCAAATGTGTAACGCAGCTGTTATTATCAAATAGCTACCCAGTTTTTTCACTTTTGCAAACAAGTGTTCATTTTCAGTTTGCTATTTACAAATCTAGGCTGAATTATGATAATGAAGTTCATTTGTATCGAATTTGTGCTTAAACCCTTCTTTTGGAAATATCATGAAAAATTACATTTCTGGTTCTATGAAAAAAGTTAAAAAAATACTGGTCGATATTCCACTCTTTAGTTAATTTTAACTAATATAATATAGAAATGAATAAATTAACGTTACTTATTGTTATTGAATACTCATTTTTCGGTCCTTTTGCTTTTGAAAATCATGTCGATTTCATTATAATGCAGGTGCATTGTTTACAAGATGAACGACGAAATTTTTGTCCTGATTTAGTTTTTTATAAATCACTTTTTACAGTATTTTTTTACCCGTTCAAAAAATTATTTCCTGCATAAACAATATTATAATACGTATATTTATTAAGTTTTGAATAACATATCAAGTTATTAAATTTAATTGGTCTTTTTAGCACTATTATCCGGCAATTAAATTTTAGGACATAATGTATTATATTTAGTATACAACATAACATACACTTTCTTAATGTTAATTAATTTTCATTTAAAGCCACTATTCAAGATTATGATGACATCTCGTTTCCGGTCTTTGATTCCCCATCTATAAAATTAAGAGGCAATATATAATC
Organism: Druceiella hillmani; assembly: GCA_039881145.1. Lineage (NCBI taxonomy): Eukaryota > Metazoa > Arthropoda > Insecta > Lepidoptera > Hepialidae > Druceiella > Druceiella hillmani. The sequence goes on from JAYKKI010000022.1 coordinate 17,696,404, forward strand.
AAATAGAATAAACGTGACCCCTGCCTAATGCTTAAAATGGCTCTTAGCTCATCTATTGTTCATAATGTTAATCAATACAAAATTGTTAAGTTTAAAATTTGTATTCTTAAGGTGTTATGTGTATTACTTGTTGATAAGTATTGTGTAAGTCATTGAAACATATATCTAAGTACTCTTCTTGGAAGCCCGCCAGGATAGAAACATTCTTTGCTATAACTACGTAAATGGATAGCCTTCTACTTCATGTTCTGGTTATGCAGCTGCTGTCGAGTAGATTTACGACTCCCTAATTGCAGCTTTCAAGTCAATAAATATTTGTGCAGAGTTAAATTGCCGCTCATTGTTTCAGGTTAAAAGATTTGTACTTCTTTTACCTAATGATTGTATTTAGCCATTTATTTACTGCTCTGTATTTTAACGAGAAATATGTGGATAGTGGATGTTGCAAAGGCTTTTGATAAACGTAAGAAAGGTGACGCTATCTGCACTGATTTCAGGAAGCCTTTTGAAGAAATAAACCGTGCTATATTATATTCTAATTGCAATTTATAAATGGCGACATGCTGAAATGAATTTAATTATATTTGGCAGGTAGATAACATCGCTTTATAATTAATGATTATTATTATTCACCATTTCCATAATGATTTAAACAAGGAACTGTCATATGGTAAATATGTTATATTCGCAAAGGTTTTAAAAAAATACAAAATAATGGAAAACGATACAATATGTAAATATTTGCACAACTCCAAAAATGTGTCAACGACTCTCAGTATGGTGTTAAGGCACAAAATGCATTTATATCCTAATAAATTGTTGTATTCATGCGTACAATTTTCCAATTGTTGTGAAACTTTTAATAGTCATATGTCATCGATTAATAAAACTTGTTTAACGTTGTACTATTCAAAGTCTAGGGATAAATGTAAATGATAAATTACATTTTTAAAAAACACTTGGGATCTCATTACTAGTAAAGGTAGAAAGTAGTTAGATTTTATTTCAATTCAAACCATTCATGGAATTCAAACCAGGATTTTAAAGGATATTCAAAGTTTGTTTTCTCTGTATAATTCGCTTTTCTCTTATGGGTGTGTAGTGTATAACCACAAACCCAATTACTAAGTTACAAAAACTCTTTTTTGTTTTAAATTCAACACTCTGGCTCAACGTATGACACTTACTGCCTACATATTCTTTCACAAGCTTGTTCACAATGCAATAGATGGCAGTTCTCTCCTTCAGCATATATATAATATATATATATATATATATATATCATATATATATATATATATATATATAAATATATATATATATATATACATATGGTTATATTCTGAAACCGTCAAGTATCGATACTTAGTCAAATGAGAAGGACACAGAAAGTCTCGCGTATTATTCATATGAGTACTCCAAAAGTTTCAATCCTTATATCAGAATCGCTTATGAAATTAAGCTGTACGTTGCTTGAATGTTTTTATCCACCCTCCGAATTCCACATGGCCCTCACATCAGAATCAAACGTTTAGGAGTATTTTTTCGCATTTCAATTTGTTTAGTTTGCCTGACTAAAACAACATTTTTAATCCAACGCGCTAACTTTAACCATAACAGTTTTAATGCCTGGTAATTTGAAGGCTTTCTTGAATAACAAGATTATTGTATGTACAAAACAGGCGAATGTTTCTTTTCAACAATATATATTTTTACGTGTGCTAACATTGAACTGGCATCATCTGTCACAATCGCACGGAATTAATTTTGTGGATATATTCCAGTTATCAAGAATGTAAAGAAATACTTTCATAGTTTATTTTATAATATATTCCAAAGATCAAGAATATCAAGAAGTGTCATATATTCACTTCTATGTGTTTCATTTGCAAGAGTGGCTAGTACACATTTCACCGTTTTGTAAAAATGGGATGCCGCGTCTAAAAAATCTCATCCCATTCGTTCTTTCAGGCCATATATCTAATATAAAACAAATATTCTCTATTTTTAACAATATAGATCTAGCTGTGTATACAAGCCTCATACTTCTTAATTTTTTTTTAAATATTTCGCGCCAGGAACTTTGAAATTAGTTTACAGCTCCCACATAAGACATAAAAAGCCTTCTCTTCAATGTTAAAAGTCCGCATATTCTTGCAGATAAAAAACATCAAAATCTGAGCTATTTGTTTTATTTTGTACCATTTTCTGAAATAAAAAAGTGATTAATAAAAAACAACCTAATAAACCGGACGTTTAAGTTCTAAAATATTTTGTCCACCTTCATTGGACTTGCGAAAAAGCCCCTTCAAAGTATTTAGTGGTAATATTTTCGTTTTATTTGTATTGTATTTTGACATATCAATATCAGATTTGTTTCACATCCCGAATGTTTTAATGTTGATGGGCTGTGACAAGATAGAATTGGACTCCCTTTTAATAGTATTTGTCGAAGTAGCAGATACCGTTATGTTTTTAAACTAAAATAAAATTTATATTTAAGTTGAAAGATACCTACTATCGGAGCACCATTATTGATATCGATACTATATGTCTAAATACGGCATATCATCCTTTCTCTATTGTAAAGAGGTGCACTAATTATAAGGTTTTTTGCTCTAGTCAATAGACTAAAACCGCACCCTAAATTAATATCTTTGGTTCTTAACTTCATGATTTAAAATTACTAAACTAATTACGAATAATACAGATACGTAACTTCTACCTAGAATAATTTAATAATTAATGTATTTTTATGCTTAATATTGACAATAATTTTAAATCGAAGCCAATTATAAATTTCAATCTTTTCGTACTAAATTTATATTACCTTGTTTAGCTGTATGTTTTTTGATTAACGACATTATTGAGTATTTGATAGATTTACTAAAATAAGTTTAAATATGACCATTATTATATTATTTTATCCAAATAAAATATTTGGAATAACATGATAAAATAATGGTAACATCTAATAAATCATTTTGTGCTCCCTGTCTTGTGTTTTCGCAAAAATGATAACATATTTATATTTTCAAATCGTTTTGTTAAAGTTGTAATACTACTGGTTGGGTGCTAATAATAAGTAAATAAACTTAATGAATGCATCACAACTTTGCAAATTTTAGAATAAAAATAGATGTTCATTAAAAACAATAGTATAAAAATAATTAAAATTCATTAAAAAATAAGCCAGTTACGAACTTCTCAATTTTATGATAAATGTAGAAAGGGAATATCTCCCTATCTCATTTGATCACGTTAAATACACGTCAAATTATTAAAAATTACAGTAGAATAGATGCGAAACAGGGTGAACTTGAACCACAAATAGTAAATACTATCTACAAGGAAAGCGATACGCTAATTTACAAATTAGTGGATACAGTAAATATCCGCACCTCGCAAAAATAATTACAACAATCTACTAGTACGAGTACGTAAATTAGTGATCAAATCATCCGTAACAAAGTTTGTGAATATACATAACGATCTAAAATGTGCGCTGTATGATTAAAACTTAAAAGGGGCTCCTTAAACGCTCGGCATGATGGCCGAGCCTTGAAGGTTCGCACATGATTATTTGAATGAGATAATGGAACACCTTTTTTTTATTGACGAGTGTAACATAATATTTTATAGTTACGACAGACAGTACACGCATGAAGAAGAGAAGGCGAATGTTTCATAGAACTGTGCATGCGTGAAACAGATCTTATTGGAATATCTAGTGTAATGGAACGGGGTGGAACAAATTTAATGGGCAAAACGAAGCTGATAATTTTGGATGAGGGATAAGATTGCATAAGATTGTATTACTTATTCGACATCCAAAATATCGAACAAGTAATCCAATCTTATGTGATCCCATTCTCGTAACGGTTCATTTTTATACACGACAATGCTCATCCACATAAGATAGATACCACTAGAAGAGCACCCTCCAATGTCAGTATCTCAAAGATTTCTCCCAAGGCAAACGATGAGTTTTGATCCCAATCTAATTGATCTTTCAGAGGTTAGTTTAAAATAAATGTTAAGGAAAATTATTGAGGCTTAATAATCAAAGAAACTCATAAATGGTTTAAAAATATATTGGAAATAAATACAGGAACAAAATATTACCCTTTAGCAGAGTGTGCTAAACAGACTGGGAGAACACATACATGGTAAAGAGGTGTACCTCTCTATTAAATAGCATCTCTCATTATAATTTTACACATGAACTAGTGATAAGAAAAGTTAAGTTTTTGTTTGTTTTTTAATTTCCCGCCAAACTATTTTTGAGAGTAGTTTACAAGTAAACAATTTTTCATTTTAGATAATCAATGTAACTCAGCCTCATAAAGTTCTTTCCATTTAAATTTCATGCATTTTAAATAGGAAAAAACTTTTTTACAAAAAATTGGATCGACTTCACGTAACGACCAAACAATAAGTGCAATGAAAAGTACAAAATAATAAAAATATGGGTATTTACACGAATTTTTCTGGTACATAGTCGTTTTGAAACAAATAAAATTTCCAAATACTACTATACTACATTAGATTTCAAAACGCTGAAAGTAAAAAAAGTAAAGCTTAAAGAGGGAACGAGATTTACATATATGTATATGTATGTAAAATATACTTAGATACTTTAAATGCTCCAAATGTCTGCTCCGATTACAATAAATGACATATAATTAATATTGAAGTAACATAAAATATCATAGGCACTAAAACGGAAAAATAAAACTTTTTTACTACCTGCCTACTAATGTTTAATTACTTTAAGCAATTGTTTACAACTTATTCATCTATCATTCTACTAATATCTTAGTTCCTTCATGCCTATATATATATATATATATATATATATATATATATATATATATATATATATATATGTATATATATATACATATATATAAATATATATATATATATATATATATATATATATATATATATATATATATGTATACCTGTTCATATTTGTCTACTCATTAAGTTTATCACTTTATTGCTTACGTTAATATAAGTAAAACGAGCCCAAACTCGATGAGTTCATTCCTCATCGCTGAAGAATTTCTGTCACCACATTGCGGCAATATTTAATACCCCGATTCACTAGAAAATATATTTTAGTCGCCGTCGGTCGTGTCTTATTAGATTTTCATTATGCCTATATCATTCAAAATCAATCATAGTACAACACATATAGAAGTTCACTGCTGAGGAATTCTAAGTAAAAATAAAAATAATCATTCGAATCGGTTGATAATGGCCGGAGATATGAGAAAATATACAGTATTTTGTCTTTGTATACAAACCTACTTTTTTACTTTGTTGCAACGAGTCCAAATTCGATGAGTTTATTCCTCATCACCTTCCGGTTCCATTATTCTCTTAAGAGCAAATTCATGTTGTCTTCAGACCTATATAATCTATATCATCCAACTTTTCTATAAAAACCGTCTTTTATATTTTCATTGCAAAATCGCTGGTGGCTAGAAACAGTTTTTCAAGGCTAACGTACAACCCTACCACATCCGCCATTTATTTCTTTTTAAATTTTTTATAAAAGGGTGTGGATTCATTGTAATTTGTCAATAGTTAAGACTCTGGGATTGTAAAATATTTTTATATCAAACTCATCGAATATGTAACCAAATATACTTTAAAGATTCTGATTTACAATTCTGACCATTTTATAAAAATATTTTAATATATTTTTGGTTACATTTTTTAACCGACGTTTAATTGATTTTTCTTGCGTTTACAAATCATTTGTATATTGAGAATATGATTAATCTGTAATACACATTCGGTAAGTTATATTTCGAATATGAGAATTTATCTTAAATTCCTGATAAAACTGACCTGAAAAGCCACAATTTCTTAGAAAATATTCGTTACAATTTCGACAATGAAATTATCGCTTCTTGTGATTTATATACAACCTCCAGTTTTCATTTACATTTAAGGACTCCAAAATTTAAAATTAAAATCTCTAAGAAATATTTCACACAATGATGTAATTAAATTTTGATTGTGGCCCGAATTCCCTTTGGATTTCAAATATTTAATTATGAATTCCAAGTTTAAGGATAACATAACTCAATAAATGTCGTACACGGAGTGTGTAGAATGTAATTGAATAAACTTTGGAAACCCATAATTGCAGCTAGTTAATAGTATCGGTCAAATACACCCCTTTCAAATCCATAAAGGGAAACTGCGTCGAAAATTCGTTGAATTATCTCAAATACTCAAAATTATATGCCCAACTATTTTTGAGAGTCAAAAGAGTTAGTATCGATTTATTTAAATATAAGAATTAAATTCAGGATATTTTTACAACGCATTTTCATTCTGTATCACCACATCTATAGCACTAGCTTAACGCTAGATATATTTAGATTTTGTTCAACAAGACGGGAAAACGGTAAACACTGGGCATAATTTCCATTGCTTATAAAGTATTAGAAGGTATATTACCGAGAAAATTTAAATTTTCTTAATTTAATTCATATAGCATCATCATTCTGTAACATATAGAACAATATCGCTGCGTGTTACTTTTTTAAGGCTCTTTATACTCTTCACCAAAATTATTAAATCTTCAGATTTATTAATTACCCTATTTAAGAAGTAACATTTCTCTATGACTTCATCGCTTGTATCTCTCCGGGAGTGACTTTTCTTTACAAATAAAATGTCAACAAAATAATATCCTCTGTATATAAACATTGTCAAATATTTTAACTCAATGTTTTTATTATTTTCCAAAATTTCAATAAAATCAGTTAATACATTAAATTGTAGAAAATAACATTTTTTATATAGAAGTTAACTCCTCAAAAAACGACGAAGTTGGGTCATAACATGCGTAATGTAGCTTTCAGCAGTTTTCTAGACCTCTCGGGTTTATCTTTGAAAGTTAACAAAAATATTTTTATTCGTAAGTTATACCGGCAACTAAAGTATTGAAATTTTTCAAATTTTTCTTATTTTTCACATCCGTGATTAAACAATTAGAGACATATAACATTTGTTTCAAAGTAAGGTGGACTTTGAAGCAAATGTTTGCAAATGAGGGAAAAATAGTCCATAAAAGTTAAATTTAATTTTAAAAGTTCTACCCAATGATATCTCCTGCGATGGAGAGTGTGAATAAATAATTCCACCCCTACTTTATATGTATGGGAAAATACATGAAAAACTATTGTTTTGCTATATATTTATAGAGGTCTCAATTTTGAGCATATGTTTACAAAATTGCTTGCGTATAGGTCTAAAGTTATAAAAAATTCGAGTTTTGCAGAAATACTTACGAAAGAAAATAAGGGCTCCTTTTTTCTAATAAAACTCTTGTAGAGAAATCCTTCTAGGATTAACACACGTAACTTTATCTGATGCTATAATATCTTCAAATTCGTCTAAGTTACTAATTTGGAATAGCTAATATATTTCCATAAGACAAACTTCATTCTTACATTAAACCTCGTTTTGTGATGTTGAAATTCCAGTTTTACATATATTAATGACACTTTCAATAATACACGTAAATTATATATTCTTTCAAGAGGATACTTCACATTTCACACAAAAGAAATAAATAGAAATACTCTAATATTCGAATGGGAAAATATTCGTTTCATAACAGAATTCGTTTCACATTAACACAAATGCTAAATTCTGAGACAAGATCAATTGTACTTGACAATATATAACTTCACCAAGACGTGTATTATATCTTGTTACAATTAATTTCAATATACTTGTAAGTTTGACGAAGTTACCTTTCGCCTATATGACGAACAGAAGTAGATGATAAAGTAAGTTTTCGAAGATTATTTTGAATGTGTATTGAAAGGAAAATTTAATAAATGTCACGTAGCAAATTTCTGATTCAAGGACTTAAATAAAAATTAAATAAAACTTTATTTATTCGATATTGAATTTCTATCTCAATTCACAAATCAAACTTGTATGATGAAAGAAGTCAAATTGTACGTTAAAAGACATAATCTTGACACGGTTAAAATGGGAAAAGAGATAAACTTAAAAACTTTGTTTCCCCGCATTGACCTTAACGAACAGTACAAACAAAAGTTAATAATACCTACGTACTAACACAATATTTCTTCAGATTTTATTAGTCCTAGTTTTATTTACGTTACATAAGGTTCTTTCTCTCAAATGGTTTATATCTTATGGTCCAATTTTATATCTTTTGACATTTGAAATGTAAAAGATTAATGAGTGTTTCTTACCGTCAAATGCGTCGTTACATTTATAGTTTAGAGATACGTGAGTGTGCATACGTGAGTGTGTATGTGTGTGTGTGTTGCTACGGAGATGTTTTGGTACTTACAATTTGAATTACAATATTTGTTTAAAAGTCCTGCTTGCTAACAGAAAATTTGTTTGGAAAAACTAAAATCACTTGGAGCGATTCTCGAATTTCTTCGCCGTATTTTAAATATAATTAAGGCTTCCACGGATTACGTTATTTACGTATTCAGACACGCATACTCTTGTTTTTATGTGTGTAATTTTTAAAATTATTAATTTCCATTACGAACTATGTGGTACTCCCAATGCAAATTTTATTTATGGTTTCTTTTGAACTAAAGGTGAAATAGGTCCAAATTATATACCGTTATTTACAACTATGTCGTATTTAACTCAGTATATGTAAAAATTACATTAAAACAAATGACATATTTTCTTAACCTAATTTCACGCAATATCCCTCATGGAAGTCTTTCATTTTTATATTATTTTTATTTGAACATTGTAATTTATTTTCATACATTCGAACTTTTCATATTTATTCACAACTAAGATTTCATTAAGAGCTACAAATATGTAAATATCAGCACCAGGTTCCGCATAATTGTATGAAAAAATAATTTATTTTCTAGAGTTTAATTTTTTTAAATCCTCGTTAACATTGAAATATTTTTTAACAAAATATAATCAATAACTTCCGCCATGCCACAGTTAGTCCAAAATTATTATTAGTTCATAATTACACTGAAATTGTGTTTCTCAAACATATATTCTGAGAATTAACTTCATTTAAAATTTAATGCAATACTTTATTAATTTTCTGTGAACGAAAATTAAAAAAAACACTTTAAAGAACAAGATACGTCATTAAAACAAATTGTAATTGGGTTTAGCCGCAACGGCGTGCTGCAATTTGGTCTGAATACAGCGAACGCAGGCTGCAATTAGGAAGTCGTAAATTCACTTCAAAGCGAGGTATATTTTGGGTGCTGCAACGGACGACTGTTCGTTTAAATCGAAACGACAATGCATAATCACCTTGTACGTTTAACTTACACGTATAATGAGCGCCCTAGTTAAAACCGGCGCACGTTCAAGTACGTGGTAGAGTTTATGTAAGTAGAGTGTATTACAATGTTGTTAGTCGTTAAGACCTAGAAAGTTGAATACTTTTCAACGGTTAAATTTCCTCTCAAAACACGATATTAGTAGCTGAGTTTTATAAATCTTAATTCGAAACGATACATTAATAGGAGGAATTTAAATAAATCCGTAACTAGCTTTCAGTTTTTGGATTAAATCTCTAATGTTATTACGAATTCATAAGCAATGTTGCTCCAAATATATATTTATTTACTTTAAAAAGCACTGGTAATATATTGTCTCTAAAGTATTGAAGTCCTTTGGGAGACATCGAATCATGTGAAAAAGAGAGAAATAAAGGAGAAAGATATGAATGACCTGAAGTAACTGCATAATCAATTGAGTTTTTCCTTTTAGGTTATTTTCATTAAATAAGAACATTCCTTTTTGTAGTAACAAAACCATAGAAAAGCTTCGCTCAAACTTCTTGAATTGTTTAATCCTTCTTGAGAAGCCATTTTATGTCTACGCAAAAATAGAAAACATATTATTATTTATTTATAAATCTGCTGAATCAAAATCTGTAATATAAACTATGTTTTCTGTTCATAAATAAAAAAATTGTAAAAAATGTTTTAAATCAATGTAAATAATACATACAAGGAATCGGGATCATCTTGGGAAGATTAAAATTGAAAAATGAAGGATCTGAATATTTTATTTCCCTTTTCTAAAATGGTGACATGGTCATTTTTGAATATTGGCTATTGACATACGTTAAGTGTGAGTTAATGTACTTTATCACTAAGTCAAATTTAAATTTTCTACGTCAAGTATTCTCTGAAAAAAGTCTGTGATAGATAGACGAGCGGTAGGATATGTGATTGTTTTATAAGGTTTTCGTTTTTCTCCTTTATGGGTGGGAAGCAGTAAAAAATAGTACAGTTGATGTGAATGCACGCGTGATTTGTCAAAACAAAATTATCACTGTGGGTTTATAACCTTAATAAAACAATTTTAAGAAATCCTAAATACATAATCCAAATAATTAAATCACAAAAATATATTTGAATTACTTACTGTGATAATTGTCACATTTCTACTTACTTTCTACCTTCCAGGATTAAAACCATTTGCGGCACAAATCACAAAACTTTAAAATCACCAGTTACCGATATATCGTTATCGGTGAATTTCTTTTAAAGTCTTTTTAAAGAAATTTAGATCAGTTAATCTCTATTCATCTCGATTCGTTGTCTCTTCCTTTCTCGTCATGTTTCAAATTCTGCATAAATTTTATTTACGTATATTATTTTTTGAACTAGGTGCTGATAATTAAATTTTTTCTTATTTTTTGTGTCATATGAATGAATCTTTTATAGATTGAACTAGTCTTTTTCACTCTATTAGTTATGTTTATTATTAATTTTTTATTTATTAAACAAATCACTTTATCTTACTTACAGGTTATTCAAGCGTTGAACTGCTGCAAGAAATATAGGCACATAGTTTGAAGTAAAATGTAAGTAATAAATTGGTAATAAAATAGAAAAAAAGTCCGATGAATTCAAGTTAAATATCAAATTAATTAATAATCAATGGTGAACTATCAAGGGACTCTGTAATCACATTCCTAAAGCGGTCAATGGAGGAGAAAAACTATCAAAATTGGACATCGCTTGCAATACCGCGCTGATCAACCTAAAGGCACGAAAAACGGCAGGACGGTCCTTCGCACTCTGGTCAGATGAAATAAATTATGACTTTGTCTCTAACGTAACAGTATGACTTGACCTCTAATGTAACAGGAGCGTAAAGCCTTACAAAACCTAAAACCAAGGGGTTACCAACAGAATTATTTAGCAATTGCTTAACCAAAATTAAAAACGTGTGGTTTAAAAAAATACTGATCAAAATATTGACAAAAGGGATTACTTTTGGAGTAAAAAGATAATACTTTTACCATGTTTTCTTGTAATCTGCATAACATATGCAATATATTATGTTTTCAAATACCAATTTAATTTACGATTTATTTTACATTTGAAACTCAGTAGTGGATAATCAAATTCACAGTAGTGAATAATAAAACTCAGGAGTGGATAATAACCGTCTCAGTGGTGGATAATAAATCTCAGTAGTGAATAATAAAAGTCTCAGTAATGGATAATGCAACTCAGTAGTGGATAATAAAAGTCTCAGTAATGGATAATGCAACTCAGTAGTGGATAATAAAAGTCTCAGTAATGGATAATACAACTCAGTAGTGGATAATAAAAGGCTTTAAAATTTTCTTCCACTGCGAACTAAAATACGAATTTGTCAAACTTTACTTCTACCTATTCTTGTTTATGGGGATGTGTGCTATTCTAATCTTAATGAACATTTACTCAATAAATTAGAACGAATTAAAAAACAAATTAACGTATATCCGAGTATCGTTCACATCTTAAACGGTTAAAGATTCTTGATCAACGCAAACTTCATCTTCTATGTTTTGTATATAATATCCTCAATAATCTCGTCATATATACATACCTTAAATCTAGATTCCTATACCTGTCATCCCACGACCTCGAACTATGATCCAAAAATAAGTATACCCTCCTAATCCCTCAACATAGAACTGAATTTTATGGCAAATCATTCACCGTACATTCCATTCGATTGTGGAATGAACTGACTACAAATATACAAAGTGCGCCCGCGTTATCTGTGTTCAAAAGTCCTCTGAAAATACATTATCTATCATCATTTTTAAGATCCTAATCCCTTCCATTATGACCCATCCTTGTCTCTCCCTACTCCTAAAGTGTCGTTTTGCTCTGGTTTTTAATTAATATTATTTTATTACCACATAATATTATATATTTTATTTTTAAGTAGAATTAATTAATGTTTCAAAATCACGCACAGTCTGCCATCCAATTCATTGTGGTCGACTGTAAGAGATTGCTCTTGTAGCAATAAGTGTATACTTAGTTTTCTAAGCTTGCAGAAATAAATAATAAATAAATAAATGATTTTCCAGCAAGAAAAATTTCATTGAAATAAAATTTTAAACACACAGTAAAAAAAAGTGTAATATAAATTTTCAAGCTATTGTTTAATTTTTTTATTGAAGCCTGATCTACGAACTTAAAAGTTTTGAATAAATATTTATCTATTTACCGTGGTTTGATATTTAAAAAAAAAACAGAAAATAATTATTCACTTATAATATAGATGTTCGTAATGAATCCTTTTTATTTTATATATATTTTTCTACTAAATTTCACTTTATTTTGCGTTTTAATAGGCAGTTTTCATATTTACAAATTTATTTATAATTAAGTTAATACAAGGATTATAAAAAACTCACGAAGTATTATAATGAGGAGAAACAGGAACATTTAAAGCATGTCGTGCTTTAATGTATTAAGTCGTGTACTATAACCATAAGGTAGATTTCCTCAGGCAATGTACAGTTAAAATTAGCTCTATAATATAGAAAAAAAGAAATGCACAACACAGACCGTCGCTAGCTTGCAGTAGATTCATTAAATATATAATTAATATATATGTGTATATATATATATATATATATATATATATATATATATATATATATATTATCTTTCTATTTTCTATGGTAATTGTAGTCTTAAGTGGTTTTAAGTGAACTTGTGGCGATATAAATATGATAAATTATTTCTCATGTATGGTAGATAAAATTGCATTTCAAAAGCATTTTTAAAATTTTCAGTTCTTTGGCGCAACTTTAAGAAAAGCATGTATATTTTATGAAGACAGTAAGAAAGTTTGAAAACAGTAATATAAAAAAGGAAAAAAATAATATTCTGATTTACGTAAACTTAATGTAATAATATCGGCAATACGAGAAAATCATTGTTGGAAGTGAAAACCAATGGAAAATTAGCATCTTTGCAAATATCTTCACAAAATGAACAACTTCCAAATACATAAAGGGAAGAAGTGTTTATGGAATGCGGTATTAAGATTGGAAAGAGGGGAAGGAAGTTGGATTTTTTGGAAAGAAGTCTAAGGCCATACTTGTCTATAACTGAGAATCTAAACTTAAAATAAGCTTATTACTGCTAAGCTGACTACTAGGTAAATATACTAAAACCAACTTTACTATCCAAATGAGTGTCATTAAAATTTACTAAAGATTGGTTAAATAACTTACAATATATAGATAACGGCCTTCCAATATGTCCTAAAAGGTTAATTTCTCGTGAACAAGTTGATTATGGTTAGAATATTAATAAGACAATATTAAGATTAATTACATTTTGTCTCAGAAAAATTGACCATTTGTTTTCATTACAGGTCACAGCTGCTCAGGTAAGAGATAGATAGTCAGATAGTCAGTCGACATATCAACACCCTCAAAGAAGAACATTGTGAGTCACCTTTTGCGACTTTGCGATTGGAGTCAAGCAACCAAAATAAAGATTTTATATATTTAGAGCTTTCATTTTTATTACCATAAATCGAGATATTTTGAAAAATTTAATTATTTAAAGATGCCTGTTGCAAATTTCTTGGGAGCCATATACAGTATGTGAAGGAGGGAACGACCATTTAAAATTTCGAATGAGTGTTACTATAAGATTATTGAAAACACATTGTAACGTTTTATTTCAAAAAGCTGGTCAAACATTCGTAATATTTCACAATAATGTAATACCGATTATATCATCAAATATAGAAAGAAGCCATTGCGATGTGCGCTTTGCTATAAAAACACAATGTTTTACTGCTACTTCCTACTGTTTCAAATCATGTTTTGATTATTATGGAATTTTATGATAGTATTATTAGGATAAAACAAAAAAATATGACACGAAAAATATTTTCTTATATTAATTATATTGGAACAATAATTCAACATATTGTGTGAAAACATTTAATTGACACCTACTGGCAACTTATATGGATATCTATATTACTTTATTAGACATAAGCGCCAAACAAATGAGGACAGAAGAGTGAGGATTGTATCGTATAGCAAGAACATGTTCTTCAACATCCGTGAGTAGCTTATGATATACGATCGCATTATCATGCAGCTTATAGTACACAAAAGTGCGTTTGTGGCTGCTTTCGAATGCTGCGCAGTTTGAATGTATTCACAACTGATAAACCCGAGTGATGAGCGTGTAGCTAAATTATCTGACAAATTGCGAAATAATGCTGGCAATTATGATTATTCTTTTAAAGTCATGTAAAATGCCATAGAAATAGCATATCCAAAATGGAAGAGTTGATTTTAAATATGTTCTATGCCAAATAAAAAGATGATTGAATTCTTTATTTATACACACACACACGCGCACATATATATATATATATATATATATATATGTATATATATATATATATATATATTTATATATATATATATACATATATATATATATATATATATATATATATATATATATATATACATATATGTACAGTACTTGTCATTACTTAATAGCACCCCTTTAATCCGTAATGGCGTATTGTAGGTAGATTACTATATACCTTTTTTATAGAAATCATATCACTTGTTTAAATTTAAAAATTGTTATCAGTCATTAACATGGATAACATGGAAATGCATTAACCTATATCTATAATTTCTATGGACGTAAGAAATACATAAATACCCTTCATAACGATTGATGGTTAATTTTCCTTTTCTAATTAACCCTTTCAATTACATAGTTTCTCAAAAGAAGATGATAAAAAAGAAAAGGATAGAAAATAGTACATTTCAATTTCATTCCAAGGTCAAGGTTGTTTACAATTTTTAAATAAAAATTATTGCCATTTAAAAACCTTTATACATCCATAATTCGCTCAAATATATAAAATTATAAAAAATACTTTCACCGAATTTTAAAATAAACTTATTTGAACAGCTATTAATACGATATTATTTCAATTACAATTTACATAAATTATTATTTGCTTCTTAGTGATATCATTTTAATTAAGATTTCAAAATAAATCTACAAGGTTTTTTTATTATTTAATATTGCAACATTTATAAACGTCATTTTAACCCAATCAGAATGATTGAATTACGTCTTTGTTCTGTGGTGTGAATGTTTGAAAGATATTTATTGTTTTAATAGTGAATTCTTATTTTTCATAAAATATGGCTTGATACATATCAGTGGCTTTTTGTGAAATTTTGGTAATTTTCCCCGGATCGAAATAGTGAATTAGTCGTTTTTTTGCATACAATTTAGGTAAGCGCAGAAATACATTAAAAAAAATTATTTTTGTTTTAAATATTACGTACGTCTGTAGAAAATAATATTAAAACACTAAGGATATCACGAAATGTCGTATAGTAGCGTGTTTAAAAAATGAATAAATGAAAAAAAAAAGGAAATGTATCAAATTAAGCGCAAATCTTTTTACATTATTACATTAATTAACTATTTATTACCATTTCAATATTAAAATGAAGTCTACCGAGATAATTAAAAACAAAAACCAAGCGTCGTTTTGTAGTTTTGTAGTTTCCAACATGTTATACGTTGCCAAATTTCATATAAATTTAAACTTTAATTATTTTATAAATTAGGCAACTAAATAAAAAAAATTATAATTCGCCAGATTACATATGGTTAATTTCACGTGGTTAAAGTGGCGCCATTTAGTGACCAATCTATAGTTTATAACTAGATTTTAGTCATATTTTAACTGCTGTAAACTCCTTAAATACGGATCTTAGTCTAACCGGAAATGATCTCAATATATCATATATTCGCCTTATTGTAAATCTAAGTCTCAAGCTATTGTTATTCAAAATTCAAAAGACCTTATTAATTTTAATATCACTGATCTAGATAGGCATTGAGAGCCTGTGTCATTTTTAAGCGAATTAAAACATTAACTAACGAAATAATTGACAACCCAGAGGCCATAAAGCTAAGATAAATTTGCATTACTTTTGAAGGGTTAATCGGTTAAACATCTCAGAGTAATCAGTTAAATATCTCATTATCAAACGTAACGATATCTTTAATTGGTTGCTGTGATGATGGTGAACCTAACATAAAACAGTAATTTAAAAATTTCCTTTTTTTATTTTATTCAGTATCGAATACATAAAGAGGAATATAACGATTACTGGATTCAGATTATTCGATATCACTAAGGACATTGATAGGTTGAACAAGTTTGCCTTCACGATTATTTAAATTTTAATACAATATGCTTCTGCCAGAAAAAATTAAAAACTTACACGGTTTTCTGATCTTTGATAAAAATGTATCTTTGGGATAAAATAGTTATTTAGTTCGTCAAATACTACGAACAAATATTTATACACCTTGTAAACAAGCGGAAATATTTCCATGTACAAATCTCATCTCATTCATTTCTTTCATATAATAATCCAATTAAAATATTTATTTACATGACCAGGACTTGAGGTACATGACATGAGACCAGACATTTTATTGACGTAAATTGTTATTATAAAACAATATTTAATTAGGTTGTAATTATTATTCGTAATTATCATTATCAAGATGTAATTATCATTAACAACTGGAAGCAAAGATACATAGCTACGTAGTTAATGAAGTGCAAACTTTGAACTAATTCCCTCTAAGCATAGGTGCACATTCAATTGTCGCGTAAAAAATGTTCAATGGAAATATGTATTTAAATGTAACTAAATGGAAACGTTAATGATCCTGTTAGATCATAAATATTTTTTCAAGTTAGTTCTGGAAATAAGCAATTAATTTTATACCATTTTTCACTTGTATCGTACAGATAAAAAATTAATCTGTTACAAACATTGATCTTTACTTAGAAGTAGAATACAAAAAGACTATTATTTCGATAAAATTTTAATTAATTTAATTATAGATAAATTAAGCATTTGATAATAAAAATGGCATAACAGGTTAATAATCATTCTTTAAAACTTGTGTTATATAGCAAGGAGTTTTATCCTAAGAGTATTATGAAACTATTGAAATGGAAAGAATATCAGAAAACATCTTCTATACGTTAAATTTCTTGTGTGAAACATAATGAAAAAGGATTTAAACTGTAATTTTTAACCAGAATAAGGGTAGTTTCATTATCACTATTTTGGCATTTTATTATAAGTATATAAACTTATAATTATCCATGGGTAATTATAACTAATAATAATGTAGTTATAGGATTATGAAAATATCTCGAGGTACATCAATTACGTTCAATACAAATACTAATTAATACCTTGTTAACGCTGAGAAATGGCAATGAACATTTGATGGAATATATATCATAGACATAAACACCTAAACAATGCGACACTGGATGAATAAGAGATGAGAACAAATGCTCTTTTGTTTTATTCTTATAAAACATTGGGTCAAATATTAAGTTGTTAAATGAATGTGGTTTGTGTAAATGAATTATACTTTCTTCAGAATGAACTGTGACAATTAGTAATTATATTACTAACCATTCGATTATAACAATCATTCAATTACTAAATCTATGATAAAATAGCATAATATCGGAAATCGTTCATAATTGCCCACTGCTATTTCTAAAACCTTAGTCATTTGAGAGAAACTCACAAATAAAGGACGAATACATTCAGATACATATATTTAGAAAAGAATCCACATTACAAAATATATTAAAATGCTGATTAAGATTATAAATTCGCTTCAATTAAATTTAACTTATAGTCTAACTTATAGTCTAACATTATAATAAAATACATTTGTTTATGTTAATTACAACTATTACACAACTATTTTGGTACATCAAAGTATTTAATTCTTGTAAAATAACTCAAAAATAAATGTAAAAAAGTTTTCGGCACCTTCCTGGACTGTACTAAATGTTACATGGATTTCAAAATTTCGGTTTAGTTTGTAAAATTTTATTTTATTCTACTGAAGTTACTTTGTTGACAAAAAATTAAAAATAATTTAACATTATGAAACAAATTTACTAACTAAATGTAACTAGTAATACTAGGTTAAGGAGATTAGAAATACGAAAAAAAGAAAAATTATAATTATTGCTACTGATAATTTTTACTTGCTAATAGAGAAGCAAGCTGTTTGCTATTTTGTGGAAATGTAAACAATATTTTAACTCGATACATAAATATTTAACTGATTTATTAACTCATTTTGAACCAAAAATAAAGTTTAAGTTTTGAGTACAAATATGTGTCTTCATGTTTAAATAAATTAAAAGAAAAATTTAAAACTGATCTTTTCAATTAAAAAAATATCTTAATTCGGTTTTATGAAACGACTAATAGAAAACAACTAATAGTTAAAAAACTTTAGATAAATTTTTCAAAAATGATCCCATTTTGGTGAAAATATTGAACACAGATACTTAATAGTGCTGTCAAATAATTTAAACTTGTAATATTAATTGTACCTCTGGTTTCTTATGTAACATTTGATTTTTACTTTTAAACTATTATTTTGCAACTTCTAATTTTTTATTTTTGAATTCTATGGATTCTACAGAACCAGTAATACGACAATTTGCCGGAAATCCCTCTGAGGTTATTTTGTTTAAACGAGAAAAAATGACGCACCAGTACTTTTGAACTCAGTGTTATAATAATCATCACTCTTAACGATATGAGATTAAATCGTTGTTCGATTTAATGGCGTTTAAGTCATTGTTTGATTTAAGATAATAAATATTTCCTAATTAATATCTCTCACATTAATTATAACTATCTAAAATTAATAGCTAATTATCTCGATTAAGGATTGAATCCCGAGATATCGTATAGCAAAATTTACTTACTTGGTAACAAATTTTGTTTTTAATGCAATGACATTGTAACTGTATACATATATCTCCTGTCCTTGTGTACAATATATAATTATTTATAAAACTACGTAATTCATTGGTTACATTATTAAATCCTTACATCTAACAATAAGACTCATTAATCTGATTTAATGAGTCAGATTCTCGCAGGAACACTTTTCCTTTTCTTTAATATATTCGTATAATTTGGTAATACTGATTAATAGTTTAAAATAATTGGAACATTTGTATCATTCATTGTTTCACAAAGAGTCTCCTTACCGACTCTTGACCCTATGTTCAATCAGTTTATGAAGAATCGTCATTTATAAAAGCCCCTGCATCCTAATATATATTACCTAAAATCAAATCTCATTTAAAAATACTAATTAAGTTAGCGGTATTCGTCAGACACCACAATGTACTTACTAAAGAGTTTACATGTACTCGCATCAGCAAGAAATTCTTGTTAAACATTTGTATGAACAAAATATGGAAAACCAAATAAAAATGTTCGAATTAAACTCAATTTTATTCATAAAGAAAACTTTACAGCATATTATTTACGACCCTACAATCTAGGATATATTATGTATAAATTATTAAGGAAAGTAAAAAGACAAAACTATGGTAACACGGCTCACTAACAAAACTGTTTAACTTACTTCTACAGAAAATGTGGAAAGTGGTGAGGTAACATGAATAGAAAAATGTGCAAAATTTTAAATTGGTTAGAAAATTTAATATCACAGTATATTTATCTAAAGGGAAAAGCGAACTGTTTTATATATAAAGCAATTCAAATTTTGTTAATAGTCAAATTAATTCATTGACTGTTTTCCCTGCAGAGTATTGAAATTATAAAATATAACTTAATAAAAATCGAAAATATTTTTCGAAAATATGAAAAAACGTGGAGGAATACCAAATGCAACATGTCATTATTATTAGAAAGTAAAACGTATTTCGTAATTTACGAATATTTTGAGAGTGAACTTTAGATACCAACTTTGCTCATCAACTCTTTGTATTGTTAAATAAAGAAGTACTAAATTTATCTTATTTGTATACCTGCCTTAATTATTTACTTTATTTCTAGAGAAAATATTTAATAAACTCAGGAAAATGCCAATAAGCTTCACATAAATTCAACATCTAGAAATCATAAATATTATATGGGAGGCACTTTTTTAGATTACTGGTTCTTAAATTATTTGGCAAAATTCTCACAAGAACGGGAAAAATGAGATCTTCGATTGTTAATATCCTAGTTTGGAGCTGATGCCAATCATAATTGTAAAAATATCACTGCACTTAACCGAATTTAAATAATATTAAATTTAAAAGATTACTTTTTATTGATTAAAAAGGGACATTGATTATATATTTTTAGAATGGATATTCTTTATGTAGTAAAAAAGAGTTTTTCTTTTCGAATTAAGAGAAAATAATATATTATCATATGTTTTTATCATGCTGCTTTTAGTTTGACGCCGTCATAATTTTTTTATTTAAAACCTTTTAAAGTGCGTGGGTTAATGCATATATGTCGCTACGTAATGGATTGTTAACTTATATTTTTTTAATATAATAAAAAAAATTAAAAATGAATGCCGGTTTCGGTCGATTTTCAAATATTAACTCACATATATGGAAGAGAACTATTACTAACTTAACGTCCGTACATGCGTCAAATAAACAAGGAACATTCCAAACAAGCAAATACCTAGAAATTTCTCGAAGTACTCATGTTTTCGACTCCCGTTAATTAAGTTAGAAATGTTGTCGACATCGGGATCAAAAGCTATTTAATTAGAGAATATTTCAGAATTTCAAATACTTTTGTCGGCCGATGATTTTTTCCGGCTCTACTCAAAACTGGTATATTTGCAACTTAATTTAATGTCACTTAAGGTATTTCCATTATTGAAAAGATGTAAATATCTATTGAATTATTATAAATACCACCAAGGTAAACAGTCAATTAAAAAAAATTATATAGTTAATTCTATTCTAAATTATGGGCTGAACATTTGACAAATTCTTAATTAATCAGCAAAACCATTATTAGCAAATAACAACGCCAACATTTTAGCATACCAATTTTCATATTACCACAATGTTTCAATAGATGTACCATGTAGAATTGTGCAATTCATAGCTTTTGTTTTCATTAATACGAATACAGAACTTAAAGATCAGGTTGCGATTTATTTTATAGGTCCGGGCTATTTCAAAAATAATTACCAACATAATAGGAACGTACATTGACAGTAGTGATTTCAACCAGCGCCAGTGGCTTGATTCTGGCTTATTTTTTTATTGTTTTTTTGGTATTTAGGAAAATGTAGAGCAGAAAAAGATCATAAGTCGCAAGCTATATTATAAAGCATAATTTCCATATTTAAACTTGAATGTTGGAAAAAAAACACAACTTATTATATCATCCTTCCGAATGATTTTTGACATTCAAAATTATCGATTTGTTGGATTTAGAGAAAATGCTACAAAGAGAATATAACTTTATTTCCGTCAGAATCAAAACTACAACGGAGTTATTATGTCATGAAGTCACCAATTATAATGGCAAACTAAAAGTATCAAAATGCTAAAATTCTTCTATTGAGGATATGGTTTCTCTGTTTTCTGGCCATGATTATTTAATTTGCCTAAGAATTTAATTATTTATCTCAATAAATAAGTTTGAAATAATGTTAATAATGACATATCGATCATTTCTTTGGGAACAAGCAACAATATTTTTACTATGCGTCTAAATAATTTATTATTGTGTTATTGCGTTTTTTTTCGTGTCCAGCCTTTGAACGGTACACTAATAATAAATTTTTCCTAAACTCAAAATGAACGATTCTGCAATTTGTTGAGAAACAAATCTAATTAAATCAATCTTTCAAAATGAATATATGTCATCTTCTAAATTATAAAGGTCCGAACCTTTATAATTCAAGTGACCAATTAAAAAAAATCACTTGGAACACGACAGTTTCCATGGACATATATTTTTTTGATAATAACAATCTCAATTTAGTTTTCTTTATTGATCCAATTAAAGAATTTTATGGTAGTTCTAATTTAGAAATAGGCTTAATCTAACAATTTCATTTGATTTTACATCTTAAACAGTTTAACACAAATTTAACTACTTTAAAATTAAATATAGTAAGCGGTCAAGAAATCGAATGTCTTTTCGCAGACAAATGTCTTGTCCCTTACAAAGCCAATTTCTCATATCTCACCACTATATTTTCTGATCCTTTGGATTCCATTTAATGATGAACCATAAAATTGATAGGAGATCCGAATTTAAATCATTATCTCCAGCGAAACTAATATGGCTGTATTAAGCATATTGTAGTGATACAAATATTTTGCATCTTGTGATATTACTTAATGGTATTTAATCCACTACAATTAAACATTTTTTTTAAAGTCTGAGTCTGGTTTAATGCAGCAACATTTTTATATGGTTTTCACTTTTTAAAATTATTTTTTGTCAACTTAAAATAATTTGATGAACCTAAATTATATTACAGAAACAAAAACACTTATAAATATTAATGGAAACTCTTGTCCACAAAATTACAATAAACACTTGAAACAAACGTGTTAAATTGTACATACAACGATTAGTTTAGATAATAACTTTGCACATAATATACTTCAAATTTTATTTACAACCCTTAATTAAAATTTAAATCTAGAGTCGCGTATCACACTTGACGGCTTCCACTGCCTGTCATGGGGGTTCTTCTGGGAGTACCAGCCGTACCTGACGCGTGCTTGTAGCCCTGGGATGACGCTCGCTTTGCTGTCTGCTAGCACAGTCTGCTGCCTGAAATATGCAAGGTTTTATATTTGAGTAAGAATGTTCATAAAATACTACAAATCATTGCAGATATCGTTTAAATCATCTTCATAAAGTGATCACATCCGGCGGTAGCTTAATAGGACTCGGCCTATTCTCACTTTCAAACAGCCAGATCGATTTATGTATTTCCAGAATATACTTAAAAATAGAACATGCAATTTCCAGACAAAGTAACCTTTTATGTAATTATATGAAATAATTTTCCAAAAAGTCATCTATTCTGCAAAGAAGTGAAAATTACTCAGGCTGTTGATGTTCTTTTGAAATCTTTATTTAGCCTTTACATGATTACTTTAAACATCGCTAAACATGTTAGTAAATATGATTGCTTTTTGAAAAAGTCTGCTGAAATTTAAAACCCTTGAAATTTCAAATAATTTATGTCGCAGCGAATTGTCAAATCATTAGGTAAAATTAGAGTATTATATTTATTGATTACAAGATACATTACTACAGTCAACATAAAAAAGCAAAACCAAACATTTTATTCAGAAATTAGTGAAAGTTTAAAACTATTATACGCCAAATTTATTTTGCCACATCAAATCACTCTTGGCAATCTCATCATCAAATATCGTTTACGTCTTTTATAATTACTTGCATTTGTTATTAATTTCAATTGTCATTACCTTAAAAGGATAATAAAAAATTATGCATTTTCCAACAGCAATTGTTCAAGCACATCACCACTGCAATAAAACCTAATTACTACTTTAGGCTCATCTCCCAACAGATGCGGAGTAACGATAAAGCGAAGTACAACACTCAAAAAACCGCAGTTTACAAAGTTTTCCGACAAAGTATGAAAATGTTAGTGTCCCTGTGGAGTTCCATCATTTTCATTTCCGTGTTTTCTTGTAGGGAACGATTTTCGTAAAGTGAATAAAAATGCGAAATATCTCCCGCATTTACGACTCAAAAAACATTCGAGGCTTTACAGTTATGCCGACTTTTACGTTTTATTGCGGCGTGCAGTGCTCGTTGTATCGTTATTTAAATTGTAAATTGACACATTTGAATTTATAAGTGCGATCCCCTGTGTGCTATTTTCTTTTTTCCCAGTTGTTAAGGCGATAAAGTCTTCATTTTATGCAAATATGCCAGAAGTTAATTGAAGATGGACGCAGATGTGGAATAAATTAATGAAATATCTCCAAATAAGGTTGGTTTTAGGTTTTATTGCGCGAGTGTCAGTTATGACTTTTGGTTTTATTTTGAGCATTTTTTGCAGAAGTCGATCCAGATGTTCATAAATTGTTTATATCATTTCTTAGATCTTTTATTATTTGAAATGGTATAATGTAGAACTATACTTCGACAAAAACAAGATTGAAATCTATTCTAAGCTTATTTAGTCATTAGTTTATTACATATATATATATATATATATATATATATATATATATATATATATATATATATATATATACACATATATATATAAAATATATATATATATATAAAACTGAAAGAGAACTAGTGAGAAATATTTTCAAATAAAACTAAGTGCACTTTCGATGTGCACACTAATCCCAGCAATGGCTGTACTAATTTGGATGCGGTTTTCAGTATTTAGATTAGCTTGGCCTAACTTTAGGCTGGTTTCATTTCGGCTAGTTCGCAAACAAAAAGGATACGTCAATATTTATTCCCCGTTTATTTGGATAATATAGCTTAAACGAATTTTATATGTTATTCCTCTCATTAAAATATATTTAAAAAGCAATTTATATTAATTACAATTTTCTGTTGGAATATTAAGTTGCATAATATATAGTCACTAACCCGAAGAAAAACATGACATTAGGCTATCTCCACACGTGTTTAAAGTTGGGGTGATTAATTACGTTCACCCCAGTGTCATCGGAGAAACCTTTAAAAGTGCAACCAATTATGTCACACGGTAATATTTATTTAGTTGTATTAAGAGTCAGATTTAAACCTTCGTGTTTATTTGTAATGTATTCTCATATCTCTCTCTCACATACTCTCAAATTCGGCACTCCTATCAAGTAATTTAGAAATAATTGGTACAATTAAATTTCGTTTGTTAATTGATGAGTGAAAAATTAAGTTAATAATAATAATTTATAAATCAGGTCACATTAATATTTTGAGAAGGATATTAGCAGGTTTTGGAACCATTATCATCGTCTCATATGGGAATAACTTTAAATTTGAAACTTTATACGTTACGGAATCCTAAATGAATGTGTGACAATCATGTAAAAGTACTTGGCCTTTTATAATTATGGGGTAAAAGTATTATATATTGGGTAAAATTTTTCTATATCTTATAAAAAAATTTCTAGATATCCAATTTAATAGCCACATTTGATACAATGGATTTAATTATATAATTTTTTATTTATTTGTTTACTTTATAAAACTATTTTTAGATTTCAGGAAGCTAATAAGCAGGTAATGAATTTTGATACCCAAGGAATTTCCTTTATCCAACCATTATTTATTGACGAAATTAAATTAAAACAGAAATCACCCTGGTATTGGCAGATGCTCGAAAAGTTCTCATCCGGTTTTTATGCGAAGATGTGAGCAGTTCGGTGTGAGCTGCATGTGACTTGGTGGCACTGCTTCGCCACCAGCAGAGCCACTTGTACGGTGGTAAAGTTCTGTAAAGGTAACGAATTAACACAATTATTTTCATTTCCCTATACGACTCATTATCTATCATACTCATTAATTGATACCACTTTAACTTGTTTTCTATATAAGAGGTGTAAATAAAAATATACTTTAAATATAAGGTATGTAATGAGGAAAACAATGTAAGGGCAAGTTCTGAGAATTTCATGAATGCAAATCTCACCAATAACTCCACCCTGAAAGAACTACATACCAAAGAAAAATTTTGTTGAATGTGCGAATATGAATACCGACGTTATTTGGGTATATCACTAAGATAAGTATTTATGGAGCGTTTGTAGTTTAAAACCGAGTAAACAATCGGTATATTGACAAAAGACTATATACTGACAAAACAGGCCGAAAATGCTGATGATGGTTAATGAATAAGACACGATTTATACTTTTTTTCATCTCATTCACGAATGTAAACACTTCATTGAATTCAATATTTAAAACATTATTAAAAAATTATTGTGTTGCCATTATATTCCGTCTTTCAAAATATTTCACAAAAAGGAACAATCTGTCAAAATTTATTTTTTCCTTAGTAAGTATTTTTGCAAGTTTTTCGTTTAAATTTTTATTCATTATTGACAGTCTGTCTCAGTCCTCTGTTTCTATGTGCATATAATAGAAAGTAAGGTCCATAATTACCACGATGCGTCTTAAAATTTATTGTATGACTACCATGTGATGACATCAAATTTATTTCAAACAAATTTCCAAAAAAAAACTCTTCATATGTCTTTTCCTTTTAACGTATTTTTAAAAAATAATTCATTTAATTATTTTTACGTGATCACAGGGTGTCTCTGTCCACTGCTGCACATGGGTCTTTTACGTGCATTTATCATTGGAGGTAAATCCCCTAATCCCCCACGCTTGACAGGCGGGTTGACAATGGCAGTGCGTAGCTTCTCGCACCATCGGCGCTGCTCTCCATCATTGATCTATGGCATTTTAGCTACGTGGTTACAAATATCGTTCCAACCTCTCTCAACGAACAGCCGGGAGTCCCATGGCGCCCCGCACGTCAAGTCCGTAAACCTTGCAATAGTCCAACACACCAGTGTGATCACTATTTTACACACAGAATTTCATTATATATATATATATATATATATATATATATATATATATATATATATATATATGTATGTACACATATATATATATTTTATTTTATGTTACATATAAACCACAGGTTATTTCCAAATTGCTCATTATTGACAGTCAAAATCATATCCGACAAAAAATGAAATCAGAATTAGGAAGAAACGAAAATGTCACGTTTTTATAGCAATACGACAAAACATGAAAACAATCTTTAAATATGAAGATTTTGGTTAAGAAGGTAAGGTATATTTGATGTAAAAAAAATTTTAATTTAACCTAAAGAACGTGTGGGATGTTCGCGACATCTTTATAATAACTCTACATTTATAAAACTGTGACAACTTATATCGAATACCCTATCCTTTTTTACAATAAAATTAGTTGTTTTGTCATCAGAGACATTTTGGTCTTTTTATTTTAAGACGAACAAATGTCATTTATGAAATAATTGTATTGTGATCAGTTCTTGACACGTGTGTGAAATTTTATATAATTCGGACGTCGGAAGTGGGTGAAATTTTAATTGAAAGATTTCAACATTTTTTTTCATATTTTTAGTTTTGAGACTAAATCATTTTTTTTATTTAATTATTGTAATATCATCAGTCCTTGATCCATTTGCAAAATTTTAAATATTCCAAACATCTAAATGTGGGTGAAAATCTAATTACAATATAGATACAATTGAAGTAAATAAAAACATGTTAAAAATATTATATAACTTAGAGAAGAAAATGTAGCGAAGAAATGTAGAAGAAATATCTTGGCTTCTTATATAGACTGAAAGTAAAAGATCAAATGCTATTTCGTTTATATATAACAACGTTAATAGTATATATGAGCAAATATAATTTTGCCAAAAAAAAACATTTTCACAGAAAAGTTCTATGTAATTGTCAATCCAAATGTATTCTTGAATATATAAACTCTAAACTATTTATCATTGAACTATCACAGTCTGACACTGACATCATATTTGTCTCAAAATGTACTTCGCAGTCTTATTTAAATTCCATTATTTATATCGAAGCCACTGATAGAATTAATGCCCTCTATTCTTATTATGTTCACAATACTACATGTTCTATTCAATTAAAAACTGTGATTCGGCGAGTGAAGGAGAAAGAAAATATGAAAATTTTACCAAGAGGACTTGGAGTACTCTTGCTTCATGAGTTTCGTTTAGGTCTGAAAGCGAACATAAAGACATTCAATATATGCACAACGATGGTTGAAGGTAGACGCTCTTGTAATAACCAGGCATTGGTTTTTAAATCTTGAAACGTAATTTTTGTTCTATGATAATTTTTATCAGGGGTAACCTTCCAGAGTAAATTTAGAAAAATTAAAAATCTTTACTGAAATAGATCTTATATCAAATTTACATTATCTAGTGGATATAATATTCTAATACTGCAATAAAAAACAAGTTGCTTTAAATAAACAAGTTGCTTTGAGAAATAAGTTGAAATATTCTATTTCTCTGCCACAATTAACTCTGATATATTTATTTATTGCGAACTTAATATTTCACGCCTAAATTATAATTATATCTTATGCAGATCTTATTTTTAATTTTTTATTAATTTTTGACCAGGGGATGATTTATGTTTGCTGTTTATCGGGTAGTTTAATTTGGTCTTAATAAATGTTTAAAACTACGTAATAGATTTTTTCAATTAGGGGCCGAGGTTTTCTTTCAATTTTTGCAGTTACTTTTCCATCAAATTGCAATTTCAATAAATAAGGAAACGCTGTGAAAATAATCTCGATTCAACGCGCAACTGAATTTTCATATGATTTGAAACGTTTTCAATAAAAGGAAAAAGCTTTCATTTTAGAAACTTTAATTTTATAGAAAAATATAGATTTTGTTCTGGGGAAATACGCTATTGATAAATATAAACTTTTTGGACATTAATAAAATCTGAACTTATAAATATAAACTTTCAATCTAGAATAAAAATTTAAAAAACCACAGAGGATGAAAGAATTAAAATAGATTTGACTTATATAAAGCACGAAATCGGATATAAAAAAAATTAACAACTAATACGGATATTGATGTATAGTATGTACCAGAGACTTTCACATTCGTAGTATATTAAGTATGTGGTACATACATATCCATTCAAATATAAAACGGTAAGTATAAAGAAATCTGCATAATCGATTTTTCTTTTGAGAAAAACGACTTCAAAGCTTATAAAAAAGCTATAGCTCCAATACCTATATAAGTATATCAAAACGCTGCCGTTTTTTGAATTTTTCTTTATTTTGACTTTTTACTTATGAATTTCATTATGCATTAGGTATAACTACTTAACGGATCTTTATAATTGTTTTTTCTATAATGATAGCCTGAGAATGTGGAACCTCTTTGAATTTTTATATATTTTAAAAGTATTTTTCATGTTTCTAATAAAAACTAGCTAATTGCGGGTCTAACTTGTGTATGGATGATTCCGTAACTTATAATAAATTCACCGTTTAAAGTGAAATTACTGCATCATAATTGACACTCATGTGGACTTCCTAACGCAATAAATTTTTAATGGTACCTAATGTAATTAAGTAGTGGGGCATCTATAAAAACGTTTATATCTAGAGTCATCATTTTAGTTTTCCTACAATATTAGCGTAGACTTCTAAAAACCACGTTCTTTCATAATTTTTCCTTAAGTAATTTTGAAAAAGTACGTGTATTTTGAGATGTTTAATCTCAACCATTACGATAATTTACAATAAAAAGTTACATTCAGTATATCAAAAACATAGATATCCTTAAAGTTGTCATTTAAAATTTCGATACCTGTTAGATTTGTTTCATGAACACGAATTCAAATCACCAAAAATTAAGCACTAAATTCTTTTATAATAATGTATGAAAACAAAATTGATATAAAGCACTCGCACAAATAGATGCCCAATCAGTCGACGGCTGAATGCCGTCAACGACGTATTTTCCGGCCGCTTTGTTCAATTTTATAGTTTCGTAATTCGACGTAAATATACTGTTATTTTATAGTAAGCGTTCACGGTCTTGGACATTTTACAGTTAATTATTTTTAATGCAATATAACATTTCTGAATCGGTTTTTAAAATGTTTTGTGACAAAATACTTACATAATAAAATTAACTTACAGATTCATAATTTTTAACTGCCTATTTTTAGGTTTATATGTTTAATTTGATATTAATTTTAAAAAAATCGTTTATCAAAAAAGCTAACACGAGGAGTATGTTAAACCCAGGAAGAAAAAGTAGGTATTGACAAACTCAAATTCTATTTTAAGTTTCTTCTCGCCTTTTCCTGTTCTTGTTGAGTAAATTTTAAGTCAATTATTTAAATATTTTTCAACGTATAAATTGTTTTAATGTATAAAAATATAATATAGACTTTTTAAAATTAACGGTATTTTTAAAAAATACCTACGTGTATTTATCGAGTGTCGATATATCGCTGTAAGGTACTCGTGAGATATAAACGGTTAATAATTCTTATAAATTTTGTAGGTTCAATATACTTGATGTGTGTAATTTAAAAAGTATTAAAATGGATATTTGTTTTTATTATAAATTGATTTTAGGAAAAAATTAGACGAAATTTTTGAAAGTTGTCTTCCACCCGTTTAAAAGAACAAACCTTTTGTTAGTGAGAAAGTTGACCAGAATAATAAAGTATTTACACGTCCATGTATTTATTATTTGTATCCAAATATATCGCGTTAGTAGTCAATAGTTCACTAATTGGTATTAAAAAAAAATAACCATGAATTGCACCAATTTCGGTTTATTAGTTTCATTGGAGTTAAATAGAGTCACTCGTCAATTAAAAATAATAATTGATTACTTTAACAAATAAAAAAAAAATATCAGTAACATGACTGAAAAGAGTGTATGATTTGATGTATGAGGTTATAACTCCTGTGACATTATGATGTAATCTTGTTAAATGTATCAATCTTTTAAAGTGCTCAAATTTAATTTTGTTTAGTGATGAAATTTTATTTGTTATATTTTAAGTTTAAGAATGTAGAGTTGATGGTCTGAAACAGTACTAATTTATCAAAAACCGACACTTTTAAATTGGCTTCTTAAGCACATTTCCTGATTTTAGATAACACATTATTCAGCCCATTCAATATTAAATGTTCGGTGTAATCTAGCATTAGTGTCTGAATTGAAATAGTCTATGTTCTAAAGACATCTTGGCAGCTTTATAGTCGTCTTCATAACTAGGTATGTGACTTAGGGCAAACCGCTTCAGAATATACTTTATGATATGCCGCGAAGGAAGATTATGCAATGTCTATTGACAATGTGAACGCTCAAGGAATAGTGATGGTAACGGTAGCAGCTGATGAGTGTTAGTCAAAAAGATCATGTAGAACAAATTTCAATCCTCTCTCAGGTGCTGTTGCTATCGTAGGCTTTCATACAAAAAAAAACTATATTTTGGTGTTCAAAATAAATATTGTGTAATTTATACTAAAACAAAAAAGAAGAACGTTACTCTTTCGGAACACTTGTGCTTGTTATGAACGATTATCTACCGCAATGGAGTCAACTATACTTTTGGAGTTATTTAAAAATGCAATCCGTGACCGAAGGCTCGTTTATGGAATATTTATTTTTGTTGGTGACTCCAGTACTTATAAAATAATTTTAGATTTAAAGCCATATGCAAATACTATAGTATAGTTTATATTTTTGTTCCTCAGATATTTGAGTATTAAAAATGTTAGTCTGTAATGTTGAAACTATAAGAATTAAGCGTAAGACCTTCTAGACATTTGTGTAATTTAATGTACGACGTAACGAAGAAAATCTTAAAGCTCAGGTTGCCAAATTTATTGCAGGGAAGCGAATTAATTTTACTCAAAACATTCTTGTAGTGGGCACTGTGTAGAGGCAGGACACTGTGTAGGGGCAGAACACTGTGTAGGGGCAGTGCTTTTAATATGCAACGGTTTCATTTTGTTGTTCATGAAGTAATTTCATAAAAATAATAATAAAAAACCTTCTAAAGAGTCAATCGTGAACCAAAGAGATATTCTATAATTTTTCATTCAAAACCACGAAAGAAAAAAATCCTGACTAATTTATTGATAGATGCTGATTATGGAGTCAATTGCCGACAAGCTTATATGAGGCACAGTTTACTTTAGACATGTAAATCTCAAATTTTAATTAAATGGTCTCTCACAAACCTGAATGAGATAATTTAGAAAGACACACCATTACAAATTGGCAGTTCAAAGTGGCTTGAAATTCGAAAAAAACTTCTAACTGCATTATGGTTTGGCAAGGTATGCAAGCGAAGAAAATAATATTTATTGGGGTTTCGTGTTAAAACCATTTTTTACAGCTTCCAATTAGACAATATTTTGTCCATGAAATGTGGTAAAGATAATAAATCAACTGCACCAAATTAACTTTGCATCCAAGAAAATATGGTCACTGAGAAATCCGATTTATTTATTGATGGGGAATATTACTTTTTCGAGACTACTCCTCACTACAAATACGCAATTGGCATTTTGAAAAGACAATACAATCAAAGAAACAAACTTTTCTCAATATAATTTTGGTGGGATTATGGCATGAATACAATATTGCCATAGTTACAGTTTTTTTAAAATATTTTATTAGGTACCATTCTTGAGGTAAAAGTTATGTTTACAAAATTACAGTGCCGTGATAATTATTGCTGCACAGTATTTATAATTATAAAGCAAAGTTTTAATTGGCAAATATATGAATGCTAGATAATATTTGGGAACAAGTTTGAGTAAAAAAATTAAAATATATAAAGAGAAAAATATATAAAGAATTTTGATTTTGTTAATTTTTAGCTTTTTGTTATTATGTAGTAGGTACTGCTAACAAATTTTTAGCTAATAATAATAGTTATGGAGGATAAATGTAAGAAAAATAATACTTTAATAATTTATTTTAGAAAGTTATTTTTCAAATTAATTAATATTGAAAATTAATATCATTTCTACGCTTTTAAGCTTAACAGCTTTTAAAACGCGATTGAATCTTTTTTTCAACAATTGGCTGACTAATTAGATTTGCTACTGTTGGGCGAAGCGTATGCCCGAAGTTAAATAATGTGGCCAATATGTGAAACAGCGACGAAGCCTTGACCTAAAATCAAATTCATTCATAGAAATCCATTTCAGATTCGTAATTAAAAGAACGTAAAATGTATTTTGGCGGTCAATCTAGATTATATACCGCATTATATGACTACACAGATGGCCGACATATTAGTAATAGCAAGTTGTATTTGTTTTTTAATACTAAGGCGACGTAAAATAATTGATGAAAAATTAATTGTCGCAAAATATCAAGACAGCTTTATAGACATTAATTTGAATATATATTAGTAATGTAAAGCAGTCCTGGATTGTTGAGAGGGCTAGCGGTTCCGTGTCATTTATGGGTGACATCTCCGTTGAAATAAATTACCACAAAACGGTGATGGACCCTTAATATGCTTTATTATATGCCAGTCCTCGTGTTTCTACGTTAAGCGGTTTCTGAGAAAAATGACTGTGACAGACAGATGGACCTGTTCACAATAATTTTCATATATGTATATATATATATATATATATATATATATATATATATATATATATATGAATAAAAATGGCAGCAACTACAGAACAATATTATTACATTTTACCCAGTTTTTTATTCACACTTTATAGATATGACATGCGGGTATTTAATATTGAATTATTATATGCGATAAATATCTTTGTAACCTTCTAGATCTTATTAACGCTATAATAGATATTTAATTTAAAAACTAATTTATATGTGTCTATGGTTTTATTAATTGTATACACGCATATACATCATTTAAACATTTCATTAAAGGGTATTGATTTAATCTTGCATTTTTGATTAGGTTTCAGTCCGTAAAAAATGAACCTACCGGGGAAATTGAACATAAAAAGTTCAAGAATACTGTCTACACATCGAATATTAAAACTTAATATTTTTTTACATTTTAATTTTTTTTATCTGAAAGCACCACCAAGGAGACTGGTCATTATATAATTTCAATGTACTAATAGGGGCAACCTCGCTTTCGAAGAACTTAACATAAACACAGTCTCTCCTCTACAAATTAAACTTCTATAATTTTACTTAATAATTTGCATACCTTTTTCGTGTTAAAGATGTATATACCCATGAAAATGTAGATACATTTTCACGGCTACGTATGTCTTTAACACACTCAAACATACCAAAAATACAAGCGTTGTTTTCAATTGCAGCTATCCAATAAATTTTCTGCTAATGGCGTTTTTAATTTTTTTTTACTTTTATGGCTGGCATCGAACACGAGCATCCTAACTAATGAATATCATAAAAACAGCAATAATCGTAAGTAATATTAAAACAAATAATCGTTACAAATACGCCTTGTTCGAATTATGAATATAAAGTACTCTAAACAGCGATATTCTGGACGAAAATGTACATTTGAATTGTTATTCTGAAGATGTAATTATGAGTAATTTACGTCGCTGTTATTGTTTTCTATTTTAGTTTACTGCTATGCCTTATAGCACATAAAATAAAATTTTATGTATGTGTACAAATGGTTATGACACATGAATTGAGGACGGGCAAAGGTAAAATATTTTTAAAGCGTAATGACATCAAATTATGTAGACAATAAGAATATCGATGGTAAATTTTTCTGGCATTATGAAAAACAAAATTAAATAAAATTATGTTTTTATATCGCATCTCCTTTGCCAGATATTAATCCCCAATTTGTTTTTATAGTGTATACGGCTTTAGATTTTTAAATACATAATTTAAAATTTCGTAAAAGCAGGATAAGAGCATTCTGTAAGTTATTCAATGCAAGATTACTTGCATTAATATTTATAACCCGTCAAGTTATTTGTCTTAGACATTTTAAAACTCTATTTGGCTTTTTTTATTTTGGCTATGTGTTTACATTTTTAAAAATTTGTTTTAACACTTTTTACTAAAACTATTTTCATAACCAACGATTAATTTGTTTCCAAATTAATACACTAAGTACCACCTAACCTAGGATATTTCCATTGAATCAGTCAGTGTTCTAACATATGGCAAGTTTAAACGGTTTTATGCTTTTGAGTCGTCTAGTAATATTTTGAACATTTAAGAGTATGGACGCCTCTAGGTTAATGTGGTTTTGAAGTCTCTTTTGGTGAGAACTAGCAAATCTGCTAATAATATCATCTACCATCTCAATACCAAGTGGTCACAGTTATATTGCTATGGTGGTCACAGTTACGAACGTACCAAAACGCTAACTACACACATAAGCGCTTTGTTTTAGAATCTTTCTATCACTTGCATATTTGGCTTACTGGCGCATCGCCATAGCTGTATTCCATAACTCCAAACTGGGAGTAGAGCCTGCTTATATAAAATAAGCTTATTGTATGTTGAGAACTCGGAATTACGACCGAGCAACAATACATTTTTTGAATTTGATGTTGAGTTCGTCCCGTTTTTTTTAAATATGTTCTTTCCACCTAAGCTTGACGTCAAGAGTCATATCAATATATTTAGCGGTGTCGGCATAGGGTAACTGAGTTACATTAATATAGACTGGTTTTTGTGTTCTTTTTTTATTTGTAAAATTGGTATGTGTTGATTTGGATTCGTTTAATTTAATGGGTCATTTTTTGGTCCAGGTGGCTACTTGGTTGAGAGCATATAGCAATTTTCTAGTTGAACTTTCCACGGTTTCTCCCACTGTCATGACTACCATATCGTCCGCAAAAGTGGCTGTTGTACTATATAACATTGTTGAAAGAAGTGATCTTAATTTGTGTAGTAAGTTTTCATGCCAAACTCTATCAAATGCCTGCACTACATCAGAAAAGACAGCAGAAAATACGTTTTTGTTTTTTAATGGTTTTTCAATAACATCAGTAATTTAATGTACCTGATCGATTGTTGAGTGATTATTTCTGAAAACAAATAGATGAGATGTTATCAGATTTCTTTGCTCAAGAACATGGTTGAATCCGTTTAAAATCAATTTGTACACACATAATTATAGTTATAATCTAGTTTCATATTCTGTTTTTTTTATTTTACATCTACGTGGCTGTAACTTGTTTTGTAATCCTTTCAATAAATAAATTCTATTTTCATTATCAACATGAATATTTGACTGTACTTACCCGTTCATTAAAAATACCACTACCAGTGCATATCTCGGTATTTTTTTCATCTTAACATTTGCTCCGTCAGTGAGATTATTTTTAATTACATCTTTGTAAGAGACGAATATATGCAACAATAGCCTTTTCTCTGTTCTGTACTTTCTTCTTCTTGTATTCATTTTACTAGTTTTGTTAAACGCACTTTCAGCCGAAATAAACGACGCTTACAAATGTCAGTAAATATTTCGATTTGTCAATTAAATATGTGTCTGAAATTAGCTCATTACACTTTTTTTAACGCTCTGAACTACGTACGCTCTGAAGTTCTAATTTTACTACTCATAAAACTTCATACCGGGCCCAATGTATGAAATCGATTCAAGAGTAGTAAACTCAAAAAATTGGAACTATTTTCGATTCTAACTTAGTGTTTTATTTTTAGTATAATTCGTTTCAAAAACTAGACATGTTACATCATCTATTTGCCTGGTTTTGTTATCATTCAACTGTTTTCCACACATATGGAATATAGTTTAGCCAAATACAGGCATTGATCAGATTATTTAATGTAACCAAAGCTTTTTTTAATTTTAAGTAATCTCTGACTAGATCAAATCCAGGAGCTTTCTTTACATTGAGGTTATTTTTAATTTCATCAGTAACTACCTTAAGCGTAACTGATAGAATTCTGTTAGGATAAACATTCTAATGAAGACGTGGCAGAGCATCATCTCCATCATTTGAACGAAATCTTGCGTCAAGATGTTGAGCAAACAGATTTAGTTTTTGTAAATTATTACAAGTCATTTTTCATCAGTTTTGTGTTTATATAATGAAAATAGTACAAAGTATTTTTATATAGTTTAATGAAAATTCTATGGGCCATATAATGTTTAAACTTTTATTTGTAACTAATTTCCTACGGAATTCTCGTAGTATGAGTTCTACGCATACTTGCTAAATTTATATTATTTCAAGACGAACCAAATTTATAAATGAACATTTTGTATAATCTATGTATTATCAATATCATAACGAAACAGTTTAAAGAAAATATTAATTTATAATTATTGCAAGTACCGGTCTTTATATAAAACATGAAATGACAACTTCAAAATGTAATATGAAAAAACAAATAAGGCATATTTCAGCAATTTAAAATAAAAATATTTAGTTTAGTATGAAAAATAATATATAATTCGAGTCCCATTTCAAAACTTAGTATTAATTTACATAAATTTTAATATTACCTGCCGTTCTAGAAAATAATCTTGTGTTTGCAAAGATGTGAATTTAATATAGGTTTATTGCTAAATTTGAGCAGAAAAAAAGCGAGTAAAAGTTGCTGCTTCAACTCCAGCATGCTTTGCAATATTACACTAGTCTTTAATATAAGATTCGTATATTACGAAGTATGCATTCAAAATTTGTAAAGAGAAAAGTTGAAATACCATCTGAAAGTTATATATAAATGGTAAGCACTGGAAGATTACGACGATTTACGACAGATATAATCAGATCTACAATTACATATCTCCGAAAGATCCAAATACAAAATTGAAATCACTTCAATATATTTTCGAGTTAGGATTACGTGAATAATATTAAAAAATTCATTCGTGTTAGATGCTTCTGTTGTTTTTTTTATTTTATATTGTATATCTTGTATTAAGCAGGTATAATGAAAATTTCGTTTTTTTTTGGACTTTTTACTGGGTTGTATAGGTTTATTTCTCGTATTCTAATAAATCAAACGAGCCTTTTTAGATAGATATTTGACAATTTTTCCTAACTACCATAATAAAGTGTTATTAACAAAGCAGAAGAAATCGCGTTCTTTTCATATATTTGCAATATCGGTAACTTAATTGTCGTATCTTAGAATTATGTAACCATATTCTAAATTTCAAAATCTTTAATTATGAACTAAATAGAGTGGTCACATTAAAACATTTACTCTGCATATCAAACATATGTAAAATGAAATAATTTGCTGGAATACGACAAGAAGGTTTCAAAGACAAGGAATGCTTTTATATTAGTCATAAACTAAATTGAAAAATAAAATTTTTGTGAGTTCTCATGTACGAAAACTAATGAAAGATAAGCGTTGCGACAAAAAGTTGAATGAGATCGAAATGAGAGTGTGAATTTTTTGAAACAAGCTATAATACATCTTAGGTACGTGCTTTTAGGAATAATACATTTACTTGTAATGACTTGCCTTAACTATAAAGAAGTAGTGAAAAAAAAGCTCGAGAATTTCCAAAAATTAGATGGTTTCATCTGCTCAAAGCTTCACTTTCTTCGCTCTCACGTAATCTATCTTCCGGAAACCTTAGGCGCTGTGCACACTACTACTACTTTGTAAAACATGATAAGCCTAATAATAGTCACAACTGAAAGCAATACAATAAATTTATTTGAAGAAAAACAAAAAAGGCATCTGCAAAAGTTTGTAAATATAGCTTGTGTATTTTTTATTGTAACCGTGAAACTCAAAGTTTCACTGAATAATCAAATTTTCGCTTAGTTTCATTATTCACTATTCTGAAAAATTCTATAGTGATAAAAAAACCAAGTTCATAATCGCAATTAACAATTCCAAATACTTTATGAATATCTATAAACTCGGATATAAAGAAAAAATATTCAGTTTACAGGTCTGTAAATAATCAAAGAAAGACATAATTACAACATCATTTGAGCGCTTAAAAACTTAAAATGAAATACAAAATGGTGGCCAAATCTACACGCATAAATATAATTGAACATTAAAAAATGTTTTGTTTGTGAATAATTTTCTGAAAACTGAAACCATTTTTATGATATAAATAGTCCATATTGAGAGCGTCTTATTTACCAATATGGTATATATTTACACTAACAAATATTAATACCACTATCACAGAAATTAAGCTTAAGACTTGAGTTTTACTGAATTGATTTAGATGCTGTAGCGCTATGCTTGATGAAGACAGCGGCCACTCTGGTTCAGAAAAAGGGGATCCAATCATTAACTTCAATATAACATTTCCCATGATGATGGGGTTACGAACAAAATCTAGTCCATTAATAGAGGATAGGTTAAGAAGACGTATGGTTAATTAATTTGTAAACATTTTAATTATTAAAATTTGTGTAAAATCCTTATCATTCTATCATATCAAATTTATAGTATCTATGCGTACATTCGTTTTTCGTAGTGCCATTTTAGAACTTGCCTTTATATATATATGATTCTAATATTAAAATCGTAATTTTTTTAAATGTACCTATTGTTTCGATAAGCAATGTTCATTCATCATCACCAACAGTACTAGATACATTATCGATCGAAGATGCTTTTAAGCACAAAATAATTTTATTCCATAATATTTAAAAGGGTCCAAGTTAACGGTTCAACGTGTTTACTTTAACTTACATCAGAGCGTTAAAATTATTTACTACTTAACATATTATTATCAAACTTAACGTAAATCTATTTATAACTTTCAAAGTGTCTAGAAGCTTCGAGCTTTGTATGCACTACTGCAACTTGTCGGATGTGAATCAATCAATTTCAGATAGAAATAACATACGATAGAAATAACAGAGTTCTGCTATAGGCATACCTATAGCAGAACTCTGCACATCAAAAATTGTGATCAACTTTGAACCAAAAATTGAATAAATCAACAACTTCAGTTGATTTTGATCCTTATTATTTACCGATTTACTGGCTCTTTGTTCCTTTATGATTTGTACAAATATCTGAAGCTATAGTCAGATATGTGACATCAGTCTGTTAAAAAGGAATTGGTATATTGGCTTCTTACATAAAATAGTGAAAACTTGTTCTGAATAAGGAAAAATGCCTGAGAAAAAAGTGTGTAATCATTTTCTTAATATCCTAACAAGACGGATCTGCCCGCTTACTAGTCTCTTCATCGCGAGGAATGAAATAATGAAATAGAGCCCAGAAGATAAATCATATACTTGCTCAAAAGAAGGCTCAGAGTATAGGCTTGTAAAAGATAAATTCATTACAGAGAATAGTAAAAAGTTAATTTAGAGATGGAGATTTACGACAGTCTGGAAAAGATCTTGATGGTAAGACAAAGAAATAAACTTATAAAAGTGATAAGTACGTTGATCGTAAAATGTTGCCTTTAAAACTAAGAAGACGCATGTTTGGAAATATATAGAGATTTGATGCAAGAAAAAACCGATAAAAGATGTTGAATTTAAATCCTTAAGATTCGATACAATTATAAAGGTTTTTGACCTCTAGATACGTATATTCGTCTTGAACAACATTTTGCCTTACAAAATGCATCGTTTCGATTAGAGAGAATATTTTTAACATATATTTTCAATATGTATTTCGATATTATTTGAGAAAAAAAATATTCAAGCATGAGTAAAATTCACACTACAAGGATTCCATACATATTTACGCACTTGTTAACATTTAAGAATATTAGTATGTCTATTAAACTATATACAAATAATAATTTTTCTTATCCCACATATATTAATTACTATATCTTCCACGCGTGTAAAACTTGGTGCATATTTCAAAAATTATAAGATCTAGGATAACCATTATAATTCCCTTTAATCTTCCTGTCAAATTTCAGAAATATTGTTTCCATCATGATTTTTGGCTCCATAGTTTCAGGAATGAGGGGAGGCTGCTCTAGTTTTACATATTTTTTTGGAATGTTCTTAATAATTTTTATTAATCTCTAGTTCTCTGTTGTGGCTTATTTCCATAATTTCGAGTTGTGTAGTTTCGGAAATAAGGAGGATATTTTTAGATGTTTTTCAGTAAATCTCCGAAGATGTAAAAAAAACTATGAAAAAAATGTTTCTGAAATCCTCATAACTAGCCTTTTTAGACACATTCCACGCTATAAATGGAAAAGGGCCGTTTGCAATCAAATATTTTCAAGTTTTAGCTGTTTGTATAGATACTGGTTACTTTGCTAAAGTTTTTGTGTCAAGAATTCCTGAGAAAATTGGCTATGATGGACAGACGGACAGACACGTGAAGGATCTTATTCAATCGTTCTTTATGCAGCTTTTTCTATGTTATTTTATTGACCAATTTAGACTTGAATTTACGCTTTTCTAATCACACAAATATGAGACGTATTCATATTATCTTTTGCCCTTTCTTTTTAGTTACAAAGAAATATGAATCCAATATGTGTAATATTTTTGCATGTATTATTTTATTTTCATAATTTTATTTATTTTTTAGCGTCCATAATTTAAAGTTTAAATTAATTTAATCAAATATTTTATTAATTTCAGCTAAATTACATAATTTTTTGAAAAATAGGAATATACTAGAAAAAACCCAAATTTGGAATAGTTTTTTTAATTTCCGTATTGAATCGGCTGTGATTTTAATAAAAATAAACTGTCGAGCATGAGAAGAACTCGCACTATGAAAGTTCCGTGCACATTTACACACTTAACAAACATTTAAAAATACATACTATTTCTATTAAACCTTTTACAAATATTAACTTTTAACAACATAAATGTATTGCCTACCATATCTTTCGTAGGCGTAAAAACATGGTACACATGATACACATACACGAATATTTAAAACAACTAGATTGTTAGGTAGTGTAAAATATGTAGGTTGATAAAGCGTATCACATTAAGATTCTTGGTCGTATGGTTTTCCACAAAATCGGCAGTCAATATAAAAAGTATGTTGTTTACCGTACCTTTCATAGACGAAAAAAAATTATGACTTTTTGGATTATCGCTGCAGTCTCCTACATATAATCTTTGCGTGAGCTTCTAATAATACATATTTTTTTCGTAATGATTAGTAGAGTAGTTTCAGAAATACGAAAGTAATACTAAAACTTGACAAAAACTGTTACACCCAAATTTTTTTATGTTTCAGTTTATCTCTGAAGATACAAAACCTAAAATTTTGAATATAATAATATTAGTCATTTTTAAAATAAAAGGGTGTCTCAGCACCGAATTCAAACTTTAAACTTGTTTATCTCGGCAAACAACGGGGCTAGCGGGAGGTGAGGGATGGCTTTTGATAGCCTATCGGCGCGGATTTTTATCCACTATATCGGAGTGGTCTGGCGCACACCACGGTTACGCTGTAGAAGCGTATTTCTGCAACAGCTTTTCTGTTAGTGAGGCACGACGCAAGTTTTGTAATCATTTTGAAAGACGGTTTAATGGTAACCTAGTGTTTAGTTAATCAAGTTGTGGGTTGTAAAGTACAGAGCGTCAGGATATACAACACTAAATCATTCAAGTGGACCTCGAAATAGACTAATCAATTGAAAATATTAAATGCGTCGCCGCTGCGGTCGAAGATCAAATAGAAAACATGCTGCCATCTAAGAATATCCAGCGTTCAAGTCTTCAACAACTTTGGCTTTAGACATAAAATTACATACCTATAGAATACAGATCGAATCAAAAAATCCAAAACAACAACAAGCGGAAACTTTACTATCAGTTAATGTTAGAGATTTTTCGGAAGAAAATGCGATAGACAATGTTTATTTTAGCAATGAATCACACTTTCATCTTGAAGGTTACATATATCGTAAATATTGTCATTACTAGTCACCCAGAAATCCAAAAAAACATTAGTAAACATTATATATCCCTAAAGTTACCGTATGGTGCGCAATTCGTCTAAAAATCATCGGGCCATTTTTTTTCGAGAATCACCGCGATGCAACGGCTACAATGACGAGCGAGCGGTATATCGAAATGATTAACATTTTTTGTACCGCAGCTAAAAGAGAAGGATGTTGACCAGTCAGATATGTAGTTTCAGCAAGATGGGGCCACTGCTCACACAACTGGATTATCCATGGACACAATTAGAGCGCTATTTCCGGGCAAAGTCAGAAGCCGATTTGGAGACATAATTTGGCCACCCAGATCGCCCCATTTAACTTCAACTGACTTTTTTCTATGACATTATATCAAAATAAGAGTTTTTGATACCCCTTTTATGAATTTGGAGTAAAATAATGAAAAAGTGAGAGCCATTTTAGTCGACGTTCTGCAGTGCGTCAGATCAATAGCGAAGCAGCTTATCAGATCCTCTAATAAAGCACTTCAAGACGGACACGAAATTCAATAAAAAAAATGGGGCGAAGAAGATTTTATTTTTTAATTAATTTTACATAGCTAAATGATAGACCTAATAAGAGGTTCCACGACCGATAACTGAAGGTTACTTATGAAGTTTACTTGAGGATCAGCAACGTTATCCGCAAGTTCAACAAACGATCGCTGAACCCTTGAAAGGAAAACATCATCTGGCTATCAACTAGCGTTCTCAATAAAGTATTTTTGTGAATAGAGCAGCTTTTGACAATATCTCATTTTTTTGTCCCCCCAGTTTTAAATGTTTCATAACTTTATAAACCATGGAGCTATCTGATTAGCATTTTTGCGATAACATGTTTAAATATCGAATTGACCTGATATTTTTTATACTACGAAATAGACTACGAAGCAGAAAAAAATTAAATTAACAGATTTTTGTACAGTATTTGTTCTTATTTTCTTTCTATTACTATTTAGCTATTAAGACTCACACTTCATATATAGAGTAATATAACGAATTTATTTAAAATATGTTTTTATTTA
Source organism: Druceiella hillmani (assembly GCA_039881145.1). NCBI lineage: Eukaryota > Metazoa > Arthropoda > Insecta > Lepidoptera > Hepialidae > Druceiella > Druceiella hillmani. The sequence continues at coordinate 17,740,082 of JAYKKI010000022.1, forward strand.
TTTTGAATTAGACTGTATTAAAATTTTAAATTAATTCATTGGAATATAAGCTGTGTAATTGTCTTTAGATATCATGTAGAGATAATTTTCTAATTTTTTTACAAGAACGAGATTTTTTACAACTTGTCTTTGTTTCATTCAAATTAATTCAAATATGGTGTATAGGTTTTTTTAAATCCCATATTATTTTTGAATAAAATCTCTTGCCTTTACTCACCTTAAACTTATGAAAACTCTTGACGAGAATATACAATAGATCACTGGATTGGCAGCAGAGTTGAGTGGCGCCAAGCTCTGGATGAGGGTAGCTACCGCCATACTAGTCTGTGTATTTGGGATGCACTCGTATACTTGTAGTAGATCAAAAACCATGTAAGGCAGCCAGCAGATTATGAAGACTGTAACAGCAATGAAGGTTGGCATTGAAAAATTACATTAAGTAGTGTATTATGTTGAAAAAGATATCAATGATACCAATTTTTTATTATTACTTCTTTAATATGAATTTTCTGGGTTTTGTAACACTATTTCGGTTGTACAGTCATATATATCTACCTGTAACATCATTTTCTAAAATTATCGATGATATTTGACGCGAATTAGTAATTTAACTCTGAATTTGTCTATAAATTTGACGTAAGTTAGTATATTAACTTTGAGATTTTCAATAAATCGTCTGCGCCTCACTGAACAGGGGCAGTAAAGCTCGCTTTAGGAAATTTTAATCTAATGGTCAACTACAAAGCCGTTTTCGACGTAAAATAGAAAGCACGGTCACAATATTATGTTGATGTTAATAGGGTTATATTGTATCCATTTTCTTCTAATATTTTTTTAAATAAGTTTTCTGATTACACTTGATAAAATATATCTCAGTAATGGTGTTATGTTAAAAATTGGGTTGTTTAAATAATATTTTGTAACATTGCACACAATATTCACTCCTGGGAATTAAATCTGATTATAAAAAAGAGTTTTAATATAAATTTTATTGACCTGTAGGTGACATTCAGATAAATTACATAGTTGATTTTTTAAGTTTTTATCTGTTTTATTTTTCTGTCGGTTGCCTATTAAAAATACTACTTAGCAAATTTAGACATGCTATAGCTTAAGATTCTAAAAATGAAACGTAACAAGGTCCGTATAATCATCATCATCATCATATATAAATACGCTAAGGTTAAGATGTTACTCTCCCTTTTTAGAAAAAACCTCACAACTAATCCACATAAATTATATATCATTTTATAGATAATTGCTTGCTCTACCGGCATCCACAACTAAAAAATTTATTATTGCTATTGTTTTTGCAAATTAATTAATTATTAAAATTATATACACAAAACAGCAATGCTGCCATCTAACGGCTCAATGTCAATATGATTGACGGTCGGTAAAATTTTTGTTTAATTTCAAATCCACTCACGTATGAATAAAGTGGCGCTTTAGCTCAATGCTTTTGATACTTGCGCCTCTATATGTAAATTCTAGTAAAACATTTGTTTGATCTGTCATCTGAGCTTCATAATGGAATAAAAACGTAATAAGCAGTGTGCAAAATTAGAAATGAATTGAATACCTGCAATCAATTTTGATTTATTAAATTGAATTGAATAATTTATAATGCGAAGACTTCGCACGGGTCACGCTAGTCTTTATATAATTGAAAGAAAAAAAATGTGTTCTCATACAATGCAATTGTTTCATGTTACGAGGAAAAAACCTGTCAAAGACTTTTAATAATTCCATTGCCTTTTCACACTTTTTATTAATAAAAAGGTATAAATATGAAAATTTAAGAGTATTAATATTTTAATATCGTTTCCGTTTTAATCCAATAGATGACGAAAGATGTAAATTAGCTCATGTTATCGAAACTATTAGTATATATTAATAATACAAGAAACTTAGTCGCCGATAATAATTTGTACCTCATAGTTTTAAGAAGTAGCTGAAATTATATTAAATACGTCCCAGAAATGTGTATTTAGAACTGATCAATGACAATATACAAGTGTGTTTACGTTTAAATATATGAATATTAAAATTATTTTAAATATACGTAATAACATCTAGGTTAACAGTAAAACTTTCGTACCTAATTTGATTTCATTTTTGGTTGAGTGATTAAATAGTTTCGATTATCGTCTTGAAATTCTTAAAAAGTCCCTTTTATAAACTCATTTATCAACAGTAAAAGTATTATTACCTAATTTTATATTTAAAGTTCGTGTGATGTGATAAAACTTAATAAAATTAATTAACAGTTCTTTGGTCGCGGAATCTTTTGCGTGGATTTTCTATTAAGATGGTGGAATTTATTTCCAGCCCAATAATTATTTTGACACTGTCTATACATACTATTAAATCTTCGATGTATATATGTTATGCTACCCGATCATATATAACAGTACTGATATTATATTTTTGAACAAAAGCATCGAACATCATTCTACAATAATAATGTTAATTCGCAGGTTATAATCGATAAATATGTTGGTTTAAATTATGTACTATGTCCATTGCAAGTTTTGTGAAAATGGCCCAACCGAGTATCAAACTATATAGTTTATGTATTACTTTTCTCCGCGAAATGTACACTTGCGAATTTGGCAGTGATTCATTAATTCGTTTCAGAATTATTAAACATCAAAAATACAAATAAACATGTAAATTTTGTAATTACAATATTGATGGTATGCTGTACCAGAGACACTGTATGACACCAGGGACTCTTCAAAATATAAAGTTACACTTTTTGAAATATTCATCATGTTAATCGAAAACAATATTTGTTAATTCAACACGTATTAATAAATACACATTACGTAAAAATAAGATATAAAATATTTCAATAAAGAATATTTTTTGTGTATTTAAGAAAAAAAACTCAAGTATAAATGTGGTTCAGTACACAACTGGTATTAATAATAAATTTTAAATTACGAAGTTATTTTTGCGGTTGGTTTAAGCCATGTGTATGGAGTTTCTATGACCTTTCTTTCAGATCTAACTACATGTCAAAAGTCGATTAGAACTCATAAGCTAGTAGAGCCTACTTAGCTGTGATAATTTTTGTTTTAAATTCGTTATATAGTTCATTATTAGTAGGTACAGTTATCCAAAAATGATGGTTAAGCTAGCGGAGGGTGAAGACACGAAACTAACAAAAATATATTGAAAAAGTGTTTATGACATACTCCAAATAATTGTGAAAGACCCATTCAACGATATTCTAAACAATGGAGTATATTATCAAACAAGAATTTTATTAGAATACGCCCAAAATACGGTTACATAACTGACCATAGTTTCTAAAACTGTTGATACAAGTTAATCAATACAATTTAATTACGAAGTGATATTAAAAAAGCATTTTAAAATGTATCCAACCCATGGTCAAACAATGAGAGGGTATTATACTAAATGGATTGAGCAAAAAATAATTGCCCCACTTTACACGTCTGGCAAGAAGTATATTAACTATGTTTAGGTACTCTGTTATTTATTAATTAACATCTTCATGCACGTAGATTTAAAACTTTACAAACTGTGAGGTTGTGACAAGCAGACGAACGGACGGATGGACCCGACGAAATTATAAGAATTTCTTTATTCGATTATTTTTGAAATGAAAAATGTTAACGTGGAAATTTAGATAATGGCATATGTGTAAGAAGAGGAGGGGAAAACTAGAAGGTATATTGCATGCATTTGAGCGTATGTATGCAAAGAAATTTCACTTCATTCGTGAGCTTATGTGTGATGAAGCTTACAGTTTTTTGTTTTCATGTCCTTTTTCAAAATATCACTGCATGGATGTTCATAATCAACCTTCGTTTAAAATCGCAATATTGTTTTTTAAATAACCTATTCAATAATATTCGATATATTTTGTCCTTTTTTCTTTAAATATATAAAATTTACTATCATACTTATTTTATATTATTGATAAATCTATTAGGTTTCCCACATTTTCCTTCTTCAGTATTGTTATAAATATTCTGTTAATTAATTGTCAATTACGTGTACTTGTCATTAATATTAGTAAACTTAAAAAACAATAAATAAAAAAAAATTGTTTACCCTACAACAACATTTTTTTTTATGTTTATTTTATAAATAATTTCTTTTCGAGTTTCGCCATACAATGAAGACTCTTACACTATAAAGAAACATAGCTCTTCGACTTTATTTCGTTTTATTTTCTATATTTTCTGAAATGTTTCATTGGTATTTGTTTTTATAATAATTCAGACTTATGTTTATTAAAATATCGTGTTCTTATAATAGAATCAAGACCAATCAAACGAATCAGTCAAGCAGCTTAAAAATGGATGAAACCGTCATAGACAATAACCTGACAATGGTTTTCTTTTTAAGTTTTTAAATAGAAAAAATTGTAACTCACTAATTTTACTAAATTTGTTGAAAAAATTACAAAATAATAAAAAGAAAATTAAAATATAAACATTATATTATTTACTTTCGAAACCTCTTTCTATTTAGAATCTGAGTACTATTTATTATAGAAGCAGTGAAATGTATGCTTAAGCATATGTAAAGGATAAGTAATAGCTGGTTTTATTGTTTACTTTCATGTATAAAGGTTCAAAATGTAGGCAAATGTAAATTATCGAATTGCCTAAACCGTTTTTTACCCATACGTCTGGGACCACTTAACAGGCAGACATTAGGAGCGTTTATAAATCTTATAAAATTATCAATCCGAATATATTTTCTCGACTAAAAGCACTAAAATTATTTTTATCTCAATAGCTCCACCCCTTATCTAATTTATTTCTCATTATGCCCTAATATGAAACTATTTTATATTCAGTTAGTGGAAACGAGAATTAAAATATATAACGTCTGAAACATAAATTATTTGATAATGAAAATGGAAAATATAAGTGGAAGAAAACAACACAGAGATATGGAAAAGAATCGAATTGGACTCATTCCAAACAACCACAAGTGTGAAATTTTGACAATAAATGGATACCATTTGTCATGATGACTTACAGCTGCTTTGCTGCAGTGAATAGCAAATTAGTGTGAATAATAGAACTTTTTCCTGTCTGGAGATTATATAGTTTTCCAGGTTATTTTTACGATGTTCTAGTGGTATAGTATAAATAATCTGGATCTATAGGCATATCTGCAAAATAGATGTTAGGCAATATTTATGTTAGGTGAAATTAGTTTGAAGAAATTGAGCTCATACATAGTGGTTATGTAATTGACCTGCGTTCTAAATAAATTTAACTTATGTTTTTTAACCTAATTTAGTTATTTAACCACTAAACCTAAGTCAAAGAATTATATAAATTATTATATATATTTTAAGAGAAATAAAATTATCATAAATATTAATAATTGTTCTTTCATAGAAAGTTTAAATTTCGAACGATATTTCAGATAATGTAATTAAAAGAATAACTGCGAATATCTTTTTAGTCCGTATTTAATTTGATATACGTTTTGGAAAAAAATTACCTAGATAAATATAAAAATCTTTAGAGCAGATTTTTGGAAAAATATAAAATTTCTAAGAAATAAATAAGTATAAATAAATAATACGCTGATACTTGTCTGTAAAATATATTATATAAACGGAACACTAGATGCTTCACAGGATGGAAGAGATTAAATGCGTTTTTCATATCTGAGATGAGAGTAAGATGAACAAAGCTAAGTTTTCAGAAAATTATATTATATACAAAGATGATACGTATGAATATACTGAGTAGAAAAACAATTTGAAAAAATAAAGTGAAAGAAAATATAAAAAAAGTTGTTATCTAATTTCTATAAAAATACTGTACTGTGCTATTTCTCTGTTAATAGACTTATTTGAATTTAAAAATAGATAACATTGTTTTTATGGATCATAGCACTGGTTTTCAGTTTAATTTTCTTGCAAAATAATTATAACTTGTTATTTGGATTCAAAACAAATTTTTTTTTTTATTTTTCCCAGGCATAAAAAATATTTATTTTATTTTGAACCAAATCCGGCAAAAGGAAAGCGTTCATTTGGTTAAACATACATAATGTTAAATTCATTTGGATGGTCGTAATATTTTACTTCGTATCTTTTTTTCGAAAGGTGAAAAGAGGAAAATAAAAAAAAATAATGACATTCATGTTCAGAAGTCATAAATTAAGCATATTTCCGTATATAGTTAATAGTCTTAAAATAATATTGGACTGAAAAATGTTCACAAGTAATCTGCCCAGTCGTACAAATATAATCCAACATACATGAAGTAATACGTTTACATGGGATGTTAACGCTAAGAATGAGGAAAAATATCAATTAAATGAGTGCATATCAAATATTGAATAACAAATTCAAATATCTTTTAGTTTGACTTATTGAACAACAAATATTTCAACTTAACTTTTCATTTCACATATTTAATAATAAATATTTCAACTTAACTTATCATTTGTCAAAAATTAAAAAAGATAATTTGCTTTTAATTCTGATGTTCATTCTCGTCGTAGTCAAATCGGTTAACAACCAATAAAATCATATTTGTGTTATTTATAACTTATATTATAGCAGTTAAAGTTTATTAGTTTACGAGTCGTGTAGTATTTATTTATAATAACAATATAATCTACGAGAACATTATCATAATGGCAACGGTTAAAAAAAATATTATTAGAGTATCTTGAGCGGAGAAAATTGAAGAGATTATTTTTTTAAATGTATCAGCGAACGACTCTATAACGCTGGTATAATTAAAATAATGAAAGCGATAATATTAATACAACGTAAGTAATTACAAAAATATTCAGGATTAACTAAATGCTTATCATTAAAAACGCCCAACCAAGAATTCTCCGTGCTGCTTGTCATTTCATTTAGCAATATTTCGTTGAAGTAATATTTTTAATCTGTTAACAGATTTCGAGCCAATAAATTTCATTAAGTATCGTGATATTAAAATATTACAAATTTGCACAGTTAATGAAAACAAGAATTTTACGATTGAACCCGTGCGACAATATTTCACGCAAACATTTTCGCCACATTTACTGACATTCGTTGTATTACAATTTAATAAATAGTTATTTACACATAGAATATCTAAATTATGTAACAACAATAAGATTACAGCCTCAATATTACATAATCCAATATATTACGCTTTTTTTACTTTAATAAAAATATCAAGCAACCTTATATTAATTGCACTGTTTTCATTATAATTTAAAGGCCGTTTGTTTTTGCAGTTGCTGTTTAACGCGCGGTAGGGGAGGTCGCTAGTATGCATCGCTAATTTTTTATATTTCTACGTGATACATAAAATTCAAATTATAATATTATTAGTAATTACATTATAAAAAGAATTCAGAAAAAGAAAATTTTTAACCCATAATTACGAATACGAAAATAATTCGAGCGAAAATGATTTCGTTTTTCAAGTTGTAAAGAAAGTGATAGTGGGAGTGACATTGTGGTGCGCTCACAATTTGGCGTAATGCAATTTTGAGTGATAGTGATAATAGTGACGATAACAATTATTTTGCTGATACGGAGAATAAACCGGACTGCGAAAATACGATGTGACCTTGATTTAAATTTTTTTATAATTTTTGTTTACGATATATATTATATATTTTTTTTGTATTTTATTATCCTTGTACAAGTTTTTATTAAGAAAACATCGAAAAAATTATTAAAATTGGATAATTTTTGGAAGAGATACAGTTTTTTTTCGAGTCAAGGGTAGATGACATCAAAAACAATAGATTTATTTGGCGTTTTTAAGTATATATGAGTAAAAAACCATGGCACTAAAACGGTTAAATATATATATATACATATGTCTTTACATGTATCTCTGCAACCTTCCAATAAACTCAAAACAGCTGCTACAAAGGCGAATGTGAATTTAATTTCATTTTATTTCACTTATAAGTATATATTAGATAAAACATTAAAATTAAAAATCTTAAAGGTAAAATTAAATAAAAATACTCTCTTCGTGATCGCTATGTACGCTTGTAACCATTATTCACTAACTCATTTAAAAATACATAACGTATATAAGTTGAGTAGTCAAAAGTAGTCATAAAAGTGTCGTTAAACCACTAGCCGGACACTTACTTAAGTGCATTCTCGCCCCGCGCTTGTTAAGTGACGATGCTCTGAGCGTTGAAATGAATTTTGAGATGCATGTGCAATTTCTTAATACTACTAGTCGTTTGATCCCAGCGCAGCGTTAAAAGTGACCTCTTACATGGACAAAATATTTCTCAATATTTAAATTATAATTTAAAACAGAAACAACAAGTACAGATAAAAGGAACTGTACAAGTGTTAAGTTAAAAACATTAATATTTTAATGTAATTACCCGCTGCTTAACTATCAAATACTACCCCAGTTAGCAAGTAATGTTGTAATTGAATTTAACTTTTAATATCTCCCTTAATGCCATGTCGCATAAAAATCCTCGCAAAACCATAGTATTTTGTTATTAGATAAGACTTTGGGAATATTTCGATACCGCTTACAACCCCGTCTTAATAATATTGAAACGTCTGTATATAGGTGAAGGCCTTTTTATACGATCTTGGAGAGAGGGGTTTTAAGTGAAAATTAATAATACTGCTATAATGATTCACTCATTGAAACATACTGAGTACATCATGTTGACCTAAAATATTGAAAATCGGTATGAAGGAAGGTCTCGTAATATAAGTAAAAAAAGGTCGTTAATTTCTAATTCTATGTGGAATTATTAATAAATTTGAATTTTTCGTTTTTAATGTGCATTTTAAGAATTACTCCTTTCTAAATTTCAGAGCAATATTATATAATGATAGGGGTCCTTGTTATATTCGTATTTTACCGTATTTTATTTCATTCCGAGTAACTCATGAAACATCAGTTCTCGTATCACGCTTTCTATTAAAGCTCGCCAGTCACTTTACATTGATTTTTTGTATATATGATATTATAGCTTTAGCCGCTAATATTAAAGAGTGCATAGGCTTGCGTCAGTTTTTAATACATACGTATGTATATAATATTAATGCTTCAGCTAGGTAGCAATATTAAATAGTGAAGGGGCTTCAGTCGGCAATTATAAAAAGTGCATAGGCGTTCGTCAGTTTTTAATATATACACACATATATATATATATATATATATATATGTGTGTGTATATATATATATATATATATGTATATATATATATATATATATATAAATATATATGTATATGATATTAGTGCTTCAACTGGCAATATTAAAAAGTGCAGAGACGTTCGTTAGTTTTTATTTAATTTATACACATGATATTAGGGTTTCAGCCGGCAATGTTAAAGAGCAGCCGTTAGATTAAATAACGATAATTATTACATTATCGTATTTATAGAGAGAAGGAGAAAGAGTGAGAGAGTGAGAGGGGGAGCTGAAGAAAATGTTAGGTAATATATTAAAAAAATTTTCGTTTAATTTTTTTAAATAATACCATCAAGGGGTAGACAAGCCACATGCCATTAATTTGAAACCGACTCCCTTCATACGACGTCTCTCTATTTTTCAATAAATACCACTTTTTTCAATAATTAAACTTTCAGGTAGAAAACTGAACGTTTATAAATTATAGTCACGTGAAAGAAGTTACTTATACGAATCTTTTCTCCCATCTTGAAAGGAAATTTTCTTATTTATTAATATTTTTGGTTGCTCAGGTAATTGTCAAGTTAGCAATAAGTGACAAGTATATTAAAAACAAACAGACGCTTATGTACTCTTTAATATTGCCGACTGAAACTCGAATATCATGTACATATATATGTGTATATTAAAAACTAACGAACGCGTCTGCACTGTTTAATATTACCGGCTGAAGCACTAATATCATAAGCATATGTATGTATTAAAAAAATTAACTGACGCGTCTGCACAGTTTAACATTGCAGGCTGAAACCCTAATGTCATGTGTATAAATGTATGTATGTAATAAAAACTAACGAACGCCTCTGCACTTTTTAATATTGCCAGTTGAAGCACTAATATCATATACATATATATGTATGTATTAAAAACTGTCGGACGCCTCTAATCTCTTTAATATTTCCCGCTGAAGCATTAACATTATATGTTGTGTATGTATGTATTAAAAAAATAACGGACGCTACTGCACTCTATAATATTGCCAGCTGAAACACTAATATCATGTGTATAAATGTATTAAAAACTAACGAAAGCCTCTGCACTTTTTAACATTGCCGGCTTAAGCACTAATATAATATATATGTATGTATGTATTAAAAAGTGACGGACGCCTCTGCACTCTTTAACATTGCCGGCTGAAACCCTAATATCATGTGTATAAATTAAATAAAAACTAACGAACGTCTCTGCACTTTTTAATATTGCCAGTTGAAGCACTAATATCATATACATATATATTTATATATATATATATGTATATATGTGTGTATATATATATATATATATATATATATGTGTGTATATATATGTATATATATATATATATATATATATAAATATATATGTATATGATATTAGTGTTTCAGCTGGCAATATTATAGAGTGCAGTGGCGTCCGTTATTTTTTTAATACATACATACACAACATATAATGTTAATGCTTCAGCGGGAAATATTAAAGAGATTAGAGGCGTCCGACAGTTTTTAATACATACATATATATGTATATGATATTAGTGCTTCAACTGGCAATATTAAAAAGTGCAGAGGCGTTCGTTAGTTTTTATTACATACATACATTTATACACATGATATTAGGGTTTCAGCCTGCAATGTTAAACTGTGCAGACGCGTCAGTTAATTTTTTTAATACATACATATGCTTATGATATTAGTGCTTCAGCCGGTAATATTAAACAGTGCAGACGCGTTCGTTAGTTTTTAATATACACATATATATGTACATGATATTCGAGTTTCAGTCGGCAATATTAAAGAGTACATAAGCGTCTGTTTGTTTTTAATATACTTGTCACTTATTGCTAACTTGACAATTACCTGAGCAACCAAAAATATTAATAAATAAGAAAATTTCCTTTCAAGATGGGAGAAAAGATTCGTATAAGTAACTTCTTTCACGTGACTATAATTTATAAACGTTCAGTTTTCTACCTGAAAGTTTAATTATTGAAAAAAGTGGTATTTATTGAAAAATAGAGAGACGTCGTATGAAGGGAGTCGGTTTCAAGTTAATGGCATGTAGCTTGTCTACCCCTTGATGGTATTATTTAAAAAAAATTAAACGATAATTTTTTTAATATATTACCTAACATTTTCTTCAGCTCCCTCCTCTCACTCTCTCACTCTTTCTCCTTCTCTCTATAAATACGATACGAATACGTAATAATTATCGTTATTTAATCTAACGGCTACTCCATTCTATGTGACAACCTATGGGGCTAACACTATTCGCGCAACGTGTAGATATACTTTTTTTTTATTGGCCGCAACGCTCGCGTCAAATGTTGACAGACATTCAACACCTATCAGTTTTTAACCCAAACAGCAAAGAAACTTTAAAACTCGTAAAAATTCTACGAACCATTTACCATCCATACGTTGGCTGTTCTCCACTTTGTCTCAGGGCCAGATTTTCTTATTTGAATAAGTGTTTAATTTCTACCTTAAAACCGCGTCATATATTAAATATTATTAAAAGACTGATTTTTTGATCTGGACTGATTTGTCATACATTACGGACTGCTATGTTGTATACCTTTTTTCGTTTATACCTCGCATAATATACACGATTTTAGGCAGTTTTAAAATAATAATTGTGTCTGCAGCGGGCGAATTTTTTTCTAAATATTTTTTAAATGTGGTTTCACAAAATCATATGAAAAAAAATTTGTTGGCAAAAATACCAATTTCAGTTGTATATAATAATCTATTTTTTCCGAGAAATAATATTTGTACGGCCTAATGCTCAAAATCGAATAAGGGACCGCTGCCTTCTGTTATATTGCTGCGGGGCATAACAAATATTGAAAAGTATATTTAGAATAATTATTAAATATATTCACGAACCCATAGAAATCGTCTTATTATAATAATTTAAAAATTGCTTGTTCCTTTGACTGAATATCACCGAATGTATTTTTTTCGTTCTTTGAAGTGTTCAAATTAATGGTTTCGTAAACAAAAATTGCGTGCATTTTTAATAAAAACATTTTTATTTACGGTATGGTAGAGGCAGAAATTAAACACTATTCAGAATTACCTGTATGAAATTGCCAACGGAATGAAATAAATCAAACATTTTTTGCTTTTTATACAATATTCACCCTTGCAGTAATTATAATAGTGCTAATGACAATATATTATATATTAATCTATTGGGCGAAATGATCTTTCGTCTTCTACCAGAGATATAAATATATTAAAATCTCATCGTAATATATGTGAAATGGCTAAAATCGTAGATTATGGAAAATATTATCTTCATTTTAATTGTTTGATCCAAACAGTATGTAAGGAATAAAAAAAACTTATAGGAAATCAATAAACCAAATTCTGCATGATGAAATGCACCACACCAAAATCTATTTAAGATTCATTCTAATTTACTGACCTAAATATTTGGCTCAAAAACTTTCACAAATTTTTATTCAATATTTATTAAATCTAAATAAATCGTGTTAATATTGTAATTCTTAAAGTCTCATTAGTAAAAAAGCAATGAAAGAATTTGTAACTTCTCCTCCTACCTATCTATATTTATTGTTTCAAATGGGAGTAAAATATTTTCTAATGTGCTAAATAGGATAGATAATAATAAAACTTAAGTTTTTAAGTAAGAAAGACAATGTACCAGTGAATAATATGTTTATTTCCACAGACAAATAGAGAAATCATAGTAAGAAGATTGTAGCAGAAGATATAAGAAATATATATAAAACGAAGTATCAGTTTAAGATGTCATCTTCACTGATAATCTCGGAACCTTGTTAATTTACAAGAAAACTGCTGTAGCCAAGCATTCAAGGGAACGAAATCACTGTATCCGAGTCACGTTCGTTTCCCTACCCATGCAAGTGCGCTCACTTTGACAAGATAACGTGTGAATTATGCACGAGTCAACTTCAAGAGGGGCGACTAGGAACTAACCAGTTCAAAGTTCGTAAGAGCAACGGAATGGAGCTTTAAGCTTGTCTTCGTTTCTTTCAAGATAAATTACCCACAGCAAAGTGCATCAAACTGTACAAGTGTGTTTAGTTTGCGTTTAAATTTACTTTTCTTTATTAGAGTTCTGTGAACTGTAGAATGAGACTTAATTACATAGTTGCAAACGCGACATTTTTGGTTAGATTAACAGCAACTTTCGCTGCTATCTAATGGCGGAGTCGAAAACAAAAGAAGATATGGTATAAAGTGATTTAAATGCACTTAATAACTATATATGGATAATCAGAATTATAAGTAAGTAGTAGACAAACAAGGATTATAACGATAAATATTCGTATACATAAGACGGGGTAAATAACTATAATAGAACATTTCAGAATACCTATGATAGTAAAGGTTAATGAGTACCCACCTCATTATCCACTATCTTGTTATCTTAGAAGTACTTAATTTTTTCGTTAATATATAATGTGGCATTATTCAGTCTCCATGAATTATTAAAATAATATGGTCTCCATGAATTATTAAAAAATAATGGATTGACGGGAACTGTAGATTTGTTTAAGCTGATTGTAAGATTAAGCGTCCAAAAATATCAAACAAAATATCAAACTGGGATTTGTTGCGTAAGTTGTAATTATAAAAGTGTACATTTATATAATTACTTCCTCTTTTATTATGATTTTCGACATTACTTTTTATTTTTTTTTTATTATTATCATTTTCAATTTTTAGGGTTCAAACCTCAAAAGAAAAAAGGGAATCACCTCAATCACCTCAATCACGTCAATGTGATTGAGTTCTTAGAAATTGCTTTACGTTGAGACTTGAAATTGCATATTAGAATATATTAACCCACACATTCTCAGTAGCTAATATTCAAATATATATATGGAAATTCTAGGAAGTAAAGTATATATTCATAATTTTTCCGTTAATTCCATATATATTGGGTTCGCTAATAAGTAATGAGCGGTCAATAATATTATAATTTGTAATAATTTTTCCACTTTAAAATTAATTAACCCTCGATATGATAACTACATACTATATATCTACATATAAACATACGTTTTTACTACATATCTCCAACGCACTACCAGGGTGTGGATACCATCTGCGTAAAATTCAGGTGGTTTGGAATCGAAAAAATGGCCTGTCGATGGCTATGAACTGTCGCGAGTGGCCTTCATTATCAAACTTTTTGTTGCTGAGAGATGTGAACAAACAATAATCAATGGATACAAGGTCTGCGGAATATATATATATATATATATATATATATATATATATATATATATATATATATATATATATATAAACGGTAATCAATGGGTGCAATGTCTGGGGAATATATATATATGGGGATAGTTTTTAGAAATCCATAACGTGGTTGTATAAAAACTATAGCGGTCATGCTAGATCATATAATTTTTGGGGTAAACATCATGTTTTAACGCCTGCGACAAATATAATAGAAAATATATTGACATTGTGAAAAATACTTTAATGTGAATACTTTGCATCCATCATTGTTAATAATACACTTCTATATGTGTACGGAACTCTCGTTGTGTGAGTTCTACCAATGCTCAATTGGTATTTAAACTATCCAACTATTCGTTGTTGGCACCATATCATCTAAGTTTCACCTCTGTTTTATATAAAAATATGGAGACAATGGGCACGCAATGTATGTAAACATAATAAATATTATAGACAAAATAATTACAAGTACACTCATTTCTCAATTACTTAGTAATTTTCTTAATAAATTGACCTACTCTAATGAATAGAAAAAGCTACACCCTGTTGTATTTACCCTTCAGGCCAAAATTATTAGAGAAAATGAGTTTTTTTTTAATTTATCTGCATATATTATCACACTTTTTTTATTTACCTCCATATAAATGAGGTAGTTAATCATTTAGACCCAAACAGGACAAACATAACTCATCTCTGCAGTAGCGGAACAAACGCACAAACGAAAATACTTGAGTGTTTCTTCCGCTACTGGACAAAGTAAAAAGTAAAAAGTAATCTTAAAATTCGTAAACAAACAACAGTACAAAAACACTAGTACAAATAACAGTACAAAAGACATAACAGTCTTAAAATTCAGTAATTTTAATGTCCAATGCCTATTTTTTCCAGGCCTTTTCATTTTCGAAAATGTTGATTGACATTAATTTTTCTCTAATCCTCTCTTTCGGAAAGTGTATTTCGCCGTTCCTTCTTGTTAACAAATTATCCATTGATAATTCTAAGTTACGTAATTCAGCACTTAATTTTGTTTTGCGTTTATTTCTTAAAACTTTATTGCATACAGCAATAACTGAGAATAAATTTTGAGAATAAAAACCTCGTTTCAATTTTACTTAAAAAATGATCACAACCGAGAGGAATGCCACTTAATTAATGCTACAGCGATATGCAGGATGCATTCGAATTGAAATTTGAATATCAGAATAATTCATCCTCCATACCTATAAATGTCGTACGAGATGATAAAATAAAGTATCAAGTTGTAAACGTCTCATCTTGATAGAGTATCGCGTTAAATATATTTGAGAAAATTTATACAGATTTTTTCAAATTTGTTACAATTAATTCAGTATAAAAACTGTTTTTAATTTTGAGGTGATTTCATTATATCTCCATAGATTACGGTACCCAGATGCCAAATTAAATGTCAGCTTGAAAGTTTGTGTATATGAATACATGCGTATGTAAAATTCAATTAAATTTTAAACTGCATTTTTTATTTAATCTGGCCAAACGCAAAAATACGTCAGATCTGAATATTTAAATTAGATCAGATTCCTTATTTAGAGCACTTTCCACGTCACCGTTTTATACTTTTTTTTCTTTTTCCACATCAGATCGTAATCAAATAATCGTACTGGCTTGTTTCTAATAATTCTCCTGTAATTTTTTTACTACCATTGCAGTATTAAGCAAAATTACCATATATTTTCTTCAAAAACAGGGCTTTTTTCCTGAAATGTATTATTGGAAATTTATTTATTGTTATACCTACCAAGTACGGATAAAAACAAAGTTCCCATTAATGCTAAAATGTATTACAATGTATTACAATGAAATATTACAAATTTAAAGTATTCAATACGAATATCCCACATAGAAAGAAAAAATGGTAAAGTCCATTTTCACACCAAGGTGGGAAAAATTTATCAAGAAAACTTGACTAGAAAATAGATTTGCTACCATGAAATTGATAAAGTATTGATAGAAAGAAGCTTATATTAATGAGTCTGAGTATATTGCACGCAAGTAATCGAAAAATTTAGATTTTAAGTATTACATTACGCACAGGCAGAAAGACCTTCTGGAGGTCGGTTATTCAATAATAAATTTATTGTTAAAAATGAAGTAACTAAAACAGTGCTTATTTTTAGAATGTAAATATTTATTTTTTAAAGATCTGCTTCATCTATCAAATCACGTTTGTAATTTTAACAAAAAGCTCAGTTTGTGCGTCGCCTCTCAGATAAAAAAGTCCAGCCAGCTGTGTCGTCTATATTGTTTAATAACTTACAAAAATAGTGGCGAGGATAATGAGCATACATAAATAATAAAAGGTGTAACAAGGCAAATCCAGTAAAAACCATATTTGCAAGGCCACTGACCATTGAAGATACGCCATTTATTTTTGTTAAAGATAGAGCTCCTTATCATATAGATCGCTAAAAACATATTTTAGGGAATAAAATATCTCTCTGTTTTATTGACTGGATAATAGTCATGATACGAACCAGATTCAGAATGTGAGGAAGATTATGTAAAGGGAAATGGATAATGAAATTATTACGACCAAAACGCAGAACAAAAAAAATATTCATTTGTGGAATCGCCATCCACAAATACAGGAGACCGTACAATTTGATATTACAGCACGCTGAGCCGGATCAAGGCAATAACAACAGTTAAAATTTTTCCACGAAACATCAGGACTTTAAAGTAAAATCAAAGTCTATTTTTCATTTATGACGGCAACTGTTTTATAAAGTAAGTAGAGTAAGAATATGCGAATTAAATCAGTGTAAATTGAATATTCCAAAGGTTGTTTTATCGCTGTTAACTATAATTGTGCTTAAATACTATAGTTCACCTAATAACTATTTAGCTAGGGATTGTAAGTTCACAGAAATGCATAGTTAGTTCAACTATTTCAGAATAGTGTTAATTCAAACCCTGTAAAAAACATTAAAAATTAATATTCAAACAAAATTGCGTAAGTAAACACAGTTGATTTTTGTTGTTAAATGTACAACTTTCCTATCCAAAGGTTTTCCACCACTTTTTGGACAAAGTCAATCCTAGCTTAATTTCTATCGATGCCCACGACATCCATCTTTGTAGCCATGTCCTTTGAATAAATATTTCTTTGAGAAATTGTGCATTTCATTCTCTATTTAATGCATTTAGTGATGTTATTTACATAATAAAATTTAATTTAAACTTTATTAATAATATATATATATATATATATATATATATATATATATATATATATATATATATATATATATATATATATATATATAAATGTATATATATATATATACACACACATATATATTCTTATATTTAATGCCGCGGTATGTGATGTCACAAAAATGGGTCACGGAAATAACGCTATAAAAGTGGGTATGAAAAAATATTTTGAAGCCTTTGTACTAAGTAATGATATTTATAACATGAATTTGGTAAATAAGTAACTTAGCTACTATTTTATTTGGCAGAAATTTTCATGGATCTTTCCACTAAAACATCATGACTTTTAACATGTAATTTGGTATTGAATATATTTGGCGTTAATGTAATTTGGTGTTATAAACTACAATAATAAATGAACAAACAAAGTTTAACTCATAATTCTAGCCATTTTCGCATTATTCTTCGTCGAAATTCATTCTCCTATGTAAATGAAAGCCGTAGCCGAAGAGCATATTTGATTAAAACTTGAAAAAAATTATGCAAACTGAGATTGTTAGATATATAGAATTTGTGGTACCCATTTTAAATCCATGCATTCTTAACATATTATAAAGTTTTAATAACTTACCAAAAACAATGACGAAAGTCATTTTCACGGTTTTTATTTTAGCCTTCGGTATTATTCCTCTCGAACTTGCTCGCCTAGAATCGATGTCGTCGCTGTCTGTAATACCAAACGAAATTTATGGTAATTCTGTGTACTTAATTTGTTGCCTTCAAAATCAATTAATACGATTACATAACGACTAAATCAATTTCAGATCACAAATTTGCTTTGCATCTCCGTTCGTTTGATTGTACTGTAAACAATTTAGCAAACAAACGATAAACAATTTCGCAGACAAATGAAAGTAAATGAATAAATTCAATTTAGATTGAAAACATTTCTACGGAGGAGTTTAATGAGTAATTCGTTTAAAAGTGGTAAATTATTTCTGTTAATGTAAACATATGCATATACATATACACAGATATAAATATGTGTATATGTGTGTGTGTATGTGTGTGTGCATCTATGTTTGCCTACATATACATCTATCTGCCTGTATGTATGTTGAATTATAACGGAGCAATTTTCACTGTCCCAGGAAATATTTATTCAGCAAGATTTTTATGCATAAAATATTAGTTTATATACTTAGGTTACAGAACTATGTTAATATTTGTGAGATATGTTCTTGAATATGGACATGATAGGAGTATTTTGAAGCAGGAAACTCGGACTATTCAGATATTCTAATTAAATCACTAAACAGAGATATTAGGATGAACTATACGTATAAAAAATACATAAATATTAAATAGTAGTCTGAGAATTACTACATATATGACAGTTTAGCTACCGATAACTATATTAAAAGGGTACGTTTAATAGACAAGAAATTGTAATACATGAACGTATTTACGAAAAGCTAAGGAAGAACTACGCCATTTATGATTCATTAATATTAATGATCGTCAAGTGATGTTACTGGAATAATAAGTATAATATATATATATATATATATATATATATATATATATATATATATATATATATATATATATGATATATAATTTAAGTTAAAGGTAAGGAATTCCCTTACCTTTAACTTAAATTAGTTAGTAACAATTCTAGTTACATGATAAATGCGATTTGATACAATTGGGTATTTGACTATTTTTTTATTAATTATAATTTCAAGGTACAAACTGACGAAAAGTGAAAATTTTTTTAATAATCTTAAAAATTGACCGAGTTATAAAAGTTTAAATTTAACCTATTTATAAAGGACGACAATACTGTGTTGTGAGGTCATTTTTAATATTGCACATTATATTCTACAATGGGAAAAGAGACAGGGATATACCCAACGCTATCTGTATCTTCAAATTTAGAAGCCTGGCTTATTTTTCAATCAATTTTTGAATTTTTTTCAAGACTGATTCAATCAATTTTTGAATTTTTTTCAAGACTGATTTTGAATTAACTTATATTTCACAATATTGTACGAAAAATATCGCCGAAAAATAACTACCGTATTTCATTATGCAAAGTTATAGCCATTTTAACTGAATATTTTCATAAATATGTGTAATTAATAAATGTATTAGCAAATATAATAACATTGTCGTGAAGCTTTCTTCTTTTTATTGGGCGGCATGACGGCTTGGCTCTTAGTGCGTATCGTGAGCACTATGATCGTGTAGCAAGCGGCTATAGTGACAGCTGGGAGAACAAAGAGAGAGATGAAAACCGACGTCATCCAAAGCTGCCAGCGGCTCGGTGTACCCAAGTCGATCCAGCATTGTAGTTGTCCTGAAATACATAGTCTACGCTTAGTAAAGATTTTCTCATTGTTAAATTCGTTTCAGGCAATTTCTCAAAATGAAAAATTGTCTCATTTTACAAGTATTTTTGGAGTGTTCTACTTAATAACTTTCTCTAAATATTTTTAGTCTTAATAAAATAGATTAATTTTTCTCAAATCTTAAATACCGCCTGTATCTAGACCAGGAGTTCCCAACCAGGGGGGCGCGCCTCTCAAAGGGGGCATAGAGAGATGTCAAGGGGGGCGGAAAGCGTTTGCATTTTAGAAAGAAAAAACAAAAAAATATACAAACAACATTAACAAATAACATTACAATGTAATGTTTAATTTACATGCATAAAATTAATGAAATTAAATATCATATTCACTATTATTGCCACAAACTTGCGAAAAATTTGACGTTTTGGTGTACATTTTTTGTTGAGAAATCAGTTTGAGTGTGTAAAATTATTGTGTCTCACTGTTAAAAGGTAAGTTTGTGTATTTACAAACTTCAGTTACCATTTTTATATAATTTGCTAAATCAAAGAGGGGGAATGAAAAAGTAATGGGGGGGTGGCATAAAAATATAATTTATAGTTCGGGGAGCCTCAACATAAAAAAGGTTCGGAAACCCTGATCTAGACGATGTGTAAATTTACATATATGCAGACCACTTTTCGGTTTCAGCTGCTATTAATGACACGAATGAAAATAAGTAAGCGGCTCAAAAAATCGTCATCAGTCAAAACCTCTTTTTCATTAATGTATGGATTATATGTACATAAGTATATAAATATGTGCATGCATGTAAGTGTATGTAAGTGCATGTAAGTGTCTATGTATATCTTTATTATTTTGTATTTTTCATTTTAGTGAGGGCACTACCTATTGTAGTCTATCACAACACTATTTATCGTTTTATAAGTACCTCGACTGTTTGTAATAGATTATTCTTGTAAACATTATTCTTGTATCAACTTATTACAAGTTGACGTTACGTATCAATTATGTGTATCAAAGTTTGCAAAAAAAAAATAGTTGACATTATTTATTATTATGTATAAATTGTTATTGTCCAAGTAAAGAAGTAAGAAATAATGTTCTTCATATTGATTAATCGATGTTTGATTATTTGTATCATTTATGACTTTTATTTATGGATAAAAATCTAGCTTCAGATATATACAATTTTGATTTATTTTTTCGAAGTATACGAAAATCTTATTTCAGTCACTATTAGAGAATCTTTTATAGTACAGTGCAAATGTATTTTTACAATTATTGCTCAGAAAAGTATTGTTACATATTTGTTACTAATAAAAAATTCGTAAATAGGTAAATAAATTGTAAGTTATGGATAGCAGAATTTATTTATTTGCAAACGGATGACAATGGCTTTGCTTCCATATATGTGTATAACAGATTTTGATGTTATTATAGAGACAAACATTACTTTGTTGTATTTACCAAAAAAACCATGCCAGAATTGAATAAAATGACGAAACTAACGTTTCTCAATGTTTATTTTATATATAACACTTAAATACTTGAATATTAAAACACATTTATTATCGTGTTAAGTATATGTTATCACTTTACGTGTTCGTATCGTTCCTGTGTACATACAGGAAAATAAGGACAAACAGGGGTACAATTAAAATACATTTTTGTAACAGCAAGAACGAGTAGCAAACATTATAAATGCCGCTTAACATATTAAAGTGAAATTTTATTCGCTATTAGAGTTTAAAAATAAATTAAAATTTACGCCTTTTTTATTTATTTATAGCCTTCTATTAAACTGTAGATATACTTTTTTCAAACTTATAAGTTAAAACCATATTTTAAACTTAACATCCGAAAAAGTCCTAAAATTCGGTTGAAAATTATCCTATAGCAAAAACAATTTGAAAAATATGTACTGAAAAATACAAATTTCAATTAATATTTAACATTTGATTTGAAAAATTGAAGACCAAAATAGTTTTTAGTACTATATTATTTAAAATATCATAAGAAACAATTAGTTGACACATGTATTTCATTTTTCTTTAAAGAAACGTTAAAATCACTCGAAAAGGTGATATATCAGTAGTCCTATATTTCTTATTTTAATGGAAATAAACTTGTAAATATTCCCTTTACTAGTTCTGAAAAGTGTTTGTATTGGACTGAACATAAACCAAAAATAAAAGTAAATGTGATAAATGATGCAATTGGATTATTCTCCGTAAATATTTAATATATTTTCCGTCTGTGGATTATTTATCTCGCTAACTTTAAGAAATAAACTAAATTTATAAATAGTTTACAGGATAAAGACCTCTTTATAAAAAATGTTTAATGTTTTTAATCCATAAATATAATTGGAGAAACGTAGTTATGGAAATAAGCAACCTCTTGTAGTCAACCAAGATAACACAAATTGCATTTGTGAACGCATTAAAAGCCATTGCGATTGTATAAAAAAGGAGTTAAAAAACCGCCTAACCTACCTCGTTGCTTTCATTATTTGACATTCAATAGTTTCGGAAATAAGGATGGGAATACAGTTAAAAATACATTTTAACATCCTTATAATTAAACCTTTCAAACAATTTACCCCACTGCATACAGAATTTTAATCTTTCTTAAATACTATATGATCTCACCTCGATCGTTTGCTCTCACAAGACTTAGGTGTATATATTTTCTTTAGATATCATACATAATTATTTAGTTATATATTTTGTACCCAATATAAATACTTATTGTTTTGAGTGTTATATTGAGATGTCTTCTTATTAACACTTTATTTCTATGCCTATTTTCTAGTTATTGAGATACGTTTGCGACATACGGATACGTGAATGATGGAACTTATAAAATTTCTATTTTCCTTTTTGAAGCACGGAAATTAAAAAAAATATTAGGAAAAATAATAGGATATTGTGTGTATTACAAAACACGTAGACAGGGCATTGAGATTACATTATTGCCGAATTTTGCTTTCCTAAGAATTTTTTCGAGAGAATGTGGGTTAATTCGTACTGAAGGATTTCAATACTCTTACTGAAGAAATACTTTAAGAATAACATAGTTAAATAATACTTTCAATAAGTAAATTATACACAAATAAAAAAACTTAAATAATAAGTGTGTAAATTATATGAATTTCTATACAAAATTTCGTCTTTCATTCTACGGGTTGGTTTTTTCACAGTAGGCTATGTATTATTCAAGGCTATAGTCTAACTATATGTGAAGTTTGAAACAAATTAATGCAGTATTTTTTACCTGATTAACGGTCAAACATTGAAATAAATATGCAAATTTTCACATTCACACTTTCACATAATATTAGTAGGTATGGGATAATAATGGTATCCAGGCAATCTAATTTAAAATTTTACGTCAATTTTGTTAGAAGGTTATGACACAACTTTCACATTTATTAGCTAATCATAGTCGAATATAGCCGACGTAATATCGACTCAATTTTACGTTCATTGGGAAACTAAATATTGAAGTATTTATTCATTATGTTAAATGGACATGTTTTTAATACCGAAAAGTGAAAGAAATAACAAAGCCGGGAAATTTATGTCAATATAATACATTTACTTTTTAATATTAAATATATCGTTGAATTATAATTGAAAAAAAAGACACCTGTTGGTGTTATCGAGCACAGAGATGAAGTGCAGTGACAGAGTTACGGTTTATATATTCGTACGTATATCCTCTACCATAGACTATAATGATTACACAGGAAGGTGTAACATTACTTTAACATATGTAATTACTTTTTTTTTAATTAGAGTACTTATTAAATTAATCCTTTCCTAATTGCTTCTGTTCTAAAAATGAAGATTCAAAAATTAGGAAAATTTTGGCTCCTATTCTTAATTTGGGCGAAAGAAATAATTAAAAATTAACTACTACAAATATGTAACATTAACGGGACGTTATTTCGTATGATAATATCGCAAGAAAATATAATATTAAGTTTTAGATAATAAATGATAGGCTTTAATGTTGACATAACCGGTACGAAAGGAACCGGTACGGTAGTGTCCAAATATATAGATATTTTCCTACCATTTTTATTTTACTTCAGTACATTTCCACTTAATTTCATATTTTCATCTATTAAATGACATTAAATTTACTTAATGAATCATTTCAGTTTTAAAGATCTCACCTCAGTTTCTTCAAATTTCAAAAATTTATGTTACAAAAGTCAATGAAAAATTTTGTATCGTCCTTTAATTCCTAAATAAAGAAAAATATATGTGCTTTCTTTATGGATTGAAAGAAAAAATCGCGTTAAAATATTTGCGTATGAATTACAACTTAGGTTCAATTGAAATAACACTATCAAATACGTATAATCAATACTTATATGGACATGCCCTAATACAATTACACGTTACAAACATGTAATTGTATTATCGCCGATATAAACATATTAACGGTAAAGTTTACATATGTAAAATGTTTACCTTCAAATAATATATATATATATATATATATATATATATATATATATATATAATATATATATATATATATATATATATTATATATATATATATATATATATATATGTATGTGCGTGTGTGTGTGTGTGTGTGTGTGTACATACCTACGTGTATGCATATGTATTATCAAAAACCATTTCAAAATATTTTTAAACCCCTTGCCTCTGAGACGAAATCCCGCATTATGTGTGAAATTAAAAAAAAATATTTCATTCTTGCCTTGAAAATCCCCTACATCAAAATGTTTATAAATATATTTTTGTGTTTAGCTGTTGAGAGATATACTAGTCAATATATTTTTTAAGATGACAAATTTAAATTTTCGACGTTAAGTGATTTCCAATAAATGGTTGTGACAGACAGACAGAAAGACAGAGGGCAACGAGAATAACATTATAAGGATTCCGTTATTCTCCTTGAGGTATAGAAACTTAAAAAAGAATGTGAAGGTAATTTTTTCATGGATTAAGAAAAGGTTTATTTATTTATCTCCCATCAATCACTCACGCATTTCTTTCATGTCCTTCCTATTTATTTGACCGCTGAGGTGTGGTAATTCTACGTTATTATTTATTACGTTGAATAGTCCCAGCAATCCATCACACCTTAGCCTCCAATTTACTACCTTAGTAGTCGTAGATGAACGCCGTCTCACACTATTCGTTCCCACATAGAAGACCATTTTCTATGAAAACTCATTTACTGTGTATACCGCTAAATTATGGAATGATCAAATAAAGAGCTTTATTGACATCTATTTATGAGGATTCTTTCAAAAGTTATACCTCATTATCTCATATTAGAATCGATAACAGTATTCTAAAATGCTGTTTATTTTTTTTCTAGTATTATATATAATGTAATATTTGTGAAGGAAATTCTTAAAGAGTATTAATATAAATTTATTCCCTAGCTTTAAATACTATTTGAAAAATAATTTTCTTTTCGGTGAATATAAGAAATTTTGGTAACAAAGCAAAAAAGTTTTCAAATTTACATTTAAATTTAGACTTCATTTCTAATACACATTTTTTATGTTTCCTAAAGTATTGCAAACTTTTTAGCGTGGCTAATAATTTTTTCATGAAGTATAATAAGCTAAGTAAGTGATGGCTCATATAAACCACGACTGACGAGAATATAAAAGGATAGAAAGGAAAATAATATTTGTTTATCCGTACTCTTAACGTCAATGAACCTGCCTAGAAATTAAAAAAAAAATCACACCCATATTTACATGAGTGAGAGAGGGGTAACGAAATACATTTATTTATTTATTTATTTATCTACTTTAACGCATGAATTTGATGCATATGACGGACTTATTTCTTAATTGCTACGAAAGCAAACTCATACAGCCAACCAGAACATTACTCCAGCCCTGCTCGATGAGCGGCCGGAAATCGAACACAAGTCCTCACGATGCACCGCGTCTTCAAAGACCGTAGACCTTGTCATCAGCCTACCACACCACGGTGACGTATAAATGCAAATATTAATTTTAATATTTTTCATCGCATAAATACTCGTACTTATTTTGCCTAATATATCTTTCATAGACATAAAAATATGAATTTCATTATTATAATTCTCCATTAAAGTAGTCTAGTAACGTTGTTTTATAGTAGTCTAGTAAAGTTGTTTTATAGTATCTAGTAACGTTCTTTTATATAATTTTGGCTTAACCTAGCAACTTTTTTCATAAATGTGGCGAATGTATATTATATAAACATTTTCAACATATCTCTAAAACCATGTTACATAAAAATCTTTAATATTTGCGGTATATTTGAAAATCGTTATTCCATCTAATATCTCACAGTTATTAGCCGATCTTATCAATTGAAATCCACGCGACTCAATTTGTTTCAAAATGTGCCCAATTAGAAAAATAAGAAGATAAAACATGAATGGTTTTATAAAGTTTCTTTTTTAAAAAATTCAGAACCTTAAAAAAGCAGAAATACTTTATAACGCGTATTATTCAGAGGTGAAATTTATGGAAAAGAATTTTGGATACAAAATAGAAAACAATAAAGAAGGAGATTTTCTACCTTCCTAGCCTTAAAGTTAAGAAATAAAATTTGTTGACTAAATTCATGTTTTATGAACGTATTTTCTTAAAAAAAGACAAAGTCCCGTGAAAAACTCCTATGTGAAAAAGCTAAGTTCAAGTAAATAAGAGGTTGAAAAAATATTGAAATATAAGATGGCATCAAGATCGCCATCATTAACAATCGAGAAAACAGAGTTATCAAATAAAACATTTGCTTTTCATTATATATATATCGATCTGTGTGTATTCATTCTACCTTGATTCTACCCCGTTAATTAAAATCAGTTTTTCCGAATCTTGGCTGCTCTATTGATTAGTAAAATGGAAATTATTCATTATTGTAGAAAATAATACACGATCTTCGTGAAGTTAAACTTCGCTATGTATTAGATCACGCTATTATTAACGAAATGTGTCTTTTAAATGGAATACTTCCGATAATATAATTTAAAACTCATCTTTGAAAGTATTCATTCTGAGATTTGAAAAAAAGTAAATGTGTCTAAAAATATTAAATAAACAAGGTAGATAAGTGGCCACGTTTCAACGAAAGACTTTGTTATGGTGAAGATATAATAATATGTAAGACTTCATATTCAAATAAATTTAGTTTTACAGTCTGATGAGTAATTAAGATATTTTAACAAAATTTAAAATTAAGTTTTAAACCAAACAGCCCTAAATATTTTGATTTATATATAACTGAAAATTACTCTTTTAAATGTGAGAAAATAATTTAAAAAAATATAATTGTAGGGCAATGTAAAGGAATTATTACAATGCTTCGATATTCTCACTAATGAAACACAGATACCACTTGAATATTTTAAGTAAATATTGACAAAGTACTATTGAACTCCTTACATAGAACTTAGTAATAAAATATGGTCTAACCATCTTGATTAAAAAAAATTAAAGTGACCATCTTGGTTAAAAAAACTTAGTTGCAAAACTTTAAATTCCAATCAATTAAAAATTCTTAAGATTTAAACCACTTTATGTAAGCTAAAAAATATATTAATTCTGTACATAATATCATGGAAATATATCTGTCGTATCAGAAAAGTCAATATATTTGAGAAAAACTGTATAACAAATGATAAATCGTCTAATATCTCCAAGTTGCAAACTATTTACAAAAACCTCTGCGAAACTCATCGCCTAATAATTCACTCAATGCGTACATCGAACATTTTCCGAATTGGCACGATCGCGAACATTTTCCACCCTCAATTTCAACGTGCGTCGCCTTAAAGCAAAATCATTCCACAGCGACGTTCATTAGAAAAGACGAAGCAAACTAAAAGGAAGTTATTTGTTTTCACAGTCGGAGTAGTTGGAACAATGACGCTTTTCCATTTCGTGACGTCGAAACTTTCCGCATTAAAGTCGATAAACTGGCCTCGATATTCCGCGACGGGCAGCGGCGGCGGCGGCGTCTAGAAATTATATTTGCCGCCATGAGCTCGCTCGAAATCCGGCTTGTAGACTGCTAAGAAGAAACAAATCGACCATATAAATGCTGGCCGAATAAATAGAATGGCGAAATATTTACGCGAGACGTGAGACTTACTTACGTTTTTGGATGTGTTTGGTGAACCGATTTACGTATGAGTGTTAGCAATTTGTTGGTTTATTCTGCACGTGTTACGTTTATAGTATAGTTCAACTTTCGTCTTCCTTATTGACTTGGTAGTTTATAGGCATATAAAGCAGCGCCAACTATGTCGAGTATACGTTTATGCGTGTTAGTACCATTGATATACATTTTGTTTAATGTCTCGTAATATTTCGGTAAATTACTTTACTGGTAACGATTTATTGCGAACAGTTCTTACTCTCGATGATTTCTTATGTTTTTATTATATTTATTGAACTTTATGTTCTTTTCATTCATATTATATATTAATTTTTATGTATTTTGTTAATGCGTATTACTAATGTAGATCAGTTGTTTGTTAATGCATGTAATATAACCTCAACACTACTTTTACTCTATTAGATCACGTAGACAAAGAAAGTAAAACTTTGTTGAGAGTTAATCGTAAAAATAATTTAGATTCTATGCACAATAGAACATATACAGCTGAGGTTGAAGTTGGAATAAGGGGGAAAGATAATGTTTTTAACATATTCTTGGTTGTCACAAAGTCAGATTATCGTTTTCAAACTTAAAAATCATTACTCAACTTCGCTTAATATGCTTTCTCTTTGAACTAAGGCAAAATAATAATGTCAGGACTTTCCGGTTACGAAACTCTAAAAAATGAATATCGAATAAAAGTCGATAAAAATGGCAAATTACTATGTTATTAATATTCAAATATGCAATTATGGAGCTTATCAAATGAACTAATATAGTTACACTAAACTACTTTTATGTTTATTATCCAAAATCATTTAAAATCTAATCGCGTATAATATGCCGGCGTTCAAAGTCTCCCACATTTCATTCCTTCTTCTCTCAAATTGGCTGTTAACACTCACGAAGAGTATCAAATTATCCTCAAATGATAGTGTTGACAACTGACGGCAAGTCAGTTGAGGCAAATAAGTTATAAAATGTGAATTAAAAAAAAACAAGATCATTGTAAACAACCTAGAACTTGCTAGGAAACTGTAGCGGTGATCTTACATATCGTAGTTTTGGAGAAACTTACCTTATATTTACCCTTGAACGAGATGCGCCAGACAGTATGTTTACATGGTGATACATATCTTAATAATTCTAAATAAGTTAAAACAAGTATTATGTATTCTTGACTATTTAAACTCTTGTATTTTCTTAAGTATGCATATTACAGTTTGTGTGCATATTAAGCACACAAACTGTAGTATGCATAATATAAACTGTGCTTAAGTGTGCATGTTACAGTTTGTACCATAGTTTTTTAAGAAATTTATATTATTTTTACGTTTCTAATAAAAAACTAAGTAATATATATTACTAGAATGCAAAAAAATACAAATATGGATAAATACTTTAATAGTTAAATATTTAAATTAATATGAGTATCTAATATGTGCAAGAGTTCCCCTTCGGTTAAGAGTTCTGCTCGTACTTCTGCGTTATTATTGAAATTCACGTAAACATTTTTTGACGATTGCACAGAATATTATTTGATATTGAATAGTATGCTTGTAATATTCCATAGCGATAACTTTACATTCACTGCTTTGTTTTAAAACTTTTTTTTCATTCACGTTCCACAAAAGTCTTGTAAGAAAAAAGCCTAAAAGAAACAAGTTTTGTATCAGACACTTTTGAATCAATACGATCAAAGCAAAAATCATCTCTTGTATTAATATTTATGTTTTATAGACGAACTGTTTTCGAGCGGAACTGGACTGATATTCTGGTTGACTGTAAGAGATTACCCTCGCAGCAGTAAATCCGCCGTTTGTACTTATTTTGTATATTAAAGTAAGTAAATAAATAAAAATCAGGAGTTAGGTAAAACAATAATGACTTTGTCACAATTTATTAAAACTACCATGCGTCTCCGATGGAAGTTTTCATTTAAGTGTAATTTTTAAATTATTATTTTCACTCCGATATCGATTAATAAATTGATTTAGATAGCGTCACGAAATTATAATGCAGCGAGAGTTAAATTATCGCTTTATATTTTAAAATAAATTTAAATTTATATAAAGTAAGTAGCATTTGAGTTATCATAAAGGTGTTGTTCTTTTTAGAATATGAAAATCAGTAAAATTTTAAGAAATATAAACAAAATTTGTACGTAAACTAAGCAATCTATGTGTATGCACGTACATAAATTACATGAATCAAATTAACGTTACATTCAGATTTAAGAAGTTGTACACTGAATAGTTCATATTGCACATTAGAAAAACTTACATGCTGTAAGTTATTCCTTTTTAGTCTTATTTATTAAAGGAAAGGTAAATTTATTTAACAAAAATAGGATTAAAGCTTTTAGCAAATAGTTTCAAAAAAATGTGAAGCAAATAATTTTGGTTATTTATTTTACGAGACATAAAAAGTTCAAACTTAATTTTCGGTATTTTAATTTGGATTTCTGATGAAAAATGTAAAAAAATCATAAGTAAATATTATTTTAGTTAAAACTATTATTCAAAGATATATTACTTTAAAGAAAGGAAAAAGAAAAGTTGTCCTTTATACCCAACAATATATACGTGAGAATGGCAAGATTTAT
Source organism: Druceiella hillmani (assembly GCA_039881145.1). NCBI lineage: Eukaryota > Metazoa > Arthropoda > Insecta > Lepidoptera > Hepialidae > Druceiella > Druceiella hillmani. The sequence goes on from JAYKKI010000022.1 coordinate 17,770,834, forward strand.
TTGGTATTTACCGTATGGGCTCGAATTCAACTGGTCCGGAACCTTAACTTAATGCAAGTGTTACCCAAATGGCGGGATTTTTCTCTTATTGTATTAATATAATTTCACATTATATCATTATATCAAATGATGATGTTCAGACTTATTGAACCAGTAAAACATCGATCAATTGCAGATCTGGTTTCGTACCTCGTTCGATTCGTACCTCGTTCGAAAACAAATTATTTTTTTATCATAAGTCATCACTAATATTTTTTTCCTAGGGCAATTAATATTCAATAGTAATTAATGTATTAATTACGTCATCACATATTATTATGAATGTCTCAAAATCTATGGCCACTAGACTAATTATCATATTTTTCCCACAAGCTTTACGTAAGCTACTAAAAACTCTCTTTTTCATAATTCTTGTTCAGTAGTTCGGAAACAAGAGGAAAACATATTTTTTTGCATATTTCTTGTAATACCTTCGAAGATCCTACCTAACATTATGACAAATTATTTTCTTGACCCTAACAAACCCTTTCAAACGATATCTCATAATCAAATAAAATTTGTTTAATGCTTAATTTTTCCTGCCTGAAATTTGCGTACCAATATTATTGAGTTAATATGCTTTATTCCCACAATTAATTAATTTTTTTAGAGTACTTAATTTTATTTGTCCCACTTAAATTTCCAAATAAATATTTTCAAGTCATTTTACTTTATTATCAGATTCAATTAAATTTTTTTGAGTGCTTCATTTGCCCAACCTACAATTTCCATATAAATATTTTTGGGTTAATATGCTTTATTACTAAACTCAATTAATTTTTTTCCACTACTTCATTTTCCTCACTTAAGACTTCCGCGTAAATACTTTTGAGTTAATATGCTTTATTCCTACAACCAATTAAACATTTTCCCAGTATTTAATTTGCCCCAATTTAAATTCCTATATAAATAGTTTTGAGTTAATATGCTTTATTACCAAACGTAATTAAATTTATTGAGTACTTAATTTTCCTCACCTAAGACTTCCACATAAATATTTTTGAGTTAATATCCTGTATTTTCACACTAAATTAAAATGTTTTTGACTGTTTAATTTGCCCTACTTAAAATTGCCATGTAAATATTTTTGAGATAATACACTCAATTAAAATTTTTTATATTACTTAAAATGCCTTAGGAAAAATGTCCTTAAAAATATTTTTGAGTTAATATGGTTTATTACCATACTCAATTAAAATTTTGTTGACTACTTAATTTTCCCCACCCAAAATTTCAATACAAACATTTCTGAGTTAATATGCTTTATTCTCACAAATAATTACATTTATTTTTTGGGTACTTACTTGCCCTACCAACAATTTCCATATAAATATTTGCGTGTTAATATGCTTTATTCCCACACTTAATAAAAGTTTTGTCGAGTACTTAATTTTTGAGTTAATAGGCTTTATTACTGTGTCAAAACTCAAGTTTTCATATAAAACAGTTTCTGAGAAAAACGGATGTAATAAACGAACTTCTGAGTAAACTTATAAGTATTCCGTTTTTTTTTTGAAGTACATAACTATGAAAATTGTATTAGATTTGTCAAATAAAGCAACATAATTTTGATATCTATAATGTTATTTATTTATTAGTAGTAATAATATAGATATTTGTTAAATATTTTAAGTACGTAAAATGTTCTTAAACAATTACCAATGCAAACCTATTTTGAAAATATATTTAGTTCGCGATCGTGACGAATTCCAAGTCTGGTATTGCTTGTTTTATCTTATATTTTATGTATAATTTATAACGTTATCACTTCAGAATCAAAATTATCATTTCAGGAAAAAAGTCAAGAACCATTTAAATTCTATTTTTTAACTCTTAAGTCATGAAACCATAGTCAACAGTTTAATAGCTTATTTTTAAGGAGTTTTTAGTGTTTTTTATTTAGATTAAAAACTTTTATTTTATTTCCCGTGGTTGCTTATTTTATAGAATATTATCATGTAGATATGCATATACTGTTTTAATTTTATCATCGTAATTTATATACATCAATACTGTTCTACTACGGAATACTTGGCGTGCGAGTCCTCCGCGTACTTGGCGTTTTTTTTAGTATTGTTACAAATTTATTAACATTTACACTCATAGTCAATAGCCTGTAAGGCAATTATCACACTTTTTTAAGTTATCCTATCTTAATTGTTTGTAATGGGATGTATCAATGAGCTCGCCTAATATTTATATTTTCAAAAATTTCGAATGATAAAATTGTTTCTAAACCAACGATACAGGTATGATATAGATTCTGGTCATTATTTCGGATTTTAAAATTATGCTTTGTTAAAAAAGTAGCAATTTAAAATCATTAGTAAAACCGAAATTACAGACGTCGCTTTTTCATTAACAGATATTATTTTAACATTGAATATTTTTTCTCAAGTTCAAATATCACGTTTAAATTATCGTATTTAAATATAAGTCAGTTCATTATAACTATTAACTAAGTAAAAATCAATGAAAATTTAATCATTTAACATACATGCAATAAAAAATTCATAAAATAAAACACCAGGTGGAAGAGAAAAGACTTAAGAAGGCTCACATAAAACGAAGGTCGAGAATAGTCATCGAACTTTGCTAAATACTTTTCTATAAGGGGATTTATGTGGAAAATTATTTGGAAAAATTAAACTATTTAACAGATTATTCTAAAAATTAAATAGAATTCTATTATGATGGTTTATCAATCGTTAAAATATAGTCACCAAAATCGGTCAAGATTCGCAACATGTCGCGTGTCCTTATATATACGTACAGTTGCGTGTACCAATGAACAGAGACGCAAATTTTAAAGGCAAAAAATTAAAATTTTTGTGACATTACATCGTTTTTTTTCAAGGAAAGTCTTCTCTTTCAAAAATCTACATTACAAATTGATTACTCGTATAATTACCCAAGTTACAATTACCCCTATCGTCAATACTCGAGACCGACGCGCAATTTAAAAAATAAAACTAACACTGGCGCGGTGTGTAAAAGGTAATAAAATACGACAAAGCAAACGGTAATGATTGAACACAGAGCACTAGGTGGTAAAATTTCTGTAACTTTTAAAAATTAGATTAACTCTGGTATCATTTATTAGTTTTATATCGAATTCAAAATATTATAAAGCTTATTATTAAAATATAATGACTTAGTCACAATTAAATGAAACTACGTGATGTAGCATTATTTCTACTTTCTTTAATTTATTTACCACGACCTAGGTTTCGTTGTATTACAACATCTTCGAGCAAAGAATTCATTCTTTGCTAATATCCCACCTGAAGATGTAGTAATACAACGAAGCCTAGGTCGTGGTAAAGAAATTAAAGAAAGTAGAAATAATACTACATCACGTAGTTTCATTTAATAGTGAATAATGAATTTCTACAAAATTAACGCCAAATATATTCAATAATGACAGCCTAAATATTATTTTTAGTTACGATTCATCGAGTAATCTATATATGAAATAAAATGAATAAAACTGTCATCACGAAAATTTGAGATAAAGAACTAATTTCTTGCCACTAATATGACTTAAAATATGTAAAAGTAACAATTGCAATTAAATAATAATTTAAATATAACTGTGAACAAATGTAGATATAAAGTAACCTTTTCGCGGTATCTCAAATTTGCGTTTTAGATGCTAAATTATTTGACTATAATGCATTGCATTGATTATGTATGCATATAGGCATATATTACAGATCTATTCCTCCAGATCAGTTCAAAACAATAAGCATAAATATATTTCAAAGTTGCTAAAATGTCGTAAGTAATTAAATATTTATTTATCAATGTAACAACCCTGTGATAATAAAATAATTTTATACCGGTTTAAAATTTTCAATAAGCGAAACTAACTTGGTCGATTTTGTTGTTGACATACTTCATGCTTATACATTGAGCAGATAATTTTACCCACTTCAAAATGTCCGGTAGCAAAATTTCCTAATTCATTATTTCCCAATGATAAAGCCATTGCCGTAGAAGATAAAGTAAGCTTTTCAATTACCACCTTTACAAATGAATAGATTTCACAAAAAGGCAAACCATTTCCAACTACATCGGTATATACATCTCAGTGATACCATAAACAATACATTATCATTTATTTCAGCTGATTCAGCACCCAGATTCTCAGCAATATTTGTATAAATGCCGTCCATCTGCCCGTCCGTATTTTCGGATACGAATAATATCAAGTAAATGATAAACGTCGAGTTATTACCCCGGCCGAGTTCAACGCCTTTGATTTCCGTTTCGGACGCGTCGATCAAATAAACGAATTCATTCATGAACCCAATTTCAGACGGACGGAAAACGTGATAATCTAAATTTTGGGTTAGCTGTAAATAAGCACATGGGCAACCGGTTAGCGCAATGGGCGGTATTTTATTTTAATATTTTAGCAAAACCTAAAACCTTTGAGTTCATAAAGAAATTTTCCTTTTCATCAAGTACTAAACGTTCAGTTATGACTTGTTTTTATTTTTAATTTTAAATGAGATATTTGAATTTGGTTGTAAATTAAGCATGATAAATTACTATCTGTTTCTAAGTGAAAAAAATGTTCATGATTTTTTATTCCAATTTCAAGGGGTCGTTTTATATATATATATATATATATATATGTATATATATGTGGATATACATATATATATATATATATATATATATATATATATACATATATATATATTTAAATATATTTAGATATACATATACATATAAATAGATAGTACGTGGTTTCAATGTCACGGAATGTGTCTTAAATCTGTACATAATTTAAATATAATAGCGGTAATTACTCCGTATCTCCAAACACGTTACATAACAACTGCCAAAAAGTTTACAATGAAGAATAAAATTTACAATTATAACTTAGGTTCTTGTTCAATATCTGCAATAGAAATTATCGAGACTGTTACTTAAACCTGCAATTACCTAATTAATTAACATATCACTATTCAATTAATTGATAACGATTTCAAAACAAATATGTAGTTTTATAAAAATCCCATAGATGGTGGTATTTACAGTATTTATGATAAATGTTTTGATGTATTAACGAATTTATATTGAAATATTAATAACATTGTCACTATCCATCAGACTCTAGTGCATCCTATTAGGTGTAGGCTTAAAGATCTAGAAGTGTTTAACACAGCATTTATTTACAGCGCAAATATGACAAAATTAGTATAATATAGATATATACGTGTGTGTTTATTTTGCCATATATCATAAAATGATTAAATTTAAAATAACAGGTTAAATAATGGTTCCTTTATAACAACTAACTTCCTTTTGCACGACTATGTTTTATTTTATTTCTAGTTAAAAAAAAAAGTGAAGTTTTATATCAAATAGAAAATAGTACCTACAAAAAACATGAAGTTTTATAGTAAATTTTTACAAAAGATACTAATAATGATAATAACTTAATATTTTTCTAATGTCTATTATATTGTCAGAATAGCAGTATATTATATAGTCAGATATAGCAGAAGCATGTATAATTCGGTAGATATGGCAGTGCCCAATAAGTCGAGCAAGCACTGTTTGCAACACCTGTATTGAAAAAAAAATGTGAACTTTTGTGCCTCCCTATCTTTACGCTGCTGTCAAAGAAAAGCCATTTTATATAAAAATTTTAACCTCACATTTAGTATTTTGAAACTTAAATCAAAAAATATTTTCTAATAAAATATATAAAAACTTACAGAACTTTTTTTAGCCATACGATACAATACCTTTTTAACCGACTTAAAAAAACAAGGAGATTCTGAACTTGATTGTGTTTTTTTATGTTTTCTCATAACTCCGTTATTTGTCACTCAATTTGGATGAAACGTTTTTTTTCAAAGTATACTCCCAGCCCGTTCCCGAATCGGATGTAAAATCATTCCCATAAAACTACACACATGAATTGAATCCCCATAACAATAGAATGTTATAATAATTTCAACTTTTGATTCATCAGATTTGACGCAGCAGGTGTACTGCCGTCTAAACCATTAGACTTGGAGATCAGGTGTTTTTAAATTTATATTATAGGTCACAGGCAGATACTCTGTCAATGAACTCCATGTTCAACCTCCACCATCCTGATACTCCAAGGGCCTATCTTAATTATAAGATCAACGGACTGCTGTTTTTTAGTAAGTATTTTGAGTCTCAAGCAAAAACAATGTCTGTAAAGTACGAGTTCCGCTATCTCAATTCTATTTCTGCAAAGATAGTGCCTGCCTGGACTATGAGGCTTAAGGATCTATTTTTGAAGAAGTACTGACTCTGAAGCATAAACTCTGTCATAGAATAAAGAGGTCTAACTCCTCAGTCCTGATGTTGCAGGAGCACTGCCTCCTTAAACCGTGATACTTGAGGATCTGCTCATTTAAATTAGTACTGTGGGTCTCAAGTAGAGATCCTTCCATTAACGCTGATTCCAATTTCTCATTTTTGTTATTGTGGGTGCCCACTTAAATTCTGGGTCTAGAGGATCTGCTGTTTTGAAAGAAGAATTATGAGTCAAAATCAAAGATTTTGCCATTTAACTCCAGGTTCCAACTCCTCAGTGCTTATTATGCGGGGATGCTTTCTGTTTAAATAGTGCCATTTTAAGATATGCTGTTATTAAATTAGTGTATGAATTTCAAACAGGAAATACCGTTTAACTCCAGGTTCCGACTCCTCAGAGTGTACAACCTATTTAAATTGTGAGTCTGGAGGACCTTTTGTTTTTAAGTAAGAATTTTAAGTCCCCAGCAGAGGCACCACCTTTCAACTCTTTAGTCCTGATGTTGCAGGGCTACTCCCTGCCTAAACCGTAAGACTAGAATTATCTGCTTTTTAATTAGTATTTTTAGTATCTAACAGAGACATTGTCATTAAAGTTCGGATTCCAGTTCCTCAGATTGACGCCGTAGTGGCTCGGTCTATTTTGTATGGGTTGACTCATATCTTTATTATTATTTAATAAATTTAAATGCTTATATATTATTATTTGAATAGTCTTTTGTAAAATTATAAAAAAATTGGTTAGAAGTTGACTATGGAAATTGAAGATACTCCAGAGAATCCTTCAATAATAAACAGCATAAATGTCGTGATTGATTTTAGTTTATATAGATCTAATTATAATCTAATGCTAGGAAGCAAACTCGTCCAGTTTGAATTCGTTTCACTTAACTGGATATAAATAAGAAAAAAACGAACTAAAGATGTAGATATGTGTATACAAAGGCATGAAGCAATTTATATATTAGTAGTTAGGTAGATAAGTAAATTTTCACAATTCTCCTGTATAAAGAATAATCATGGGAATTAAAAGAAGCGTCAACTAAAAACTGGTCGCATTTTAGATGTGAGCATGCAGGAATATGTCTTCAAAATTTTGTAAAATTCAGGAATCTAACTCATAAAATCTCTATTATGAACGAAAAAAAATTAATAATGGCAACGGTATACTTTCCACCCCTTCATCCGCTAAAATCGTCTTATAAAATTCGTCTACAAAACAGTTCATTCATCTGAAATTCACCGAGTTTGAAAATTAATTGGCAGAAATTATAATTGGATTGTTAATCATTTGCCAGTCTCGGATCCGCCTTAATTGAGTTAGGAGGTTTTAGATTTCCAACGATAAATTGCCAAAATTGAGCGACAAAATTTTATGTTAATTTAAGTTGAGGTGACAAACTTATAGAGAAAAGCACGTTGGCAAGAAGATTCAAGTTTATTTAAATAAAGTCGAAGTTTTGCGTCAGTTTCTCAATTATATAATTCGTATTCAGTTGTTAATAAAATAACTAATTAACTCGGTTATTTCGATTCCGACAAGGTTTATAACGGAATATGATTTATAAATAATAAATATTTTAATAATTTATCTTCTTCGCCTCGATTCAACCCCTTTTTAAGTTCTCTAGCTTAAAAAAAACAACTTTGTAAAATCAGACACATAGAGGTCCATTTGTTTGTCCGATGCAGCAGCCTTTTTTTCACATACCGTTTGATGTAAAATTTGAAACTTGGTATAGCAACAAAGTATCTCATAACTATAGAGTAATAAAACATATCATAAGCATATAGTAATGAATCATCTCACAATGATATAGTAATAAAATATATCATAAGCGTATAGTCGTAGTATAGCGTTTAGAACTATATAGTAATAAGATGTATCATAGCGTAGAGTAATATAATATCTCACAATGGGATGGTAATAAAACATCACACAAGGGTACAATAGTAAAACAACGAGATATGGTATGGTAACTAGAGATCCGCGTCGGGCTTGCAATGGTAAACAAATTTTTATTTTTCTAAACTACTACTAATCTAAACAGCACGTTGAAATTATTGAGCATCGACTTCGCATGGGTATTGTTATTTTGGTACATTTTAATATAGGAAAATAAACTTAACACTTCTGCGAGACAGATGGCATCCCGTGATCATATAATCGCGTCCCGTATCAATGAGTAAAAGCTCGCATGCATAAATTTGCTTAATTAAAACAACATCATAACTTTCAGACTATTATAAAAAAGTTTGACCTATATAAGTCGAGGAAAATTTGTTATTTAATTTCATACGTTTAGACCGTTCTACATAGTAAGTTTTAGAAGTTTGAGATGAAAAATTATGTTTCTTTTAAAAAATAAAACGTTTATTATGGGCCTTCACCGACATTATTATGCGACGAATGCTTTTTCTGACTCCATCGACATTCATATCCACAGGTCGGGTATTTTTTTATGATATTGGTAAATTTCATGATATTCATAAATTATACATCTAAATCAGCGTTTCTTAACCTCTGGTCGCGACCCAAATTCGGATCGCAGGCTGTATTAGAATAGGTCGCGGTGATTTTTAAAAGACGTTGTGAGCGCCGTAATCGCTGTCATCCTGACTCGGAACGTACCGTACCAAGTGGGACGGTAGGATACGGGCCGGGGGTGGTATAACACGGCGAATTCGCGCGGCAGCGACTCAGTGTTCTAGCATGTTTGTTAATGGATGCATACTCTTTTGTCAAACCATTTTAAGCAAATCACGTTTAAGTAGGTACCACAATTATATTTACTACAGACACAGTGCTACAAAATTATGTTTACTGCACTTGTTATAACAAATAGTGCAATATGCATTCTTTGCTGCCCTCAAAGAATGTATATATATTGTTTCTAATACGTTTAACAGGTGATAAATAAAATAGGTATTCAATTATCGAGTTATTAAAATTAAATTTTATTATTTATTTATTGGTTTGTTTCGGCGAATGTTTCAGTGGTAAATGATTGTTTATTCTAAAAAGTATTAATAAATAATAAATAAAATAGGTATTAAATATTCAAGATGTTGTAAATTAATGTTTATATTTTGTCGTTTTGTTTCACCAAATATTTCAATTGGCGAACAGCGTGTTTCCCACTCACCAGTCATGGCGAAACGGATGTTAACTTATAAAGAAGATTTTTTAGCATTACAATTTAGTGAAATAAAAGATCGCTCTGATGCGCCGCGTCCACAATACGTGGTCTGTATGCAACTTCTTTTAAATTAATCACTAAAACCCAACAAATTAAAAAGATATCTTGAAAAAGTTCATCCGACTTACGTAAGTAAACCACTTGCCTTTTGGAAAGAAAAAAAACACAAGCAAAGCGTGTAAAACTTGATGCACCATCAAGTTCGGCAACAGTTTCGTTTAAAAAAAACTACCCATGCTTCTTTTCAAGTACCTTTAAAGGTGCTTCTATGTATAAAACCCCATGTTTTTTATGTTTTACTTTGTTTTTTAAAAATTAAAAACGTTTTTCTATAATAAATGCTGGTATTGCTGACGTGTGCTTGTTTAACTTTGATTTAAATAAAGAAAATATTAATAACGTTATTTTTGTAAATAATTTATAATGACATCAATTTGTTATCACTGATTGAATCCTATTATTTTATTATCCCTGAAAGATAAATAAAACGTCAGGGTCGCGGCTTTCGAATATATTTATATTTTGGGTCGCCAGCCAAAAAGGTTAAGAACCGCTGATATAAACCTTTACATACATATAGAGATAGACGCGGCAGAAGACTATTTTTTATAATATATATTGATAAAACAACCCATCTCAACAACATTTCCATGGAAATTTTATGGAGGTCAAATTAAGTAATAATTTTTTTTAAATTTCAAGTGTCGGTTCGGATGTTATTTGAAAATAATAATTAAAAGGATATCATATAACATATTCCCAGATATATTCCATAAAATAGCCAACAAATAAACTGCACCACACCCCCTTATTTCCGAAGCAATCGAAATTAAAATTATGAAACTAACAGGTTCACTATAAGTTTACTTATAGGTTATAGGCGAATTATAGCGATTAATCTAGATCTCATACTATTTTAGTATTTAATAATATTCTTAATTTTTAACACTTATTTAATCAAATATGGCATACGTGACTTAAATATTAGATATTGACATTTCTTCCACGCTATGCATAATGCATTTGCATAATGTTACGATCTTATTTTTGGATGTTTTGATCAGATAAAAGTTACTTGCATAGAAACAAACATAAGGCATCGATAAGTTTTTCGAAATATCGATAACGGTTTGTTAAAATAAACTATTACCATCACTAAGTAAATATTATGAAGTAACATATAAAGGGTTTCAAGACGACGAAAGTACTGAATTTCCTATTCACAATTAACATTGATCCGAAGGATATATCTATTGAGAAATAAAAATAACAGAATTGTCTTATTTAAAATGCTGCATTTCCTATTTTATTTAACAGAAATATGTTCATATAATATTAACCCGTGAGCAATAGTGTGCCCTGTGAAATTTCAGTTCTAACTGAATGAAAAATATTTCAAAACTACTTAATTTAAAATTTTCCACACCTCATAAACTTTTTATTACTCATAATTCGCTCGTTGAATAATTTAATGTCTCTGTTGGCTTATAAGAGTTAATGTTCGCTGTGAATTACCAGGAGCTATTTTGTTCATCACTCGTTTATAAAGTTGAATACATTTTTTCAGATATATAATGTATTTTGGAGAAATCGTAAATAATAAAATTTTTCACTTTTATTTTATTTCATCACTTATTAATTTAATGTCTTAATTATTCTGGTAATAGGCACTTGACAGACTTTTTATATAATTATGAAATTAGAATATAACGTAGTTAGTTTCTTAATAAGCTTAAATATTTTATCTAATATTCATCATACGTGCATGCATATATATATATATATATATATATATATATATATATATATATAATGATTATTAGGTAGTGTGGTTATTATAAATAAGGAGCAGGATTACCCTGCTGCTTATTAATTTAATTTCTGCAATTAAAATTGAAACAGGAATCTTCAAAATATTTGAATTGAACCGATTTTACAAAAACCACACGCCCATTATAGAAACACGGTTAATGTAACTAACATTGGGTCTTATAAACATATTTGGTGTGAACAGAAACGCGTTCGTTACTTTTTTCGTCATCAATATTTTAGCCAAATATAATGCGATGATTTAAATATAAAAAAGTAAAATACAGAATAAAAGAAAAGAGCAGTTTCGAATATAAATATATCTGTTATTGGAGCAGTGTTTCCATACCAAGACCACAGAGATGGAAATTTTTGTGAAAATGAAGAATAACGTATTTAATTTTGATTACTGAAAAAGTTCGATTACTATCTTTATTTTATAAAGTTTCAGAGGATATAATCATGTAATTATGGTTATAAAAATGCAATTTTATTAATGTTGAATAATAAATAACCTAACCTAAATAACAAAAGAGTTTACTGAAAATCAAAAGGAAAAATAAAGACCCAATGAAATTTTTTTAAATATATTTAACATTAAAATGATATATAAAGGTTTTCATGAGAAAAAAGCGTTTCCATTTTAAAGTCCTGAGAGGTGGCAACCTAAATATTAGCAGATTATTAAGATAAAATGCATGTTATAAATCACTGCATTACGTGTTTTTACAAAGTTCAAAATATTTGAAAATATATGTATTATCTCTTAGAAAAACACCATCCAAATATATATCTAAATAAAATTAAGCTCACTGACTTACTCAAATTATATCAGCACGACTATTCTGTTATTATTATCTATTCATTGTGTAGAACTTCGTTTAATTTAGTGTGTCTCAATGCACGTATATTTCGTACTCTTTTGGCTTTTATCTAAACGCAATTTCTTTTCAACGCAAAATATAAATTCCTTAATTATTATTTTGACAAAAAATGTCACTGAAATGTTGCACACAATGCACACGAATCCTTCACTCTAATATTATGTTTCATGCAAGATGAAACATGCCTTACAAAATATGTTCTCACTAACTTACCATCTTAAAGACTAAAAAAAATTAAAACACTTGTGATAATTTTTTTCCAATAAATACATGTGAATGCAATAAAAATTCGTCACCGTATCTTTCTCTGGTTAATTTTTTTATTAGTGACGAAAAATTTCTATTGGACATGACTCAAATATTATTTACGTCAAATCTTTGCAGGATTTCTTGTGTATAAACACAATTGTTATTATCAGTATTTATTGCCATCCATTTATATATTTTGAATTCTAACTAATTTTGACGATATTTCTATATTTTTTAGCAAAAATTCTGAAATTATATACAATTGTGTTGTTTATTTTCATTTTTAGTACCAATAAAATGAAATAAAATATTGAGAAAAAAACGGTTCACCTGCTTCGCAGCTGCTATCAAAACTCGATGTTACAGTCCTGTATTATAATTTAAATAAAGGAAACTATTTTATTATTAAAGTTATTTCAGAAATTTTGACATAGGAACCTCGGTAAAGTACTTAGAAAATCAACGAAGAGAACGAGTAAAACTCGTCTTACAGAGATTCAGTATAAAATTAGATATACATAAATATTCAAGAGCACTGTTAAACTATTTATAAATATTAATATTGTCTTCGTGATATCCATATATTGCCCATTGTATCTGTTAAAGCCATGATATTGTTAATATATTAAAAGCTATAAAATTTGGAATCAGCGCTATAATTTTCTTACGAACTTTCTAGTCAACTTCTCATAATACTGTTTTTTTATTTTGACTGTGGACCTGACTAGTTCTGAGACAGGACGAGCTGCGATCATATTTTTATGGACATATTCAACTCTACCACTAGACTCACCTTACATAAAAATTAAAAAAAAATAATTTTGAATTCCTGTAATAACCTGCTCTATTCTTGCAATAAGAAACAAAAACATAATGTGTACTTTGCCTTTTCACTCTGAAATTTCCGTAAGAATATTTTGGGTTATTAGCTACTCAGATATATATTGGCTAATATACTCTATCAGTGTGCCAAAATTGCAGTTTTAAGTAAAATATTACAGTGATAGACGAACAGATGACAAACATGTGTGAGTTTATTTTTTTTCCTTTTGGGTTATTATAAAATAATTTTAAAAATGGAAGAGGAACAAAAGGTCATTTCACCGGAGTTTTTCCATTTTATTTAGTTTCCAATTATCAAATTAATTATTATAAATACTTAACAAACTAAATAGTTTCTACTGTTAACAAATTTTGCATTAAAAATTCATTAAATTGAAATATACGTCCTCAACTTAAATTCCCGGAATAACATAGATTAGAAAATTAATCAAATTTTGAAAACGCGAATAATTACAACTACAATCCTTTAATAATATTGAAAAGATTACATCTTCAGGTGGACTATTAGCATAGATTGATCTTTGCTAATATCCCACCTGAAGATGTTGTAATACAACGAAACCTAGGTCGTGGTAAAGAAATTAGAAATAATACTACATCACGTAGTTTCATTTAATTGTGAATAATGAATTTCTACAAAATTAACGCCAAATATATTCAATATTCTAAAATGGTAATTACTGGTTTTAAATTACAATTTTTCACAATTTCACATTTGACTCTTTGCTAATAGATGATGATCCCACCTGATGATATTGTAATACAACAAATATATTCAATGTTACAATTTTTCATAGCTTTTCTGCGTACTATGAAATGTCGTCGAGATCTATTATGAATACTGTGAGTGATAAATGCAGAAGCGTTGAATGGGCTGTCCGGAGTTTGTATATAGAATTTATAAAGGCACAACAGGAATCGATTAAGCGAACGCGACGGTCGAGGGAAAATTCATGACCACTGGCCGAGAGACGGCCTCTAGTCGGAACGTTTTCCTGCATTTAATAGCCCCGCACTTGTTAAATACTTTCGGGTCTTTGACATCTTTATTCCTATGCGGGCTAGACGTTTCAAGATGAAAAGAATTTGCAGCGCGCCTCTGTATACGATCTTGTTTCCTTTCATAAGATATCTCAGTAATATTTTCACTTATAAATTTGTAATTTTATCCACATATGTTTAGGATCATTATAAATTCCTCCAGCATTTTCCCAAGAGTACAAATTAATTTTCCCATTATTATGACTACTGATATTCTTATTTAAATAACTTTTTATCAATTCCAACCTGGATCTATTCTTACGGAATCAAATACGAATTTAATTAAAAATTATTCTTAAAAGGTGAAAATTAATTTACTTCCTTATTTAAAAAGTTAATAATCTGTAAGTAATGCGATATAAATTTGTTAGAAAAATATATATATTTCAACAACTTTTAGCATTTTCGTCTTAAAATGACGTTTTTAATGTCAATGGGATTTTTGTTCTACTAATATCCTCTAATAATATTGAAAAGATGAACTAGTTGCAATTATTTTTTTTTTAATTACCGCTAGACTTGCATTTATAAATTAAAAAATAAATTTAATATAAAGTATTTTTAATAAGTAAATAATATTAATAAATAAATTATGCATAAGAAAATTAAATGTTATTTCTTTAATAATTATAAATTTTCTACTCATTTACAACTAGTTGCAAGTAACAGTTTATTTCTTAACCTAATTTTTTAAAGAAGAAATATTACTTGATATTCTTGTAGATCGTAAATTTATGAAAATCATGGTATTTGCAGGAAAATTAATAAATTGAAGTAAATATATTTAGACTTACAAAGTTAGTCATTATGTAAAGTTAGTATTTGATACCAGACTATAAATTTCATTTACTAGTTAGTAGAGTACAAATAAATACGAAGCAGATTCAACATCATGAAGGTAGATAAAATATCATCCCCATTAAAGAAACGATTCACAGGACACCATAAACGATATTCAAATAATTAATACAATCGGATAGTATTGAAAGCAAACTAAGTAAAGACTCCAAACTGGAAGCCAAAAGGTGTAGTGATTTAATGTCATAAGAACAATTTCTTTGAAGCGGTGCAGCTCTGGAAATATTATCCAAGTATTAAACAATTAGATGATGGTCCTGATTATGAGATGACCGTCCCTTAAATGTAATTTATTTTTAAGTGTTGCTTGTGTAAATCGTCTTGATTCTATTTTTAAATCATCAGTATACGAGAGCAAGGATTTAAATTTTAAACGGAACAGTAAACAATGATAATATATCTTCGACCCAAATATCAGATAACACAGATTAAATAAAATTAGAAGGTCGTTTGAAGGTTTTCCATCTTATCGACTTTTTCATTGCATGAATTACTGCTTAGTGCTCTGAACAAATGATAATATAACGGCGCAATGTTGAGTCAATAAGATGAAGGTACTAGCAAAGCCCAACCTAATTCTCGTAACTTTTTTACGAGTATGTTTTCCGGTATGTGGTCTAGTGATATCATGAGAAAAATAAACTTAGTCTTATTGATTGCTCAGTTTATAAGCTAGTATATTTTTTTCTGATAGTAAATCTCTTTATTCACTGTAGATACCTCAGGAATAAATTCCTAATGGATAACACTTGACATTCCACCAGCTGTCAGCATTATCTTTTTGGTATTCAGTTCAATTTTGAGAATCAAAACTCTGTATTAAATTATCGGCCTTTGCATGTTTGATTAAAGTATGTAACCCACTTCTTATTATGAGTTACTAATCGCTTCATCAAATCGCAATTACGTCTTACGGTTAATTATGTTTGCTGACAAATATCAACTCATGAATTTAACGTCGATGTAAATCCCATTTCTTTGATATAATACCCTTGAAAGCGGTCTAATCATACCATTTAATAGAATATTCCAAGACTTAGGAAAATCTTTCTAGAAAAATCCAAAGACCTAACTAAAAACTTATTAACCAACACAACAAAGATTGAGAAATTGAGGAAATATTTATTCACAATGTAAATTCCTGTAGCGAAATCAGATACACGTTAAGCGTCTTTATATAAACTATCTGCTATATTAAAATTTATTTTTTTTTGTTACTTAATTGTAATGTCACCTGTTCTTTTGTGAAATTAAAAGCTTTTAAGATAAATGATTTAAACACAAATAATTAGTTATAATAAATTTGATACATACTTTGATATAATGTCCTATTTGAATTTAAATATTATCAATTTGAAACCTCATTGGTAGGACATAAACAATTAAACATATGTCAGTGTATGTTGTTTAGATATATTAAATTTGTTATGCATGTTAAGGTTTACAGTTTCAGGTTGCAGTCTGAAATATCCATGAAGATAGGCATTTCAATAATAATATAATTTCAGCAACTTTGGCAGGTTCCAACATCGTCACTTTTTAACCAAATAAAATCTGCCAAGACGAATAGAATTCGCGCTACGAGGGTTCCATACATATTTAGGCATTAGTACACAATTAATACTTTATTATTCATTCACTAATAATTTATTTACCTATGTTTCATAATGTAAATATATTGCCTATCATAGCTTTCACAAGCAATAAAATATGATACATATTTCAAAGATTATAAGATATAGGAAAATTGCTGTAATTTTCCCACAACTTTTCGTTCTAAAAACCTTAATTTTTCTTATTTTAAGTTTAATATTTTTGGAAATAAGGGAGTAGGAACATGTTTTACATTTTGCAGCATAACTCTAAAAAGTTATAATTAAAATTTATCAAAAAGTCTTCTTATAAACAAGAAAACGTGAGTGATTTCATAAACAAAAAACTGCTGACGGATAAATAAGACAAGTTAGTAATCTCATAAATATTCCAATTTTTTGTTGAGGTACGCAAAAGGTGGAACTTACTTTCGGGTCCATTATTTCAAGCATGAATACACCTTTGAAATAAAATTCTACACAATTATAGATATAATTATCATTTTGTAAAAGGAAATACATGTATAATTTATAAATCTGTAACTTATTCCGTACGGGAACTAGAATCCTTTGAAACACGGACAAATAGTGTTATCACAGTTATAGAATTCTGTTTGGACATTTGATTAAGGAACCATATAAATGGAACCTATCATCGCATTACTCTCGTTTTTCATATCTGTTATGTATAGATTTACGTAATTTTATATATATATATATATATATATATATATATAATACTAGTTTGCTTGAAAATAATATTAAATTCAATTAAACTTAATAAAATGGCGAAAAGAAAAATTTTGGAGGTAAAGAAAATATTCAAGTAATCAAAGCATATTTTAAATATACAAATCCGGTTTAATTGAAATATTTTAAAAATTAAGTTTTCTTTGTTTATCTTCCAAAATATCTGATTTAAATGTATACTGTTAAAATGACAAAAAGTTATATTTATTATAGGTTGCAAAATTTTTAGGTTTCAGCAAAGAATGGGTTAAAAATATAAACAAATGGACCAATAATTTGACTATAACACTTTGAGGCAAAATGCTTATTCAAACAAGTAAACTAAACAATTACATCGTTAACTAATCCTCAAAACTTACGTACACCAGTAACCATAAATAAATAAATAAACAACAAAAAGTACCTTCCCATTTGTCGCATGTACTTCGCACGCTACGCCCACTAGCGACAGACAGGGCTAATGAACACCTAATGGATGTTTATGCGACCATAAGAGTGTTGTCTGCGTGCGAACTCTTCCCAAGTCGTAAAATTTAGGGCGAGCCTTCCAAAAAACCTTAACTACGTGAGCTCTGAACTTCTCGTCTCATATACTAAGTATGTCTTCATTATCACTTAACGACACGAAGAATTTCTATGTGGACGCTTTTGGATATTAAAAGTTTCCGCATGTTAGGTGCAGGCCCGAAATTTGTCGGCGTAAACTAAAAATTTAGTAACACTGTCTACAATATAACAAGTCGTTGTCTGTATGCTGTTATTCGTCAAAAATATTTTCTGCAAATATTACTTAAGATTTAAATAAATTGATATTTTTTCTCTCTAGGTAAGTCATATTGCGATCAATTCACTTTGTTTAAGCGTAACATTGATTAAATTAGTGCCCCTGTTTCGTTCGTCATAAAGTATAGTAATTGATATCAATTTGGCCTTCTAATATTTGACGTGACACAACAGTACATCAAAGGTTACCTAATAATATAACCTTATATATTTCAGAAATAAATGTCACAACAAAATAAATTTTCGAAAAAGTAAAATGTTTTACATAGAATTAGGCAATTTACGCTATCAGTATACAATACATATCTATTTTTTCAATGTATTGTTGTCATTAATTATGGAAGTTAACAGTCTGGATATTTTCAAGCTAATTAATACCATTTTTGAAACCGGGTGTAGCAAATGTTTTTATATTTTATCAAACGATTAAAAAATAAAACTTTAATTTCATATTTGTATTAAATCCTTAAATTGCCAATTTATATCGCTTTAGGCTAAAGTGTATAGAGAGAAATTCAATAAAGTGTTAAGTTAAAGTCTATTATTTTCGTAATTGTTAACTTTGATTTTTTTTAGTGTTCCGCTTTTGAAATGACGGTTTCCGTCCGCCTGTCTTTCAAAGTTCTTTTTCTTGGGAACGGCATTGAGTGGCCAGTTATAAATTAAAAGCGTGTACTGAGGTCTACCTCTAATGTAAGGTACTCGTATATTGCTGTAAAATTTTTAAATTGTTTGTTTTACGCATCAAAAAATTGTGGCCTTTCAAATCGTATTTTTTTATTCATACAATAGTTTTACTCGCTGAACATCAAAATTTATAGGAGACTTCTTATAGACCTACAATCTTGAAAGTCGACATAATAGTCTTATGGAAAAAGTAAGAGGAGAAATCTAAAAATCAATAATTTTTAAATCTATGTGACATTATACATTTTCATAATTAGTTTTTATGTTTGTAAAAGATATGGGAAACAAATATTTACAAATATTAATTTTTACGCTGTGAAAAATTTATATCTGTAAATAGTTTAATTAGAAATCGTGTTTTATATGTACATAAATGTTTAAAAGTACCTAAATGTGTATGAATCCCTCGTAGAGAGAGTTCTACTGGTGCTTGGCAGGTTAATAAAAAATGTGAATATGACAAATAATCAGAAGTATTCTGTTTAGCAAGTAAATTTCTATTAGCAAACCATTTCATTATTCGAATACAGCCGGTATTTACAATTCAAATAATTATAGATGGTCAACAAAATCTAGATCATCATCTCGTTCAGGCTACGATTGGACATAAGCGTCTCCAAAATTTCTCCATCGTCTTTTGTGGACGATCTTCCAAATGAATGTTTGCTAGCCAATGTCTGGATGCCATGTCATTTGTCCATCCGGGTTTCAATCCATCAAAATGATTATAGATATTATCAATCATCTACCAGTATTGATGACTGGAAGAACTGCGAATGATGAAATATATCACTCAGTAGGAAAGAATGAAAATAATCTACACTTAAAAGTGCAACCAAGATTCAAATATGCTAAGATAACTCTAATTCATTAAGATTCTCAAAAGAAAACCAGAGCATAATTTATTAAAATTCTATTATTTTTATGGTTTCATAACCCAAAAAGGAAAACGGAACGCTTATAAGATTACTCACGTGTCTGTTTGTCTGTGTGTCCCATCCGTTTTTTCCGAAAATGCTAGAGGTGGAAACTTAAAATTTGGCATAGTAATAAAACATAAGGGCCTCAAAAAATTATATAGTTGTTTTAGATAGTATATGTTCAGAAAAATACTAAAAAATACAAAAAAAACTATATATTCCCTAACCCTTTATCTCCATAAAAGTATTAAACATTATTAAACTTAAAATTATGGAAGAATAGAATTTTTAGAAATATATGAAAGACTGTGGGAAAACTACGATACGTCTTATAATTTTTGAAATATGCACAATATTTTAACACTTGCGACATTTTTACATTTGTAAATAAATTTACATTTGTAAATAATTTAAAAGAAATACTATGTACCCATAATTTTTTGGCACTTAATGCGTAAGGAACCTTCGTAGTGCGACTTTTTCGTTTTGAAGTTAGTTTTACTACTATTAATGGAATTTTGAATATGTTCGACCATTGCATGGATGGTCATTTCTAGGTGTCATGGTAGATGGAAATAATTTAAGAAAGTACATTTTGTGTAAGAAATTAATTTGAATACAGTTAAGGAAATGGATTTACTGTACGGGTATTATCCTTGAATTTTTTTAGAAAAAAAATTAAGCTAATTTTTACTTACACTAAGTAACTAACTCAGTAAGGCAGTAACTCTTCTGTTTTTTTAATAAGAAATATTGGATAACCGAAAAAAATAATGTATCACCCGAGAGCTCCAGAAGAAACATGCTGCTATTTTTTTCAGTTATTTCTTGATAATAATTTTGGGTCACGGATAATTATACATGCGGTTATTACCGTAAAATTCGCAAAGTATTTTAGGGTAATAACAAAATATAGGATATATTCTAACGTTAAATGAAACATTTGATTACCCTACAATTACATTTTTCAGTGTATATTGGCTGTATTTGTATTTTTTTGAATTTCGGTTATATTATGGGGTATTCGTAAAGTGTGATAAATTGTGGTTCGCAAATTTTCATGCAAGATTTCCCATGTTTGTCTTCTTCTATTTGTTTTATAGTCACTTCGAATATACTTATGCGGAAGTGACTTTGTACTTTTATATGCTCGAATTGTCGATACTATGACGGCATACCGATGCCGTCATAGTGCGTTTGCTGATGTTGAGGTTATTTCATCGTGGAGCGTTTGCTTTTGTCCAGGTGAGAGAAGCTCAAATTCATTAAGTTTGTTGTAATCGCAAGATTGGACTTTATTATCAAATATTATTCAATCTGTTCGTGGCTTCCTCCCTAACTTCAAAAGATTGTAAACATTAAATCATTAAGCTATATAACATATTTTGTTGTAAGTACGCTATATTTAAACTATTGCCAGAATTACGACTCAAATGAAAATATTGTAATTTTAAAAAAAATTTTAACAAACATGGTATTTTTGCATTACTATAAATTTGGTTTAAGTCACCTACAATGTTTCGAACTTTTTTTAACTTTTACCTACAGTGTACGAGGATAAATTCGAATATTTAGAAAAAAAACTTCTTGTAACAGCAAACCATCACTAACTGGCCCCTAGTAGTCTATATTGAGTAATCTTAAATGGAAGAGGCTGCCATTGCGGAACATCTCGTTTAAGAAATAACGGCTTAGGGGATAATAGAGTCCTTCTAAAGTCTATTTAATTATTTAATCATAAATATTCATTTCAAGAATTTTGATTCTGTTATTGCACTAAGGAATACAAAGTTAACATTTTTTCTTAATTATAATATTTACAGGTTTTGATGTAGGCATTGATTTGAAGCTGTAACACGTTTTCAAAAATGCCTAAAATTCCTTGACTCAAAATTGTTCAAATATCTCTTGTTATATTCATACTCTATGATAACTTGCGTAGGTAGTTAATAGCGAATTGAATAAATATGTATCATAATACAAGTTACAAGCAATGAGAGAACTGGCTCAAATCTGAAATCAATTGGAATGATTTTTCATCTTTTCCTTGAAATAATATTTGAAAAAAATATGTAGTAGAGCGCATAGTTCATCCATTTTCATCCAAATGCTTGCAAAGGTATGTTTAAGTATAAGGACCTATCCCTTATGGAAGTGCAAATGTTTGCATGAAATATAATTTAGTTTCATGTAAATAGAGAAATGTAATATATTCAAGATTAAATATTGATAATTTATAAACATGAAGGCAAACTAATATCCAGTGTATAAGCGTATAAGATACATCGGGAACCAACAATAAGGGCCAATATTTTAAAATATATTACAGATGTAAATATATTAAGCAAAAGAACAAATAGATATATGCGATATTAATGATTTAAATCTGGTAAAATAAGTCTCCTTCAAATAAGTCTTTAAGAATACTTAATTTCAATGATTTCGAAATTACTACTTCGTAATAATTTTTATAACAAATTGTACAAATGTAATACAATTTTTCATCAAAGATCCACGTGTAAGGCAATTTTTTACAAGTAATCTAGTTTGTAAATCCTCACGAGGGCCGTAAAGTGAAACTTCCAATAACAATTGGGTGACCGTAAAACTAGGATAACACCACAAAAACATCAGTGCACGGTCCGATAAGAATGAGACCGCAAAATCAATTTACTCCGCAGATTCGATTCAACTCTCCACGCTAAATAAGTAATATGCATAATGCAGCGCAACTCACAGACGAAACTGAAGGAAAACGAAGAAAGAGATAAAAAAGTTAAAAGAAGTATAAAAAGAAACGTAGAAGGACAAGGAATGAATAGCGAAGGCCAATCCCTTTCCGACGAGGGATAAAAACAGGCTTAAGATAGGACTACGCATTTATTCCATTACCAAATGTTCAATGGCATAATTTAGTTGCTAATGGCATTGGGGTCGACAGCATAAGTAGCTGAGAATAATATTATTACGAAAAATATTTTAAATTCTAGTCAATATTACTGTCTTGAGTATCTCATTTAATTTTAGACCAGATTAAAATTTCCAAAAAAGCAATCTTCTAAATTAACTTTAACAATTTTTGAATATTTTAAAAGAATAGCTTTGCTATAAAAAACATGTTCTTAACGGTATGTTTTATTTATTATTAATGATGATTATATAATTTATAATGGAGTATAATAATCTTCAAAATTTAAATTGATTTCAAAGCCAATATTTTTAGCCATTGCGGGTTCAAAAACTGATATGTTTTTGAATTTTGAAAGGATCCACCACCAATATCCAAGGAGCTTACTTAGGATATAAAGAAATTGTGAAAGCTCTTGAATTTACATTTATAAATCGATCTGAATTAAACTTGGTATAAAAGAAGAGGGCATCAAAATCTAGGTTTATTTGGTAGATGGAAAAAACCGATTGTTTAAAACGTAAAAAAATCGCTAAAAATTCATTCCACAGCCAAAGTAAACAAATAATTATTTAAAAAAAAACTCCAAAATACTAAAATTTCTGACTGGAAAAAATTTCCCTCTGTTGGAAAAAAGAAAAACTCTCTAAACATTTTGCTAAGCTGTAAGTCTGTGATACGCTATCTCTATACAACGTCACGTAATTCCATGTTTTAGTGTATCCATCAATGAAAATTTTCCTTATTAATAAATACTCATTTTTGTTATTTAGCGAAGATAAGCATGGCACTTAAACCATATAAAGACTTCGATAAACTAGACACGATATCACGCCCTACAACAAAATCAATACCTATTTGGTACTCTATTTTCTTTTTATTTTTTATTATTTTTTCGTAAATAGAACTGTCGATGCAAAAGTACATTGTTGGATAATTCAAATGCTAAATATTTCCCTGATATCCTATTTCTTTTTTAATTTTTGCCGCAAAATCCTCTTCTGATTATGATCCTCTTAAATTCTTAGCAATCAATATTGCAATCTACGTTAGATAATACATTTTTTATTCTTTTAAATCACAACATTGATACATTTAAAATGTTACTTTCACTTTGTTATTAACAAATGGGTATAAAAATTTAACATTTTTATTTACATACACCTTTTTATCATAAATATATATCCTGATCACCTTTCTAGTCACAAATAAACATAAACGTTTATTTTTTTTATTTAATTAGTCAACAGATTTCGATGATAGGTAATTACAGATTTTATTAATTCAAAGGCCCTGATAATCAACCTAATCTAAATTCCAGTCCTGTTGAGGATTGATATAAACACAGTGCAAAATATGCTAGAAGGAATTGCTAACCGAAGATCAGGTGGAATAGAATAATTACAATTTTCATTGCTTTTATGCTATATATCACTTATCGTTAAAATTTATCACTGTCTATGGTTTAACAAACACAGTAAATCATAAGTATTCCTTGAATAACAAACACAGTAAATCATAATCACTTTCCAATTTATCTTAATATCTATTTCTAATATGACTTGCGTAACTATAATTATGGTATATTATAATTAAATTAAATTATTCATAAATTTTATACTTACCTTGAATATGTTTTTCTTCATACAGTATTAACATAGGTATAGAAAAAATTATGCTCAGTGTCCATGCCGTAATTATCAGCCCTCTCGCTCGCGACCCTGTCAAGAAACGATTATTATTTTATTCTTAGATTGATTAACCAAACTTGAATTAAAATTATTTGTAATGATAACTCAATTAACTCAATTACTAATCTTAATTATAATATTCAACACACATGAATAATTCAAAAGAACTGTAAATCGTTCATATTTAGCTCAATCATCAAATTAAGAATGCCTATTTAATTTCACTCTGTTCTCCATAACTTTTGAATTTAAACATATATAGGTTATGACCACTTTCAAAATTGTTTAAATTGGAATCATTTATATCGAGTTACCGGTAATTCCAATTTGAGATTCAATGTTAACTTCACTGAAGAAAAATGACATTGAGCCATAATTGACAATTTTTGCTTTATTTCTTTTTCGACAAGTACCACAAAAGATTACTCAAAACGGAAGTATTAGAAAGTATTATTTTGCATGGTGTGAAAAATAGTACTTTAACATTGGAAAATATGCTACATTCATTAAAATTTTAAAAAGTTGTTGAGGAAGAAGTGATTTCTTTCAAATGGTTGTAACAATAATTCCTTCAATGATAGCATCATTTATATGTAAGAGATCAACATTTAATGAAAAATTTGTTGTACTTTATTTACCACGTATACTCTATACGTCATCAAATAAGTCACGGAAGAATATGGAACTCAGTAAAAGGTGTTGCTTATAACTCATCGCCGACTCAATGTTGCTCGATTAGGGTTTATTTGTAAGAATGTATATATCGCATATATGAAGTACGAGGGAATTCCTTTCATCTCATTATGTACTATTGGATGTCTAAGATCCCAGACGCCACTTGCTAGAGGCCTTCTTACTCATTTTAAATGGTTCGAAATAAAAATGTTGTAAAGCGCTTTACAATATTGTTGGTTTGAAATATAGCAATTTTACTTTTATTGAAGAATATAAACAATCAAAACTGTGAAGCTAAAACTTTCAGAGGTTTCTGTAGAAAAACAATTTATTTATTAATGAAAGATTTAAAGAGATCATAAGAATCATATATATTATTTCTCAAAGATATTTTTCGTGGCAGCGCCATATTTCCCTTAATTCTTCATCAAACTTTATGATTCAAACATCACTTTAAAACTTATATTGCCCACCATTGACAAAAAATAGACAAATAGTATAAAATTAATATTTCCTTTAAAAAAATTTTATAAAACTATTTCTTATCAAAAGCGTATTTCATTAGCAACCCAATCTGTTAATGGCATTCCTAATAAAAATATATTCAACTAACATGTATATTCGCACGGATCAATCGTTATCTTAAATTGCTCTACTAGCCCCAAATATTAGTAATTAATGAGTTTGATTAAAATAACACACTTTAAGATTGGCTGTCTTTTTCGATATATTTTTCACACATCGTGAAATTATTAACTATATCGTATGTTTATTATATATGTTTAATTATATTTATTCACCTATATGTACCCATTATAAAATAGCGAACTTCTACTACAGATATAGCAGTAAGTCTATTTCTAGTCCGATCATTGAGATGTCCGACTTTTTTACATTTTGATCCCTGAAATTACGAGTCTCTCCTGTATTATTAATACTTATGGCATCCCAAATTTATATTAAAACCTAACATAAAAAATACCTTCTCGGGCGCTCCATAAAATATCCCCTCACAATTGTACTATTATAAAATTTCCTGATTTTGAACTGGTTAATAGCTACTTTTTGCATGGACACCTAAATTACATTTAAATGGCATGTAAATACTAAATAATTAAATGAAAGTCTATTGTTTTTTTCTCTAATCTATCTTATTTATCTCTAAAACTGCTAAAGTAATTTTGTACGATAAAATTTAGGTTACTAAATATTTACTGGAAAATTATTCCGATGATTCTAAATTTCACAGTATATGAGATTTTTACGATGTGTCTACGCCTACGACAGATACGCTAAGCAATATACGGTGAAAATAATATTTATAATTACTCTTAAATATTGTACATTATAAGACAGATTAGAGAAAAATATAATAGACTTTCATGTAATTATTTAATTTTATTTAACATATATGATAGTGGCGGTTAATGAATAATTTTCATAATCAATTTATTTGTTTATAAGATTTTCTGATAATTGAATTAGTGTAATATTATTTACTAACTCGGACAATCCATTCCAAGTCTAAGGCAAATATTATTCATTTTAATAAACCATATTCATTCGTCAGTTAAATATTTGACTGAATGACGTAATGTAAAATATAGACTTTGTGCAAAATCTACACATATAATAAAATTGTAACAGACTAAATTCCGCATAAGGAAGATATTTTAACAAGAGTAATTAATTTAGCGTACATAATGACAATAGAAGTTGGGATACCTTCTTTTGGAATTTTTGTCTATCTGTCTGTATATTGTTTTGTGCGTCAATCACACTAATTATACTGAGCGGATTTTAATGAAATTGGGTGTGGTAATACTTTATAACCAGAGCAACATATGACAGAAAACATTTTACTTATTCCCAATTTCAAACGAGTAGAATCGTGGGCGCAGCTAGTAATAAAATGAAAAATAATTTGTTTCTCACTGTTCATTTTATTTGTGTCGGTAGCATGTATTCTATCAAACGTTAATTTATATGGTCGTATATGTAAACTACTAATGAAAAATTGCTAATGATCATAACAGAGGTATCTCAAAATATTTTAGTAATCGAATGATTCCGTTAGTAAAGTTCGTAGTCACCCACCATTAGTTTATATGTGTCTAACCGTGTACGGAGTACTTCTAATGCAAGTTCTCCTCATACTCGAGGTTCATTCAGATTCCATCTGGCAGCACTAAAAATTAATGATATTTTATGCTCAATATATTATGGAGATAGTTAATACATACTTTAGACATGCGTAACTGTATTCTTCATTGAATATTTTGTAAAACATATTTGTATTCTCCTCGGTGGTAAAGAGGAAGTATTTAAAATTTCATGTAAAATGATCTGAAAGTTATTTAATTAGCAAATTTGTAACAAATACTCAGTTAAAAGTTTTAAAACATAATTAAAACTCCATCATTAACTTAAAAATGTATCTCGCCGTAATACGAACATTTTGATATTTAGTCATTGTTGTATTCAAGATTTTGCTTTAGTGTCACGTCATCAACGTTTTAAGTTATCAAGCTAATTTTGAAACTTCCCGATTTCTTCACACGCTCGTAAAAGTTATCACATAATTATCATCCATCTTTATACTTTAGCGAACAAGTTAAGATAATTAATTATTTCGAGGCTTAAACTTGATTTTAGATAATGAGTATTTAGTACGCAAATGTTGATTCGTAAACACATTACGGAATCATAATTTTATAACAGCTCAGAGGATGAATAAATATTGCCTTCTGCTACAGACTTTACGAAACTGTTTCACGAGTCATTCCTTAATATTCATCAAGTTAGGTAATAAGACACATACGTGCCTTATTTAATTATTACATTATATTCAAATTTTCGGCAAGTACCTTCTTTGGAATTCGTTTTTAATTAATCACAAAGAAAGAGAGAGGAAGAAAAAAATTACTCGTAATGGTTTTTGAAATTGTTGTGGAGTGAGTAATTTTTATTGAACTTCGTAATTTTGTCATTAGCTTAGAAAAACTCTCTTAATATAATATCAGCTAAAACCATAGTAAAAATTTGCTTTTAAAGTGGGATCGCATTAGAATCACTTTACTCGTTGAGATCGCATTAGAATTAGTCTTACTGTAATGCGACACAATAACTGATACTGCAAACAGCACTGAACTGAGATGTACTCGAAAACATGTGTCGTTTCATTATAAGGAGAACCGAGGAGACAATAACGTGCACAAATATTGGCCATGTCAACAAGAAACAAAACCTGTCAAACGGGTAGAACTTCACATTACGAGGCATTACACATTTATAAACTTACACGTTTAGGCGTTATAAATATTTAATGGAACGTAATATTCCTATTAATCTATTTGCGAAATTCTTATTTTCTATAGGTTTTAATTTATTCGCGAGTATCAAAATAAGCGGCATAAAGAGCCGTAGACCTAAATATTTTTTTATTGCTTTGATTTCGAAGCTAGATTTGATTACAGCTCCAAGTAACTAAGATCTAAGTATTTGATATTAATTTAAACTTGATATCTTCACCCATTCCTGAACATACAAACCCGTAATTGTTCCTGTTTTCCTTTTGTGGAACGGAACTCTAAAAACCAGATCTGATTTTTCTTTATTCTTTAATCATTTATCTTCAATTAATGTGTCCAAAAACTTTATGAATTGGATATTATTAGATTTTTTCAATTTATAAAAATAAAGTTAAAATTATATATATTCATGAAGGACATAAATGAAATTATTAAAAAAATATTAATGTGAACAATTTATTCTACAGGAGAGAGTGGTCGTTCTATTGCTAAAATCCTTCATCCCATTGCAACAATAGTTATATTGATGTAGTAAACAGATATAAGAAGACGACTTTATAATTTTCACTTTTTGGTTTCACACAAATATTGAACTACGTTATTGAGGACAGAGTTATCTTTAACGTACAAATGAAACTAACTCTATAAGTTAACTCTACATACGTTTGTCGATAATATGTCTTATTTGTGGCTTTTGGCTTATAAAGTATGCACTGACCTTCTTCCAACTGCGATAGTAATTATGTTATTGTAGTGAATAGATATGCAATAAGGACATTACTTATTTAACTTTTTTGTTTCACAGAAATGATATAATATTGATAAAATTATACCTGAATTATTAAATTTAACAGCTGGATTTGCGGATATTTAGACTATTAATTACACGGTTATCTGGAATATGCAAATGATATAAAACTGTATAGGTTAACTCTAAATAATTTGGTCTATAAACAAATTGGTGAAAGCATATGTAGAATACATTGTGAGTTCTTGCAATAAATCACTTGCCATAATTTTTTTAAAATTTTAATTACGGTTTTGCTGTTCCTAACATTAGATATCCAAGTACGAACGGAAATAAATAAATAACAATATAATGTTTATAATGTCATTTAACTACAACAGCAATTAATTCTCTTTAAACAAACTTTCACAGTTTACTTACAGCTGCCTGTAAAGTTCATCGGGTGGGTAATGGCATCACATCTGTCGATACTGAGCGCCACCAGCACGTAAGTCGAGGAATAAGTCACAATTCCCTGAAAATATTAACATCATTTAAGTGACTAAAAATACAATATTTTATCTAGTTTCTGGCTGTACTAGAATCCAAATGTTATATGGAGAGTTTGTGGTTCTAAGATCGCACACTTCATGTTATTAAAAACATTTCTAAAGCATATTGAGAATGAGTAGTGTACCTAAAACTCATTTTATCCATTTGAATTATTTGCCCTCAAGGTAAGGGAATAATTAGGACATTATAAAGATATTTACAGATATTAGCCACATGTAGATAAATATATACTAATTTATTAGTTTATTATAATCTATAGTTATGATTTCCTATTTTCTAATGGTTTAAATGAGTAGCAGCTTTTAATTGAAAATGATGTTATGTATGCAGGCAATATGAAGTCAAAAGTCACACACCCGTACCTTTTCCCTATAAGTCGTTCAAATATAAGCAATTCGTGAGTGATTTTAATAATAAAAAAAGAGTTATATTAGTTCCAAAAGCGGTTTTCATAATTTTATTTCTATAGATGTTGTTGCAAACATAGATAAAAACAAGTTAACCTCTCTCAATTACTTAACACCTAGAATTCAAATTATACAAAAACCGGAGAGACATTTGAGAGACATTTGACAGAAGTTTACCAAAGTATAGTTATGATTCGAAATCTTAGCGTTGAGAAATCATGTGTTTCTGCGAAAGATAAACTAGAAAGTATATTTTATGTTTAAAAATAATATTAGTGTATACGCAACCCTCGCAAAGTGATTTCTAATCGTCTTTGACTTATTTTATTGTCGATAAAATCAGTATACGTAATTAGCTAATTTTCAATCTGAAACCTATTTAGACGTAGATTATGAGTCGAATCACTTTGATAAATAAACAAATAGACATTGAAACACATTTACAGAACAATATGCTAACAGGCCGTATTTTAAGGCAAGTGCTGAATTGATTAGGTTGTCGATGTGATGTTATGATATTACCAACAAAATGTTATCCAATAAAATATTGACTAGAGTAACACGTTGAGTATTATTCTTGTCAATATTTTAATTTAATACAATTATCACAAAAATCAAAGTTGTCACCACAATCGTTTTCTTTAATGACACTTTCTTACCTAAGAGATATTTTACTCGAATTGAAACTGAAATAATACTTGACAATTTCCAATTACCCTAGTTTAAAAATACTTCGTTTAGCCCCCATTATTAGATAGAAACCAAAATGCCGGGAGCCCCAACCAACACCTTTCATTGTTTTGTTTTGCGGATACACCTGATTACGTTAATTGGATAAAGCATGCGGTTACAGAGTTTCTGCCACTAAGGTATTGACGTAGGTACGACCGTATTCACATAGGTGCCCTATTATGAAAACATGTAAAATGTTTTGAACAAGAAAGTTTAATTTTAATTCTGTTAAAACAAATGATTAAATATTAATTAATGTTGTGCCTCATTAGTTAACGTAGGCATTCTTTAAAATGTAAATTTCTGTGTCGGATTTTCTTCACTGCCTACTCTATTATCTTGTATTAAAAGCAGTCTTCTATAAGAATATATATATATGTGTGTGTGTGTGTGTGTGTATGTGTGTGTATATGATGTAATAATTAAAATAGTAAATTTTTGGACGTATTATGTCTTTTTTGATGTATTTTGAAAATGGTTTTGTATGTTTCTCGTTTTAATAAAAACACGAAAGATTTAATTTGAGGCTTGCAATTTAAATAACCATTCTATACCGATATAAATTGCATATTGAGAATATTAAACAGATAAGAAATAAATTCTCACATGGCATAAATATTATTTTTCATTTATTTATTAAATTTTTCCCGCTACTTTTCCGACGTATAATTTTTTTATTCTTGCAGTAGAGTTTTTCTACCATTTAAATGTCGGAATAAAAATATCATTGCTTGAACAAGATCTACATCGTAAAACTACCTTTGACTTGAAAAATAAATCTTATTTAACAAATTTCTTTTTTCAATATCTCTGGTACTCTAAAATGTTTCTTGGTATTTTTAATAGCCACCATACTCGTTTAAATTATATCAGTAAACTTTGTGTAGGTTTCCTTATCATAGAATAAGAGAAAAACATTTTTATAATACAAGTATGATTATTGAATAAAATTTAGTTCTACAAAATCAACGTTAATTCTATATTTACTTTCAATGACATTTCACATGATATTCACTTTTCTAACTTGATTGATATAATAAATGTAATCTCTCTCCTCTATTTTATTATTTCAAGTCTCTTTTTATTCCATTAACTGCAGCAAAAGAATGTACGTACCCTATTGAAATATTATTCCTATAGAAATGTATTCCTCTAAAGATATATTCCTATAAAAATGTATTCCTATAAAAATGCATTAAGTAATAATGATTATTTACGCAATAGTAGCTCGTCGATTAAGCTGACCTTATCAAACTACCTGCAGAATTGCGTCCGCGTTAATCATTTGTGGAGTACCTTATTACTATAAAAAAAAATATGTGCGTATTATTTACCAATGACATTAAAAACAATATAGAATATAAATAAACTTTTTTTACATAAATAAGTTGTGTGTTGTTTTCTTGTTTAGGGTTCTGTATCTTAAAATGAAAAAAGAAAATCTTCAGGAAAGTCGAATATAACTAGAAATTGGTATGAAATACTAAGCCAGATATTGATGTAAAATTGATATAAAATACTAACCCATATTTTAGTAAAAATTAAGCGTCTTACTCAAAGCATTCAAAAGTTATGGCCTTTAAAATACAATTTATGTGGGTACCGACTATTTCATCAAAAATACTAAGGAAACTTCTAATTGATCTAGACTCTTAAAATTTGGTAGGAATGAGGATTTCATGACAGAAAAAAATTTGGATTTTACTTTATATTTATTATATAATTTGCAATAACTATGTGCTAAGCTTCATATCTAGCGCACTAGTTCTACTTGAACTCTTTTTTATAAATTGTATAACATAAATATGCAATTGTAATATTGTATAACATAAAATTTTATAACATAAATAGACAATAAAATTGTGATTAAAGAAAACAAAAGAATTTTAATCTAAGAACCAAAATGTTAACTTACATGTTTTCCAAATTTTTTTTTTTCTTTGGTCACGTAGAAAGTGAAGTTTTATAATCAATGATATTTTTAATAACAACATTTATATCCCACAAGCCAAATTCTTTGAAGCAAATAATTTCCTTTCCAACATTTTATATTTAAAGTTTCAAAAACAGACGTCTTTATGTAAAGCAAACCAATAACAACGTAAAACTAAGGTAAAATAGAAGTTTTTATAAAATGTACTTTTCCTTTTAAAACAAGAAAAAGACAAGCTTATTTACCGACCGTCCTTACAGACTCGTCTTCTACTTGTCCGGATCTAACATCGTCTGTTAGGAGTAGTACTATTCATCAAATTGTTATCGCAATAAATCTTTTCGCTTGCCGAGAAAAAAAAATCCCTGCCTGTTACAGCTCGTGACTCAGTCGGGGTATGAGGTATTTTATTAAGATAACTCGTTGAAACGCTTAGAATTTATGGTCGAACGTGGATTCAACCGCTGAAATTATGGCAGTGACGTTCTAATGGAAAATATTAATAAAGATCATAGAAATAAATTTCAAAGGGATTTAGGGGTATTAAGGGATGATACGGGTATGAGATCGGAGATTCCCAAAATAAGTTTAATGTGGTGGAAATAATTTTAATCTTCACTGTAATAATCACTCTTATTTTTATGTCAACATTTATTTTTTCGCCTAGACAGCTTAGTGGAGATGTTAGATTGCCTTATCTTGACATAGTTTGGTTCATTTAACCTCTAATTTTGTTTACGATTTCGGCAATCTTAGTGAGTTCTATAAAAGATAAATGATTGTTGAAATGACCTTCAAATGACACACAATTGCCTAAATTTTATAAGATTAATAATTTTCTTAATAAAGAAACCTAAAAAATTTAAAAGAAACAATATGCTCAACCAGACTTATATATATATATATATATATATATATATATATATATATATATATATATATATATATATATATATATACCACAGCATAAAATTAATAAAATCTTTGAATAATGTTTCCCATTTTTTAAATTTATATTTTTAAAGATTATTTGCATCTTATTTATATCCCTCCGTTTGATTTTTTATGTGATGTATTTAATCACAGCTTATAGAGTATTATACATTTTTAATAAAAACCGAACGAATTAAGGTCGAAATAAATTCCATACTACCCTTAAGGAAAATTACTTTATTTATCAAAAGTCATCACTAACTTAGAATTCCCAGCGCATGAAATATTTAATAATACATAATATAATTAAGTATATAGACATAAAGTTTTCGTAGAATAAGGAAGGCGCATACCTTTTTCTTCATTGTTAACATATCTCTCATTTACAATCATACAATATATAATATTTTGACACCCTTATAACTCGTTTTTAAACTATATTTGTAATTAACTTTTCCTGAGTATTTAATTTTCCCACTAAAATTTCCATATAAATGTCATTGAGTGACAGTTTTTGAGATTCGTGAGGGTTAACATGTTTTAGTACTGTAACGAATTGTCAAGTCCACACATCAAACGGCTTCCAAAAAAAACGGTTTCAACAAAGTGGACACATGAGTGGTTTCATAAGAATTTCATTTCTCCTTTTGGAATATGGGACTGCAGAAATACAAAAAAACAAGCTTAGATATAATAATACCATTTGTCTCTGACATATCCTTTTACAATCCAGCATTAAACTAATTGAAGTATTGTTAGTAAATTTTTTATCACAGCCCATTTTCCCCAATCACCAAAATTGATACATTTTTAAAAGAGATTGGTAATTGAAAAAGTAATTATGAAGAATTAAAACGAAAAATGTTTCCCAAATTTAAAAAAGTAAAAGAAAAAGTGAGAAATGAACAATGAAAATGATAATTATAGTGTACACAATAGTCTATATTAAAATATGAAACTGAAATGACTATCGTTACAGATTTAAGAAATGAAGAAATCATACCTGCAAGAATCTAATGCATTTACAAGCTAAATTGCCGGCCACCCAGACGATGGTTATTCGCTGCACGATGTCCGTTAGAACGCTGAAAAGACCAACCCATAAATCTGAAAGAAAGCAAGAAGACAACGATTTTAATTTAATTTTTTTTTATTTACGTCTTTTCTTGGGGATTACTGATTGATAACTTTGAAATATAGTTAGGCTGATTTCATCGGCATTGGCAATCGAGTATGTCAGCGGGTTGCAGTGAAGCACGTGAATTTTAATTAATATTCGCCCAATGTTATACAAGCAGAACTTTGAGACTGTGGAAATACGATTAAATTTTGTTGGCTCCATAAACTCATGGTAACGAAATAATGCCCACTGGGGGCTAGGGCCATCAGGCATTTTCCCAACCCGCGGTGCAATTAATCATTCAGATTATATAAAGCTACAACTGCTCTGCTTATGTAAAGCTGTAGATTGTTATAGATACACGAGTATCTGTATCAGTAGACTATTCATTATTAACAGCTATAATGCACGACTAATTAAACTTGGGCGAATGCCTGCACAAGCCTGACGGAAGTCACAGATTGTGAATCATCACGTTAGCTCATAAGGATTTAGTGGGCTAGAATTTGTTTCTAACAGCGGTTCTACAGATTCAGTTTGTTGCTTATTCACAAATTGTTAATGTGTTTCTTACTACGTCGTCGAGTTTTTCTTTTTAATTTTTTAATTAATACTCTTATTTTTATCTTTTACTCTATAGCCGTGGGCGCTAATTTCGGTCTACATACACTTGTTGCACATTTTACTATTTTAGAGATATAAATAGAGAACTAGTCTTTAATGGCAAATTTACCCTGGAGGAATCTTTATCTTTATATTTTTGAGAGCAGTAACGATGATATTACGTAATTTATTATTTAATAGTCTACATATCACAAGAAAATTCACTAAGTCGTAAAGCGTAATAAACTATACAGTACAAACCAGTACCCGTCATATTGAAATTCTACCGACATTATATATCTTAAGTCACTCGCATATTAATAGTAAATCTAATGAGGCTTCAAACGTTAGCAATTAGCTAGCTGTTAGGCTTGGGGGGTATCCATGAACATACGTATATAAAGGAAAGACCTTACTTCCGCTCTTCGGCAATAGGGTAGAATTTAGACTTGCAGCTATTTTTCTATTTCTATTTTATTAAATTTTAGTGTACCAAATATCTGTTACTTATTTAAAAGTTAGGTTGTTTAATTGAAAGTTAAATATACTTTTTTCTTTATCGTTTATTTAATATGTATATGTAAATTATTAATATCGTTATCACTCTTAAATTTTATATAATATTCTAATCAAATTAAAAAAGCTATGCGACTGGATACAGAAAAAAGATTTTTGATTATTAGTAGCAAGTAGTCCCTTTATTACGTCGCAAAATACATTGCCAGTTTTTGGGAAAACAGTTTTCTCAGAATAAAAAAACGCAGCTTCCCGAAGCGAACAAATATTTTGTTGAAAATTTGAACCAATAATTGTCAAAATTATACACTGCTTACTGCCAAGCAATCAAAGGGATTTTCACTTATTTTTTATGCCTTCTTATGTGTTTATAAAATAAGTAGCAAGTTCATTGTAATGGTGTTCTTCGCACTTGATCTACTTGCAGCACCATTTTACTTGTTTTAATTATCTATCTTTATCTCTTCACTGTCTATATTATCTCTTCACAGAACTGCTAGACATATATACAGGTACTGTAGGCTCAACGGTCATCTTTCGTATGATCTAAACAAGGACGTACTTGTATTTGCCTCACTTCTCCATTCGAATAACGATAAATCTTCGAGTAAAATGTACTCGTGAATTATTCCCTATTGGAAAAGTTTTTATTATCATCAAGTCTTAAAAACTTTTCTTTAACCAAGGGTTTTAGATTTAGTTTCAGTTAAATCAAATTTACTTTTTTTATAACAATAATATTTTAACATACAGCCTCAATATATAAGTTCTAGTCACACAAATTTGGTGAATAGCTGAATCGGGAGTATTTTCATTATATTTCCCTCAAACCCAGAATATTCATCAGTGCCAAAAATAATTTTTCAAACAATTTAACTCTAAAACATTTTCGAATAATTGTAACTTCTGATTTTGACGCTGCGGACATCATTCATTTTAAAATGCAATGAAGTTTTTCGATAGATTTTTATAAACTCGTCGAAAGTTTTTAGATATTTATATATAAAAAGTTTACGTTGTATTATGAAAAACTAGCTCCCAGGACCAGGAGTTAATTTAAAAAACTTTGTCCATGTTTGTTCTTGGCACATTAAAAACTGAACAATACCACTATCTTAAAATTCCACGAGTAACGAAATACCATTTTAGTGCATGAATTATCATATTCAAAAAAAATCCTGTTTTGAATAGTCTGATATTTTCCACATAGAAAATTGTCTACCAAGCTTAGAAAAAATCTAGTACCCTCGACTATGAAACAGACTGCTTTACTTTGGAAATAAATAAAGTTGTCACGTTCATTTCATTGTTGAAGGTTTTTGGAATTCCTATTTAATTCAACTTTATCAAGGCAACTAACTTCGTGCGCTAGCTTTTAAACTTTAAATTAAATGTTTGCACGATTTATGAAAAATAATTCTTGCAAAATTATTTTAATGCCGTTAATTTGATTAAATACACTATGTCTTTTTTAATCATTAACCTGCTTGCAAAAAATTAAATTACAACAACAAATTTTAAATTCATAAAGTCTCCCAGCCTGTTACTTCTTTCCTTTGAATGAAGATTATGAAAAGAGACTTCATTAACAAATATATAGTAATTCGGAAATTCGTAACACACCTAAAATATTTGGGTAAAAGTCTAGAAGCAAAAAGTTAAGAACATATTTATTACACAAAAAAAATCATGTTTACTACTCGGCAAACGCCTGCATGAAACCAACTTTTTTTTATTAGCAATGCAAAATTATGTTCTGATATGGATTTGTATTGTCTCAAAACAGTTGTAGTAAATTTATTAAATGATTTAGATTTTAATTTCCTATTTAAATTTTAATTTCGATGTTGTTGAAATTGAATGAACTATATAAACATTTTTAAGGTTGAACTTTATGGGACTGAACCAATTTTTCTATTTATATTTAATATTACTTACTGACATTATCTTAATATACAATCAAGTTCATATTAACATCTGTTTAATTTAATATTGATTAAGAAATAAAATAAATTGAAAATCCCTGTGAAATCATCAAACGAAGGTCGTGCATTGAAAAGGACCCTCTTCGACAAGTTATTGTGCCAAACTACCAGGTAATAGATTCTTGAGGGTATTTATTAATGCGTAGTAACCTTTCGTACCATTTGACAGCTTTAGAAATTAGGGATCAAAGAGGGACCCTCGTCTAAGAGGGTTTTGCGTTTTATAAGAAAATACTGAAGTTAAATATTTTTTGGCAACAGTGTAAAAAGGATGCTGTAAAGATTGAAAATTTAAAAATATGCAATGGGTTACATATTCTTCTGTGATTGAGAACAGAATAAATATATTAAATGTAAATAAAACTAGCACCATGGGGGCTCTGTATATATTTACTCTATATGGTGTTTTATCACAGTTTGCTATTATATTTTTAATTTTTCCTCCGTAATATTACATTGCCTGGTATGTATTTTACAGGCTTAATATACAAATTAGGGGTTTTTGTCTTAAACATTGTTGATAAGTGGACTAATCACATGATTTCTTCTAATTGTTTTTTCAGTTCTACAACTCTAAAATAGCCTCTTTTTCCAAAGATTTTTATAAGTTTCTCGAACAACTTTGATAGAATACGTAGAGAGCACAGCGTTCAATATTCTTTTCAGTTACCAATTGAATTTCAATAATAAAGACTAGAAAAAGTATGGAAATTTCACTAAAAGAATTTAGAGTATTCTCCTACATGGACTCTTTTTAGGGCGAAAGGTGAGAGAAGCAACAAGCGATATACACACTACGATAGGTGAATACGTACTCTTCTATGGCGTAGTCAAGCACTGAACTTGTGTGAAAAAACATTATGTTGTATCCGTAAATAAAACAATAAGATTTCCTTATATTTCTTACAGATTCCCTAAGTACGCTAGGCTTCCATCATTTGCAACTCAATGTAAAATTTTCTCCACAAATTTTGGGGCCTAAATTTGAAACACAAATATAATTTTCTTTTTATTACCGTTTGAAACACCTTTAATTGTTGAAAACTTATTATTTTTTAATTCCCGTATCTCCTTGGATTCCAAAAAAATAGGGCTTTACTAATATAGTATATGGAAAGACAGTCACGGTGTTTCTAAAAGTTATTGATATGGAAATAGATGACAACACACATAATTATTTAACTGTCTAAAGAAGTTTCAACAACTGTATATAATATATTGAGGATTACAGCATACTTAAAAAAAGAGCCCGTTACGCGTGAGTTAACTCACAGTTTATTTTCCATAAACATATTATTTTTTAACAATATTCGTCTCTTCGAACATCAACTAGAACGATAGTATTCATTTGGAAAATTTGATCCTCCTTCAATTCATTAGAAATACGGAATAGCTTAATTTCTCATTTCAATATCATATCAACATAAGGAGCAATCATGGTACTATAAATATTTTTCTAGCTTTTATGGAATTTTGAATATGCACCCTTTTTATGACAATTTAATTGGTTTTTGTACCCCTAAACATTAGCGACTACAAGAATGCAATGTGCCATAAAACTGTAAGTGTACACACTTGTTATTTTCTAATAAATTACGTAACAATAAACAATTTAGAAGCCATATTCAGGTTTTTAGATCTTATATAGATGAGATACAAAGATTTTAATCTTTGCTAATATCCCACCTGAAGATGTTGTAATACAACGAAACCTAGGTCGTGGTAAAGAACTTAAAGAAAGTAGAAATAATACTACATCACGTAGTTTCATTTAATTGTGATTAATAAATTTCTACAAAATTAACGCCAAATATATTCAACAAAATGTTATCTTAAACAGTTCCAGTGATAGGAGTCACTTTATTATTAAGCGTATAGTTAATTTCTAAAATTACTTTTGAAAGTATTTGTATTTCAGTTTGAGTAGTTTGTCTTAAAAGAGGTACATGAATAACAAAACTAGCTTTATCTCAAAAAAAACTTATAAAGTTCTTAGCAAAACAAATATAATGAAAGCTTTATTACTAAAGTTACTTCTAAATCTTTTTCATACTCAGTTATGGTTTACCGCAAAATTTCCAATTAAAAATCTTATCACGGAACTGAAATCGTTAAATCTCTCAAAGTATTTTGCGGAAAACGTGTCACATTATCGTTGTCTAATACAGAGTTATGTTGTTTCCCTCGCGGCCCACCATTCTGCGACATTATTTATTGCCTTTTCGACACCATTACGTTTATATGTGACTTCATTGTTTGTGAGCACAAAGTTCAAAATTTTATGTTAAATGTGTGAAATTTTGGATAAACAACACCGTATATTATGACACAAAGTGGTAGGAACTATCTCAAAGCATATATCAAAAGGAAATAATTATTAATATATTATATTAATATTGTTTTGGGAAACGTAGTCTATTCGATAATTATTCGCTAACGAGTAACACCCTCGAATAAAGTATACGATAACATTATATTGAAGGTACAGTGTCGGTGATATATATAAGTTTGAGGAATGTTTCTTGGAATTTCATTGTCTTGAGGAATATCCATTTTCTATTAACGGAGGGACCATGAACAAAAGTTGTTTAATCGCTTTATTATATGAGTAAAATATATTTTCAAATCGAGTACATGGTAGATGAATTATGTGTTAATTAAAACGTACATTAAGTTAAAATGTAAAATGTAGAACAAATTAGTCCATAGGGTAAAAAACCAAAACAAAAACAAAACAAAAACCAAAATATAATTGACTACCTTAATAATTTAAATGATTTCGTAAATTAGTCTGTAATTAGTCATTTAAATTATTCTGTACAGATTTCCACAATTTTAAAATGTTTATTTATATTTTATAAAAAGGATTTACTTTCTTATTTTTATATTAACGAAGTAAAAATATGTAAATTGAATATTAGCTTTAGTAAAAACACTTTTTATGCATATTAGCGATCCGTCCCCACTTTGTATGCGTGCAATTAACTGATAAGCTTAAGGTTTTTTTGATATGTGTCTTTTGGTTAATTTAATCTTGTGCTTTATTTCACTTTAACAAAAATATAATTGGAACCACGAGATGATGCAATTTTAATTTGTCTGCGATTACATTGTCGTTATTAAATATTTATCAATATATACATAGTGCGTACCTGTGGCAATCTTGAATCTATAAACCATTATTTTGTGAAAATTGTGTGTTAGTAATATTAGTAATTTTTGCGTCAATTCTTAAAAACAAACTAACAAACAAGCAAAATTTTCGTATTTTTTATAACAGTATTTTCCACTTTATTATAGTATATATATATATATATATATATATATATATATATATATATAATTTTTTTTTAAACCCCTCTCTTCACTTACTTTTATTGTCCTCTTTGTGGACGCTAACGTGATACTACAATCATATTTTTAATGATAGTACAAATACAAAGTGAATTTAAAGTTACAAATTACAAATATCTTTCTTTTAATGTCTAAATGCAAAATTTTTTCGATATTTTTGTATAAAATTATGATCCTTTCCAGGACAATTTATGTATAAATGCAAATATCAAAATGATGAAATTGCAGATGTGATCTAGAAAGGAATGTCAGACCACGTTACTCAAGGCTGTATACGTTAGGTAATACAGAAATTAATTTATTTATTGTTTTCAAAAATAGTGGTCGTTACTCTTTATGTCTTGTTATATTTGACGAGACGATAAGAGAAACAACCGAAACTCACTAATCCTTGGATGTTCATTCCAAATATTTTTGAAGGTAGTGATCGCTTTTTTAGCCTCTGGAAATCATATCTCACAGTTTTACTTTTATTTTTGGGAATAAATAGAAATCGCATGTCGAAAGGTGGAAGCATTATTGCGGTTGGACCAAAATTTCCATTACCCATGTAGTCAAATATGCAGTGGTTTTTTTGGTTGGATGTGCAGAGAGGTTGTGATTATGAAGGAAGATTATACTGAGAAGTCATTGCTTTCGATTTTTTTCCAAAATAACAAGCAAACAGTTACTGCTTTACCAATCTGTCGTAACATTTCAGTTATTTTCTAAAACAATAGTTTTAAAACACAAAAAAATAAAAACAAAAATGTCATTGGCCCGAATTCATTTACTCATCGGTTTATAGATATTCAGCTCACCAAAAAAATA
Source organism: Druceiella hillmani (assembly GCA_039881145.1). Lineage (NCBI taxonomy): Eukaryota > Metazoa > Arthropoda > Insecta > Lepidoptera > Hepialidae > Druceiella > Druceiella hillmani. The sequence goes on from JAYKKI010000022.1 coordinate 17,813,079, forward strand.
TTTTCTTGTTGGCTATCTATCTATCCGTTTGACTATATATTGAAACAATAAAAGAAAATGAAATAGACTAGCAACTAATAAACCAGTTTTCAAAGTTTGTCAGTACTTAGCTCATGTGGTAACCGACTTGCAATTTGGATCCAAAGCATAACATTGATTTTCTCTTATTGGAAGTTTTCTTATAGGAAGTTTAATTGTTCTAATTTAGTGTTAGAAGTCGCTTTGTATAATCATCATCCAAGAGATCAACATTTTCTTTTTTCAATCCTTGGGACCCATACTAATATAACCACGAAACATGGTCTCCTACTACTTTATTGTAAGAAAGCACTCCTTCATCTATAACTAGAGATGAAGGTATGCTTTCATCATCACATATATATATATATATATATATATATATATATATATATATATATACATATATATATATATATATATATATATATATATATTACGCTGCTCAGCTCACTTTTTCTCTTAAAAGGAATGAAACAAGAGTTATATTTGCACAATTTTCATATTTTGTTAGAACTTTACTCGCTGAAACTCATTTGTTAACTGAGCAGGACGTTAAACTTTGTGCTCTTTATAAATCCTAACAGAGATATTCCAGAAGTTTCTATAACATTCCAGAAACCGATGACAAAAAGTTACGTATTTGCTTGTTGACACATTAATGCCAGAAATTCTTTCATACCTCTTAAAACGTAATAAATAATTTGAAATTGTGACCATTTTTTAGTTTAATAATACATTTGCGAGTATTTTTAATAGTATCACCTGTAAGCTATTAAAGGAAGTAAAAAGTTTTCAGTGTAATATGTAATAAAGTTTAAATTATGAACAATAATATCTTAATGCGACGTTGTAAAGTGGAAAATATGGAAAAAGTATGGATCTTCTGACAATCTATGTTGGGCATGATTAACCATTGATTATTATTTAAACAACACTAACAACCAATAAACTGACCTATCCAGGTTAATAGGTTAACAAATTATTATGTTAACACAGGCATATGCATTAAATAAATGCAAAGTTAGTTTTTGGATATGCATATATTTGTAATTTAACTATTTTATTTTCATTCGATGCAAACAACCGACTCGGACTTAGTATAGGTATGATTAAATTATTCGATTAACGTTTTTTGATATATTTTTTTTCTTTCGTTAACATAGGCATGTGATAATCTTGATTCAAAAAATATAGCGACACATGATACGCATTTAAAATTCCTGTACCGAAGACGCTTGTGTCTACTCCTACCTCCATTCAACATATCTCTACGCTAATACATCGCAATTAATTTTATCACAATCGAGTTTAAACTATTGCTCACTTTTTTGCAATTTTTTTCTTTTCTATATTTTTCTTTATTTTCTTAAAATACTAATTGTACTAACAAAGTGTGAAGAGTTCTTTTCAGTCGAAAACGCTTACAATGCATTTATAATAATTTAATTAGGATTAAAAAATGACATCAACTTCCCCACGTTTCTCCAATGTACTTTTTTAACTTTAATCAGCTGTCTTTGATTATCCTTTAAAGGAATATAAATGTTGTCTTAGACTTTTATTCTGATAATTTTAACATCAACAACATGTATGTTATTAGTTTTACCGATATTTCTCTGAGAAACACCAAGAAAAACGAAACACTTTTTCTCCAGCCACGTTGCCATATAACTTATAATATTCTGAAAACTATACATATGCTATCATATTTTGAAAATTGTAGGTCACCCGAATAAGTAGTTTTTACGCAAAACACTAAAAAAACCAACAACAAACTCAACTCAATTATATTATTGTGATTGTGTTTTATCCGAAATATTTGTAAAAATAAAAACCTTTATGGTCCTCCCTGTTATTAAACGATAAGAACGTCTGAAGATCAAGCACTTAATTTACGTCACTAGTTATTTAGGCGACCACTAATATTTCAATATAAACTTTGAATTGAAAACGTTATGACAGCGTATCCTAATATTGTTACAAAATATGAAGATGTATAAAATTTGTATAAAGTACAATTGCTTAATTTATGGTCTCTACATACGATTTTTATCTTATAATGCAACATGTATTTAAAGTAACAGAATCATAAATTTATTCAAATTCTCGGCCATATAAGGCTGCTATGAATTATCTATATCACGCTTCTCAGCAACATCGTCAGTACACATTCCATAAAAATACAATCACAACCTCATAAAAATACGTATAAACACGAAAAGTGCGAGCTAAATCATTCCATTTATAAGACAATGGCGGAGAAAAGCCTCCATTATATGAAGTAAAACTCATTTTATTCCAAATACTGGCGAGCTTTTCCCAATGTCCTCGCGGAATACTGCTCGTAGTTCCGTGGAAAGCGAAATGGGGAAAATCCGCGTCGCTTGCATAATTTTATTGTGACGTCCCACTTGTAAGTGTGATAAGACGTTCGAGATTTTATACTCGTTAAGAGTTTACAAGCTTTTAATTGCGGTAGACGTAATTAAAAACCACACTTTATTTTTTGTAGTGAATATCATCTATAGTTATATGTTGTAGAGTTCATATGTTGTAGAGTTTTACTTTACAACATACGACTAATTTGATAGAAAGCTGATTTATTTATTGTATAAATTTAAAAAAACCTTCTTCATGTATCTGCTACTAGGGTTAAAAACGAAAAGAAAATAAAAATAAATTGAAAGTAAAACACTTTAAAATTATTTTTATTTCTTTTTCTTGTTTTTTTTTGTAAAAATATAGTTTCGTAAAAGAGTAAAAAACCTCGAATGTTGTATTTCAGAAATTACGCTATTTCTAGAGTAAAAGAACATATACATATGGATCTTCATCACATCTTCATCACAACATCCAAAGTTTTACATTTATAATATTACTGACATTGATATTACATCTGATATGCAAACATTTTTAGATTTTTAGTTATCTAAAAAAATTAAAATGATTTCGTATTAAAAATCCATAGTATAATTTGAATAACCTTTAAAACGCAAAATTAAGAAATACATGTGTATGTGCGGACGGGGCATGTATGTTTAAAATTTAATACATAATACTAAATAACACAATCGGTTTTTAAATATTTCATGTGAAAAATTCTAATGGTCGTAATTTATTCTACTGCTCATAACCGAGTGCTTATTTAGCCTCTTTGTCAATGTACAGACATGTAATTTAATTGTTATAAGGAATAATTGAAACATTTTCAGACTTGCCGAAAAGACTAAAAAAATTAAACACTTATTATCATAAATATTAAAATGTCACAGTAATAAAAACCCAATATTAAAGTCTTTATGATGAAAATGTACATAATATCAGCCAAAAACATTATAAATATTGTGGGCTTACACCACAATATTTATGATGTTTTAGAATAATATCAACCAAAAACATTAATATCATTAAAAACATTAATATGTTTTAGAATAATATCAGCTAAAAACATTAATTTTAGAATAATATCAGCCAAAAACCAAAAATTTACATGATGTCAGCCAAAAACATTATAAATATTGTGGGCGTATACCACAATATTTATGATGATTAAGAATACGTTTTTATTTTATAGATATTGAGTTTAAAGTAAAATGTCTTCAAAATAAGATACATTTACGAATTGCTTTTAAATCATTAAATACCATATATTTTGAGATGAAAACCGAAGAAGAAATATTTTCAAGTATACCATTTTATTATTGTATTTTCGTAATTCAAAAGGAAAATTGGAAATTTCCGTACCTCAAAAGGAAATGAATTGCTTATTTGATAAAGAACATAAGTCACAATTTTGAGGAGGTGGAGGTAATCATGCCAAAGTGCTATTTATATGTAAATAAACCATGTTGGAGAGAAACGGCACCAGTCCACCTTTCTACGTTAAAATAATAACTACCAAATTTAACATGTAGTTGAGAAACAACATCTGTACTGGACTAATATTATTTCTCAACGACATTACCTGGCAATATTATTAGGAAAAAAAACAGCCAGCTGTCATCTTTTAAGTTCTGTCATATTGAGGTTATTACATGGTTTAATCTGTTTTGCCGGCTTTTGTTTATTAAATGTTTGTGAGGATATTGTTAGTGATTAAAGAATAGATATATGTGAAAAAAATGAGCAATTTAAACAGTAACATTAATACCAACCCACCAAAGAAAAAGAAAAGAAAGAAAAGTTAACAAATTCCAGTGTAGGTCATTAAATTAAACTATAATTACGTCTTTTGGTGAAGCTGATGAAAATTGCTCGTAAATTATAATTTTGTCATTATACTTTGCTTTTTATTTTTTTTTTAAACTATAAGTACTGCATACCTACCTATTTAGTTCTTTTTTTTCTAGGTGTAAACGAAATTGTTACGGACGGATAGCTGAAAAACAAAATGTCGGTGTTTTTAATCGTTTAAACCTTCATAAATATTCACAGCATCAAACTATAACATGTAAGGAGACTTTGCAACTTATTGTCAAAAGGAGAAGTTCCAATTGATAACAGAGGAAAAAACACTCATGAGAATGTTAAACCTGGGCACTACATACAGTCATGGAACATAACTCATTTTTTCCATATAAGATTACCCATTACGGTTCTTAAAAGTGTCGTATTTGGATGCTTCCCTTGATGTTAAAATAATGCATGGATTCTTTAAAAACCATATCCTGATTTGATACATCATATAAAATACCATTATTATTTCAATACGTTTAATAAATAATTTTCTTTCACATTCAGGCTTTTTCAAATAGATACATGGTGACGAGGAATTGGATATGAAGAAAAAAGTAAATTTCTCAATGACATAATGAAAAAATTGTTCATTTAAGGAGAGCTAAAAAGTTTTAAATAAGGTTAAATCAAGCAATAGAAGTAAAGTTGGAGGAATCTATATTGATTACATACACATCGTTGAACTGCCCAAAATTCCAATTCAGATAACTTTGCTTCGATTCGGGTAATTTAAAATATAACTCTGTCACTTATGTGGTTTATCATGAAGACAATGATGGGAAGAGTCCTAATGAAAAGGCAACAATTTTACATGATTATAAAAGAGAATTTCTTGAAACCCTTTATATCTTTACAGATGGATGTGGAGGTCAAAATAAAAACCACACGATGATAAGACTTCTTTCAGCTCTTGTTTCATTGAGTCATTTCATACGTATTCATCAATATTTCCCTCTCACAGGGCACTCACTTTAAAAAAGAAACTTAAAAAAGCAGGCAGATATCAAACTCTCAAAGATGTGACAGAATTGATTTTGTCCGCTGGAGACAAAACCAAATGTTTTGTGATATTGCCGACTTACAAATATAATTTTTTTTATAAAGGCACAAAGTTCTATAAAAAATATGCTATAGAAGGATTTGGGGAGAGGAGTATCAATATTCAACAAGATTTCATTCAACACCAGCATATTCATCGATTATCATCATCTATTTGAAAAGAAAGGCATTGTACAGCAAAAGAATTATAAAAAATGTATAATTACTTATAATTGTAAAATTAAAAGTAAAAAATTAAAAGTTGTAAAAAGTAAAAAGTTAAAAAACACCATCAATTTTTTATAAGCACCTAAATACTAAAAATCCTTTCAATGCGAGCTCTACTTGGGCATGGCAGAATTTTTTATTCTTGTACCGTTTTATTCTTGTAAGGTCAGACTCAGCTTCTTAACAAAAATCTTAGCTAAATCAGCTTCTTCTTAACGAAATCAGCTTCTTAACGAAAACGTATGGTGTTTACGGTCTTATCGATAACAAGACCACAAATGACGTAGTATATTGTTATATTTATATATATCTTAAGACGTTATTAAATTATTGACGGAGAACCTACCGTGGGAGCCGAAAAAATCGCCAAATCACAAAATAATTGTGCTTTTCTGACCATTCGCCAACGACTGTGACTAGTTCTGAACAAAAAATCTACAATTTTTATTTACAATTTCTTCCCTAACTATATACAATTTTCATATTTTATACCGCAATAAACACTTATTTTATAATTTGATGTATCTGTTACCATCGTAAACTACACAAATAATTTATTATAATTTTCGATAGCCAAACATGATATTTTTAAGATTAAATTTTATATTACATGGCCGTTTGTAATTTAATACTTATTCTCGACAAATATTTAGAAATACTCGTTCATTAAATACATTTTGCTTATTTTTAACAAACGAAGTTATTTATTTATTGAAAATCCTAAGCTTAGTCTATACACTGACCCGAAGCGTTGAATATGTGAATTGTGCGAGTACCGTAAAGATCATTTGTTTTGAAGTATAGTCCGAAACAATAAACGAAGGAGACAAAAACGTAGTAATTGAAATTGACATCAAATTAAGTAATTATCAATCATAAACCATCAGACAACTCCACAATTTGTTTTCTGAAGCATTAAATCGGCTGAAATAATATCAGAACTGGGTTCATCTCGCAGCACCGCGTTTATCAATGTGAATACTGTAAAATATTCGCGCATACTCTAATGAGAATATAAAAAATAGGCAAGAGCTGCAGAACATTTTTTTTATATTATAATAAGTAAAATAGATCATGACTTCATCATCTCATGTACCGGTCGGTAACATGAATGGCTACTAAGCTCAAAACCGAGAAGTTATTAATGTAGTTATAAAAAGTAATTTAATAATTAATAAAACATTATAATCAAAATATGAACCTGGATAAGAAAAGAAATTATTAATACAGTATTCTTGAATAAATACAAAAAAAATTAAAACAAGTATTTCAGCTAAGATATAGATATAGATACAGTAATAAGTAAAATAGATTATGACTTCATCATCTCATGTACCGAGCGGTAACATGAAGTGCTACTAAGCTTAAAACCAAGAAGTTAGTAATGAAATGATTTAATAATTAATAAAAAATTATAATCAAAACATGAACCTGGATAAGAAAAGAAATTATTAATACAATATTCTTGAATAAACACAAAAAAAAATAAAAACAAGTATTTCAGCTAAGATATGATGTCAAAGCGAAAATCTGAAGCAGACTATGAAAAACTATTAAAATTATGTATTAATTATATTGTTAATTCAAACATAACATACGTTAAGTTAAAGTTGCAGTAATCAAAGTACGTTTTTTTTTAAGAATAATTTTACTCAAACTAAAAGAAGAAACTCATTTCGCGCGCCCGTCTCGTAAAATAGTCGTGCGTAAAAAAAGAAATATGTATTATCCGCGATCAGAAGGCATCAATAATATTCGTGACATGGCAATTTTTTATGCTAGTGTAATATTAATGGTACCTATGTTACATGGTTTGATTGATCGAGTAGTCTTAAAGATTGTCCTATAAATGAAGTTGAAGTGAAGTTTTCGATTTTTCTTTCTTATACTTTGAGAAGAATAACATGTATAAAGAATATTTTAATGTTTCTTAATAGTCGCTAACAGGAACAATTGATCAACTAGGGCTTTCACCTTATTGAAAGTAAAAAAAGTTCAATCAACGTTTGGACAAGAAAATGAATACAAGACAAAAAAGTACTAAAACGAAAATGTTACCTATTTAAATTAAAAATCAATAATAATCAACCGCAATTTTTAGCTAATTTGTTGTCAGAATGTTTAGTTTCCATAAAAACTCCGAACATTTGGATAACGGCTAAAAATGAGGCAGATTGATGGATGTAAGGATGAAAATATAAATAGTGTTTTAGTAAGCTTTATTACGCTTACACAACAAAGAGTAAAGTTTAATAATGTACAACACTATATTCTAAAACAAGAGTCGACCCTAAAATTAAATGTTGAATATTTTTATAAATATACTACTTCTTTCTTTTGTTTACTCACTTTTGCTTTATGCACCTGATGCGGCTCTTATATTACTTAAAAAATGAAATGATCTAAACGGAAAAATACTGTTTTAATGATAATTCACTTACTTCGATACAAATAATTTATTGAAATGATTAAGTTAGATATATACATTTTTAAATTAACATGATACTCGTAATCAGATTACAATACACCGAAGTACATACTGGTGTTCAGTTCACTAGTTTATAGTTTAATTTAACTTGGTATCATTACATTTCTTATATGTTTTACGATTATCTATCTATAACAGTTTTCCCACGTTACCTGCGCAATTTTTGGAAAACTGTAATTTAAAAGATTAATGACTGTATTTTTATTAAAAGTAAAAAAATTAATATTATTTTCTAAATAAAAAATTCTTTCATGTTAAATACTAAAGCTGAATCGAAGTAAGGGCTTTCAGACATAACCTACAAATTATGAAACTTTTGGTTTTATTTCACTTATTTTTATGCGAAGTTTACTTTATAATAAATAAATTATTAACATATTAAAAAATGCATATAGAGTTATAAAATGTTACAAATAATTTCATAGTTCCATAGTTTATCGACGTATCGCAAAGTCACGTTAAGATTACCTATCATATAAAAACAGGTACATAAACCGACAACAAACTGATTACCAATCCTAAATTACTTGTGTTGCGCCAACAACTTGAACAAATCTAGTAATTTATTATTCCACCCCATGACGATACATTTCAAGGTACTGCTTAGACTTCTGCTTCGAATTTCCTCCAAGAAACCATGCGTAACGACGATAAAGGAAACCCATGTTCGGTCCATTAATTTTACTTCCCAATCAAACTTAGCATTGAGTTATTTGGAGAGATTAGGAATAATGTAATTGAACATTTCCCGGATATATAAGTGTACAGCAGACTAAATCAAGTATATAAGCTACAGGCAACAAATATCATTGCATATATTTATAATACATGGATTGCAGTTGCTTGTATGTTATTATGACAGGAAATTAACATACCATAATAAATTATGCTTTATTCATTCAAATAAAGTTATCGTTTTGCAATTAATCGAAACCGTTTTCTGGTAATGGAATGAATAATATAAAAAAAATTAAAAATACTTTAGAAATGACAACTAACCAAAAAATTAAATAAAAGACAAATGTGATGGCATTGTAAAATAAGGTTGGATTAAGTTTGTATTGTCATAAAAAATTAATAAAATAAAAAAAATGTATTTTCCCGATTCTTAACATAGGATATAAAGTAAAGTATATTTCTTCATTTTATTAATGCAATTACTAAATCAATTTAATAATTTTTTAGCCTTGTTAGCTTATATTTTCATTATTTCTTTTCTATTTATACATCGACTCTATCTTCCGCCAGGACTGCAATAGTGTAACCTTTAAACTTTCGCTTTACTTTCTCCCGTGTATACTTTTCAATGATTACGTTTTAGAATCTTTTGAATATTACCCAACTTGATCCACTCGTGTTTTATTTTCCACAAAATATTGTATAAAGATCCCAATAATAATATTTTATTATTATAAGGGAATTTCACCTTTTTTTTGTTTTTAGTTATTCACGTAAACACTAACAATCAGATTGACATACAAATAATAACTAAGAGTTTTCATTTCCCATCATTTCCCACAGGATATATACTGTGTATATATGCTATATAATTATTGAGATAGTCAATAAGGTCAACGTTATCGGAGGAAAAGTTGATGGCCTCCTCACACGGTGGGGTATTTGACCTTAAGAATTGGTCGCTCTCTGTACCAGTTTTATAAATAGTTCATAAATTAAAGTAATACTAGGCAGCCATTTTATTTCAGTTGTGTTGCTTTTACTGTCCTGCGCTTGCAGTTTAGCCCGAGCTTATCAGTTAGTAAGTCCCGTGTCTCGTGAATGTTGTATAATTTAACGACGCTGTGATTATAACCATTAGAACACATTTATAATTTTTTCCTTTCAATTCTCAAACGATTTTTTTTTAATTTTAGATCGAAAGATAAATATAAAAGTGATTTTCAAATAATTTGCAAAATAATACGATTCCACTTTACTACTAAGCACTTTTAACTAACTTGTTTTACTTCAGTTTAAAGTTTAACTACTTACCAGTAAAATTAAATTTAAAATCCAAGTCATGAAAACTGAATAACCGCAAAATACATAAAATTTATATGCTTACTCACAGTTCCTTCCAGAGTAAAGTTTATGACTTGAAAGTATTTATATTCTATAATTCAAAACAGTGACGAACACCATCTACCTGGGATACTTTCAGAATACAAAAGACAACAACAGGAAGCGAAGCGCAAAAAGTCAATAATTAAACATCAATTTAAGGTGAATTGGTAAAAACAAGAAAATAACGTGCTCAAAAAAATTAGCAATCTACTTGATAATTGTACGACAATGCCGTTGAAGATCGCGTGCAAGTTAATCACAAATAAATTATTTATTACCATCAAGCGACAATAAAAGTTAGGAAAGGTATTTTAATGAAAATTGATTTAAAGCACTAGCTGGGTACAAAATAAATGTATAAGTAGAAAACTTGTATATCTGGTAGATTATTTATATGGTTCCTAATACCTTACTTCTTCCAGCGATGTTATAAAAAAGTAAAATATTGCGAATAATTCGTGGTAAAAACGTAAATAACGTATAAATAGTCCCACAAAATTCAAATCTATACGTCACAATATTTTAGGCTAAAAGGAGTTCGATTTGTGTATGAATCAGTCGAAGAAACAAAATAAGGTATTCAATACCGAAAATAAAATATGACGGCCCAGATAACTATACATTTAAACACACAAAAGTGAAGTATGTACTTTTGTTTTCATTGAAACTTTGAAAAGTCTGCAGGATCGCAACTCAAACTGCTTCTACCATCAAATACTACATAATTCAAAAGAATTTAATGATTGTTCAAAGGTAAGACAACCAAAATAAAATTATTTATATTTTTGGGGTCTCTATATTATACGCAAAAATAAGATTTTTCGAGCAAACACTTTACACGTAGCATATAAACCGTGAATTAAAAATGGTAAAGTGGACATCAATCTGAATGAGATCTGGCACTAGAAAAAAAATTAAACCCATAACAGGTTCAAAAAGAAATGGAACTAATTGTAGTGATGCTTAAGGCCAATTTTTGGAATACGAATGATGGAAACACAAGTAGACTTTTTTCTTTTAAGTAATAGTTATCCGCTAAATACTATACAATTTGATCCACCCGCGTCTTCATGATTTTTTACGTTTCACTTTCCCATTTAATTCTTTCAAATATCATCTATTTTATAACTATCTAATTATGATCTCATCCCAAATAGGTATATAATCTACTCCATTCTACATTATACAGTAATTACAACCATTCAGGACTATAAGCAGTAATGCCCTTTTATGTATGGCTATTTCTACTTTTTTAATGTATATTTATTAATTTATTCTCAATTTATTTTTAAATATATTACAAATTCTCTCATCTAACCAACATCGTCGTTTCACGTCATCTTATACCTATATATTTCTCACTATTAACATCCTACGTATTCAGGCCTATTCTTTTGGTCTATAATCTAATTGCCTATCATAGTTTCATAAACTTGTATTAACTGATTCATTTTAAAAAATCACATTAGAGTACTAATATTTAGACTAATATCTTTAATAATACTTAGGATGTACGCATTTAGTATACGTTGTAACTATAATAAAATATAATCTGCACGTGACGCATTTTGAGCATTATAAAAGAACGTGTAATCAACTTGTATTGAAAGAGAATTAGATATAATGAAAAAAGAATATATCAGAAGTAATGGGTTTTTTAAATTAAAAAGTGTGTAATGAAAGAAACACTAACTTATAGTCATCGAAAGACTGAGTAACAATCCTTTAAAATTTTAGTGATAACCATTAATATAGATTTACTTAAAATACAATAAATCTGAGAAGAAAACAGGAATTACGGAGGAAATGAAACAATATATAATAAGTAAAATTATTAAAAAGATAAAAAATCATATTACTACGAATATACTTTGTCTCAAGTTAGTTTAACGTAATGATGTAAACACTCGAAGCGTGAACAAAGGCATATGGAGGCAAAAGTAATTGAAATCAATAAAAGTATTTCAAATTTATTTCATATTTTGAAATTATTTCTAACTACAACAACACCGAAACAGACTAAATGTTTTCCACTACACTAGTAACACCGAAACAGACTAAATGTTTTCCTGCTAGAAAAGTTCTATAGGATTATGCAAACCTACTCGACCTGAGAAAGAGCGTTAGCGACGCACCTTCCGAGCTAGCGACGCTGCACGTGTTTTCTCATTTATTAAAATATTTGTGCGACTATTAACGTGGAAGTTTAGAACATCAACATCTAGATAAGAATATGTAAAAAATTTAAGTTATTACTAAAACTTTTTCAAGCATAAATGTAAATATGTACATCAACAAACGTTCAGTTTGCTTTTGTGTCGCGTTATAGTTGTCCAATGGTTGTGTAAGTGCACATTACATGTTGCACGTCACGTACGTTTAATGATGCACCCTTTCCCACATGGTTTTATGGAGTAGGTGTGAACGATACTTTTCCTGACTTTTGGACATGACTAAGTTTGTATATTAAATTTTCTAAATATAAATTTATTTTCAACTGCGGTGCTTTTCTTCACTAAAAATTCAAACAAAGTTAGTACATGTAATCAAAAGTAGAATAATAAATAAACAAACTATTAAAAATGTACCGATGTACATTTAAAATTAATTAAGATATAAAAAACTTGACATGTGGTATTCGTCATTAAGTATTCTGTCATATAATATTTTGGGCAATTGATCGACTAATTTTCAAATCTTTCTTTAAGCCTAACATGACATGGAAAGTAAAAATAATACATAAGAGGAGTATAAAAATATGTAATTCATTTCAATTATAAAACCTTGATAAAATAACAAAATTTTAAAAATTATCTGAACGTTGTTTTCTATCCCTGTAACTTCATTTAAAAAAATTCTAGCTAAAAATCGCCTAAATTAAGTAAACTTCATAGATTACGTCTTGGGTTAAAATGGGCATCAGACTAAAATAATTGAAATATATCGATTTAAATGAAAGTTTTCAATTAATACTCCATTTCATATTACAGCAAAGTAAAGCAGCAAAGCATATTCTCGTTTGTACGAATTTATTCGATCATTACAAATCTATTTCGATTCGAAACTGACCTGAGAGACCTGATTGAAGTTCGGTACATAGTTTAACCCCCAACTACTAATTATTTGAGTGTTATAATATAAATAATCGCAATATCATGTCTGTTTTCAGTTGCCCAATCCATGAAATATGAAATGAAGTACAGTTGCACGATTTCACAATTTCAAATAAAAAATATGAGTGTAAATAATTTACATAAACTTGATAAACCATAGGTAGCAGATTATTTGCCCGTTGGTATTTATACAGTGAGAATGTGTAGATAAATAATGTAAATGAACATTTACATCATCTATGTACACATTCTCACTATATATACATATATAATATACATATATAATAAATGATATAATACATTAAATGATGTAAAGGAACGTGAGATAGTGAAAATAATATATGGTTGACACGAGTTCGAATGTCGTTCGGAAGATATATTAAACGTACATTTTAATTGACAAAAACAAAGTCGTCAGAAATGCCATTATCCACATTTACTATTTAATGACATTATTTAATGACTATTTCAAGGAAATTTAATTTGTGAAGACCAAAATATAAAGCAGAGAAGATCAAAATATAAAACTGTTAATAGTATTTAAATAATGTTAAATTAATATTTTAAAAAATAAGTAGGTTTTAAGAGCTTTGTTTTTTTTCTTCATTTTATCCCAATTTCAGCTTTGTTTCTCCACAACTTAAGCGATACTGAAGATGTAACTTTTCATTTCTTTTCTGTTGTTATTATACCCAGAAGTTGTAGAAAAATGCGCATCATCCCCTATGATATAAAACATATATGATGTGCATTAGATTCGAACATTACTTATTTTATAAAATTAAATTAAATTGTGTACAGTTAAAAGGTGAAAGATGCTGTAATATGACAATTATTTACTGAACTTTTTTATGCATTTTTGTTCTATGTTTAAAGCGCAGAGTACAAAATGTAACTTAAGGTATTAAACTAATTAAGCACATGAACATGCATATTGAGCAATAATATTAATGTAATATTATTAAACATTTTAATTAAAAACATTAACACCAACAATATCGAACAAAAACCGATAGCGGGCTTAAATGTTGTTTGGATTTAAAAACTCTCAAAAACGTCTGTCTTCCTATTTTTATCCATGGATCAGACAGAAAAAAAAAGTTCACATTTAAGTACTTAAAAACATTTAGTATTTCTATTCAATTACTTAGAGATATTAACTTTTCTATTATGTACAGATATGCGCAGGTTAACATATTTTATGCTATACAAAATTTCAAACTACAGTTTCTACCTCAAGCGGTTTGTGAGAAAAATGGCTCCGATAAACCGACAGACTGACATGTAAATTATTTTATAAGGATTTATTTTTCCTTTTAAGGTTTTGCACCAGTGCTATTTAAAAAAAAAATGTATAAATGTATATACACACACACACATGCACACACACACACACACACATATATATATATATATATATATATATATGTATATGTATGTATAAGTCTATATATGTATATATATATATATATATATATATATATATATATATATATATATATATATATATATATTACCACCGACGGTGAAATGAGTAAAAAGAGGAATGGAAAAACCTGAGCTATTTAAAATCAATATATCTCCACAAATTTAACTCCGGCAATTAAAATATATTAGAAAAAATGTTACAGAAATATTATAAAATAAAGTAAAATACAAAAAATAGGGTAGAAAATAAATTTTTCTTCTCCATCCCATTCGATTATATTGGTTGTTCCTTAAAAACAAAGTAGCGTATTTTAATACATTAGAAAAGAAACAATGTACATTTTCTTTACCCAAAAAAAACCCAAATACTGAATATTTAATAATACTGACTGGAAAATTTGATCGAACCAGCAAACAATAGATAGAGGCTTAAAAATACTTCCTCAGTAAAAGTGAACCTTCCTTCCTTTATAAACCTGTCCTGAATATAATCTGAGATATGCTATTTTATTGTTTATTATTTAGTGATTAAAGCAATGTATTTTATTGTTGCTCACTTGAGAAACAAAGTAAAATGAATATTCAAACACAAATTTCTGTACTTTTTTCGCAAATACAAAAGTACCTACATCTCTTTTAATTCGAATATTTTATTAATTTGGAACTAGAGACGTGTTTTGTTTAATTTTTTCTTATTAAAATCTTTATTGAGAATTATATATCATATCTGTAGCAAGGTCGTAACAATTTGTTATTTTGTATTAGCGGTTAGTCCAAATTTCCCCATCTCTACTGAATAATATATCCACGTCTATTGATATTCATTTGAAGTAAAAGCTAATGTCCATTTTATTTTCTTCGAGTCCCTCGAAGGAAATAAAATGAATATTAGCTTTTACTTCAAATGAATATCTCTATAATATCTCTATTTCTAGGCATAAAATAATTCAATTTTTACAAAATTACTGTTCTTTACCTAACTTATATAAACAAAGCAATTGCGTCTAAAATTAAATAAATTATTTAATAATTACTTTGGCAAAAAAGTGCTTGTTTATAAAAACCGACTAACATATTTAATCATTGCCTAATAAAATTTTATAATCTTTTAACTTTACCCATTTCACCAGTATTTAGTCATTGAAAACAACCTTAATAGTTGAGGATAAATAGATTTTTTTAAGTTTTATACCATAAATAATAGTAGTTCTCAAAACGACAATTCAATCAGACTTATTTTGTGACTAGGTCCCTTTAAATAACTTTGATATTTTGATATCTAAAATCCCCGTAATTTTTTTTTATTTATTCTATAATTAACTTTATTAATTTGTGTCTTATCACAAGTGCAAAAGTTATAAGAATTCTTAAAAGAACTGAAAAATTTAGTCCCCTCTACGGTTTTAAAATAGTACATACGTCGGAATATCGTTTAAACTTTTGAAAGATAAACACTGTAATAAATTTAAAGGTATGGGTTAATTATTGTGAAAAAGTATTTTCAAAAATATCTATAATATGTGTACCTTAATAAATTCCGTAATAATTTTCCAAATAAAACCTTTACTATGATGTAATGAAGGAACAGAAAGAAATAAGGAAACTGTTGTTGTGTTCTGATGTAAAATATTATTTTAAACACTGTTAATTGTTTTGTGATTCAATAAATTCAATATAAACTAAACCTAACCACAATATATTTGGTTTATGATTGCTTTAAAATATACACAATGCATAGAAAATAATAAAAGTACTCTTAAAGTATGTAAGAAACATATTGGTTTTGTCCTGTTTGAGAATGTAAAATGTAATTAACTGTCGCTAAATGCCGGCGATGATAAAGTGTACTTTATTTTTTATTATTCATCAAGTTCAAAAGGGCCGAATTCTTTAATGTGTTCTTCTGAGAAATTCCCGCACGACAATCCTTCGTATTTATTATTAAATCGTGAAGAAAAATCGATTTGCTCCTTTATACTCACAAAAATCATAACATATCTTACAACTGTAAGAATTTAAATGTGGGAGCTTTTGTGGAGTTAACATGAGTTTTCAACATAAATTTTAGTAAATTTCCAAATAAGTTTTACCGCCATTAATGTGAATTAAAATCATTCTCAAACCAGTTCTGAATTTGTTGATATATAAGAATATTGTGTTAAGCTGCATTAGTATATTGTGTAAAATGTAGCGTGGCTAATTCAAGATTTGCTTATAAGTTGTTTTAAGGGTTTATTGATTTGAAAACGACACAATTATTTTTTGTTGCAGTAATTTGTTCTTAAAATAGTCTAATCTTTTTAAATACCTG
Source organism: Druceiella hillmani (assembly GCA_039881145.1). Classification (NCBI taxonomy): domain Eukaryota; kingdom Metazoa; phylum Arthropoda; class Insecta; order Lepidoptera; family Hepialidae; genus Druceiella; species Druceiella hillmani. The sequence goes on from JAYKKI010000022.1 coordinate 17,830,006, forward strand.
ACGGATTTCTGTTTATTCAAAAATACTAAACAACTTTTTTCTTTTGTTATCAGATAAACACAAAATAAACCAAATGTCTACTTGTTAGAAAATTAGCAATTATAAACTCTTTTCATTTATACGAAAACAATAAATTGCTCCACACGTCTAATGCATTGTAGTATTTCTTTGTTTTCTCTCATTAAGTTATAGGAAAGATTTTCCTTCAAACTTTTTTCGAAGTTTTAGGACAATGACGGCCCTTGTTTCTTATTTAACCATACTTTTTTAAAAATAACTTATCAGGACATTAATTCACGTCTCTAATTTCATATAAATATTTAACTCCAAAAAATTTGTGAAACTTTATTTATCTAAACGTTATTTAAGGCCCATTACTCATAAACTGAAAAAATAGAAACACAATAAATATAGTCAAAAATATGTATTTTATATTTACTACCAGCTTTTTTTTTTTAGTATTTCAAACTGATTATGAAATACACTCATAAAAGTAAAAATCAGACCTCCTTATCCAAAATGGTTAATTCTAGTTATTAATAATAGGCCCATGTACAAAAAATCCATTTAAAAGCAATTTTTTCCGGACAAAGGCTTATTTTAACATAATGTGACTGCACTTCTATATGTTGCATTGCACGAAAACTGTAACAATTCCCCATTCTCTTCTAATATAATGTAATTACAACGTTTTGAAAATTTTAAGAAAGGAGAGTAAAATTAAATACTACGATTATTACTTAGAAATTATTTTTATTTATTTATTTCAGAAATTATTGCAGGTACGAGATATCCATTATCACGAAACCGAAATATTATTTGTTTTTAATTTTTATCTAATTTGGTTACCTAGGAATATTCCTAATTTTTAACATTTAAAAACATTCATATGATATAAATGTCTAATTTTTTTTAAAAGTACAGTATAGATATAAAAAAAAAGAAATAGTGTCGTAAAAATACAAGTTACCTTGACTTACAATAATTATGGTACATATATTGACCTCTCTTCCAAGATACCTTCCATGACACCACTCCTTACATTCCAGGTTATTAATTCTTCTATTAAAATAAGGTTCCAGTCAGCATACGCAAAAATAATTTTCTTCATAGTCATTGCAGTTAGATTATTTCCTTTCCTTTATTGGCCTGAAAAAAAATTGCTATATTTTTTTTATTTTTAGTTTTTACTTTTATAAATACCTGTTTCTTTATATTTTTGGAATTATTTTCTTGCATTTACTCAGACCCTTTGGTAAATCCTCTCTCCTATTTAGAAGACAAATATAATAAATGAAACATACGTTCCTAAACAAAACCAGCATCATAAAAGGAGACTCTTCGAAAATGTCATCACATTCAACATCTTGTTGCGACATCTTACGATTTCTCTACCAGGTTCGTGAACTGCTTTCACATAAGACTCGTAAACATTTTAGACTTCTTTCTTGCAGTGCATATTTGCCGAAGTCATCTTTATAACTAATCGCGAAGAGTCGCTTTTATTGGATAAAATATGGAATGAAAACAATAATATTTATTATAAGTAGGAAACGGAAATAAAAATAAGGGAAACTTTCAAAATAGCGAAAACTTCAATTAACTTTAGAGGCTACCAATAAATATCCGATACGGTTCAAAAAATAAAAGACGCTTTGCATACGACAGCAGACAACGACGTATACACTCATGGGTCTGCACGACGTGTGAATTCATCGCTTTCTTGATCACGATGTTATCGCCCCGGTTATTTACACATAGCCAACCCACTCTAACTTGAGAGTCATAGTATTGGAACCAGATCGGTTTCGCACGGAGGTTGGACGTAAATAAGTTATAACGAACGAGGGCGACAATAGTTTGAAAATTCGATAATTATTATTATTTACAATAGTAGTTTGACTTAAAAAGTACATAGTTTCATTAATTTATATTTCACCATTACTCTATCAATATATACATATCTACATTATTATGATTTAGAAATTCAGAAATCACAAAAAATAACAATTTTATGTTTTTTTCGCAAAAATTATAAAGGTGCGAAATTAAGTTTTTTCCTTTTTAAAATATATAGAAATAAATAAATATATATATATGAAACCTACTTATGTGTTTTCAAATGAAACATACTTTTTTGAGCAACCTTTTGAGCAATTGTTGGAATATAAATATAAAAATATTACTTTTATACTTTGGGAAAACAATATTATATACATATATATATATATATATATATATATATATATATATATATATATATATATATATATATACATATATATATATATATATACATACACATATATATCATAAAAATCTTTGTCCCGCTCTTCTTACATAAAATAATGGAAATGGATTAAAAAACGCACTGTTGCATGTAGATATATAATAAACTTCACAGTACATAAAAAATCTACGTAGTTTTATGCTGTAAAACCCTTATAATTCAATTTCGTTTTGCGTCTCATCTTTTAAAACATAGTTTTATAAATTTAAAATCACATGTGGTTTTGTGCCAAATCTGTGCTCAGTAGTACTGTGCTTTAGTTAATTCTGTATAGTTATATTAATTATACATTTAAAGTGTTGAACTAATTAAAATTTATAGGTAGAAAAAAAGATATTATTGAAGAGAAACACCTATACTAAATCAAATCATGGAATCTTTAACACAAGAGCACATAGATATTCTTGTACATTATAGACGAGAATGAAAAAAATGAGCCAATTCATGTCACTATACCAGCACTGGATTAACTATGGAAACCAAAATGGCATAGAAGATACTGGCAAAATAAACAGTAAGCAGAGGCATGTAAATCTTTTCTAAATAAAAGTATATTGAGAATGACTCATCTTAAGTAGAATTTGCCAGATGTAGGTAAAAAGAAAATAACCAGGTAAATATAGCCAAATATTTTATTACTCCTTGTAATAAAAACAAGTTACATTGTTTGGGCAAAAGAACAGAAACAATATACTTTCAATATTGTACGCAATACATACTATCCTTTTGGCATGCAAATATTGAACCTACGTTTGACGTTATTGCCTTGAATATTTTATTGAACTAGAAATTGGACTTCAATTTGTCGCAGTAAATGTTTCCTAACAATAATGTTATATCAAATATGAATTTCTTCATAAAGTAAATATTAAAATGCTGTAAGAATTTGTTATTAAGTGTAAAATTTGCTCGAGTATTTTGAATATTATTTTCATTTTATTGATATTGTGTTAGGTAGCTTACTTCTTTTATTTCTATTGTTGCAGTGATGCTCTGAAATAAAAACTAATATTGTGTCTACAGGATCACATTCATATAATATTTTCCAATTTCCTTTTGCTTTCTACTGATCTGCAGGATTGGATAGATTTGATTTGAAATGTGAGTAAAATATGTCGTATTTGTCTATTTTTTTGGAAACATTTTTTTTAAAGATATATATAATCATAACACAACTATTTTGTGTATATTTCTGTTAATTTATTTATTTATTCAATTATCATTTCAAGACTAATCTTATTTAGTTAGAAAATGTTGTGGACGCTTTATAAAAGGAGGAAGCAAACTTCAGAAAATATTATTATTTTAATAAATTATAAATATGATGGTGACGGAAATAGGTAGCATATAAAGCTGTTTGATGAATAACATTTTCATTCTTTACCGGTTATCAAGAGGTTTCGGTACAATACAATTTTATTTACTAAAATATGGTAATAAGATCTTTGCTATTGTAACGAACGAAAATAATCCATGTTAATATTTCAAGTGTGTCTCTATTCTGTATGGGAAAATGGGCAAACACGAGGCGAACTTTAGTCTACGTATATTTCGACCTCTTCGGATTCTCATTAATTCGATTTATTACTACTTTTCTCTAGTAAATAACATATGCTTATTTATGCAGTCACTTTCGTTGTTTAATACAAGTGTCTCAATACGACTTAACTTTTTTGAGAGTGAATAAAGCTGGGAACGAATTATCAGACGCGACTTAAGTCGTGGCTGACGTAGCGACCTACACAATTTGTACAGCCGCGTCCGCACGCTGTGTTCAGACGTATCGCGCGGACATTTTACAGAGTTGGAATATTCTTATAATATTTTCATTTATTGTCACATAAACATTCTCATTCACGAATTGTATCAATTCCTTATCCATTATTGTATATGAAAAGCTGCGAAAAAACGTCTACGTTACAACACAGTTGGCAACTCTCTGCGGCGTGGTTGCGTCCGAACCCCGTACACATGCGATATATGCGTTCACGGCTGATAGAAATATCCAGCGCGCCAGATTTTCGTCGGACATCCGAGCGCTCAAATTCATGTCCGCGACTTATTGCTGATAGTTTGACGTAAAAATTACTAGCCAGATCTAGCATCAATCACTTCCATCAATCGCGACTGTAAGTCGTATCCGATAAGTTGTTAACAACTTAAGACTCAAATAAAGTGCGGTAGTATAGGCGAGCGGACATAACTCGTGAGCTTGGACCTTACATTTTTAGTTGTCATCATGCCTTACACGTGGGAGCAACGCGCACTTTGCGTGCGCGCTTATTTCAAGAAAAATCGTTCGCTCATTCGCTTTCGCCGGTTATTTCGACTTCGTTATCAACTATGCAACATTGGAGAAACCTTAAGCAATGGAACCATTATTACGTGGATCTATTATAATATCATTGTGTTCATTTTATACTTTAATAGTATTTTTTAAGTTTTGTTTCAAACTGGCAACGCCAAAATTAGAATATAAAAATTTGACATTTGCTAAGAAAAAATATTATTTGACATCTGTTGTTGTCAAGAGGAAATGTGATAGGAACTGATTAATTAATAGCGTTTAATGTTCTTTTCCTTTCGATTTAACTTGCAAGCGTATTTTAAATCATTAATGGAAGCACTACAGGTAACAATCATCATAGCCGTCCAAGAACAGCAAGAATCCCTAGAGACATCGAGTTGGTTGCAAATTATGTAGGACGACAACCTTGGGTCAGCGTCAGGAAACGTGAGTCTCAATTGGATTTATCAAGAGCGACGATTTACCGCATAATGCGATCTGATTTGCATCTTAAGACCTGTAAAATTCAGAATGCGCAATCTCTGAAGGAAATTATGTTAAGGGACTGAATTATGTGACTGCAGTATTAGAGAGATTCGATCATTTTACAACATTTTCTTCAGTGATGAGGCCTATTTTCATTTAGACGGATATATTAATCGTCAAAATTTCCACTTCTGAGCGGAGGCAAACCCAAGATGTTACTTCAACGCACATTGCACAGCCCCAAAGTAACCGTGTGGGTCGCTATGTCAGTCAGTTGCATAATTGAACCTTATATTTTGATAACCATAGAAGCAGAGCAGTTACAGTAACTTCTGAGTGCTATATCGCCATGATACGAATTTTTTGCTCCTCAATTATAGGAATATGAGCAATACAATCAGCTGACTTGGTTTCAGCAAAATGGAGCTACGTCGCGTACCACTAAGGACTCATTAACGATATTGCACGAGTTGTCCCCCAAGAAGGTTATCTCACAAAGAGGAGATATTGAGTGGTCCCCTTGGGGTCCTGACTTAACCTCAAAAAAAGGAGAAAAGTTTGGGGATTCGGGAAAGGTTTGCAGAGTGCCGTCAATGAAGTGGCCGTCATTTAAACAATGTTATTTTTAAAAAGTTAAATTTCTTTTATTACCTTTGCCTTAGTGTAAATAAATAATAACTATAATTAGTTTTATTTTTTTTCTATTTTCAACTAAAATAGATCGTTTTGAGAGGGCAGGTGGTAATGGTATTCAGATCGCTAAACTCCTGTATTCAAACAGGCGGTTGACTCGGTCAAATATCATCAATTTAGTTTTACTTCTATATTCTCTATTTCTTGCTCGAGAGGATAAATTTATTTAAGCTTATTTGTTGGAACGAAAGTGGTGTTAATAGCATACCATATATTCTTATGAGTTAATCTTTTATTCTTTTCTTTTCGGTCCGAATATCTTCCAAATTACTTATTCTCCTTGAATGAAGTGGTAGTGAGTTATTTCAAAAAATTGTCTTCATATAACGGTCTTGCTACCCTATACTTAATCAAAGATTTGGACATTTATAACAAAATGTAATAAAATATGAAAAGCGGAATTGAGGCTATCGTTTACCATCTTACTAATTGGGATGAATGTAAAGACAAATTTTATTTTAACCCTTTTTGTAGACATTGAATATTTATACCTATAAGATATTATTATTTATGTTAAACAAAAAGTTAATACGCTGAATGGTTTTGTGAATGGAAATGTAATGCGCACAATTTTCTTCATTTTAATTTCGTCACGTAAATGCAAAAATTTCTTGTCCTTACAAAATCACAAAATGTCACCTACGTGAAAGGCACACGTGACTGTCTACAGACGAATTAATATTGTGCCAGAGGAATGTGATGGTACGTGGTCCCGCCTTTATTAAAATAAGTTTTACTCAGTTGCGGAATGCAATATTACTTTCATGATGCATTATTTTAGTCCCCAGCTTCACACACTTGTTAGATTACTACTGCGACATATGGAATCCTTAATAGTCATTATACATATACAAAAGGATAGTTTCAAAACTTTGCCACCATAATTACGAGGTAAATATTTATGTCAACGTTTCAAATTGTTGTCTTTAAAATTAGTCTGCCTGCACAGGTATTTGCTAATAGCAATAAGAATTCTGTAACCAAGCCGGTATTCATTTTTATATAAAAAAATTTAAGATAGTTGTATTTGTATCGTGTTTTTTTTCTTTAGTCTTTAGTCCAATATGAAATTTTTTTTTCTCTTACCATAAAATAATATAATTACATAAACGCGTAGTTCTGTGAAAGGAAAATTAAGGAATTAAAACTTTAGCAGACGCCCTATTTTTTTTACTTTTGTTTTTAAAGTGTTTCCAAATATCGAAAACTGAGTAGTATTTCCAATCTTTTTTAAGAAAACTTGCTGGATATTATGATGTAAATAATATTCACATTATAAATGTAAAAATAAATTAGTAGATTATAAAATTACATTGGAATTTGATAATACCAAAGGCATATCATATGAAAATATTACAAGAAATGTCTGTTTATAGTATTTATTGTTAAAGTAGTTTTTACGCCTCGAATATTTCGTTTTCTATCTCATATATATATATATATATATATATATATATATATATATATATATATATACGCACTATATCTGAAATGACTTATGGAATTTGCGTGTAGGCAGTGGAGGGAATTGGGCCATGGGTAGCTTCGTAAAGTAAATTTCCTATTTTTAATATTCTTTTTCTTTCCTTGACAGAACGTGCCGCCCACTGACAACGTCCTTTTATTTATATAAATTTTGTTCTAAATACTGACTATCATTGTAAGGCATACAAATTTAGATACACGTGTGACGATTCCATACACGTTAGCTGGTCATTTTTTTTTGTTATTCGCTATTCGAAGTACAAGTTAATTCTATAAAAATGTTTTTAAGCTTATTTTATGTTTTGTATAATCAATTTAATTCCTATAATAAAAAATATTCGCAAAATATTGCGAACATGTGAAACATAATACAAAATATAATGAAACATTAAAATGAATTTCCTCCAATGAAGAAGTAGTATAACTGAGGTAGACTAATATATTTTCCATAATTTTTACAAGAAATTTTACCCATGTAAAAAATTTAAGTAATAAAGTAAATTTAAAAGTATTTTATTAAAACATTTGGCATATTCTATTTAAATCTTTGAACTTATGCAAAAAACTAAACAATATCTGCAAATTTACGTATGCAAAAGACCCATGTAATTTTATGCAATTACGACTTACTGACACTTACGGTATTTTTGGTTAAATCAAATCTAAACTACAATATCTAAATCCAACTTAACTTAGCCCAACCTAAAATAACTCAACCCAATATAATCCAAAATAAATCAACCTAATCCGGCACAACCCGGCCTAACTCAACCTTACTCAACATAGCCGAATATAACCCAACCTAGGATATTCCAACATAAATATAATATCTCCATAATATCTCAACCCAACCCAACTCAACTAAATTCAAACCTAACCAAAATAAGCCAACGTAATCCAATCCAACCCAATGTGTATACTCATACACATAAAAAATGTATAGAAAATTTAAGAAAATGTCCTTATAGGTTACATATTAAAAATAATAGAAAACAAAACTAATTTTTTTTAAATTTTTGTCCTATTTATTTGAATATGAATCACGTAAGAACTACTGGCTGAATTAATATGGAGTTTCTTACAGAATATAAGTTTTGATTTGAAGTAACATGCAGTTTCTATTTCGTCGGAATTGGAGCACTTGATTAGAAGATATGCGAATTTAATATCTTCAAAAATACTTTTACATTGCATTTATGCAGCAACAAAGAAGTGTCTAACTACTCGAAGTGTTGCCTTACCTTTAGGTAATATGTATGATGTATACTCTATATGCAGGATGTATAGTCTATACACATCAATAAAAGGCGTTAAGTGATATTAAAATCAAGCAATAAATGTTTCCACCCAGCATGCATTGACGAAATAGGCATGAGCAGGGGCGAAGTGTGAAGTAGTATGGGAAGTAAGTGAATTCGGGTAGACTAATTAGGGTATCCATTAAATGTTAGTTTTTTTATATTTTTTCATTGCATTTGGTTCATTAAATATGAGAAATGTTGGAAATACGAAAATTTTGTGTTTTCAAAAATTTATTTATTTCGTATTATTATAGCAGCAGCAAAAAAGTTTTTAGCTACCCACCGCTTAATAATAATAGTAAAGTAACTCAGTAGACAACACTAGGTACACATATTTTAAATCGCGCAATGAAGTTTTCCACCAAGACATATATTGGTGAAATAAGTGTGGCTTGACGCGAAGTGATACGGAAGGTGTATGTGCTTGAGCAAGTAACCAGAATGCGGATAAACGCTTGAGGCCAGTTATTGTTGTTGGTCCTTTTTCGATATTGTACGTATTCGTTATAAGCTTACTATATTCACACAATTTAATTAAAATTTCAATACGTAATCAATATTTATAATTTAATTACTTTAGCAAATACATATATATATATATATATATATATATATATATATATATATATATATATATTTTTTTTTTTTTTTCCTCTTTATATCTTTGGGTATCACGCGAGGATGGCCAAAAGAATTTTGATAAGGTTTTCTTGATGTTGGTTTCTATTAAGTCTGGTATAAGATAAGATTTGAAAAAAAAGTGTATTCATTGAAAAAAGTTTCTTTTTATAATTATTACGAAACATTGGCTTTATGTGTAATAATCTTGCAGTTAACTTAATAATATGTTCTGTGAATTTACACGCGAATGGAGAAATCGCGGAAGTATATAATATTTTTGCAACAAAACGAAAATATTAGTAATACAAAATTTTCTAAAGAATCGTGATATTTTTTTCAAATGAACAGGAAGGCACTATAGACGCAAATTTAATTTAAGAATATTACTAGCATTTTTCATTCCTATCAATCACGTATGCAATATCTGCCTCCCTATGAGTAAGAATAATATGAAATTTCTTTAAACTTTCCTTGAAGAGACTCTATGCAAAGAAGAAAGTTCATTGTACTAATATTTCAGTGTTTCACAGTATTCCAAAAATATGAAATATTAGTCTATCATTTTACTAATTATTAAATCTAAATTGTACTTATGCAAAAACTGTTATGATGAACTTAAAACTATGTTATTGACATAATAATCGATATTTCGTTCATTTAGAGAAACAGTATTTTGAAATATACATAATTTTTTTTCCACAATGTAAAAATAATAGTAGTGCAAATTTTCTAAAGGATCGTAATGTTTTCTTTAAATAAAAAAGTGGGAAAATACAATTTCGTTCACGCTATAGGATCCGATATGATTTAAGAATATTATTGGCGTTGTTTATTCTAAAGAGTCACATGTGCGACATCTGCCTCATATAAGCAACATGAAAAAATTGATAAAGTTTTAATCGGTTTCTAATTCCCTTTTTGAGAATACTAAATAGGTAAATCTTAATCAGCCAAATAATAATATAAATATACAGTGGCACAATTAGTCGAGAACTTGCCTGTCAAGTACTTAGTAAACTAGCAGTACCGGGTAGGTAAACTTTGATTTAATTAAGAGAGATAGAGCCGTTTTGAGATTGTTTTCTACCGTGCAGTTCAAGCGATAATTAGGTCTCTTTTAATTATCATGAAGATTCAAGAAAGCCAATTAAAATTTTATACTTATATGCATTGCCATGATTGTCTAACAGTTTTATTAGAAATATTTATTTGGTAAACAGTATTTATAAGCCATACAAGTTACCACTAAAATAATTTTGGAAAACGAAATAAATATAATTAGGAATAATAACAACAGTTCTTTATTAATCCAAAAGTTGCACGTTCAAGTTATTTCCCCGAGTTACCTTTGTTTAATTATAAACTTTACTGTCATTCGATTAGCAAATTTATTTATTATAAAGTTAATTAAGCATCCGCAATAGTCAAGCTTATCTCTAAAGAGAAATCTTTTTGAAATGTTATCTTTTATACAATAGAAGTAGTATATCTATTATACAATACAATGGAAGTCGATTCAAACGGCTTGCTAACAAAACTTATGTGAAATTAAATAAAAGGAAAAGAACCAAATTATATTGCATTTTACGTGAAGTAGACAGAATTAAACTATTAAGAACATTAGCCGGATTAAAGCCTCCTTCTACCAATTCTTTTTATCTGTATCCTGTAATTTCTTAAACATGTTACAAATTTCATACGTTTCTGCAAGAACGGGTTGTATTCACTTCTGTTTTAACTTTTTTGCGTTGGATGTATAAATATTTTACGTTTTCACTATTTTCGCCTAATTTTTTTCAGAGACATTTCTCTGTTATTTTTCAAATGCATTTTCCTTCTTGAGAAATTGCAATTTAAAACTTGCACGTACTCTAAGAATTTATACTATATAGTGAAAATCGTATTACTACTACTATTATGATAGAAAATAATACTAAATTTATTTTAGATCACTACCAATTACTATTTACAGACCTACTTTGAATATTTTGGATGTAATCATATGTAGGAAATGAAAAAGGAAGCCCAATTTTAGTCCATTAGATTTGGTACACACTGAAACTTAGGATTATTCTATTTCGCAAAAAAAGGGTTAATTTATGAAATACATTATTATAAGTTTAATGTAATTATTTAAACGAAGGACACTTATTAATAATAAACCATTCTTTATTAGAAATGTTTATTAAATCTGATTTAATCACATAAAAAAATCAGTAGTGCCAAAATAATATGATTGCATAATAAAACTAAATGTCCCCAACAATAAACATTTCCAACGCTAAAAATTGATAAAATGATGATTAAAAGAAATTAGATTAGATTTGTTGAAATTTAGAGACAGCTTGCAAATGTAAAACTAATGGTCATTATTTACAACAATTTTTAATAATTTTAGAAGTAAAATGAATTTCATAGGAAAAAATCACCAATGTCAATATAAAAACAATTTTTTTTAAAGATAGCATACACATAATATATCAAATTATATTACGTTTAACTAAAATCGATTACCTGCAATAGCCAGTTGCATAATGAAGTAGTTCATACGACTCTTCCTGGCCTTTGAGAGTAGAAGTGCAAGGATGACAGTCGAGTTGCCGACAACAATCGCCACCAGCAGGATCCACATCACAGCGAACTGCACAGACTGTAAAAATAATGAAATATGAATTGGCAATGTGGGAAAATATGTTTTTTTTTAATACGTACTTAAAAATCTAGTTCATTTACTTAAAGAATTAATAATGACCAAAATAGGAATTATAATAACATATACAGAAAAATATACATATAGAGTAGCTTCTTCACACTTCTTTTCATGACACATCAACCTATTTATCTAATATTTTCATTTCATATAATTTTTTCTTTTTTTAATATTATAGATTATAAACAAAAAAATCTCCGTTTTCCAAATGTTCTTACTAAAGAGTGCTATTCTTTTTAGTTAGTGCCCTAATATGACCGGGTTAGAAAAATTCATTTACATAGATGTTTTTTCATTTAATACATGCGATACATAGTTAAAAGGTTTAAATTTAAGCCGAAGGCGAATTCCATTCCAAAAAGCCTTATAATGTTTACATTTTTAAGAAAAAGTGATAGTCGGAAATACTCTATGAAGGAAAATATTTTCGTTCAAAGTTATCCAAAAATCTAATTTTGAATTGATACTTTAGTTTACCAAAAACAATTTTCAAAAATAAGAATAAAAATAAAATACAGCGCGCTCTAGCCGATTTCCAGTTGAAAATTACTTTTTTTGTAAAAAAAAAATAGAATTTCATTATATCACTCATACAGAGATCTCTTCTCTTCGAAAGTTATCCGTGATCCACATAATATGCATTACTATCTAGTTTAGATAATGGACATATCGGGAAACATAAATATTAGCTATCGAGATTTTCATTAATAAATGCGCGAAAATATAACATGAAAAATACCTTTCTCATACAAATATTTATCAAAAGGACATGATTCTTTACATATGCCGTAATTGGATTGGATTGGGTTTCAGTTTAGGGCCATTTTCCTTTTTGGAACAAGCAGTGAAATAATTTGTTTAGAAAAAATATATTTTGAAAGTGTTAGCCAATTTAGCCCATCTGCGAATTTACCGTAGATTTTTATTAACAAGGCAGACCAATTCTTGTTTTATTCTCCATGTAATTAATATATATTTGTTACATGAACTTTTAAATGTTGAACGACAATTTTTATGAAAATAAATTATTATGTTTTGTAATTAATTGAAATATAAACGAATAGTTTGAACAAATAATTAGTAATGAAATATTACACAGATAGATGTAATGTTAATAAAACTTTAAGAGATTCATAAAATGTAATATGATAAATGTTAGCATCAAATCGCAAGCCAAATTTATAACTTTTATCACAAACCGAACAGATTTTTAAAATCTCTTGCCTAGTTTAAATCATTAAACTATAAAATAAGTGTGTCACGGAATGGACAAACAGGACCTTAAATCTTAAAAATGCTCGTGTGTGAGCACAAATATTATCTTCCTAGTCGAAAAATGTGAGATTGTAGAAGACTTAAAGGCTAGTTGCAGCACGAATAAACCATAAATCTAAGAACTAAGTAGAGATAATGGAAAGTTTTCATGCAACTGTCTAATGTATATTTGTTTATGGTAGATGAGTGTTATATTTTGGAACTTTATAATTTGTTAATGCGTATATAAATAAGAGTGTAAAATAATATTCTATATTACCTAATATAGTTTAATAGGCAATTTCACACCAAAATTTATTGCAATGGCCACAAAATAAATATTCATAGACTATGTAGATGGCCTTGGATATTACTTCAAGCCCGACAAATTTATTAGTAAATAAATAAATATTTTAGTAAAAACAAAATCTACCGATGCGATCGCTAAAATTTAATAATAAAATAATATCGTTAATTAACGTTCATACAAGCATAAATGGCTGTCGTTATAAAATCATCTCACTATTCAGATTAGAGATTAACTGAATCTCTAATCTACCCCGGATGTTATGTAAAGCAATAAAATTGCTTTAAAGTTTCCTGTTACGAAAAAGCTCAAATATTCGTAAGATCATTTAAAATATACTAGGAATCACAAGCGGGGTTTGTTGTTTTCTCTTGTAATGTTCCAGTTAATCTTAAGTTTTACATCTAAACGAGCTTTAGTACATCGCATTTGTAGGAAAACACTTCTTAGTATCCACAATAATGGTTTCTCTGGAAATCGTAGTAAAGTGAAAACTTTGAACATTTAAACCCCGAAGATTTCCGCAAAACCTATTGTTGTCATTATCATGCTCTTTATTAGATAATTCTATTGTTTATTTAACGAGTCACAAATAGAATCGTTACGAAGCTAATAAGCTCTAAATTAACTTTTCAACTTTTCCTTGTGAACAAAGGAAACAGTCGCATGTTCACAAATAAATTATGATTAGAAGTGTTGTGACTTTTTGCATGATTATATGCATTTTGTGTTCTCTATTATATATATATATATATATATATATGTGTGTGTGTATATATATATATGTGTGTGTGTATATATATATATGTGTATATATATATATATATATATATATATATATATATGTGTGTTTGTATATATACATACACATATAACCTATTTCAAATATATCTTCCTTAAATTTGTCAGACACTTATTTTACTCTAAATTGATGTCCCTTGTACTCTTATGTCAAGTTTCCTTTTCTCTTCTTCATTGTATTCTTATTTTTTGTACCAAGTTTCATTTTTATAATTATTAAGTAATTCTATTGCAAACATATATTTTTAAAATGGTAATTTTACATATTTTAGATCTGTTAACACCGTAACTGTGTAAATAGATTTTAATTTTTTTGGTGTTCCGTACATCAAAAGGAAAAAGGAACCCTTTTAGGATCTCTTCGTTGACCGTCTGTTACACTTTCAAGACCGTTTTTCTCAAGAATGCGTGGAAGTATCAAACTGAAATTAATATCAAATACTTAAGTCTAATAATCCCTTGGAGCAATAAAAACTCAAGCTTTTTTAGTCAACACAATAAAAAAACGGCTATTTATAACATATATTTTGACACTCGCAAATAAATCAAAATCTCTAGGTTCCCATTGTCCTAGAGTCACGAAACTTGGCAAAAACAAGGTCTCACGGCGCGAAGAAAGGAATAAAACGAAAGTAATTAATTTGTAGTTATATCATATAACAAAAAATATTTTCTTTCCATATGACCCTGTTAAGGTTAGAACAGGCAATATATTTCCATTCTTATAAATTAAATGTTTTTTAAGTAGTTTGATATTGATGTAATGAACCAATAATTGTTTATGAATTCCTAAATGTTGCGGGACCCTCATAGTGCGAATTCCACTCGTGCCTGACAGGTTTTTTTACTGACATCCTTGCGGTTAAGGTTGCGGTATTATTCCATACAGAGGATGAACAAAGAATACTTGTGTTCTCACCAAGATATCTGTTCATCGAATACATAATCACTCAAAGCCATGATCAAATAAATTGGAATTTGGGGTAATAATGAATTTTGATAATACAGAATTATTTCTGAAAAGTTAAAAGTAATTTTTCAAGTTTAAATATTTCTGAAGGTGAGGTATTTAATTAAAAAAAAAATTATGTCGGTATGCGACATGTTCGGTGGAAGTTAAATCAATATAAAGCCATTTATATTTAAAAAAAAGGAAAAATTAGATTTCAACCATAATTTTAAAAAGCTACAAAAAATAACTTGTGCCACTATCAAACCTGAAAAATATAATATAGCCAATCTCAAGGGAAAACTACAAACATCTTTGTAAAAATTACGGTATTGTGTTATTAACAATTTAATTATTTAAATCGAAATGACGAATTACTGAAGATAGATGATAAAATGTTAACCGATATGAATTCTTCGTCTTGGAATATATCAAAAATATTTCAATTGTTGAAATATAATTCTGTACTTTTAAATAAAAAACAGAATCCTTATAAAATCACTCGGTCGTTCCGTTGCAGCTTTTTTTGCATATAACAAACATAAAATTTGGCACAAAAATAAAGCAGATTAACTTGTATATATCTCAATACGTAACTATATATCTCAATACGTAATATATCCTACAATGATCTCAAAAATATATTTTTTCATAATTTTATTAGATTATTTGCAGTTCAGTTTCAGTTATATATATATATATATATATATATATATATATATATATATATATATATATATATATATTACAGCGCTCATGTAATATGAAATATTCAAAACTTGTGGATCCATCACACTTATTTTAAGTGTGTATAACTTTGCTTGCAAAAATTAAATAACACGCATATGTTAGTAATACTATGTATATATAAATGCATACTTCAGTAGGGAAAACCCACGCTTTTGACTTTTTTTTATCTTTTGTACTGTACCATAGTATGAGAAAAGAATGTGTTATGTCGCCGTCCCTATCCAATTCAAAAGCCTAACAAAAACTGGCTGATGAAGAATGTAGTGTACGGATAGGAAATGCTCTGTTCTAATATATATTTATATAAGGACAGTATTATTGGTACTAGTTTATTAGACCTCCATTTCAAAATATATCTGAATACATATTAGCGTGTTAATATTGATAAATATAACATGACATGTGTTACTTAGGAAGAATGAATACAAAACTATATAATACATATTATAATAATCATAAACACATTATGCATGCGTTTTTCTTAGTAAGTAAAGAAATGATTTCATTATGTTTCATTTTTCATCTATGGATATTTGAATTAAATTGTACCTATTTTATTTATAACTAAAAATTTTTCAATAATAGATGGAATGATTCACAAAAAAGGCTTAAATATATTTTTTGTGAATATTTTGTGATCTATGAAGATGAATGTTGATGAAACTAGTAAAAGCATTCTTCGTGAATATATTTTAACGTGTGCGGCTTAAATCGTTTAAAATTTTAGGGAAAAAATATATGGCAATATTATTCTTCTGAAAAAATTCTATATAAAAATTTATATACAATATAAGCATTACAAAAAGTTCAGAACAACAATTTTAATGTTTAAAAAAACATATTATTAATCTTAATTTTTATTATTAACTGTCTCAATTGTTATTATATTAAATTTAAAGTGATCTCTCTCAATACCAATAAATAAGATTTTCCTTTTATTCTGTAGTTTTCTAACGAATAATTTAACATTTATGACGGTGTTTTCCAGTAAGCAAAATTATGCGCGAGTTTTTCAAAGCGTTGACACGAACACGTCAATGCATGGAAAATATGCTTACACGGCGTAGCTGGAGTCAGTCGTTAGTATTAAATATAAATAAATAATGTCGTTGAAGAAAAACTAAACATTTTTTTTCATCAATGGGACAAAATATGATTCAGAAAGTGTACTATTAGGACAAAAAAAATTAGCTAACTGCATGTAAAACCTTTGATATCTACATACAGCTGACAGTATAAACCAAGCTATTAGAAAAAGATTGAAAAACAAAGTATATCAACGCAGTATGTCTGCGGTTCCGAAAGTTGCATTAAAAAAGGGGTTTTGGTCAATATAGAAGGATAAACAATAATTCAATAAAAATAGGGATAAAAATTAATTTATTCCAAACATTTTCATTAAAATATTGAAATAATATTATTAAAAAGGCTCAAGATGAAGAAAAATATGGTTTTGAAGATAAACAAAATTATGTCGTTGGCCAAAAATATTAAAAATATGAAAAAAATTAATGGAAAAATAATAAACTTGGATAAACTGATTATAGATTTACATATATATATTATTATGGTACAAAAGGATTTAAAAAAAACAGAAGAATGTTGACGAAATAACGTACACATGAAGAGAATAAGGATCGGGTATATCAGAATGAAATAGAAATAGCGCATCCTTAATACTGTCTATTCTATCTAAGTAATATATGACGAAAACTATCAATTAATAGATTAGGACATTTATTATTTAATTATATTTTTTATTTAATAGAAGTGTATTTCAAAATCATACAATTGTACAAACAATTAAACGTCTTTTTATTAATAAAATGGGAAAAGTATTGTTACTTATAATCATTACGGTTTTCCAAGAAAAATTAAAAATGATGATTCTAGAATGAAAAGGAATTGTTTAATGTAATAATAATAAATGCAAACAGGGGAACACTTTTCAAGGTAAACAGTAATTTAATAAGACCTGATTTTTATCAGTTTTTATGTTCAAAGCAGGCGATGATAAATGAAAGAAACAAATTACTTTTCATGAAAAATTATTTTTAGATAAGTTTGTTAAATACGTTAAATTATTAGACTCATTAGAATTTTAAAACACTTTTCATTTTATATTTCTTGTTGTTTGATAAATTTAATTATAAAATATATTTTGGTGTTAGAAATTGAGTCGCATTATTGAAACTGGTACAATAAGAAATATAATAATCTGTCCAGCACGAGTAAAACTCGCATTACAAAGGTTACGTAATATTTCGCCGCTTATGTGTTTCTAGGCATGCATGGTATTTATATTAAAATATTTACAGATGTTACTTTTTCATACCTTTTTGTTGCAACTTATACATTGCAATTTATGATATACCATAACTTTCACAGGCTTAGAAATTTAGTGCATATTGTAAAAAATGTAAAATCTAGAGTAATAACTAGAGTTTTCCAATAATGTTCCAGTCAGATTTCATCAACCTCATTTTTTATGACTTCTGATTTAGTCGTTTCGGAAATAGGGGAGAAAATTTTATAGATTTTCTGGAATTTCTTTTGAATAAGCAATTTAAAATTGTGGAAAAAATATTTTGAAGTCCCTCATAGCAATTATTTAAAATAATATACAAAATAAAAAAAAATTAAAGATCTTCATTCACTTTCTCTTCATTCTATTATTATACAAATATTTTATAAAATTTGATGATGTAAAACATGCAAGCGAATAAAATGTATTACTGTGCAAACATTCAAGTTCATATATCGTATGGTTTCTGAGAAAATCAGCCCTGAATATAGAAAAATTTAAATGTATTGCCTAGTATTCTTCCCATAAGCGTAAAAATATGGGGAATTATTTAAAACATTATAACATCTAGAATCATCATTATAGTTTTCCGACAACTTTTGCGGAAACATAATAATAAATTAATCTAATATATATATATATATATATATATATATATATATATATATATATATATATATATATATATATATATAAATCTAATATTAGATATGATACCTAAAAGGAAGAAAAAAATATTTTTAACACCCATTTCACTAGCTCTTTCAAACTACATCCCACAATATTTATGGAATTGAAACAATTACTTATTTTTTTCGAGCATTTAATTTGCCCCCCAAAAATATTTAAATGCATAATTTAGTTTTAGTTTTAACTGCGGTTAATATATTTTACAAGTCGTTTCTAACAAAAACGACTGTGTTGATATAGGGACAGACATGTGAGTGTCTTATAAGGGTTTCGTTTTTACTATTAAGGTACGGAAGCCCAAAAATACCTGAAACTGTTATAAATATCTCTTCATACATAAAAATAACACATGTGGGAAAGGTATCAATATTGTAATCATACATGCTGTGGAATATTGTATTTCACATCCCTTATTATTCTGTCTTGTATACATAAATCTTGACTAAATATGGGTTTATTTTAATTTTTTCATTTACTTATTTTTTTAAAAAGTTTTTCACTCCGCATCTATTTACACAGTTACGTTTACACTGTCCGTTAGATTCTATATTTGAAATTAAATTAAAATGATTTTAAGCAGCCTTCTGCGTGACCCACTATATATAGAGAAATGTGCCCTATTTTTATTACTGTTTCTAATTTGTTACTAGAATATGATTAAAAAATAGTCGTATTATTAAAGAATTATTAAAATGGAATCGTGTTCCACACATTAAGATTAGATGTCCTAATATACAAAACTATTTTCACTGCTAATGATTATTGCAACAATAATTTATAACCAGTAAAACATAAAATAATGTGAATAATAAATTAAATAACGGGAAACTTTTGTTGCCTTTTTGAAGTGAAACTTCTTTACGCACGCTTGACTTGGAGAGTAAGCTAGTGAATGCGTGACGAGAGCGTTACGAAAAGTGTGATCGGGCGAGGCGAACGGAAGTCGAGAGATAAGTTAGTGAAGACAGAAAGAGAGAGAGTTACGTTTCGTATATTACTGTAGAAACAAGAGAGAGAGGTGCGAGCACACATTTTTTTTCTCTCTTTCTCTGTTTCGCATATATTTCGTTTATCTATTCTTTCTCTCTTCCTCTCATAGCCAGTGCATGAAATATATATATATATATATATATATGTATATATATATATATGCAAGTTTGCTAGCGTTACGCAAACGGTAATTTTTTGATTATTTGTTAATTTAATTTCGTTCTTGAACAACTTTGTAATTTTTTTTATTAAATTTAATAATTTATATCTCGATTAATAAATTATTACATCATCCAACCCCATACCTCCATAAAAAATCAGATCAAAAACGACATATGCATACAAAAGCAACTCACAACATTTTAACGACATGTGTCTTCGTAAATACATCGTAAAGTCAATTTCCCTTACCCTTAACAACCCTCTTTGTCGGATCCCGCAGGGTATCAAATTAAGTATCAGATAGCAGCTTCAATGGCAACATCGCATATATACTATACTGAGTATCGATAACGTTGCAGAAACGGCAGCATGCGAGATCCAGGTCAAGAGATATGGCGAACTTTACCATTTCGGTTCGTAAAATGCATCAACGACAGACAAGTTAAATGCTTATAAAAATTAACAATAAAAATATGCAGTGGTTAACAGGCAAACAGAATGCGTAACGACAGGGACAGCTCTCAAAATGCAATGAACCTACGAGATCTTTATCGAAGGTCGGTTTACGATTTTTTTTATAGATGCGTGGAGACAATGTTCGTTTTGTAGCTCTTTTAATGCAAGATACACTATGTCTCCAAGATAGCTGAATCGGGTATTAAACAGTATACACGTAGACGTTTGGTAGATGCTATATGCATCCCTTATAGCGTAAACATATATTTCCGTTGCGAGAAGGGATTTACTTAGAAGAATTTTTGGAGTAAATGTTACAATCAAAATATATCAGTCTTATCATGTGTTATTATTAACATTAATTTATTAATTGTAATTCGTGTAAATTTTATATGTGAGTATTTTTAAGGTATCAATTTGGCGATGATTAATAATCGACAATATTTTTAACACCGTACTTATTTTAAGTCATATGAACTGTATATTATTATGCATTGTTGGTATTAAACTTTTGTTTAATCTTTTGGTAAAAAAAACACAAAAATATATCTCTTCCCATACCCAAAACGCTGATCAAATGCAGGTCGAACTTTCGCGATTATTTTAAACCATTTATTAAAAAGCATTTAAAGTTATTCAAAATGTATTTGATAAACTAATTATTGTCATATTTTTTCCAAGAAATGTTTCAAATTGAAAATATCGACTTTTATTTCAGTCATGTAAAGCTTCGCGCCAGATCATATGTCAGATCTTTTGATAATTAAGCTCAATGACGTCACGGTGCACTCCGCGCAAACAATTAAGTTGTAACCATGATCACTTCCTAAGTTTTTCTCACTATGAAAAACAATTATAAATTTCTATTATTTTCAAGCATATTTTGATATGTTCCTATTTTTATATTCAATACTTATTTCAAATTAATAAATAAAATCGACAAAAGTTTATTCAGCTCTACATGGGCCTACCGACCTTAATCAGGTTAATGATAAACAAAAAGAGTATCGAGCAATGCAGCGAAATCAGGGACTTTTATATGTCTATTTATTCCACTAAACAGGGAGCTTTCGAGAGAAGCTTTTAGTTCAGCGAAACTAACTGCCATGTACGTATTAATATACATTAATTATATTACGTATATAACACAACACGTAATTATTTAATTAACTATGTACGTTTCATGAGCACTGACGTCTTTATCTATATTATAATTGTTTGATTGTTTTTTGTAAATAAATAATAAAAAAATCGACTTTTATTGCAGGCATATAAAGCTGCGCACCATAACTTATGTCAGATCACTTGATAATTAAGCTCCATTATTTCACGGTGCTCCTCATGCAAACAATTGAACTGAAAATAGAAGGTGCTTCTCTTTCACACACTTTCGTCATTTTATAATGATAGATAAATATTGTTTAGGGAAAGCAGTTAATGGGATCGCGCTATCTTGTTCTCCCAATTATTAACTTTAGTTATTCATATGTTATTACAATATGATCCGTATGGTGCATTCTGACATCGCACTTTTTCATTGGAAGACAATTTATGTTTCAAATTTCTTTTGACTTAAACCATTAAATAAAAATATTTGTAATACATTTATTCTAGTTAATAAATTAATGTAATAAATTTATTCATAATTAAGAAACAATGATATACATTCATAAGATAATTTGTATGCTTGTCGTATTCGTTACCAGTGGTATATGAGCGTTTAATGTTTTAATAACTTGGTAAATAAATGTTATAAAAATGTAACAATTTCTTCACATACAATTGAGATTAATATCAAAAAAGGCTGATTATTTTTGGGCAGTACGCCCATCATCATTTTCAAAATTTTTCGTTACAGATAATATAAGAGATAGTTAGAGATATAAAAAAGTAAATTATATATTTATAAATGCTTCTCGCAATATGTCCTATCCTATCCTATAAACGTTTGTCGCAATATATCATCCTTAATATCCAATACGACCTGGAATAACATCTTTCCCCCCTATTAAAACTGTCCGGCAAAACAAAATTAAACCTTTTTCTCTGTAACGTCTCTAATTGTACGTCATTACTTTCTTTAACTTCGTCAAATTTTAAATCATAAAATAGATGCCCAACAGACACAATTAATATTGACTGTTGATAAAAAAGGTACATAAATAAGCAAGCACGGGAGAAGATCATTCAATGCGCCAGAAAAAAATCTCTGCTTTGGCTATCCACCCAATGCTTACTTTAATTTTTTTCATTCTTATCCTGTTCGGTGGCTATTTATGATTCCGTTGTGTATTGTACGAGCATAATAAGCCAATTAGTTATCAGACTGTAGATCACAGTTGAGATCAGACTTGATGTGAGTTAGTGTCATACTCGTAAATCAATATTGAGTACTTGCAATATTTTCTGTTATAATAATTTAACCTTTCTAACACGATATTGAACAGAAGCTGTTTGATTCTTTTAATAAACTAACGTTACTAGCTGAATATTTTGATATTATATTATATTTAACAAATTATTTATAATTTTATCAATCTTGTGCGGATTTATAAAACTAAATCATTATATTTCCCCTCTGTATGCAAGGGTGCCAACTCATAGGGAAAAAATCTCCGAGAAAAAATGAACTTAAACGACATGTATTTTTATTATTGAAAAATAAATCGGATCTACTACAAAACACCTATCAACTATGAGTGGAACTCGCACTACGAGGGCTCTGTATACATTTAGTGATAGTTGGATTTTTCGTAAAATTGTATATGTATAATTGTTATTTGTTTGAACGTAAATACATTAACTACTATACTTTTCATAGAAAATAACTTTGTATAAAAATATTTTGCTATAAGACTTCTAAGATTTTCAAGATTTTAGGTAGATCGAAAGTGATAGGTTTTGATGACGGTGATATGTTTTGATGACGGTTATAAATAAAAAAATACGAAATTTTTACAGGAGTGTAAGGCCATATGTCCCAATATATAGTATTAATCAATTTGATATCTCAAACCGTTTTTGGGAAAGTTTTTGATTAACGATAATAACGGAGCGGTTTACTTCTGAAGGTGTACAATAAATAATTATTTCTATGGCCCTTATTATTCGCCCTTTCAAATGATATCCCACATTAAATACAGCATTCAAATATTTCTTTAACTACGTAATTTGCTTCCACCTTTAAATTTCCATATAATTTTTTTAATGTCGTCTATTGATATATTTGCGGTTTAATATGTTTTATTAATATGCCAAATTTTAACTTCCTAAGTCAAGCAGTGTCTGAGAAAAACTGATGTGACTGACAAACAGACAGATACGTGAGTCATTTTAGAATGGCTCTGGTTTTCCTTTTGAGGTATAGAACCTAAAAAATAAGGACGAATGGCGCCACGCGTATCAAAAGTAATACATTTTCATAAATTTTACTATTTTGAAGGAAAAAGGCATTTAAAAGTCATTGTGTATTAAAAACAAGAAAATTTTAATGATGAAATATGGATGTTGACAAAAATGAAAAATTTTACAATAATAGTCCCAATGTTATTTCAATTTACTACATTTGTTTTTAATTTTTTAATTTTTACAAGAAATAGTATGAAAAATATAAGTAATTCAAATTATTTGCACTTTCTTCAAGTAAGCGTTAACCAACCTTTCAATAACCATCAGCATAATCAAAAGTGGTTTGTTTTATCTTTATTTTCAGGTACATAAAATGTTGGGTACCAAAGCCTATATTTCCTCATTAAGCCATTACTCCGTCATTATTCAGAATATAGCACTATTTGCTTGATCTTTCATCATTACGAATACTATTACAATCTGATTTTTGGAGATATTAAGATTTTTCAAAATTAGTAGTATATTTTTTTAAAATCATTCCAGTACGCAATATTTTTTTTTGTGGAAGCCACTTTTAAATAATTATAATTATTTTCAAAGTTATTTTCATTAGTAGTTTTGAAAGTAAAATTGTGCCAAAAATTAAAGAGTTTCGATAATAAATTAAAGAAGCACTATTTTACAGCCATATACAATATATACGAAAATATAAATTTTCTGTCATATTTTTAAAAAAAGCATGCCAACAGTACACCAACAAAATCATACGTGTTTACTATTGTCGGTTAAAAAAACTAATAGAAAAACTCGCGTTGGTAAAACCTTAAAACTGTTGTAATTCATAATTTAATTCAGCCTCCAACTCACTTTATATTAGTTAAAATGTAATAATATGGTCAAGAATTTCATTTTTCTGAAACTTGAAACTAGTACTTCTCCCTCGTGTTGTGGAAACATGTACGAAAGTTTGTAAAAGCGTACAAAAGTTTGCAAGGAATTTTATTGAATTCGCAAGGAAACGATGGGACGCGGAGATGCTGTACGCGGTCTCCGATCTCCATTTTCACTTTCACACTTCCTCTCGACCTTTCTCTCGCTGTTTTCTACGTCCCTTATCTCGAGCACTTTTACAATCCGAATGGTAAACCGATTTTTGTATTGTGCGATATAAAATATACATATTCGCATGTGATGTGGTGCACAATAACGATATTATCCCGCATAAGAGGACGTTATTTTTTATCTTATCGGTTATATGAATGTTGTATTCGATTCGACTGTTTAGAGATTATGCTACGGTAATAAATTTTCTGAGAGAATTTATTATTTTATTCTTGATAGTACTTGCTCAGCTTAGTTATTTCCCTGTGATTTGCAGTTAACGAAATAGCCACGCGCATAATTATATTTGATGTTCTTCAAATAATTAAAATTTTTTTTTTCTATCTTGCAAACGAATATCTTGGAAAGTTTATTCATGGATATTTTAGCATTAACAAATTAAGGGAAATATTTCATCACAGATCGTAACTGAAATTAAAATTTTTAAGGTAAACTCGGTCAACTTATTCCACAAATTATATATAATCATAAGATTATTTTATCGACAGACCGAATTAGCTCTTTTATTTCAAGATTATTATGATTAAATTTATCAAGTGCCTTGAATACTTTAAATCAAAGGACTAACTATAAAATAGAAAACGTACTAATAATTTTTACATCGGAAATCTAATTTTTAGTCCGTTATTCTTTACGTGTTTTAATAAAAATAGTTATTTTTGGGGTAACTTTTTTATAAATAAATCAAAAATAATCTTTTTTAAAATATTTTTCCTAAATCTCTAAATTACTTCCATGCTATCTGTCATTAATAATAAATGCAGAAACGAAATATAGGAAATTTAGTTTATAAATTTGCTTCGGACCAAAGTCTATATACTGTTAATGAATTTCATTACTCTATGTAAAAACCGAACAAATTCAAGTTACACTTGCGCAATTAGTCTTCCGTACCTTTTTACAATAAGTCGAAATTGACACCGAACCACATTATTTTTCTGGCTTTTTTTAATGACATTGTCGGAGATAGCATGTTAACATCTAGTTTTAGAGTTTTTATTTCCGAAAAGTGTCAAAAGTATTACAGAAAAAAACAAATTATACATTTTTCAACTTCTGCTTTAGCACGCTTTCATTTGATATTTTTGTTAAGATGTGTCTTATCGACTTTAGTGTCGATGGTTTTTGAATAATTCGTGTGGAAATTTTTATAAAAATGCTAAAAGATGTACTTTTACCATTTTATAATTGTTTCAACTTCTATATGTGGCCAAACGGGTAGCAATTAACCCTGGTATGAGTTCTATTTCTCTTCAACAGGTTTATTTGAACTTCCTCTGAAGTGGGTTTACATTATTTCATATGGCTGTTTTTTTCTTACTTATAATGTATTATAATTGTGACGGTAATACAATTTTTAATTCGAAAAACAAATTGTCTTAACAAATAATTTAAAATATTTCATTACATAATTTGGTTGTATGTACATATTTAAAAATCAATTTTTGTTTCACTTGACGAATTTCGTCTTTAAAAAAGCAATTGGTTCATTTTTTATAACCACAAAAACCATACTATAAGATGACTCTATCTCAGTCGTCTACACTTCTGAAGCAAAGCTGTACTGTTTATGGCTAACTTCTTAAATAATGGCTTGGTCTTCTACATAAATATTTTTGGTTAGATAATTTCTATTTTCGAAATAGTTTCAGCTCATCAAAAGTATCATAGCAACATCAAATCAAATTTTCGTTTTCTGGATTGCACGATTTAGAATTTTCGTAAAAAATTTAAAAATATGTTTACTGTGTTTCGTTAATAATTCATTCAAGTAAAAATAAATGTAATCCCATCTTGCGGAAAGTTTCTATGATACAAACGTAGGTTTTGAATAGAATATAATAATAGAAGCACGACAGTTTCGCCGGCGAACTGGCGACTGGAGTAGTCTTTGACCATATGTTATTTGGGTACGAATCGGCACTTCAGAGGAGAAGTTGTGGTTGGAAACCGGATAAGGTAATCGTTGGTTTACTCTTCATCGTTCTATTTATACAAGTATTAATGGCAAAAAATTTACAAAAGAAATATTTATGTTTCGTGTAATGAAGTGGCAAAAAGTATCACTTTGGCTGCCCCCGTGAAAGACTTTTTGGCTCCCCTCTTATTGCTTTTCAAGTAATTTAAGTTTAACTACTTCCAATCAAGAGTATATAATGATCTTCTATCTTGCAAATACTCTTGCACATTAATTTTCAGTAAAAATCAGCATTACAACGTATAGAAGGAGTAAAACCGTTGCTAGAATACGAAACCGAAGCATTTTATTTGACCTGTTTTATATTTGCGTAGGCATAAGCCTTAACTGAGGTACCGAATAAATAAATAATGGGACTTACAAAGGACGAGTCCCTAACGAAAAAATACGTACTTCCGGAAAATGATTCGTTTATTCTTGTTTTTTTGCCCGAACAAAATATGCGGAAAATTTTCGTCCAAATTTTAAATAAAGGGTTTCAACAATGCCTTGCCGGTGACTTTTCTTTTCAAAAACTGCTCCTTTTATCCTTTAAATTTTAAATCAACTTCTACCCATTTTTTTTGTGACGACCTATGATTTCCACAATCTTTTGTTCGATGCAAACTACTTAAATTACGCTAATTGAGACTCAAACATTTTTTTCTTATAGATATATTCAAAATTATTATCCCACACATTTATTTCTGCATTCGTTTATTACAAGTTTATCAATAAATTACGGATTGTCAATGCTATATATTGAAGGGTATGTAATACAATAGTTGTACGAAATATACACGATACAAGAAGTCTAACAGAAGAACACGGATACAATTAGATACATCCCCGCTTAATGAAAATAAATCACAAATGTATATTCTTGCAAGAAAACAGTTCAATATGTCAATATCGTGGCCCAATGGAGTGCTGTAGATCAATTCGGGATTATCGTGAAGTATCAATTTTATATTCATTTGCGTTAATGTATTTAATTAAACCGCAAAAACATATAAAATCAAATAAATAATAGAAACTTTAAAACTCAACTAATTTGAAATTTACTATGCTCAGGGTAAAAGCTACAGTAATTTAAAAAAATGTACTTTATTAATGGAACAGTTTTTGAAAAACTCCATCAGAAGCTGCTTAACTTATCCCATCAATCATAATTAATAAAATGTTGATAAATATATGAACAATAAATACTATTATAATTAGACATGTTTATTAAAAGGTTTCGTAGCACCCACGTAAAGGTTCAGAATAAAACGGGCAGGATAAGTGTACACTAAACGGCGATTTTTCGGCATTTAATTTATTAAATTACTTGTAATGAAAACATTAACGATTATTTCCTTTATTTGCTTTTTTTGCAAGTTTAACCTCTTACCAGACCATATAAAGACGGGACGTTTGGCCTAGTGTTTGTATAAAAGTCTCACAGCAAGTAGACGGACGTCATGTTTTCATAGAATATGGGAGCGACGAATAAGGACACGTAACATTTTTTCTCTCAAAATATTTTTAATTTGTAGCTTGCCTATACATTTTTAATATATAGGCTTGCTGAAAAATATCATTGCGGTTTTATTATGAAACGAGGTCAACAATATTTAGCTAATGAAAAACATTAGTAGTGATTATATTAAATTTAACGAATTATGGCTGTATTTTATATAGTGAAATAAAAAGTTGTCTGATACGAAAATAAAATTTAACTTAAAACGAATTTCTTTAAGTTACATTTTAAGAACTAAAGATATTTTTTTTTAAATATTATGACTTAAATTTACATTTTATTCTGTAAAGAAATATTTCGACTGATGTAATATTTTAACCTAATTTTCTAGAGCTTATTATGCAAAGCTGTATTAATTCTAATCAAATAAAATTTTACAATGACTTTTCAACTTAGGTAGATAAAACTTTTCTTTTGTACTGAAGTTTTCTAACGATAAGTTTTTAAGTTATGGAAATGTTTTCAAGTAAACAAAAATATACGAAGGAGCTTTCATACATTGACGTTGCACGTGTCAGTACGTAAAAAACTTTGCTTAAACGTGTGAAGCTTTAATGTATGGGCAATTATTTTTAAAAAGATGAAGATGCAGATAAACAAATATTAAATGTACCCTTACCATAAGTACTACATGATATCATGTAGTACTTATGAAAATTAAAATTGAAAATTACACTCGAATGAAACAAACTAAAGAAATTACCTGGAAATCATGAATTAGAAAGATCAAGAATCAGCTGCTTTTAGTTCTTCTAAATCTAGAAGCTTAGAAAAAAAATTATAAGTTTTAATCTAGAAGCTTTTAGCCCTGTACTTATCGATACAAATATGTCCCTAAATTAATTATGTTACGTACGTAACACAATATTTAATTTACATAATTATTTTACACGAACAGACGTACAGACGTCTTTATCAATATCGTAATTATTTGATTGTTTATTGCAATTATATAATAAAAAAATCGACTTTTATGTCATGCATATAAAGCTTCGTGCCATAACATATACCAGATCATTTAATAATTAAGCTCCGTGATGTCACGGTGCTCCTCACGCAAACATTTGAATTGAAAATGGAAGATGCTGTCTCTCTCACACACTTTCGTCATTCTGTAATGATAGACAATTATTGCTTATGTAATGAAACATATGGTATCGCGGTACCTTGCTCACACAATTCCTAAACGTTGGTCATATATTAATACAATATGATCGGTGTGGTGCATTCTGACATCACACTTTCTTATTGAATTTTGATTTTAACCATTAAACAAAAATATTTATATTAAATTTAGTTTACTTAAATATGATTTATAAGTCAATATTCTTAATTTAAAAACAATGATATACATTAATAAGATAATTTTTATACTTGTCGCATTCATTACCAATTGTATATGAGCGTTTAACATTTTAATGGTTTGGTAAATAAATGTTATAAAAATATAACCATTTCTTTGTGTAAAATTTGATTTAATAACAAAAAGGCTAATTATTTTTGGACCGCACAATTAATATCTCTTTAATATCCAATACGACCTGAAATATCATGTTCCCCTCTCCAAGCTTTTTTTTTGTGGAATAAAAAGAAAATTAAAACTTTTTCTATATAACATCTCTAATTGGAACATTATTTTCTTTAGTTATGCGAAAGATGTTCTATGTCAAATGGTGTCCGAGGAAAACACGTAAGTATGGTATATTATTTTTAAAACATAATATTTTACTCTAAATTTTCCCTTAAGCTAAGCTTTATGTCTCTAGGTGTGACAGATCTTCTATACAGACACATCTAATATTGGCCGCTGATAAGAAAAACATGAACATAAATAAATGAGCGCTGGTGAAAATTATTTCACGCGCCAGTAAAATAATCTCTGCTTTGGCTTTCCACCAGATGTTTACTTAAAATTTTTTCATCCTAGCTATATTCGTTAGCTATTTCGTTCGGCATTGTGCGAGCATAATGAGCCAGTTGGTTGTGAGACTGTAGGTCAGACTTGATGTGAGTTAGTGTAATACTCGTAAATCAGTATTGAGTATTCGCAACATTTTTCGGAATAATAATTCAACCTTTCTAACATAACAACGAGATTGAACAGAAGTTGTTGAATTATTTTATTAAACAATCGTTACTAGTTGAATCTCTTGGCATTACATTATA
Organism: Druceiella hillmani; assembly: GCA_039881145.1. Classification (NCBI taxonomy): domain Eukaryota; kingdom Metazoa; phylum Arthropoda; class Insecta; order Lepidoptera; family Hepialidae; genus Druceiella; species Druceiella hillmani. The sequence goes on from JAYKKI010000022.1 coordinate 17,860,658, forward strand.
TTTAAGAAATGATTTAAAACAATCTTGCGCCAATTTCCAAACCTAAATCATTTTCACTCTGTATACAGGGATGCTAACTCGTAGGCAAAAAAATCTCGTAGAAAAAATGAACTTAATTAACAGGTTTAGGTTTAAACATATGTCCTATGTTTAAACCTAAACCTGTCAACTAAGAGTAGAACTTGCACTACGAGGGCTCTCTACACTTTTAGGCATTTATAAATATTTAACGATACGTAATATTTCTATTTAACTATTTATAAAATTGTATTTTTTTTGTAAACTAAGTATATTACCTAATATACCTTTCATAGGCGCATATTTCAAAAATATTTTGTGCTATAAGATCTCCTCTTATGCCCATTTTCAAGATTTTAGGTCGACCGGAAGTACCCCTATAAGTTTTGATGACTGTTATAAATAACAAGAAAGACGCTTTAAAGGGCCATATGTTTTTATGGCGAGAACCAAAAAACTTGATTTTTACAAAGCAGTGTAAGGCCATAGCCATTAATATGCTATCAATCAACTTTCTATCTCAAGCCGTTTCTGAGAAAGAAGATTTCGGCAGACTGACGGATGAATTGACGGACAACAAAGTGATATTTGAAAGGTTCCGTTTTTGGTTTTTTTTTTGAGGGATGGAACCCTAACAATGTGTCAAACACGAGCAGAATTGCATTACGAGGGAGGGGTGGGGGATCCATACACCTTTCGACACTTATAGACATTTAACGGTATAAAATATATCGATTAGCGAAAATAATGGGGCGGGGAAATATTTTTTGCATATTTTTCAGATCACTTCTGAAGATATATAATAAATAATTATTTTTGAAGCCATCATTTTTATCCCTTTCAAACGCTATCACATACTAAACATAACATTTAAAAATTTATTTTTGAGTGCTTAATTCCATGTAATCCATGTTTCCATGTAATTATTTTTGAGTGTTTGCTATTGACATATGTGCGGGTTGACATGCTTCATTACTACACCAAGTCTCAAGTTCCTACATCAAGCGGTTTCCGAGAAAAATGGATCTACAGACCAATAGACAGACACGTGAGTGGTTTTATAATGGTTCTGATTTTCCCTTGGCGGTATGGAACTCTAAAAAGAAGAGCGAGTGGCATCACGCATATTAAAAGTGATATTCCTTCATAAGTCTTATTATTTTGAAGGCAAAAAAGCCACTGTTGAATAAATATATTTATTTTCAATTTTACTATCATCAGTAGTTTTGAAAGCATAATTATGACAAAAAATTAAGTGTCAATAGTAAATTATAGCAGCACTATTTTGAAGTCACATAAGATAAATGCGAAAATGTAAGTTTTCTGTCATATTTTATAAAAAAGCATGCCAATAGTACACCAGCAACACAATTATACGTGTTTATTATTGTCGCTTAAAGAAACTAATAGAAAAACTCGCACTGAGAAAACTTTAAAACTGTTGTAATTCAGAATTGAATTCAGCCTCTAACCCACTTTATACTAGTTAAAATGTAATAATATAGTCAATAATTCTATTATTCTGAAATTTGAAACTAGTACTTCTACCTCGTGTTGTGGAAACATGTACGAAAGTTCGTAACAGCGTACAAAAGTTTCGTAGCGTCAGAGTACAAAGAATTCGCAAGGAAGCGATGGTACGCGGAGATGCTGTAGGCGGTCTACGATCTCCATTTTCACTTTCACACTTCATCTCGACCGTTCTCTCGCTGTTTTCTACCTCCTTTATCTCAAGCACTTTTACAATCCGAATGGTAAACCGGTTTTGGTATCGTGCTATATATTCACTTGTGATGTGGAGCACAATAACGATATTATCCCGCGTAAGAGGACGTTATTTTTTATCATATTGAATATATGAATGTTGTATTCGATTAGATTGTGTAGAGCTTACTTTACAGTATTAAATTTTCTGAGGGAATTTATTATTTTATCATTAGTAGTCCTCGTTCAGCTCAATTATTTTCCGGTTATTTGTAGATAACGAAATAGTTATGCTTAATGTTCTTCAAATTATTCTAATTTTTTTTCTTCTGTCTTGCATACGAATTTATTTACAATATCTTAGAAAGTTTAATAATGAATATGTTTAACGTATGCAAATTAAGGGGAGTATCCCATCACAGACTAAAAGGGAAATTTCTATTTTTAAGATAAATTCGGTTATATTTTCAATAAATTACATACAATCATAAAATTATTTTATCGACAGACGAAATTAGCTCCTTGTGTTTCAATAGAAATAGTAATTTACGGGGTAACTTTTTTAAATAAATAAAAAAAAATATTTGTTTAAATATTTTTCCTAAATTTTTAAATTACTTCTATGTCACGACAACTGTCATTAATTTAGGTTAGAAATTTGCTTCACACCAAAGCCCATATACTATTAATGAATTTCATTACTCTATGCAAAAACCGAACAAATTCAAGTTACACTTGTATTAGTAACTAATTAGTCTTCTGTACCTTTTTAAAATTAGCGGAATTTTCGCCGGGCGACATTATTTTTTCCAACTTTTTTAAATGAAATTGTCAGATATAGTACGTTAACACCTAGTTTTAGAATTTTTATTTCCAAAAAGTGTGGAAAGTATTACAGAAAAAAACATATTACGCATTTTTCAACTTCTGCTTTAGCACGCTTTCATTTGGTATTTTTGTTAAGCCAAATGCAAGATGTATATCTCATAATTGTTTAAACTTCTATATGTGGCCAAACAATTACCCCTGGTATGAGTTTGATTTTTATTTAACAGGTTTATTGAAACTTCCTGTGATGTTGGTTTACATTAATTCATTTGGCTGTCTTCTTCTTATTTATATTGTATTATAATTGCGACAGTAATACAATTTTTACTTTTACAAAACTACAAACTTTTACATGACTTGGTTGTAAATACATATCTAAAAGTCTATTTTTATTTCACTTAACGGAATTCGTCTTTAAAAAAACAATTTGTTCAATTGTTATTACCACAAAGAAAATATACTATAAAATGTCTCTACCTCACTCGTCTACATTTCTCTAAGAAAGCTGTACTGTTTACGCCGAACTTTTTAAAAAGTAACTTGGGCCTTCTTACATTAATATTTTTTATTAGATGATTTCTATTCCTGAAATAGTTTTAGCTCATCAAACTCAAAAAACATGTCAAATTTCCGAATTCTAGTTTGCACGATGTAAAAATTAGGACACCAAGGTGAAACATGAATGTTTCCTTGTAATTTTCGTAAAATATTGAAAAAGATATTTATTGTGCTTCGTAAATAATTTCTATGCTAATTCATTTACAAAACTTACTCAAAAAAAAATTAATCACATCTTCCGAAAAGTTTCTATGAAATAAATATAGGTTTTGAATTTAATATAATAATAGAGGCATGACCGTCTCGCCGGTGAACTGGGGACAGGAGTCGTCATTGATCATATGTTATTTGGGTACGAATCGGCAGCTCAGAGAAAAGTTGTGGTTGGAAAGCGGATGAGGTAATCGTTTGTTTACTCTTCATCGTTCTATTTATACAAGTATGAATAGAAAACAATTATAAAAAAATTATCTGTGTTTCATGCAGATAAGTGATAAAAAGTATCACTTTGGATGCCCCCGTGAAAGTCTCTTTGGCTTCTCCACTATTACTTTTCAAATAATTTAAGTTTAACTCCTTCAAACTAACAGTATGTAATGAAATTCTCTCTGACATATTTTTTTTTCAGTTAAAATCATCATCACAATGAATGGAAGTAGTAAAGTCATTGTTAGACTACGAAACCGAAGTATTAAATTTTACCTGTTTTGTATTTGCGTATGCATAAGCTTTAACTGAGACACCGAATACATAGATAATGGGACTTATGAAGAACGAGTCCCTAGCAACAAAACACGTACTATATAATCGCTTCAGGAAAATGATTCCATTATTTTAGTTTCTTTAAAGTCTAAATAAAGGATTTCAACAATGCCTTGTCGGCGACTATTCTTTTCAATAACTGGTCCTTTTATTTTTTAAATTTTAAATCAACTTCTACCCGCTTTTAGCGACGCCCTACTGTTTTCACAATCTTTTGTTCGACGCTAACTACTTAAATTATGCTAATTGTGACTCACAATTTTTTTTCTTATATATGTGTTCAAAATTATTATCCCACACATTTATTTCTGCATTCGTTTATTACAAGTTTATCGATAAATTACGGATTGTCAATGCTATATATTGAAGGGTACGTAATACAATAGATATGCGAAATATGTACGATACAAGAGGTCAAATAGAAGAACACAAATATAATTAGGTACATTCCCACTTAATGAAAATAAGTCACAAATAGATTTTTTGCAAGAATCAATCAAATCAAAAGTTCAATGTATCAATATCATGGCATAATGGAGCGCTGTAGATTCGCAATTATCGTGAAATATAAATTTTACTTTAATTTGCGTTAATATATTTAATTAAACCATATAAACATATAAAATTAAATAAATGATACTAACTTTGAAACTTAACGAATTTATAGTTTCCTATGCTGATAAAATTTATAATGTTTTATAAAATCTTTTGAAAAGATTGTACGTTCCTAATGGAATAGTTTCTTGAAAACTCCGTTTAATTATATTGGGATAAACACAATACGCTTAAAACGTCCATCAGAAGTCACTTTACTTGTCCCATCAATCATAATAACTAAAATGTTGATAACTATATGAACAAAAAATACTAATTACACTTTTTATTAGAGGGATTCGTGGTGTCCACGTAAAGGTCCAAAGTAAAATGGGCAGGATAAGTCTACACTGAACGATTTTCCTCTGTTTTTCGGCCTTTATCTTGTTAAATTACTTTTAATGAAAACTTTAACGATTTTTTCCCACATGTTTTTTCGTGAGTTTTACCTCCTACCATACCGTACAAAGACAAAGCTTTTCGCCTAGTGTCTGTATAAAAGTGATAAGATATGAATGTCATATTTTCATAGAATATAGAAGCAACGAATATGGACATGCAACATTTTCTGCCTAAAAATATTTTTAATTTATAGCACAGAAACTTTAATTGAGGTTTAATTATACGTTATAACTAAAGAGCAATGCCACTAAAGATTAAAAATTGTTCAATATTATGAATAAAATGAACAGTCAGTAATAAAACTGCAAGTGGTACGAAAAGTAATTACAAAAGTGTAATTTCACGGCCTCTATTCAGTATATTGAAAAGAAAATGGTAGATATTTATTGACGCATCTGACCGATATTTATCCACAAATATTAAAAAACCAAAGTCTCCGCTACATCTGTCTGTATATGCTCGAGTTTCTTACTAACTACTTACTGAATTTTATTCCAGTCTTCATTACTAGATAGGCTGATGCAGGAAAGAGAGGTAAATTTATAAATTATGAATGTTTTGTAATAATTACCCGACTGGAGACTACGAATGTCGATAAAGTTGGTAAAAAGCTTTAGACCGAGAGTTATTTGTACCTTAGCGTTTAATACTTTAATCGGTTAAGATACATAATAAATACTGAACATTTTACTCTTTAAAAAACGTAATGTTTCAACTCAATTTTCTAAAGCTTATTGTGCAAAGCTCTATTAATTATTGTGAAATTAAATTTTACGTAGACCTTTCTCAATTTAGGTAGATAATTTTTTTTCTTTTGTGCCCAAATTTACTAACGAATAGTTTAAAGTTATGGCAATGTTTCTGAATGAACAAAATAATACGCTTGTGCTTTTATGCATTGACGTTGGACGTATTAGTACGTAAAGAACTTTGCTTAGACGTACGAAGTCGGGGTGAAGCAATCATTTTCAACTAGATGAAGATGCAGATAAGCAAATATTAAATACACCCTTACCATAAGTACTACATAATATTATGTCGTAATTATGAAAATGAAATTGGAAAAATACACTTGAATAAAACAAACTAAAAAATTAATTCAAAATTAGGAAATTGCCCTTTCCAAAAGTCATTTCCTATTTTCATTCAATTTTAAAAATTCTTCCATAATTCTCAGCAGCGACACGCTACAACACCCAGTAGCATCTACTGGCCATGAACTTTACTTGCAGCTTCCCTTTCGCGTGTCGAGACGACTACCACAAATTGAAAAATGGATTGATCGTGACGTCCATGGAAGCCATCTTGATGAAAACCCACTAGAGGTTTAATTAAATTGAATAAATCTCAGTTTAATAATAGGAGAAGATTTGCGCGCTATCTGTATCTGCGGATGATGCGGAAATAAAATTCAATGCGCAGAATATAAATGATTTCAAGTTCAAAACAATTCGCCTGAACGATATTGAGTAATGCATTACTTATGATTTAACATATACGTCGCAACTATTGGTTCGTACTGAGTAATATGTTTGGTGAAATATTGCAATATGTCCGTAAATATAATCAAACGATCTCTGGTATATAGCTTATCACGGACAAGTCTGCTGTAACCGCATTGCCCAAAATGTAAACATTTTATAATTATAAAGTTATACTCGCATAGGTCCACTTGCATTTAGATGAACTTTGCCTTGCCTATAGACAAAGTCCTCATCACTAATTTCAAATTCGTAAAGTCTATATAAATAAAGTTTTGTTGGGTACATATAAACAATAAGGAAATACTATATAAAAAATGAGAACATATGAATGAAAAAATATCACAAATTTATGTATCCGGTTTAAATGCTGAAACTGAAATTAAAATATGTCCCCAGGTAAAATATTAAATTATTTGAAAAATCTTCAATCAGTAGAAAAATAAAAAAAAAACAGCAGATAGAGCATGCGGTATTTCAGTAAAGAACAATTATACGGAGAAGACCATAAAATCGGAACAAATTATGAATCATTCGATCACGTTTATTTTGCTGATGCCAAGAGATAAATACGAAAATACAGGTCGAAATGCAACGCCAATTCTAATAGAGTCTAACTACCATGTCCATGTTTAAATTATACCTAAATATATCTCCCTTTTTATATAATATTTATTCTCTTTGTCTCAAAGATAAAAGATAATACAAAGTGCAATTTTGTGAACGGTGAGACTATTTCATAAACCCTAATAAATCATCGCAAATTTCAAATTTGGCAGGTTGACATCTAAACACATAACCAATTTCAAGGTTTATATAGGAAAATATTACTTCATCTATATAAACGGGAAGTGGATTCGACTAAAATAAAATATTATTCACATATAATGATATTTATGTATTTATTTAGTAACAGCTCATAGGATCAAAAGAAAATACCCAAGGGCGTAATTAAAGAAATAAAATTCACACTTATTTAGACACAAATATCATAAAGTAAATTATACTAATTTTTTTTCATATTTGGATAAAACCAAAAAAAATAAATACATCTTTTCAAACATAACCCACCTTAAGATAAAATATGACTTTTAAGAGGATCAAAATTATTAGGTCTTTTCCAGGGTTTCAAATAACCTTAAGTTTGTCGCAGATTTAAAAAATTACATATTCCTATTTTTTTCAAAAATTGTTTGATATCATATGTTCCTATTTTTGTAGTTTTTCAAAACTTATTTCAAATTGATAAATAAAATCTGCAAAGGTTTATTTACCTCTACAAAGGCCTACAGATCTTGATCGTATTCGTGATAACAAAAAGAGTGTCGCGTGACGTAATGAAATCAGGGATTTTTATGTCTCTATTTATTCCACTAAATAGGGAGCTTTCGAAAGAAGCTTTTAATTTGGAAAAACTGACTGCCCTGAAACTGACTGACTGAATAATATACTATATAATAATTAATAAATAAATCTGTCCGTAAATGAATTATGTTACGTACGTAACATATTAATTAATTTACGTAATAGTTTAATTAACTATGTACGTTACAATACGTACACTGGTCTTTATAAATGTTATAATTATTTGATTACTCGTTGTAAATAAATTTAAAAAATCTACTTTTCTTTCAGGCATCCAAAGCTTCGCCATAACGTATGTTGGATCATGTAATAAGTAAGCTTCATTACGTCACCGTGCCCTCCATGGAAACAAATGAATTGAGAATTGAATATCGGATCTTTCACACACTGTCGTCATTCTATAACGATAGATAAATATCGTTTATGGAAAGCTTTTTAGGGGACTGCGCTATCATGCTCACGCAAAAGGATATTTGACTTGAATTTTTAAATTATTAAAATTTTTTCTATTTTGTATTATGAGCAAACTACATTTATATTTCTACGATATATGCTGTATTTTTTTATATAAATCACATTTAAAGTTTCAATTTTCGAACTCGCGCTAAAAACGCAATTCCTGTAATGGCGGCTATTGTTACGTCACAAACAATGTAAACAAATAGTCCTGCCTGCTGAAGGGGATTATTATTTATTTTCATATTAAAATGTTGTATAAATAGTATGTAGTGACACAATGTAAAAATCGACATAAAGTGTTCGTTTCAGTGCCAACAAATCTTAAAAGACGAAAAAATTGGCTGTAATTAGCCTACAATTAAACAGCATTGTAGCTGACTCAAATGTTTTTATGTGTGAAGATCATTTCGATATAAATAATATTGTGTTTTAATCATTATTATCGATATCAATGGCAATAAACCAAAAGAATAAGAATATTAAATTTTGGTATGAATGCGTTTATTTCGTCAATTGTTAGTATTTATCTAAATTTAAATTTTTGATAGGATATGAAAGAATTTACATTAAAAACGATATGTTTAAAAAAATTCTGCAGCAGACGATTATTTATTATAAACAAATTAATTTTAAAAAATTCATACCTGATGGCTTTTGTTTGCTGGAGAATATGTTATAACCTTTTTTCCAGTTAGTTCACTTTATCTTTTATCGTTAAGCACTTATTATACAATTAAAAATATAATTTCTTACAAATTGTTAAGTATTTATAATATGAATATAGTAAATTTAATTATCCAACTGGAATATTTACCTAATATGTCAATTTTAACAATAACATCTTATTTATCCAACAACATTCAGGAAAAGTCTATTTGTCTATGATTTATGTTTGGAATAAAAGTATATTGCTGATATATACATTAGCGTGTACATTGCATCGAAATTAAATAACTTTCTTTATACATTAGTTATGACCGGAAATTATTTTAATTAAATATGTCATTTGTAATGTATTTCTTTTTATGTAATATAATACGTAATGAGTTCATATTATGAACAAATTCTATTAAATGCAAAAGGTGATAGTTATAAATTGAAAAAAAGGAAAAAAGGACCATAATTTAAAGATTTAAAAACTGGTCTGCGACGTCATCTGACTTTCAACCAATAACAGAGCGTTTGCGATGCTGATTAAATTTGAAAAAAAATATTGTGATTTTTTTAAATATTATAAACTTATTCTTCCGAAAATTAAAAGCTATATACCTATTTACGTTATAATCTAACAGGATGAACCCGAATTGTGGTATATTTTCAATGTTTTGAAATAGCCTATTACTTGAAATTGGTCATATATTAGTATATTATGGTCTCTGTATTATATCATTTTTCTGCGCCTCACAAAACTATCGCACAAAAGGAAAATTGAAACTTTTCTCGTTATTATCGTATTTGACTATTTCCTCTTACATTATTAGACCAGTAATTTTAATAATTATGTCAAAGATTTTTTGTCAGCTGGAATCCCATATATATATTATATATATATATATATATATATATATATATATATATATATATATATATATATACATATATATATACTTTTTTCTTTTTTTTTCATTAAGCTAAGTTTTTTCCTCCACCCGTGATAGATGTTATCCCCAAAAACAGATGCTCAACGAACAAGTTTAATATTGACTGCTGATAAGAAAAAGTGTATATAAATAAACAATTGCTGGCGAAGATTGTTCATTGCACCAGTAAAAATCTCTGTTTCAATTTTCCACCAAACGTTTGTGTTGAATTGTTTCATTCCTACATTCTATTCGCTAAACTATTTTTGATTCCGTTGTATATTGTATAAGAATAATGAGCCAGTTGGTTAATGGAGTTAGTATAATACTCGTAAATCAGTATTGAGTACTCGCAACATTTTCTATTATAATAATTCTATCTTTCTAACAGTGAGGATTGCACAGAAGCTTTTGAATTATTTTAATAAACAAACGTTATTAGCAGAATGTTTATTGTTATATTTATTAAATTAACTTGTGCTAATTTTTAAACTTGAATAAAAATATTTCTGTTCTGCATATAGGGATGTTAACTCTTAGGAAAAAAATCTGGGACAAAAAATTAACTTTTTTTATTATTAAGTACGAGTAAAACTCACGCTACGAGAGTTCCGTAAATGTTTAGGCATTTATAAATATTTAATTGTATATAACATTTCTATTAAACTATTGACACTTGTTAATTTTTTTAAAATAAATATATTGCTTATTATGTCTTCCACAGGTCCATATTTAAAAAAAATTCCTATTATACCGGCTTTCAAGATTATAGGACGACTGAAAGAAACCTACAGGTTTTCATGACGGTATAAATACTGTAAGAGATTGCTCTCGTAGCAAAAAGTCCGCCATATGTATCAATTAGACACATGAAAGTAGATAAATAAATAAACAAATAAATAACAAAAAAAATTGCTTAAAAGAAATACACATTTTTGTTTTGTGAACCAAGATGCTAGAAATGTGTACAGCAATGTAAGGCCATAGTATAGAACATTGGTTAGCATAATATCTAAAGCCGTTTCTGAGAAAGAATACTTTGGCCGACGGACGAATGGACAACAAAGCGGTATTATAAGGTTTCTGTTTATTTTTATTTTGCACGACTGAGACTCGGACGACGGGGTTCCTTAGATATTTCCATGTTTATAAACCTTTAACAGTACATAGCATTTCTATTAATTATATTTACAATTACTATAATATTATATATATTCTGTAATTAACATGCATTTTTTTTAATTTATGATTACCTGATTTATCTCTGAAGATACATAATAAAAAATTATTTTTGAGACCCTAATTTTTAGTCTTTTCGAACGATAAACCACACTATATACAACATTAACCATTTTTTTTCGAGTACTTAATTCGTCCTCAACTTTAAATTTCCATATGAATAAATTTGAATGTTACCTACTGAAATATGTGCGGATTGACATGTTTTATTGTTATACTAAATTGCAAGCTCCCATGTTAAGCGATTTTTGAGGAAAACGTATATAACAAACAAACAGACAGACCCGTGAGTGATTTTATAATGGTTCCGTTTTTCCTCTCAAGTATAGTACCATAAAAAGAATGGCGAGTGGCGCCTCACGTATTAAAAGTGAAACTTCTTCATATGTGTTATTATCTAGAAGAAAAAAAGACGCACTAAAGTATCGTGTGTTAAAAATGAGAAAATTTTAATGATGAAATATAGATGTGGACAAGATTAAAAACTTTGTCTCAATATTATTGTAATTTACTTAAATTGTATTAATATAAGTTTAGTCCCCTTTAATATAAAAGATGATACGATTCCCGTAAAAAAATACGTTTATTCGAATTGTCTCAACGTTATAAATATATAAAGATAAATGTGTCTTACAAGGACTGGTAAAATAACAAAAGCAGAAACCAAGCTTGTTTTACTAGCGGTCTGGTGTTCGCTGTAATTTGGTTACAGTTCCATTTCTCAACATCAGAGTTTACGCTATTGTATCAGAACAATCTCCTCGTCTTGTTTTAATATAATTACGTGAATACTTTTACTTAAAATTAAATTACTCTTAAATTTCTTTACTTTAGTATAAGAATATGAATCAGATTTGAGTAACAGCCGTAAACGGCTTTGATATTATTTTTTTTAATTGATAGTATATTAACTGTTAATTCACTTTTCTTTAGTACAAGGATATGAATCTGACAAACCACGACTTTGGTAGTATATTTTTCCATTCGTCTATTTATTAAATTATCAACCAAATTCAAGTTTTATTAGTCTGTCAGTTATGGACCATTAAGTATTTTTCAGTAAAGCAATATGTTGGCTAAAAATGGTTCAACAATATTCATACAATTTTCCGCAAATAGCATGGGTAAAAAGCTAGCCTTCCATAATTATGAGTATATTAAAAAGTGGTTTATATTATATTCATTTTAGCTCCTATACAATTTTGGATGCTAAAGTATACTTGTCCTCCTTTAACCAGTAAGAGTTTATTCGGCCCTTATCCGGTATATATCAATATTTTTTTGATTTTTCATCATTACTAGTTTACATACTAAACTGACTTCTGGAGATATTGAGACTTTTTAAAATCAACACGTTTATTAAGGCTTTACATGAAATGTTTTCAATTAAAAATATGCCATAAAAAAATTTAATCCTCTCCACTATAATTTAATATTCCTTGGACTGTCAGAATGACGTGATATTTTAATTCTAGGAATAAATGAGATTGTATTCCTAGAATAAACCTTTACTGAATGTTATAATATTATTTCCTAAGATTCATTCTAGTACACATTATATATGTTATAATGAAAGCCACTTTTAAATACTTGTAATTATTTTTACTTTCACCTTCATTAATAATTTTGAAAGAAAAATTAGGGCAAAATATTAAGAGCACCAATAGTAAATGAGAGCAGAACTATTTTACAGCAACATGTAATATACATGAACTTTCCGTCGTATTTTTCAAAGTTTTCCTGAAACGAGTTATTCTATTTGGCAAAACAAATATATGAAAAACATAATTCGTTAAAGACAAAAATTTCATTTCGGGAAAATTGTAAAGCAGTTGTAATTCACAATTGAATTCAGCCTTCAACTCACTTTATACTAATTAGAATGCAATAATGTGGCCAAGAACTTAATTTTACTGAAACTTGAAACAAGTACTTTTCCTTCTATTGTGGAAACTTGCACGAAAGCTTATAACAGCGTACACAAGTTTGCAAAGATCTTATTGAATTCGCTAAAAAGCAGTGGGAGCCGGAGATGAACGCGGTCTCCGATCTCAATTTTTTATTCCATCCTACATCTACATCGTTCTCTCGCTGTTTTCTCCGTCCCTTATCTTGAGCACTTTTACAAACCGAATGGCAAATCGGCAGCTCTATCGTGACATATGTTCGTGTATTTATATGGTGCACAATGACGATATTTATTAGGAATGTATTTTTTAACGGATTGAAGCTAAAATTGTAACGTGTAAGATAAATTCAGGTAAAATATTCCACAAAATTAACTGCCCCATTTATGAGTTATTACGGTTAAAAATTATTGAGCATTTTTTGTGCTTTAGATAAAAAAAAATCTACAAAATGAGAAGAGTATAGTTAAGTTTCATGACAGAAAAGTAATAAAGTATAAAAAACATTTTTCTCGGTTATCCTTCAATAAAAAGAAAGGGCTACAAGTTCTTTTGGAGGAAGTTTTATATAAATAAGGTATAAAAAAACAATATTGGATTTCTTTTTCAAAATATTATTTTTTAAATTGCAAGTAATTTCCATGCTAGGAGTTGATTATCGCTTATAACTACAGTAAGTTAACTGTTATGAGACTTAACGTAGATATTAACTTTGCGACAAATCTTATATACTATTAATGAATTTTATCAAATTACTCTATTTAAAAACTGAACAAATACAAAGTATATTTACTCTCTTAGTATTCCATACGATCAGTGGTTTTTAAAAAATGTCGTAAATAATGCCGAATCTCATAATTTTTTTCAGTTTCTTGTGAATGACATTTTCGGAAACGGGATTTTAAAACTTTTTTTTGGAAAAGTGTGTCATTTAATTTTTAAAACTAGTGTTTTAGCTTCGAAAAACGAACTTTTTAACAATTAATTGGAAAATTTATATTACATGATTCGGTATCAAATAAATATCTAAAAATATATTTTGGTTTGGTGGAACGTGATCTTATCTTTGAAAAAGAAATTGATTAATTTTTTATTACAAGGAAAAATTTAATTAGAACATAACACAAACACTCAGTTTATACCTTTTTAGGAAGATTATTTTTCATGACGAATTCTTTAAATAGTAACCTAGTCGTTTTTATAGTCATATTTTTGATAACATTATTTCTAATCCCGAAAGAGTTTCAGCTCATCAAAATCTATAAATATAAAAATATTTGGTTTTCTTTTGATTTGGTTTCGGTTTGGTTTCGATTTTAAGACACCAAGGTAAATCATTAGGGTTTCTTTATACCTTTCGTAAAATATTAAAAATCATAGTTTGTTGTACTTCTTAAAAAAAACTATGCCCACAAATGTACAAAATTTGTCCAAGGAAATATAAATTATATCTTATCTTAAGCAAAAGTATCTATGATATAAACGTTGATTTTAAATTGAATATATTTACATATGCACGACGTCTAGTCTGCGTATTAGCGATTATAGTCGTCATCGATCATAAGTTATTTACGTACGGAAAGGCAGCTCAGAGAAAAAATTGTGGTTGCAGAGCGGAAATGGTAATCGTTAGTTTACTCTTTACACTTCTATTCTTACAAATATTAATAGGATGAAACTCACAAAATTAATATTTGTATTTCGTATAGTGAAGTGACAAAAGTATCACTTTGGCCACCCACCCTAAAAGTCTCTTTGACTTCTCCATGATTACTTTTCAAATAACTTAAGTTCAAACACTTCTAATGGACTGTATGCAATGATGTTACATCTTGAAAATTTTTCTCTTTCCCAATAGGAATCAGTATTATAAGGAATGGAAAAAGTGAAATCGTTACTGGACCATGAAACCTAAGTATTATATATAATTAACCGCCTTTGTATTTGTGTATATATATATGTATATACATTTACATTTTATGAAATTAAACTATTCAAAGGTTACATCTTAATAAATAAGAAAGATTTTCTTCATTTTGCAAATTATACTTATTGTAAATGACTTCATTATCAGAAAATGACAACAAAGCAATCAGAGCATTAAAAAATAATTTTACAATTAAATGAAACTACGTGATGTAGTATTATTTATACTTTCCTTAATTTCTTTACCACGACCTAGATTTCGTTGTATTACAATATCTTCTGGTGGGCTATTAGCGAAGATCTTTACTAATAGCACCTCTGAAGATGTTGTGATAAAACGAAACCTGGATCATGGTGAAGAATTTAAAGAAAGTAAAGATAATACTACATGACGTATTTTCATTTAATTGTGAATAATTAATTTCTACAAAATTAACGCCGAATATATTCTATATTTTAAAATACTTTTATTAAAACATCTTGGCCGTTAGCTCATAAAATTGATAATTTAGTTAATGATTCGTACAGGTTAACAAGCAGTATGAACGATATCTGTTGGAAGACGATTTATATTTAAGCTAAAATGACAAAAAAAGATATGTGTATATACATTTATATGTATATTCGCTGAAAAGGAAGAAATAACCCAATACAACACCAGACTAGACAAATGCTACTGACTATTATTAAGGAAGTAATAGCGCCGCGATTGGCCTCCTATTCGGCTAATTCCACTGGTCCAGGATATTGGCAATCCCTTAAGCCCAAACTAACACATTGATTCATAGATGTTAGGATTTACTAAAGACGAGCCTCTACTGACAAAATCGTACGATGTACTCACTTCCGGGAAACAATTCCTTTGTTTTTTGTTTTGTTAAAAATAGAATACCAGGAAAAATTGTCGTCAAAAACCTAAATAAAATATCGCCTTCGTCATCATCGGTCGTCAAAAACCTAAATAACACCTTGTCGGCGACCATTCTTTTCAATAACCGCTCATTTTATTCTTTTACTTTTTTTTATTTTGAATAATTATTTCTCCACTTTTTTGCACCACCCTATTGTTTCCACAATCTTCAGTCCAACGCTAAGGGCATAAATTATACTAACTGTGACTCATAAAATTTTTGCCTTTCGGATATGTCCAAAATTATAATCTTGAACATTTCTTTCTGCATTTTTTATAACAAGTTTATCGATAAATTACAGATTGTCATTGCAGTAAGTATAGTTAAAGTTATGGAATACAATAGTCTTGCAAAAGATACACGATAAAAGAGGTTTAACAAAAAAATTTGTATACAATTAGATGCGTTCCCGTTTGCTATAAATAACTCACAGGCAGATATTTTTGTAAGATATCGCAGCAGTCTAAAATGTCAATATCGTGATACAATGGAGTGCTGTAGATAAATTCGAGACGATCATGAAGTGTCAATTTAACCACCATTTTTTTGTACATTTATTTAAGGCACAATCAGGAAGTGATAGAAAAATGAAAATCAAAGGTTATTAGGTAAAAAGGTATATAGGAATTTTAGTTTACCATACCGAGTATAAATTTAGAGTCTTCTATAAAAATTTTGAAGAATTGTACTTTTAATAGAATAATTTGTTTAATATTCTGTTCAATTACATTTTTTCTGGGATTATTAACTAATAATTTAAAGCAAATATTGTCTGAAACCAGTCCAAAAACATGGGTTACATCATATATTCGCAACCCGCAATTATAAAAAATTAGAAATAAAAGTCACACAATAATTATATCTACGTCATGTTTTCACAAAACGTAGAAAAAACGAATTTAGACATGCAATATTTTTTTGACTTAAAATATTATTAATTTATTACATAGATTTGCTGAAAAACATAAGATATATCTGGAAAGTGTGATTATTACTTTATTATGCGTCATAAAATTGAGCTAAACTATCAACAATATTTAGCTAATGGAAACCTTTCATGATTAGAGTGTATTT
This sequence comes from Druceiella hillmani, assembly GCA_039881145.1. Taxonomy (NCBI): domain Eukaryota; kingdom Metazoa; phylum Arthropoda; class Insecta; order Lepidoptera; family Hepialidae; genus Druceiella; species Druceiella hillmani. The sequence goes on from JAYKKI010000022.1 coordinate 17,877,466, forward strand.
TCAAAGGATTTTAAATGACTTATTCTCTCTATATCTGTATTTCTAAACACGTATCGAAATAAAAAATTTTCGAACATGAAAATAAGATTTAATTTCAGCAAAGTTCCTCATTCTATTAAAGCTAATTTCTTTTTAATATTATGAATAACATAAAGAGAATCGGAAAGGAAACTGCAAGCAATACCGAAAACTCTTGTCATAATTTTATTTCACGGGTTCTGTTCAATAAACTAGAAAAAGTTATAAATATCTGTCGGAACGTCTAATCGACATTCATCACTTCATATTAGAATACAAAGTTCCCCACTGCGTCTCTTTATATGTACATGATTTTTGCTAACTTCTAACGTATTTTGTTTCGGTTTTCATTACTAGGTAGGCTGATTCATAAAAAAGAATTAAATGTATAACTTGCAAATATTTTGTGAAAATTACCCGGCTTATGAATATGAATACCAATGAAACCGAAAAAAGCCTTAGTCGAAGGGATATCTTGGATCCATTACATCGTTGTACATTAGGGAAATAATTTAACTTTACTCTTCAAAAAATAATATAATATTTGAACTCAATTTTCTAGAACTTATTATGCAAAATTTTATTAATTCTTGTCATGTTAAATTTTACAATGAACTTCCTCAATTTATGTAGATACCATTTCTTTCGAATTCCTCAGTTTTCTAATAAAATAGTTTAAAAATTATGGCGATGTTTTTAAGTAAACAAAATTATACGAAGGAGCTTTCATGAACTAACGTTGGACATGTCAATACGTGAAAAAACTTTGCTTACACGTACGAAACCAGGGCAGGGCAATAATTTTTAATTAGGTGAATGACGTAGATAAAAACATAGTAAATATAGGATATATATATATATATATATATATATATATATATATATATATATATATATACAGAAATTACTATGTGATGTAGTACTTATAAAAATTAAATCTGTAAATTATAATCGAATAAAAAACACTAAAAACGAAATGCTTCAAAATCATCGAATTACTTTTCTAAAAGCAATTTTCTATTTTCAGAGACATATCTCAAAGCTCAATATCATCCACCGGCTATGCAGTTTATTCGCAGCCTGTCTTATTGCGCGTTGAGACGACTTCCCGCAAAATTGAAAAAGTGATTGATTGTAACATCCATGAAAGCTCTCGTGACGACAATCCATTAGAGATTTAATTAAATTGAATAAATCTCCGTTTATTAATTGGTAAAGATTTACACGCTGTCTGTATTTCGCGATCATGCGGAAATAAAATTTAAAGCGCAGAATGTAAACGAATTCAAGTTCAAAATTATTCGCCTGAGCGATGTTGAGTAAAATGTTATTTATGATTCTATGCTTCGCCATCATTGGTTTGCACTGAGTAATGTGTTTATGAAATATTGCAATATATCCGTAAATATATTCAAATCATCTCTGGTATATAGCTTATCACGAACACGTCTGTTGTAATCGTATTGCCCAACATCTAAACACTTTATGATTATGAAATGTATATAGAGAATGTATACAGAGAAAGTTTTGTTGGGCACATGCAAACAATACGGAAAAAAACCATAAAAACGGTGAGAATATATCGATGAGAAAATATCCCAGATTTGTTTACCATTGTTGATAAATTTTAAATTAGTCGAAAAACTAAATTATCTATACCCATCTTCTCTCTGGCTAACATATGTAAATGTATGCCTTTTATAATGCGCTCAATAGAGCTGAAAAAAATTGGAGATTTATTGCGTCTTAGAACTGTGCATTGGTCGACGTAAGTACATTAAAAACAACACGCCTTAAGATGTTTATGCTTGTTCAAAACAGATAAAATAAATTGTCTTGTCATGTTGTCATGTTTTCGTCTTCTCATATCTATTATAAATTATGTAAACGAATGAGGATGCTAATCACATGTCTCATGTTATTTAAATTTTTTAAACTATTTCAGTATATTCTATGTGTATGTAAATATAATCCTATGAAAACCAAGACTAGAAAATAAAGTCACGATATAGTCGATGTTATCGAAATTATGTGAATTTCGCATTAGAATTTTCAGCAATTATGGACTTGACAAGTTTCTGTAAATGTCTATAAAATGTAGAGTAGTCATATGTGTGTCAGTTATGTGCGTGAGTAATTCTATAAATACATTACTCAGTGTATTATTGAACAAGTTATATGCATGAATCCAGTATACAGCAGATAGATAATTTTGTAAATAGCATACGGTAATTCAGGATTTTTCAAAAAATTATATTTAAAAAATTGTGAATCATTCGAACAAATTTATTTTTCTGATGCCAGAAAATGAATACGAAAGTACAGATTGAAATGCAACGCCAATTTTTTGCGCTACGCCTCACGTTTAAATTATATATAAATATGTATTTCTTTTAATGAATCTTAAATTCCCTCTCTATCTCCATGAATGGTAAGATAAAGAAAAATTTCTCACTCTGTTTTAAATCCTAATAAGTCATCGCAAATTCCAATTTTGGCAGAATGATGAATAATACTACAAATGTACATGAGAGAATGTGATTTCATCTGAATTAATGTTTAAGCTAAATTCTTTGACATAATATGTTCCTACTTTCACGTTTAACAGTTATTTAATAGAAATAAATAAAATCAAGACAGGTTTATTCACCTCTGCATGGACCTAAAGACCTTGATCATGTTCACGATAAACGGAAAGAGACGCACGACGCAGTGAAATCACAGACTTTTATATCTCTATTTATTCCACTAAACAGGGAGATTTCGACAGAAGATTTTAGTTCGGAGAAACTTACTGCCCTTTAGGTATTAGTGTAAATCTATCCCTAAATTAATTATGCTACATTACGATGCGTACAGTGTTCTTTATCAATGTTATAATTATTTGTTTATTATTTACATGTACCCGCAAAAATTAGGGAAGAAAGTTTTTGAAAAATTAGACCATATTATTATTTTTATTGTGTTAAATATCAGACAAAGTATCAAGTTATGCCGATGAAAAATCAAGTTTCAAGTTCTAATCTTATGCCGATCCATAAGCAAAGAGATGAAACAAAATCATCACGATGATGTTAGTCAAAACAACATCATATACAGAAATTGTGTGTTTTCATATTTTTTAATTTCAATTAGAAAGTTAATTAACAAAAATGTTATTAAAAAAATTTAACGTTATTATTGAAAAATGCTGTTAATAATGTATCAATTAAATAATATGATTGACAAAGAAACTTTTCGAGTTTAAGCACTAAATAAAATGAACGATTTCTTATTGGGTCGTTGTTTTTTGTCCAAAATATTTGACCTTATTGAGATCGTTAAGTTGTTGAAGCAAATTAAAAAGAAAACGTCGCCTCTTGTTACAAAAAAAATATAACTGGTTATTTTCCGAATGTTCGTGAATTTGTTTAAAGAATATGTTGCTTTTCTAAGCTTTGAAGAAACTGTTGACTCGAAATTCGCTTGTTTATAATTTTTTATCTTTTGTTAATGTGTGCCAACTAATAAATTTTACTGGGTAAAACATATATATATATAAATATAAATATATGCGTGTGCGTATATATATATATATATATATATATATATATATATATATATATATTATATATATATATATATATATATATGAATATATGTGTGTACATATGCAGGCATATATGAGTGTATTTATGTTAAATAACAAAAAAAATGCAAGTTTCAACTTCAAGAAATGGGCTATTATTAAATTCTTCAAGATTCCGAATTTCAAAGTTTCGGTGACATTGGATTCCAAGTTTCGGTGACATTGGATATCGTAGGTAAGGCCTAATCTCCTAATCCCTTCCGAAGAAAGGAACGTACTAAAAAATAGGAAACAAAACAATTGTTTGTAAAAAAGTTTGTCCTTAAAAGTTTCTTTTTAGGTTTATTACTCGATAACTAGATTTACGTCATAACTTTACATAAGCTATGTCTAAATTAAGGCTATAATATTAATCTTAAAAGTATTCGTCATATGGACTTATATGCTAGATATAAAATTAATAAATAAGGGGATATTGCTTAGGCATTAAGTAATATGGCACACTGATGTAATTAAAGAAACCAGAAAAGTCAAATATTACTACAGTTGACATAATTGATAGATTAATATAGCCATATTTTTTTCCTGTACTTGCCGTAGAAAAAGCTACTTAATTCTACTGGTATATTGATTAGAGAACCTGCTAGCTTCTGGATTAAATAACAATTAATAATTAACTTTATTTCACTTTATTTTAGACCAATATTTTTCTATTTAATAAATACATGTAAACATCCTGTTTCATGTTATTTTATTAAAAATCTTTCATAGCTTAACATGAAAAGATAAGAAAATTATAAACAATTATGAAATACATAAGTGCATCGAAATAAGAAGAATTGTAAAGAAACAAAAAAAGAAACGCACAACGTTACCAATACACTTTGGGTTTTTTATTACGCCCGCTTATGAAAACTAATCTACTCTTTAAATTTATTATAATTAGAAAATATATGTTCTTACATAAATCTAAATTTCATACAAATGTCTCGTTAAAAACGGATCAACCGTACTCAGCAGCTATTCACTTGATTCAATTTTCCGTGAAAATAAGTAAACGGGATTAAATTTGTCCGGTTTTTCTTAAATGAAATGTAAATACGAGCGATGTCAGACTACCCCTTCTTAAAGTGGATTAAGTTTCAAGAGTCATTCAAATTGTCGTTAGGCGCAATTATTTAGAATGTGCTTCGAAACTCATCATTCTGATTTTCGGCGTCTTCCGCAATTGCAAACTTGAGAGGACATTAAGATACTTCCTGTGTACTTGCCTTTATCAATATCCATATGTTTAAATGTAATGTTTGTTTACAAGATAGTGATTTAAATACATTAGTCAGCGTAATCAGAGGCACTACTTTATGAAACTATTTCAATGGAACAATAATGTTAATAACCCTAAAACCTAAACTACTTAAAAATACAAATTAATTATGGAGGGACTTACATAGAAATATTTACTTAAAACTTTTAGGGTAAATCATTCCTTATAACAAACTATCTACACTCGAATAAAAGGATATTAGGATTGGAAATATACTTACCTATATTTTGCCCTAAAAATAGCAGCATCGAAATAATTAAAGCAAAAAGTGTTTACTTATAGTGTATGCTATTTTCCTATGCTATAGACCACATAGAGATGGTGAATCAGGAATATACTGAATGAAAGCACTCACTTGAAATCAAATAATAATCCGATAATTGTCATATTTTCCTGAGAAATTATATATATATATATATATATATATATATATATATATATATATAGTAATTTATTTGATAACTAGAATGATTGATTTAAAATAACTCTATTACATTTACTAGAAGGCTTTGTTATGTTAGTTTCATGAGAAAAGATAGCGTGTAATTTAATTATTTTATTCTAAAATATGGCATTCAATATTGATGTTTGAAAATATAAAGCAATTTACATCGTGTAGAATTTCCTCGAATAAATAGGATTTCTTTCATTTAAAATTAATGTGTTCTTTTATTCTGTCATCGTAATCTTTATTTTCTTTTTGAACAGTTTACAAACACATGATACGCATTAAACATTTCTAGACAGTTTTACAGATATTTTATTTTTTTAAAATAATGTTTCTGCGTGTTCTGTCAACCTTCGGATTTTAATTAGTATCCTGCTATAGAAAGTCTTCCCTCAGTTTTCGTGACAGTTCTCTACGAGTTCTTTTGACTGGAAAGAATTACAAATTTTGTGAAAGTAATCTTCGATAAATATTAAGATGACAAGATTATAATAATTACTAATTTCGTTAAAGGGCCTTTGTTCTTTTATGCGTTTTGTAAATGATAAAATATCCATTGTAAATTCTGGTCAGAAGAAGAAATAAGTGACTAATCGATAATCAGAATTACTTTCGTTTTGATACAATGATGGAATAAATCTGAATTGGATAATTGGAGTTGAAACAAAGGTGAATCTAATCGAATCAGCTGGTAAGCATTATTCATCGGGCCGTAGTATTTTCGTTCCAAGGTACTCCCTCTAAGAGGAGCTAGACTCGTCAGGTGTCAGAGATTCCAGATATTTACATGAAGTAGTCTTTAAAGTTCACTAGGCCTGCCAGGTGTAAAAAATTCCCGGGCGTATAGATGTAAATTGATTTACATAAATTATCATTTCTTATTAGTGAAATAACCATTGATATTCTGTATAACTAAGAATCTCATCATTGTTTTGGTTATTCGAACTAGTTTTCTTTTTAGAGCCAAAATACTCTTTTTTGATTTTGTGAACCAGATAATAGTCATTTATTCATAACTATATATCTATTACTTGACTTCATTTAATTATTTTTTGGATAGAACTAATTTGTGCTATTTTACGACTCTCGCCACACTACTACCTCTTTTACACATTTTCGTCATTCTATAGTGAAAAATAAATATTTTTTTATGGAATGCAATATCTTTAATCGCTATGTCTTGCTTACACAATTACTAGAAATTGACCATATATTATAATTATAATAAAATATTATGATCTGTATGGTCGATTTTGACGTCAAACGTTCTCATTGGCGGACAGTTTGAGTTTCGTTATTTAGTCGCGAATTTTAAAACAAAATATTCCTTTTAAATTCATTCATTAAATAATACAATTTTCACCAAATTTATTTCAATTAAATGTCACTAATCATTATCTTTAATCTAAAGACCAAAGCATACAATCAAACATTTTTTAACAGATATTGCAAATACCTTATTTTGTAGACGTCGAAATATGCGTAAAGTCCTTACCAGTTGCGGATTTAATGACTTGGTGAATACAAAAATTAAAAAACAATAAAAATATAACCACTTTTTTCGTGTAAATTACATTTTATAATCAAAAACCTTGATTATTTTCGAATAGTACAGGCATCATCATGTATTAAATTTTTAAAACCGATAATTTCCAATAAAAAGATCGGGAAAAGTATTTTTTGTTTCTCGGAAATTATCCCACAAAATAAAAATTAAATTTATTTTTAAATATTTTTTCTGTATAACGTATGTTATTTTTCTATATAACGTCTCTTATTAGACTATGACTTCCATTACCTATGCCAAATATTTTCTATATGAAATGGTATCGTAAGAAAATATCTGCTTAACCCCCATAAATATACTATTAATCCAATTTTGTTTGATGACGTTGAAAACAAACCTATTTTTAAAAACGTAATATTTTGATATAAATTTTCCATTAAGCTAAGCTTTTTTCCTCTAGCCGTGATAGATCTTATCCATAAAAATAGATACTCAACAGATGCGTTTGATATTGACTCCTGATGAGAAAAAAAGTATATAAATAAACAAGTGCTGGCGAAGGTTGTTCAACGCGCCAGTAAAAAAATCTCTGCTTTGGCTTTCAACCAGATGTTTACTTTAAATTTTTTCACCCTTACTCTATTAGATAGCTGTTTATGATTTTGTTCCATATTGTGCGAGTATAATGGGACAGTTGGCTATGAGAATGTCGGTCAGACTTGAGGTTAGTTAGTGTAATACTCGTAAATCAGTATCGAGTGTTTGCAATATTTTCATAAAAATAAATCAACATTCCTAATAACGAGATTGGCCGAAAGCTTTGAATTATTTTAATTAACAAACGTTACCAGTTGAATATTTAGACATTATATTATATTTAAAAATTAACTTCTATCTACTTTTAAACCTAAATAAATATATCTACGCTCTGCATATCGGGATGCCAACTATGGGGAAAAAATCTGGCAGAAAAAATGAACTTAAACTAGATATGTTGATGCTACTTCTATTATTGAGGAATAAATCGAGTCTAACTCAAAAAAAGTATTAAGTCCAAATATAACTCACACTACGAGCGTTCCGCGATTGCTTATGGTTGTTATATTTCTTTTTAATAAATATATCTACACTCTGCATATAGGGATGCCAACTATGGGGAAACAAATCTGGCAGAAAAAATGAACTTAAACTAGATATGTTGATGCTACTTCTATTATTGAGGAATAAATCGAGTCTAACTCAAAAAAAGTATTAAGTACAAATATAACTCACACTACGAGCGTTCCGCGATTGCTTATGATTTTTATAAACATTTAATGGTGCATGACATTTCTATTAAACTATTGGCAAAATTTAGAATATAAATATATTGCCTAGGTTTTGATGACTATAAATCTGTGTAAAACTATAGGTTTTGATGACTGTATAAATCACAAAAAAATACGCTTTAAAGGGGCATATATTTTTGCTACGTTAACGAGAAGGCTTGAAATATTTACAGTAATATAAGACCATTGGCCTCATACGATTTTAATCAATTTGATATCTAAAGCCCTTTCTGAGACAGAAAACTTTAGGAAACAGTCGGAAGGACGAACGAACAGACAAAAAAGTGATATTATAAGATCATTTCTTCAGACATTTTTCGTTTTTGAAGGATAGAAACCTATATATTTGTCAAGCTTATAAGAACTCGGGCCTCGGCGATCCTTACATATTCGGCATTTACAATCATTTAACAGTGCAAAGCATCTTTAATAAGTATATCTGTAATTACTATAATATTACAATGATGTGATATATTTATATGCATATTTTCACTACACGTCTGAAAATATATAAAAAAAAGTAATTTTTTCGTGTAGGGAAGTGATAAAAAATATCACTTTGGCTGCCCACCGTGAAAGTCTCTTTGGCTTCTTCGTTCTTACTTTTCAAGTTATTTGAGTTTGACCATCTAATGAATAGTATGGATCTTCTATCTTACATCTTTAATTTTTCTCTTTTTCAGGAAATATCCATTATTACAAGGAATTGAATGACACTAAGTATTGTATTTAAGTGCCATTTTATTTGGTATATATATATATATATATATATATATATCAAAATGGAAAAAACAAAATTTAAATAAACATAAAATAATTCAGCATTCAGTCTAGATGAATCTTGTTGATAATTCCCGGGAAAATAAAAATGTCGCGATAGGTCTCCTATTCGGTAAATCCCAGCGGTCCAGGATATTGCTAAGGACGACTATTTACCGACAAAGTATGTACTATGTACTCATTTCTGGAGAATAATTCGTTTGTTTTTGTTAAAAATAGAATACTCGAAAAATTTATCGTCGAAGGCCCAAATAAAGAGTTTTAACAACGCCTTGTCGGCGACCATTCTTTTCAATAACGGCTCCTTTTATCCTTTTCATTTTTTTTAAATTTTAAATGAACTTATCCCCATTTATAGTACCACGCTATTGTTTCCTCAACCTTTTGTCCGATGCTAACTGCATAAGTTATTCTAATTGTGACTCGAAAAATATTTACCTTATAGATATATTCACTATTTTTATCCCTGCACATCTGTTTCTGCATTCGTTTTTTACAAGTTTGTCGATAAATTATGAATTGCCGGTGCTATATAATTAAAGAGTATATAATACAACTGTGCAAAATATACACGATACAATTCGTCTAACATAAGAACAAATTTACAATGAGGTACTTCCCCTTTAACTATAAGTGAGTGTAAAATAGATATTATTGTGAGAGAATAGTTTAAAATATCAATATCGTTGCAAAATGAAATGCTGTAACTCAATTAGACTGTCAAGTATAAATTTTATATTCATTTACTTTTATATAATTATTTAAGTCAGAGAAACATTAAAGTTGGAAAGCGATACAAAAATTTATACTCAGAGAAAATATAGAGACATAAGTTATAAAATATTCTCTAGAGATTAAAAGTCTTTGAAAAATTTTACTCTTTTAATGGAAGAGTTGTTGAAAACTCCGTTTTATAAGATTTTTTAAAAAAATATGGTCTAATGAATTAACTCAGGAAAGAAAAAAAAATTAATAGAATAACATGGTAGTGCATATTGTATATACTAATATCGCAACAATATATGTTAATACCTCGTATATTTTCAATCCGCAAATTAAAAAACAAAATTAAACCGTTCAACAGAAATCTGTCATAATGAGAAAAAATCGATAACTCTGTTAAAATTTCGTAATAATTACTCATGTTTATTAAAGGGTTTCGTAGTGTTCGTATAAAGTTTCAGAGTAAAACGCGCAGGGTTAATTCACACTGAATCATTTTTCTCTGCTTTTCAGCCTTCAAAATATTGAATTAGTTTTAATAAAAACTTTAATAATGTTTTTCACATTTTCTTTTTTGTAAGTTTTACCTCCAGACCATGCAAAGACCTATCAAACCATGCAAAGATGAAACGTTTGGCCTAGTGTCTGAAAAAAGTCAGACAACAAATATCCGAAGGTCTCGCTTTCGTAGAATATAGAAACAACGAATAAAGACGTGCAACATTTTTTGCCTAAAAATATTTTTAATTTAAAATATACGCTTACTGATAAATATAGGCGACATCTAGAAAGCTTTGATTGATGTTTTGTTATGCGATACAAACACTGTCAAGAACATTTAGCTAATGAAAAATATTCACCATCTAAATTTATTTTCAAAGGACTTTAAGTAAACTTTTTTCGTTGTTTCTGTATTTCTGTACATATAATTAAATAAAATAATTTCCAATATAAAAATAAAATTTACCTTAAAGCAAATTTCCTCATCCTGTTAGAGATATCAATTATTTCAAAATTGAAAATAATGATCAGAATTTAATTTCACGGCTTTTACTTAGCAGACTGAAAAAAAATTTTAGAAATCTATCGGAGCTCATGATCGGTATTCATCACATTAAAAAAACAATCCCCACTGTATCTATACGTACGTATGTACGTCCTCACTAAGCACTGAACGAATTTTGTTCCGGTCTTCAATAGATTCAAGAAAAAGAGATGAATGTATAAATTACCAATATTTTGTGAAAATTACTCAACCTGCGACAATGCACGTCCATGAAGTCGGAAATAAAGCATTAGTTGGATAGGTAACTTCGCATGCGCCGCTTAAATCGTTAAACATATTGAGAAATAATGATCATCTTATTCTTTAAAAAGAAACATTACATTTTAACTAAATTTTCTAAAGCTAATTATGCAAAAGTGTATCAATTATTTTCAAATTAAATTTAAAATCACCTTCTTCAACTTAGGCAGATAAAATGTTTCTTTGGGCCGTAGTTTTCTAACGAATAGTTTCACAGTTAGGGCGGCGTTTTTGTGTAAACACAATTGCTCGAGAGAGCTTTCATACATTGACGTTGGACGTATCAATACGTAAAATTCTTTAATTATACGTACAAAATCTGAGGGGGCAATAGTTTTCAAATAAATTAAATGCAAGTAAACAAATATTAAATGTACCCTTATCGTAAGTGCATGATATCATGTAGTACTTTATGAAAATTAAATGTGAAAATTACACTAGAATATAAAAACTAAAAAAATCACCAAATTGCTCGTTCTCGAACAATTTCTTATTTTCCATTCAAATTTAAGAGCTTCTCCGTAATCCTCAGCAGCGATACGACTCAACGCTCAGTATCATCTACTGGCCATGAACTTTATTCGCGGTCTCTCTTTTTGCGCGTCGAGATGACTTGCGGCAAATTACAAAAGTAATTGTAACGTCCATGGAAGCCGGCTTGATGAAAACCCACTAGAGGTTTAATCAAATTAAATAAATCTCTATTTATTAATATGTAAAGATATGTATGCCCTCTGTATCTGCCAATGACGCGGAAATAACATTCAAGGCGCAGAATGTAAATAAATTGAAGTTCAAAACAATTCGCCTGACTGATGTTGAGTAACACGTCATTTATGATTTAACCCATGCGTCGCCATTATTGGTTCGAACTGACTAATGTGTTTATGAAATATTGCAATATGTCCTTAAATACAATTAAACCGTCTCTGGTATATAGCTTATCAGGAACACATCTGCTATAACCGCGCTGCCCAACCGGTAAACACTTCATGATAATGAAGTATACTTAAATAGATCCACCTGCGTAATATAAAAAATTTATACAATGCAAATGGATCTGATTATTCTACATAATCAAGTCATATTATGAAACTGAACTATAAATATTTGGGTAGTAACAGTAAAATAGTAAAAATTCCATTATATCATATCTGGTATATATTGTCCAGTAAATTAAGGATTCCTGTAAATGTTTATAGCTTTAACTAGCATATATTTATAAATATATATATATATACATATATATATATATATATATATATATATATATATATGTATATATATATATATATATATATATGTATATATATATGTATGTATATATATATATATGTATATATATATATATATATATATATATATATACATAAATGATTCAATCCAGAAGATAGTAACGAGAACCTATTTAAAATAGTGGCTATTTCGAAAATCGTAAATAAAGTGTAAATCATAGAAGAAAAAAAGGCAATTTCAAATAAACTGTGTTTGAGTACAGGCGAAGTCATCATCACTAAACTCAAATTCGTAAAAGTCTGTATAAAGAAAGTTTTGTTGGGTACACATAAAAATGAGAAAAAGTACTATACAAAGAATGAGAATATATTGATGAGAAAATAAACCAGACTTATTTATCTTACGTAGATGTTACAATTGAAATTGGAATGTGTCTCTATGTAAAACATAAAATTTGTTGATAAATATTCAACTAATTAAAAAACTGAATTATCTACACCTATCCTGTTCCTAACTATAAGTACATATTCGTAGGAATGCATTTAATAATGCGTTCAATAGCATTGAAAACAAATTTTAGGATGTGTATCCTCGCACTAAATAGATAAAATAAAATTTTATTTTGTCCTGTCACGTTTTCATTTTTTCAGGTCTCATGTCCATTATAAATTTAAGTAAACGAATGAGGATACTGATCAGATGTTTTACGTTTTAAAGATCGATTAAACTATTTCAATATCTTCTCCGCCGTTAGAATGTATGTATACTCCTACAAAACCAGGACTAGAAAGTTAAGAGTCAGAATGCACTCGATGTTAAGGAAATTAAGTGAATATTGCATAAGACCTTTTAGCAATTATAGAGTTTTGACCAGTTTCAATAAATGACTATAAAATGTGGAGTAGTCATATATATACCAAACGTAAATATTAAACAAATTATAAGCATCAATCCATTAAACAGTAGAATAAATCATTATGTAAGTAGCATACGGTCATTCAGAAAAAATAACTAAATGCGGAAGACCATTAAATCGAAATATCTTATCAATCATTCGAACATGTTAGTTTTGCTGATGCAAGAAAATAAATAGGAAAGTACGGATCGAAATGCAACGCCAATTTTAAGAGTCGAACGACGCCCACGCTTAGACTATATATAAATATATTTCTCTCTCTTTATATAATATTTATTCTCTCATTATCTCCATGAAATATGAAATAAAGTACAATTTCTTACCCTCTCATCCTAATAAATCATTGCGAATACCAATTTTGCCAGAATAATATCAGAAAACATAACCAATTTCAAGCGATGTATGAAAAAATATGACTTCATCTAAATAAACGGGAAATGGACTCTACTATAACCGACTTCAAAAAAGGAGGAAGTTCTCCATTAGTCGGAATTTTTTTTTGTATGTTTAGGGATAATTCTTTACAGAGTGGGCTGATCTTGACGATTTTATTATTTGGAAAAAGATGCTATAAATGTGGGCCCATATAAATATGATGATGATGCCCAAAAATGAATGGTGGAACTCCTTAATGGATGGTAGTAAATCAATTATGATTCAAGATATTTGCTTTAGGTATTTGTTATTTTGCAAAATAACCATACCACATACTAGGTTAAGGTCTGATGATAAGTTCTGAATATGTACAATAGAACTCCTTAACGGATATTAGTAAATAGACCGTGATTAAAGATACTAGTAGTTACTACTTTGTAAATGAATTACATTGTCGACGAGGTCAGGGTCGGATGATAAGTACTGGAGATGAATAATGGAACTCCTTAACGGATGGTACTAAATTAAAAGTGATTCAGGATATTTGCTACTGATAGTTGTTACTTTGCAAAATAACTACACTATTGATCATGTTAGAGTCTAAGGATGGGTTCCGGAGATGAGCAATTCAACACATGTACTACTGGTAATTTTTACTGTTGATGTATTTAAATTGGTCGAAAGTGCTGGCACCGACTTCAAAAATAAGTAACTTGCTTATTAATTCCAAATAAGTAGGTACTTACTTTGAGTTAATTATGTTTTAATTTTTAGCAACCACTTTTTTGAAGTTTATTTTTTAAAACATATTTTATTTTAGAATTTTTGGTAATTAATTATTAATATTAATCATTACAATTATATTATTTGTTAGAATATTGAATAATTATTAAAAGTCATGGGCAAAAGCGAGGATACATATAATTTCCTCTTTGTCGAAAGTTAATTATCAACAACCCATAGAAATTAAACGATAGTAGTAGCCGCTAATGGTTTTTAATTAATAAGGTAATTAGCTGTTGAGGATTTTACAAATTTAAAACTACCACTTGAGGAACTCTGTTCTCCATATTTGAAATAAATATCTTGAATTACGTTTGCTTCACTACCATCCGATGAAGAATTTCATTGAACATCTTCAGAATGCATCATCAGTTTCGGGCGTGATCGATAGCTATACTATTTTGCAAACAACAACTACCAGTGGCAAATATTTTCAACCACGTTTAATGTACTACCATCCGTTAGGGAGTTCCATTGTTCATCTCCAGAACTCATCATCGGACCCTGACCTGGTTGACGGTGTGGTTGTTTCACAAAGTAACAGCTACTGGTAGCAAACATTTTTATCATAGTTGATTTACTAATATCCGTTAAAGCGTTCCATTGTTAATATTTAGAACCTATCATCAAACTCTGACATGCCAACTGGTGTAGTTATTTTGCAAAACAACAACTAACCGTAGCAAATATTTTGAATCAAAGTTGATTTACTACCTTGCTTAAGGAATTCGTTCGTTTCCAAACTGCATCATTAGATCAGCATCATATTTATATAAGATCACACATATATCACCCTCTTTCATTTAAAATAAGAATTATCAAAATCGGCCCACTCGATAAATCATTAACGCTGAACATACATAAAAAAAGATTCCGACGAATTGAGAAAATCCTCCTTTCTTGAAGTTGATTTAATATAAAATATTGTTCATATAAAATGACATTTATGAATTTATTTAGCAAGAACTCAAGGGATTAAAAAGAAAGTAGCCAGTACGTAAATGACAGAAATAAAGATTTCTGTATTTATTTACACAAAATTACGTTTACTCAGTTTTTTCATTATAAAATATTCGAAATAAAAAAAATTATTCTTCTATATTTTAGTAGGATATCTACTCATTTAATTATTTCAATAGTTACAATTAAATTTACTTGTCTCTGCTTCAGGCGTATTTTTTTTCTTATATGCGTAAAATTTTCGTTTTTTATACTTTATGCCAGTAATCCATTAATTCATAGAAAAGGGAAAAGACATCAAGAATCTCACGTAAATTTACGGACAATAGTAAAAAAATAAATGTGTCTTTTCAAACCTTACCCACCTTAAGATGAAATATAATTTTTGACAGAATAAAAATTATTATGTCTCTTCCGGGGTTTCTAATAATCTCAAGAGCGGCGATATTTTTAAAAGTAGTATGATAAAAATATTTTTTTAGTTATAACAGTAACCCGAAAAAAATTATTGACACTATCTATTTTCATATGTTCATGAAATGCAGGGGCTGAGTTAGTTCTATTTTTTTTTGAAATGTAGCAAAATTGTGTGTTTATATCCATGAACACTGGTTAAGTTTGTCTCAACGTGAAACAATTAAATATTCCTATATTTTTTTAAACAATTTTTGGTATTATATATTTCTATTTTTATATTCAGTAGTTGTTTCAAATTAATAAACAAATTCGATAAAGGTTTATTCACCTACATGGGCCGACCGACCTTGATTATATAAGCGATAAACGAAAAGAAGGTCGCACAACCCAGCGAAATCAGTGACTTTTATGTCTCTATTTATTCCACTAAACAGTCAGCTTTCGACAGAAGCTTTTAGTTCAGCAAAACCAACTGCCCTTTAGGTATCAATATAAATCTGTCCCTAAATTAATTACGATACGTTACAATGTATACCGTCGTCTTTATCAATTTCAGTATTATTTATTTATTTATGTGTACCTTCAATAACTAAGGAAATAATCTTTTGAAAAATCGGAGAAAGTAACGGTTTCATTGTAAAAACATTAATTAAATTTACTAATTGTGGTTCTATAAGTACTAGTTCTATAAGTACAAGATTTGTGATTCTATCCGTACAAGGATACACCGATAAATGTTAATTATAACATTTATCAATGAATTCTTTTTTTTGTTTATTTTCAGGAAGATCAAAGTTATTTTAAATATTGAGTAGTCTTAATGAACATATCTGTTGACAATAATCCTGCTTTATAAAAAAAGTTGAGGAGAACCTTTATATAACTACAAAAGATTTCAATTTTGAATTGTAAGAATATCTTTTGCTAATTTTTAGCAAAACGAATCTTTTTTTAATTGGTTCTAACCTAGAACTTGGAAATATTTATTGAACTACGGAAATTATTCCAATTTTAAGCATAGATATTTTTCACACATCTGTATTGTTTACTGTAGACTTTAGTATTGGCTATTTTATTTCATATCCTAGAGCGTTCAACTTACTTCGACTTTTCTTTAGGAACTATGTTGTTCATCTAGTTCGTTTGTTGAACTACGATGATTGTCATTCAATGAGCCTCCTTCTATACTGATCACCATTGTTTCTAATTAGCAATTGTCTATAAAGAATGAAGTTTAATCTTTGATAATATTGTAATATAACTAATAATATAATATGGAAATTGAGAAACTATATAAATTTAAAACATACTAAACGTGAACACCTTCCAACAAATTTTCGCACAACTCCGATCTGCGAATGCATTGAAGGCAAAAAGGCCGATTACTGTAACAAAAACTTCTTTTTTCTATAGACATACAAAAATAAGACGAGTGTGAATTGAAATTAAGCCTTGTCGCATAGCCTTTCGTTTCAACACTACATGCAATTTGATAAAATATTTTACTATTTACAACAAAAGTAGTCAATGGACCAAAATTGAGCGAATGAGCAATTGAACAATACAAAGGGCTATCGGATATATAGTGAACTAACAGAATTGAAATATGCGACTAACTACAAGTTATAGTTCGTTTCTCGGAACGTTCCTTCGCCATTATCAAACTCTACAAGACTAAACGATAGTACTGATTTAAATGAAATATTTTAAAGATAGTATAATTTCCCACAAATAAATTTCTTTAGCATATAATTTCCCAGTTTCTTCCAATTAAATCGATATTTTAGGGCGAAATGTTGGAAATTGGTAACAGAGAGGGTGATTGGTGGTTTGAGTTCGTTTTAGTTATCTTAACGGATTCTTTGCTTACAGTTGGTAGTCAAAGTCGTATGATAGAGGCATAAGTCTATGTTAGGAACCCAACAATGGTAAGGACTTAACCCGTTAAGTATGAGTTCGTTCGACCTGTCTTAACATGACCAAGAAAATAATAAAAGAGTTAAGTACTCACGCATACGTACAAAGGCATGACGTATCGACTACGGTGAAGTCAAAAGGGAGCATTGTTATTAAGATGTTTATGTGTATATATATATATATATATATACACATAAACATGTAGGTATGCATGTGTATGTACATATATTCATATAGGTGTTTACGTAGCTATACATGAGTGTATTCATGTTAACTGAACACAGCAAATGCAAGTTTCAAGTTCAATAAATGAGACATTATTCAATTTTTCACGACTTCCCAAAATTGTCGGTAAAATAGGGTTTTAAATTGTTGTTTCAAAAGTTATTTCATTTTATACTTTTCAATGAGTTTTTTATTAAGTGGCTATTAGAAGTCAGTTCAGTTATTGGGTAAAAATTTTTTTATACTATTGACATGATCCACGTTATTAGTTTACATAAACGATGCCAAAATTAAGGCCCTAACATTAATTTTAAAAGTTTTCAACACATAGACTTGTATACAAGATATAACATTTTTAAAGAGGATACTGGATAGCCATTAGGACCATAAACCATGTTGACGTATTTAAAGATACCAAAAAAGCCAATTATTACTTATATAGCCATGTTATTTTTCAACATACATGCCGGAGAAAAAACTACTTTATTCTATAAGTACATTCATAAGAGATCGAGCTGTATTCTCGATTAAATAGCATTTAATAATTAATTTTATTTCGCTTCATTTAGGCCAATATTTTTATATTTATTAAATATGTGTAAATATTCTTCAATATTATTTTATTAATACTTTTTTATAGCATAATATAAAAGAGGTAAGTAAATTATAAAAAAATTATGAACGACCTAAGTGAATCAAAACAAAAAAGATGCATTAAGTTACAAATATATTTTTGGGTTTTTAATACGGCCGCTTATTAAAACAAATCTCCTGTTTAAATATATTATAATAATAATTAAAGAAAATATAGGCTTTCGAAAATATACGTTTTTAAAATTCCATACAAATTTCGATTTATTTAAAAACGGTTCAACCGTATTCAGTAGCGATTCAATGTTCCGTGGAAATAAAAAAATGAGATCAAATGGTTTCGGCCTTTCTTAAATTAAATGTAAATACGAAGCAATGTCAAACTACCCCTCCTCAAAGGGGATTAAAATCCTAGTCATTCAAATTGTCGTTAGGCGCAATTATTTTGAATGTGCCTAGAACTTTATCATTCTGATTTTCGGCGTCTTCCGCAATTACGTACTTGGGAGAACATTAGGCTACTTCTTGTGTACTTATCATTTTCATTATCCATAGGTTTTGAACATAATATTTATTACAAGATAGTGATTAAAATTTATAATTCGGCGTGACCACAGACATGACTTCATGAAACAATTGTAATGGAAATATGATGTGAATAATCCGAGCAAAACTACTTAAAAATACAGATAAATTGGAAAGCGATTCATATTTGAAATATGTATTTAAAATAGTTAAGGTAAATCGTTCCTTGTAATGAAATAACTACACTCAAATAAAAGAATACATACAGGATTTGGAACATCGTTATATATACATCTTCGCAAATATGAATGTGTCTATCATGATTGATAATTGTCATGGTTAAAATGAATTATATGTCTGAAATGACTAAATTTATTTCATCTTCAATGCTAAATAAATCTTAACTCTATCTCATATGTAACATTATATATTACAATTTTCCGTATTACTTACTGCATAAATATCCTTCGGAAAAAAATTGGTATAAACTAGAAATCCCTTTGTTTTAGACGCCCTCGTTCGTTACGACGTATTTAACAATATTTAGGCTCAAAAATACATTCAAGAAAGCCATCAAAAACAAACCCACTAAACGTAACGACAGTTTTGAATATGGTGGGTCTTATAATATGTATCACTAATTAATTTACAAATAAATGTGATAGCGGTGCATAGTACCCGCATTCGGTACCTGAGTAGACCACAGGTCGTAAAGTTGTTCGTTATCTCGCAAAATCAATAAATTAAAAAATAAATTAAAAAAAAAAAAAAATATTTGGCAATTTTCTGCACATTTCTTAGCATTACATAATATTATTCGTACATTCGAATATTTTATTTATCGTTTATTTATTTGTAGTCATCGCTTATTTGCTTTATATTTTCATCGATTAATTTTTACTATAGTTAATGTTTATTTTGTTTGCATCGATTAGATGTTTGTCGTTAAACCAATGTCTTGCTAAATCATAAAAATCTTAGCAATAAACTTTTCGAAACATTTTGACAACTTATACTTTTATAGGCGTGATGTACCTTTTTTATGCCAACGTATCGAATCCTATTTAGATTCCAGTTTCAAATAATGAACTCAAGTTTTATCTTCAGTCACAGATCATTTTAAAATGAGAGTGGAATTGTCAACACATTTTTGAAACTGTGGTAGTTTCAAAAGTGTATTGACAATTGAATTTTCTGTTACTTCTGAGGCAGCGTTAGCGTTCTCGAAACCCTCCCTACACTGGTTTTAAACATGCCCACATAATCGCGTAGGATCTCTAAAACAATGGCGTTTGATACTCCTGAAAATGGAAAAGTTGTTTCTTCTTTATATAACATCTTTCAACACTAATCTTTTTACTTTTTCAACCATATTTAATGTCGTTGCCTCAACTAATTGTTTTAGGTGGAGCCATCTTCAATACAATCTTTGCCATTCAATTTTCCAGCGACCTTTAAATTATGGTTTTACTCAATCATTGAACACAGTAAATTACTTTTTTATTATAATTCGAGCAGTTTTTCCTTACTTGGCAAGTAACAAGGCACGATATAGTCCTAATTTTTTTCCGAGTTGACTCGTTTATAGTGTGGTATCTCGTAAATACATTATCGTCTTGGGGCTGACACTTGTCATGTGTAACTCTCATTACTCTTTAATACCATATAAAGAGAAAAAGAGGGCATAACTATCCTAACTAATTTACTCTAACTTACTGAAAACTATCTCAACTCACTAAAGTTATGATAAAACAATTATATCTTAATAACATTAAGGTAATTAGCTTAAAAGTTTCCTTTAATATTAATACTGTTAACAAGTGATATTAGTAGTACTTCAGAGTAATATATATTTTCAGCAAATCATTTTTTTGCCTTACTTGACACGGTTAGAATAATACGGGAAATATAAAGGTAATCGTCATCTTTTTCCTTCCAAAATAATTACGCATAATATGGATAAGATGCTTTCCGACATGCGTGACGGCCGCGGGATTTTTTTTAACTAAACCAAGGTCAGACCAGACTTTATAAGATCAAGGCTAAAACGATTTATGGAAAAACATTGCTAACATCATAACCAATAAGGTCTTGATCTTAATTATGCTTTTTGTAGCCGGTGGAAGAAGTTTTCCTTACTGTAATTTTTCTCTGGTATTGCTATAAAAAGAAAGTTTCTATAAGGAATGAAATTTTAAAGGAAATCTAGAAAATGTTTTCTTTCAAATTTGTTTTTTTTTGTCAGTATATAGCAAGTGTTTTCTTTGCATCCATGGTTTAAAGAGACGCTTTTTATATCATTTTAGTAAAATATTTAAAGGAAAAAGAAATAATTTCCCTAGGCTCTGCCGACTTTAGGCCTTTATCAGGAATAACAAGAAAATAAAATAAATTTCACTACTAATTTTTGATATTATACTGTGTTTTACAGTAACATGAATATTGTAATGTTTGTAGCTATTAAATGATTTACAATAGTTACATAAATAATAAAATGAACAAAAGAAATGTTAGAAGGCATTCATATATTTACATTTATGACTGCCTACCATTGTATGTTGTATTCATAACACTAAGCGATTCATTGTAAAAATATCGAATGTCACCAAAAGTTATGTTTTTGTGTAAAATAAACGGTGAACTTTGACATTCAGATATCAATTTAGACGACTGAATGATAGATTAGGATTGCACAATATTTACCAACATGACATCCAGATACTATCAATTTTTTATAGTTTCATGCAGCTTTCGCTTTCCATTTCTTATATTTCACCCTAAAAACCGCAATGTCGAATTGACTGAAACAAAAATGTCTAATTAAAATTGCTGTTATCCTGTTCTATAAAATATGTAACGATGGTCAATCAGGAATGTACTGAATGAAAGTACTCTCTTAACCAAATAAGAAATTAATAATTGGTATATTTATCCGAGAAAACTTTCTAATGGAAAAAAACGACTTTTATTTGTGTCACGTTTTCGTCATAAATAAGCTCCATGACGTCAAGGTGGGACACGTAAACAATTAAATTAGATTAAATTGGAGATTTTATCTGATTAAGCATTGTAATAATTTTAAATTATTTTTTATATTTTTTACATATTAATTTATTTGGCAAAGAGTAACTATTTCATTTACCAGAAGACTTTGTTATGATATTTTTTTTGTTATGTTGTTTAAGATAATTTCTATCTATGACAAGAGATGGCATGTAATTTATTTAATTTATTTTTAAATATGATGTTCAATATTAATGTTTGATTATTACCTTTAAAAATATGAAGCTATTTGTATTTTCTCGAATAAACGGAATTTTATTCCATTTTAGTTTAAAATTAGTGAATTCTTTCGTTGTTCTGTCATCGTAATAATTTTGTTTTATTTTTGAACAAATTACAAATGCGCTTTATATCTGAAATTTCTGGACGTTTTCAAATATTATTTATTTTTATGTGATTTTAGTTCAGTTGATTTCTGTAAATTCTCGAAATAGTTTTCTGCGATTTTTTTTGACCGGAAAAAATTAAAAATTTTGTGAGTGTTCTTAAATTCTGCTTAAATTCTCTGAGAAAATTAAAAATTTTACAAAAAGGCTTTTGTTCATTTATGTGTTTTGTAGACGAGCAAATATCCAAAGTAAATTCTGGTTCGAAGAAGAAATAATTGACTAATCGATGATCAGAATAATTTTGAATTGGGTGATTGGAGTTGAAACAAATAGGAATCTAATCGAATAGCTGGTAAGCATTATTCATTGAGCGGGATTATCGTTGTTCCAAGATACTCCGTCTATGTAGATCAAGATTTACTAGGCGTCAGACGTTCCAGTTCTTTGCTTGAAGGGGTCTTCAGGGTTCACCAGGTCTGCCAGATGTCGGACGTTCTCAAGGTACTATATGAAAATTAATTTACTTAAATGATGGTGATGATTTTTTTTAGTGAAATATTTATTGATATGCAGACATATTTTGTATAAATAAGAACCTCGTCATTGTTTTGATTATTCGAACTGGTTTTATTTTTAGTCAATGATTGGACCCAAAACATTATTTTTTGGTCTTGCAAATCAGGTATTTAAAACTACATACATATTATTTGATTTAATTAAAATTTCTTTTTTTTGGTTAAAACTAATTTGTCCAAGTGGATTTAGTGTTAACGCCTCGCCACACCACTATTTCTTTTACACACTCCCGTCATTCTATAGGGAAAGATAAATATTGTTATTGGTACTCAATTAACTGAATCGCGCTATCAATTATTAGAAATTTACCATATATTAGTACGTTGTGATCTGTGTGGTTGCTTTAAACGTCACACGTTCTCATTCGTGGACAATTTGTGTTTCGCTATTTAGCTACGAATTTTAAAAAGAAATAATAATACTTTTGATTTCAATCATTAATTTATAATATTTGCACCAAATTAATTTCAATTAAATCTTGTTAATCCGTGTCCTTAACTTAAAAATCATGATATACATTCAAATATTTTTTATAAATGTTGCAAATACCTTATTGTGTGGACGTCGAAATATATATAAAGCCCTTACCAGTTGCTTATCAGGATTTAATGTTTTAATAACTTTATAAATATAAAAGTTACAAAAAAATTTAAATATAAAATATTTTCCGTGTAAATTAAATTTTCTAACCAAAAACCCTAATTATTTTCTCTGACTGATAATTTGAAAGACAGTAAGAGAATATACCAATTTCTTAGATTTTTGAGAATTTTCTTAAAGAAAAATAAATTATATATTTATGAACTCGCAGTACAATAACGCCTGGTTAATATTCCATAATATGATGAATTGCATTTTTAGCTCATCGCAAAATTATTCCACAAAATGAAAATAAAATGTTTCCTGTGTAACGTCTATAATTAGACTATAACTTCCATTACCTTTTCCAAATATTTTCTATGTCAAATGGTATCCAAGGAAAATATTTGTGTAAACTCTATAAATATACTTTTAAGCCAGTTTTGGTGGTGAAAATAAAATATAAACCTGTTTTTAAAAACGTAATATTTTGCTATAAATTTTCAATTAAGCTAAACTTTTCTCCTTTAGCCGTGATAGATCTTATCCACGAAAACAGATGTCCAACAGATACGTTTAATATTGACTGCTGACAAGAAAAAAATGTACATAAGTAAACAAGTACTGGCAAAGATTATTTAATGCGCCTATAAAAAATCTCTGCTTTGGCTTTCAACCAGATGTTTACTTTAATTTTTTTCATCTTTATTCAATTTGGTAGTTGTTTATGACCCTATTCCGTATTGTGCGAGTATAATGAGCCAGTTGGTTATGAGAATAAACGTTAGACTTGAGGTCAGACTTGAGGTGAGTTAGTGTAATACTCGTAAATCAGTATTGAGTACTCAACATTTTCTGTTATAGTAATTCAACATTTCTAATAACGAGATTGGACAGAAGCTTTTGAATTATTATCAATAACAAACGTTCTCAGCTTAATGTTTAGACATTTTATTATACTTAACAAGTTAACTTGTGCCAATATTTAAACCTAAATAAACGTATTTACGCTCTGCATATAGGGACGCAAACTCATGGGTAAACTAAACCTGGGAGAAAAAAGAACTTAAACCAGATATATGTTGAGGTTATTTTTAATATTGAGTAATAAATCAAGCACAACTCAAAAAAAGTGTCAAGTAGAAGCAAAAGTCGCACTACGAGGTTTCACGATATTTCCATTAAACTATCGACAAAATCTTATTTTTTAGAACATAAATATATTACCTACTATGTCTTCCACAGGCGTATATTTAAAGAGACCTATCATTATACCGGCTAGACCAGTCAAGAAATATATTTGAATGTTAGGACGACCGGAAGTATCCTATACATTTTGGATGACGATATAAGACCAAAAGATATTGATCAGTTTAATATCTAAAGCCGTTAATGAGAAAGAAGGCTTTGGTAGATAGACAAAAGGAGGGATGGACGACAAAGTGATATTAAAAGCCTTTCTTTATTTCCATTTTTTAAGAACGGGACCGCATAAACCTCTCAAGTACGATTAGAACTCGGACGACGGTGGGATCCGCACATATTTTGACACTATAAACATTTAACTGTACAAAGTACTTCTAATAATTGTATCTGTATGTAGTGTTATAATGATAGAATTTATTCATTTGCATATTTTTTAGTTTATATCCGTAGATATATAATTATTTTTGAGGTCCTTTTTACTAGTCCTTTCTCACTATAGATAATATTAACAATGTTTGTTCTAGTATTAAATTTGTCCCCACCCTTAAATGTCTCCACAAATATATTTGAATGTTATCTCTTGATATATGCGAGTTGATATGTATTATTATGCCAAATTTGAAGTCCATAATGTAAGCAGTTTTTGAGAAAAATGGTTGTTACAATCAAACAGACAGACACGAGAATGATTTTATAATGGTTCTGTTATTCCTTTCGAGATACGGAACCTTAAAAAGGAAGGCGAGTTACAACACACATGTTAAAAGTGAAACTTCTATATATCTGTTATGATTGTGAAAAGAAGGCATACAAATGTCATCGTATAATAAAAAGCAAAAAAAATTAATGATGAAATATAGATATCGACATAATGAAAAAAATTATGCGAATTGTCTCAATATTATTGAAATTTACCAAAATTGTATCAATGTAAGTTTTGATCCCTTTTCTGTCGAAAGATGATTGGCGTAAAATTTACTATTAGCGTAATAATAACTTTTACTTTACACCATTGTAAATACAGAAAGATGAGTATATGCTTTACAGTCGAAAGTGAGTATATGCTTTACTGTTTTACTGTCGAAAGATGATTAGAGCAAAATTTACAATTAGCGTAATAATAACTTTTACTTTACACCATTGTAAATACATAAAGATGAGTATATGCTTTACAAGGTGTGAGAATATAACAATAACTAAAATAAAGCTTATTTTACTGGCGATCTGACCTTGGCAGCATTTCCGTTACAGTTTTATTTCACAACACAAGAATTTATGATATTGTAGCAGAAGAATTTTTCCCTCTTTTTTCTATACTTTCCACTCACGATTTCAAAAATATTTCACTTAAAGTTATATAAACTACGAGCTGTGTCTGCGACTTTGTTCCTGTGGAATTCGGAATTAGAAAACTTTTCAGTAACTTTTTTGTTTTTCTTTATATTTTCTCTCGAAACTCTATGTACTTAAAGTTTACTAAAAACACTAAAGGATGGCATTCGAAAGTAGCGTAACCTAATATATCTCCGAGTTTATATTTACTAAGAATGCTAATAGATGGCGTTGGCAGTACCTTGTCGTAATATATTTATAGCAATAAAGCTGACTAAAAACGCCAATATATGGCATTGATACTACGAGTATCATAATATCCACCAAGATAGGACTTTCCTAAAAAATCTGTAAAATCCAGATAAAAAGTTTCCTATATATTGCTCGAAAATATATACTTCCTTTTAAAATTTTATAAATTAAAATATAAAATTAAAATATCTTATTAAATTTCATGATAAAATTTTATAAGATATCTTGCGTGATTAAAGAACAAATTAACATATAAACAGACAGACAAAAAATCCTAAAAATTGGTTGTCTGACTTTTATTGTCATTCTATGCCCTATAAAATTTACTAATTAAAAAATGTTCTATTTAAAAAACTCATTATTTTATAGTTTTATTCTATGTGTAGATTAATTTCTTTGCGTTATACGAGAATATGAATCAGATTTGAATAATAACCGTATATGTCCTTGAAATAATATTTTCCTATCCGTCTATTTGTAATAAAAAAAATCATGTTTTGGTGGTTTATCAGTTATGGACCATTAATTATTTGTCACTAATAGCATTATTCTGGTCAATCAAAATGTTCAAAAATTAAAAAAAAAATCAAAATGTTCAACAATATCCTGTTAACTTTTAACCTCCTTGTGTATGTGTAGCAACGCTAGTTTATTTTAAAAGCACTTGTATCATTTTTGCTGCCATATGTAAATGGTAATCACACTCTTTAGCACTTCTCAAAGTCGCTTAGTATCTTTATTTCTGACGATAGGTTTCTTAAAAGAATATACATTATTTATTCTGTTGCTATATTTCGTAGATCGTTTACCATCTTAACTTATAAAACCCAAAATGTATGTATATGTACATGGGTTTTTTTCTAATATGTATATCGGGAATGTATGTGTTTAAATGTGTATTTTGTATTCTTTATGGACTCCTAAAATTTATCAGTTACCTACCAACAAATCTTAAGGTAGCGAAATAAAAATGTTTAAGAGAAATATAAGTAATTCCATTTTTCTGCACTTTCTGCAAGTACGCAGCCACGGGCCAACCCATATAAATATATTTCCCCGGCGTACACAGCCACAGGTATATTATTCAATAACCATGAGTATATTAACAAGTAGAGTTTATTGATTCTATATTCCTCGTTTAACGAGTAAACTGAAATTCAATCCTTATTCGAATATGTCATTATTTTCTTGATCTTTCATCATTACTAGCTTACGTATTAAACTGACTTTTGGTAATATTGATACTTCAAATTCAAATCCTTTATTAATGAAAAATACGGCATAAATAAGTTTAATATTTTCAGCTAAAACTTTACTTCCTTACTATGTCAGAAAGAAAGGATATTTTAATGCTTGGAATAAATGAAATTTGGTTTCAAGAATAAACTTCTCCTAAACATTGTAATATTATTTTCTAAGATTTATTCCCGTACTCAATATGTGTTTTAAAAGCCACTTTTGAATAAGTATAATTACGTTTATTTATATCTATATTAGTAATTCCGAAAGCAAAATTATGGGAATAAATTAAGTGTCCATAGTAAATGAGAGCAGTACTATTTTACAGCCCCATGAAATCTACATAAAAATATTAACTTTATATCGTATTTCATAAAGGAAAGTATGACAAAAGTATATAGAAAATACACATGATTTTACGTGCTTATTATCGGGGGTTAAAAATTATTTGATAAATAGAAAAAATCGTATCGGGAAAATCGCAAAACTGTTGTAATCTTTTGACTTACTTTATATCAGTTAGAATGTAATAATGTGGCCAATAATTCCATTTTACCAACACTTCAAACCAGTACTTCTCTCTCATGTTGTGGAAACATACGCGAAAGTTTTGTAACAAAGCACACAATTTTTTAAAGAATATGTCTGGATTCTAAGGAGGCGATGGGACCCGGAGATGCCGTACACGGTTTCCGACCTCAATTTTTACTTCCACTCGATCTTTATGTCGCTTTTTTTGTCCGTTCCTTATCTCGAGCGCTTCTACAATCCGAACGGCAAATCGGATGCTGTATCATGCGATATATTCGCGTGTTGATGTGGTATACAACAACAGTATAAGAGGACGTTATTTTTTATCACATTGATTATGTGAACTCTTTACTTGATTTAAGTGTCTGGAGTTTACGTCGCAGAAAAAAAATTTCTGGAAAAATTTATTATTTTTTTAAATTAAAAAAGTTAAAAATGTATTATTTTAACCTTGGGAATCCTTGGCAACCTTAATTATTTTCTGGTGATTTACGGATAAAGAAAAACATATGCTTATTATTCCTTAATTTATTTTAAATATTTTACTTGTAGCTAACATACGAACTTATTTACGATTTCTTAAAAATTTCAAAATGGATATATATAGCGTTACCAAAATGAGAGGAGTATTTTTTTACAGATTGAAATGATAATTTCACAAATTAAGATTTTAGTCTCAATCATTAGTTAAGATCTATTAGTTAAGATAAATTATTCCATATGACTCTACAATACATTTGATTTCTTCATATAAGGAGTAATATGATTAAATGTTGTCGGGGATTTTGAATATTTCAAATTAAAGAAATATCTATAAAATAAAAAGAGGACTTTTGTCAGAAAAGTTATAAAGTATAAAAATAATTTTTGTCCGTCATTATTTTGTGATAAAAGAAAATAGGGACTTCATTTCGTTTTTGAGGATTTTTTTTATAAACAAGTTAAAAATTATCAAACTGCTTATTTCACACATTTTTTTTAAATTCGCAAATAACTTCCATGTTAGAAGTGATATGTAATAGTTAATAACAGTAAGATATATATTACGAGATTTATTTCAGAAATATGCTTTACACCAACACTTCAAATTTCTTAATAAATTTGATTGCCATATTTAGTTTTTACATAAGGTAATCTATGTGAAAACTAAATAAAATCAAGTAAAGTAATCAGAATTCCATAGGACAATTGTTTTTAAGGAAATATAAGATTTAATGTCAAACCTCATCATATTTTCAGATTTTTTTGAATAATACTGTCGGAGATATCATGTTAACAACGTTCTTTGAGAGTTTTTTTTATTTACGAAAAGGGTTAAAAAATCACAGAAAAAACAAATAACATATCTTTGAATTTGGGCTTTCACGCGTTTTCATTTGATACCCTATACGATGGTTTTTAAAACAATTGTGTGGAAATTTTAATAAAAATTCTGGATATGTACTTTACATTAAATTGCAAAGTATATTGTATTGTTTAAATTTCCATATTTAGCTAAACGGGTAAGGATCACCCCTGCGATGAATTCTATCTGCTTCTTTAAAAGGATTATTTAAATTTTCTATTATATTGTTTTCCATTACTTCATACAGGTGAATTTTATATACATTAGTCTTCTTAGTGATTGAAATCTTCTTAGTAATTTAATTTAGATAGAAATGTAATTCTTCAAACTAGCGTTTTGACTTCTAAAAATGGATTTTGGAAAAAATCATCAAAATTTGGAACAATTTATACAATATGAATGGATTTAAAATAAATCTTCTTAAATTTAAAATAAATCTAAATCTCTACTTTGATTTTATTAAACGAAATTTTGACTTTATAAAAGCAATTGCTTCATTTTTTATTAATATAAAAAACGTATACTATGAAATGACTCTGATTCAGTCGTCTGGGCTTTTTTAGCAAAGCTTTACTTTTAAAGCCCTACATTTAAACCTCGACTGTGGCGAACCTTTTAAAGAGTAACTTGGTCCTTTTTATCGTAATATTTTAAATTTGATAATTTCTCTTACTGAAATATTTTTCGGTCATCAAACCCTATAATCATGCCAAAGTTCCATTTTCTAAGTTACACAATTTAGATTTTAGGACACTGAGGGAAATCATGAGTCTTTATACTTTTTATAATATATTAAAAAATATATTTCACTGTGCTTGTTAAATCATTTCTATATTCATATATTTATAAAATTAACTCAAAGAAAAATGTAAATTATTACTCATCATCCGAAAAGTAGTTATGACGCAGACGTACATTTTGAATTGAATATTATTATAGAGCCACGATTGCCTCGCCAACATACGGGCTATTGGGGTCGCCATTTACAATAATTTATTTGGGTACAAATAGGCAGCTCAAAGGTGAAGTTGTGAATTTAGAGCGGATAAGGGAATGTTGTTTTTATTATAAATATAAGGTAAGTTGATAATAATAAGGTAAGTTGGTTTTCATATCTATCGTTTTGTTTACACAAGTATGAACAAGAGAAACTCGCATTCATAATTTAGTTAATGATTTGTGTATTTAAACAAACAATTTGTACAATACCTGTTGAAAGACGGTTTCCATTAACTAAAATGAAAAAAAAGATACGTGTATGTACACGTATTCACTGAAAAATAAGCAAAAATCTATACGGCATTTACGCTAGACAAGTCCTGTTGATGAATAATGTCAAAATAGGCCTTCTATTCGGCTAAACCGGACCAGGACACGCAGAGCTCAAATTAATACACTGAATTCATAGATAATAGAACTTCCTAAGGATGAGTCTCTACTCCACTCGCTTCCGGAAAATAATTCGTTGGTTTTTTGTTTTGTTAAAAATAGGTTATCCGGAAAAATTATTGTCAAAAGTCTTAATAAAGGGTTTCAGCAACGTTTTTCCGGCAAACGTTCTTTTTAACGACCCCTCCTTTTAACCTCTTACTTTTTTTTATTCTAAATAAATTTCTCCCCATTTTTCGCACCGCCCGATTGTTTTGACAATCGTTTGTCCGACGCTAACTGCTTAATTATGCTAATTATGGCTTGAAAAATTTTCCCTCAATAACAACTTTTTCCTTAGAGATATGTTCATAATTATTATCCCACAAATTAATTTTTGTATTCGTTTAATACAAGTTTATCGATTAATCACGGATTCTTAATACTATATGGTGAAGGGTATGTAATAAAATAGCTGTGCAAAATATGCAAGATACAGAAGAAACCGTCAAAAAAAGGAATATGTATACAATTAGACACATCCCCGTTTATTATAAATAAATCACAAATATTTTTGAAAAAGAACAACTTAAAATATTAATTTTGGTACAATAAGTATTTAAGATTAATTCGAGATAATTGTGAGGTATAAATTTTGTATACATGTCTTTTGTGTATTTATTTAAAGTACACGAACATATAAAATCGAATATATGATAGAAATGTTTAAATGAAAAAAGTTATTTTTACCAAAGTAAGAAAAAAATTGTAGTCTTCTATAATAATCTTTTGGAAAATTGTATTCTTTTAATCGAAAAAAATTTGTTGAAAACTATGTTTAAGAAAAATTTTTTTGCTGGAATTTTTATCTAACAGGTTAATTCAGGAATAAAATAATAAAATAGCATGACAGCACATATTACCTGATACAATTCGAAGAACATTGACTAATTACCTCATACATTTTCAATCCACAAATTTAAATAATTACACTGTCACACTTATTCCTATGAGAGTAAAACATAATACCCTTAAAACGTTCTTCAAAAATAATTTTACTTATCCTACGAGTATCAACCATAGTGACTAAAAATGTATAACTATGTAAAAAATATATAATTATTACACGTTTTCATTAAAGGGCTTCGTAATATCCGTGTAAAGTTTCAGAGTAAAACAGAATAGGTGTGCGCTGAATAAATTCGTCTTCCTTTATTTTTAAGCCTTTAATATAATGAATTAATTTTAACGAAAACTTTAAATATATTTCGTCAGATTTTCTTTTTTGCACAGTAAGTGTATAAAAGTTACACAGTAAGTATATGAAAGCGATATTTTCATAGAATGCAGAAACAACGAATTAGACATGGAAAATTTTTTTGACTAAAAATATTTTTAATTTATAATATAGACCGACTGAAAGACATAGGCGATACCTGAAAAGCTTTAAATGATATATTGTTATACGTCATGAAAACGAGCTAAGCTATCAACAATATTTAGTTAATGAGAAACATACATGATTCGAATTTACGTTCAAAAGATTCTAAATGTATTATTGTCGTCATATCTGTGCTTCTGTACACATAATGAAATAATTTATTTTTATAATATTAGAATAAAATTTGACTTAAAGCAAATTTTCTCACCCTTAGATTGAATTAGATTGGATTGAAAAGAAAGTTGTAGATATCTATCGGAATGTTTAACTAATATTCATCAACACATTAAAAAAAGTACCCCACCACACTTTTCTGTATGTACTTGACGTGACTTGACTTGACTGTGACGATGAATGTGGATGAAGTCGGAAAAATAGCATTAGCCGAAGAGCTACCTTAGCGTGAACTGCTTAAATTGTTAAAGATATATGGAAATAATGAAGATTTTACTCTTTAAGGAAAACATAATATTTCAATTCAATCTTCTTTTTTGTCAGCATTACAGCCTGGTGCAGACCAAGGCTTTTCCAATTTGTTCCTTCTAGCAGTACGACTTAATGCTAGGTTTCTCCACCTATTGACTCTCAAAATTTTTAAGTTTTTCTCTACACTGTCCATCCACCTTGTAGGTGGTCTTCCTCTTCTCCTTGTACCTTTAATCTTTGTAAAAGTTAGTTTTTTAACTGGGTTCAGATTTTCCCGTCGAAAAACATGTCCCAACTGTCTGATTCCACAGGACTTTATTACTCTCAAAATATTTGCTTGCCCATATTTAGCATAAATTTAATTGTTTTATAAACTTCTTCAAATATTATTTCCTTTGACTGATCCAAAAATTTATGAAAAGTTGTTTCTTTTAAAGATGAGCCTATTCTTTAGGCTTTAATATTTTTTTTAGGAATTTTTTCTTCTGCCTATTCTCCGTTTGCTTTTATTCAATTCAATCTTCTAGAGTTATTAAACAAAACTGTCTTAATTCTTGTCAAAATAACTTTTTCAAAGCCCATCCTCAATTTAAGTAAAGAAAGTTTCTCTTTTTTTCCGAAGTTTTCTAATGAATATATTAAAAGTTAAGGCGGTGTTTTTGAGTACACAAAATTATGTAAGTTAGCTTTCTTGCATTGATTTTGGACATGTCAATACGTGAAAAACTTTACATACGCGTACGGAACCGGGTAGGAGAAATTGATAGATAATAAGGCA
Source organism: Druceiella hillmani (assembly GCA_039881145.1). Taxonomy (NCBI): domain Eukaryota; kingdom Metazoa; phylum Arthropoda; class Insecta; order Lepidoptera; family Hepialidae; genus Druceiella; species Druceiella hillmani. The sequence continues at coordinate 17,910,878 of JAYKKI010000022.1, forward strand.
GATAAACAAATATAAAATACACCCTTACCATTAGTACTATATGATATTCTTAAATGAAATGTGGAAATTATAAGCAAATAACACAAATTAAAAAATCCTCAAAATCATCGAATTTCCCTTTCTAAAACTCTAGTCTACTTCTATTTCCCAGTAAAATTTAAGTACATCTCTATAATACTCATCAGTGACGCACCTCAATTCTTAGTATCATCTACTGGTCATAAACTTTATTCAGTCTCTCTATTTGCGCGACGAGACTACTTCCCGCAAATTGAAAAAGTGATTGATTGTTATATCTATGGAAGCCTTCTTGAAGAATCCCCACTATAGGTTCAGTTAAATTGAATAAATCTCCGTTTATTAATTGGCAAAGATTTGCGCGCTGTCTGTACGGGCCGATGATGCAAAAATAAAATTCAAGGCGCAGAATATAAATGAATTCAAGTTCAAAACAATTCGCCTGAACGATATTGAGTAATATGTTATTTATGATTTCACCTATATGTAGACATTATTGGTTCGTACTGAATAATATGATTATGGTATATTGCAATATGTCTATAAATATGATCAAATCATCTCTGGTCTGTAGCTTATCACGAACACGTCTGCTGCAAACGCGCTACCCAACATGTAAACACTTCATCATTATGAAGTATAACTTTCATAGGTCTACTTGCAGCGTATTATAGAAAAATTAGTGACGCAAGTGAACCTGATTCTTTTACATAATAAGGTCATGTTTTAAAACTGAACTATGAATGCTTGAGTGATAATAGTAAAATAGTAAAAATTTCGTAATTATCATATTCGGTATATACTGTCCAGTAAATTAACGATTTCCATAAATGTTCATAACTATAATTACTACATCTATACATAACTGAATCAATCTGGAAAATAATAACGAAAAGCTAATCGTGGTTAATTTGAAATAATGGTTATTTATCTAAGTGTAAATCATAGAAGAAAAACAGATGATTACAGGTGAGCTGTGTTGCGTACAGGCAAATTCGTCATCGCTAACTTCAAATGGATTAAGGAAAGTTTTGTTGGATACATACAAAGAATGAAAAAATACCATATAAATAATGAGAATATATCAATGAGAAAATCCCTATTTTAAAACTTTATTCATCATGAATAGATGCTAAATCTGAAATTGGAATATATCTATGTAAAATATAACATTTTTTAATAAATTTTCAATTAATCGTAAAACGGAATTATCTACGCCCATTTTGTCCCTGGCTACAATAACATATTTATAAGAACACTTTAAATAATACGCTCAATAGAACTGAAAAAAAATCAAGATTTAGTGGGTCTCCGAGTGGTGCATAGATCAATCTAATATGTTAAAAAATAACTTGCTTTAGAATGCTTATGCTCGCTCTAAACAGATAAAATAAATTCTTAATTCGTCGTGTTACGTTGCCATATTTTCGCGTCTCATGTCAGTTATAAATTTACATAAAAGAATGGGGATACTAACCACATGTTTTATTTGATAAAAATTTATTAAACTATTGCAATATCTTCTCCGCCATGACAAAGTAACGCCATGATAAAATGTGGAGTATATATGTATATCAAACATAAGTGTTGAACATGTTATATATATATCAATAAAATAAACAGCAGTATAGAGCGTTTTTATGTAGCATACGGTAATTCAAAAAAACACTCTACGGAGAAGACCATAAACCCGAAATAAGTTATGAATCATTCGATCACGTTTATTGAAAGTACCAGGAAATGAATACAAAAAAGACAGATCAAAATACAACGTCAATTTCAATAGAATCGAACAACGCTCATGTTAAAATTATACGTAAATATATCCCATTCTTTTTATAATAGTTTTTTCTCTTTTTATCTCCAGGAAAGACAAAACAAAGTATATTTTCTCATACTCTCATAAGTACTAATAAATCAGCGCAAATTCCAATTTTGATTTTGATCAAAACACATAACCAATTTAATGCTACATATGAGGAAATGTAACTTCGTCTAAATAAGAAAACAAGGAGTGGACTCAACCAAATAAAATATTGTTCATAAATAATGATATTTGTACATTTATTTAGTAGCTCATAGGTTTAACAGGAAATGACTATGCACATAAATAAATGAAATAAAATTTACCGTATTTATTTGGACAAAATATCATAAAATAAACTTTTTTCACTTTTTTCATATTTAAATATTCAAAATAAAAAAAATATCTTATATTTTAGCAAGGTTATTTGAATAAACAAAATATCGTATATTTTAGCAGGATTATTTGAAATAAATAATGTAACAATTTTAATGTCTTTCTAAATAGTTTTCTGGGGACCAGACGTAATTTTTTTTTTATTTTAGGCGTGAAACTTTAATTCTTTGATATTTAAAGCCAATATAAAGATAATTGAAAAACTTGGGACAGACATCAAAAATTCCACATAAATGTACCGATAGTACCGAAAAAAACTAACCTTATGATAAAATGTAATCATTGACGGGATCTAAATTATTATATTTCTTGCAAAGTTGAATAACCTCAATAACGACGAAATTTTAAAAAAGTATTATAATGAATATATTTTTATTATTATTATTACTAATAATACGAATAAATTTAATGACGCCATATATTAACACAATAATTGTCCGTTAAAGAAGTGTAAGAGTAGTTGTGAAATGTACCAAAATTGTTAGTTTATAACAAATAACACCCATTAGGTTCGTCTCAATATGAAAGAATAACACAGTCCAATTTTTTCAATCATTTATTGGTATAATCTGTTCCTATTTTTATATTCAATGTTTGTTTTAAATTAATAAATAAAATCGACAAAGGTTTATTCACCTCTACATGAACCTACCGATCTTGATCATATTAGTGATAAACGAAAAGAGGGTCGCACAACGCAACGAAATCAGATACTTTTATGTCTATATTTATTCCACTAAACAGAGAGCTTTCGACAGAAGCTTTTAGTTCCGCGAAACTGACTGCCCTATAGGCATCAATATAAATCTGTTCCTAAATTAATTATGTTACATTGCAATGGGAGAGTCGTCTTCACCAATGTTATAATTATTGTTTATTTATTTACATTTACCCGTAATAACAATTGAAACAATTTTTTGAAAAATTACAGGCGAATTAAGAAATAGAAATGGAATATAATTAGATGGAAAAAATAACTCCCAATCTGCCCCAAAAATCTTAAAAAAGACCTGGCGGTTTCATTACACAAAAAGTAAATAAAATCGTCCAATTATGATTCTATCAAGCACTTGTTCAATTTTCTTTAATTACGATCGTTAAATACCTATACCTTCGGCAGCAAAATTGTCGATTTACATGAAGTGAAATTTATCTATAATGTTTATCAGTGATTTTTTTTTATTTTCAAGCAGACTAAGGCTATTTAAAAAAAAAAATTAGTGACACTAATGTATATGTCCGTTGAAGACAATCCAACTTCACAAGAAAATGACAGAGAATCTTTATAAAATTACATAAGATTTCAATTATGAAAAAGAGAATATTTTTTTTGACTTCATAATAAAACGGTTTTTTTTATTGGATATGAAAAATAACTAATGAACTTCAAGAAAAATTCCAATTTTAGGCCTGGTTATTTTCCACATATCTACATCCGTTATTGTAAACTGTAATATCGGCTATTATATTTCATCGCTAAGAGTATTCAACTCAGTTCCACTCTTCTTTATAACTCTTCTCTTTGATGATATTGTAATATGAAAATTAAAAGAATGTATAAATTTTAAACATACTGAAAGTGAACTCCTTTGGTCAAAATTTCGCACTGCTTTGATCTGCGAATGGGTCGAGAGCAATAAGGCAAATAACAGTAATAAAAAACTTTTTTTATTAACATTCAAAAATGATAAGTTTGCTGAATTGTAATAAACTTTCGTCTCAATATTTCTAGTAAATTTATATTATTACTATTTACTAGAAAGTAATCAGTGGATCAAAAATTGAGCGAATGAGTAATTGAATAATACAAATGGCTAGCGAATAATTAGAGAACTAACAAAACAAAATTGGATATGCGACTAACTACAAATTATAGTTCGTTTCTTAGAGCACTCTTTCGCCATTCACGAACTCCACAAGACTAAAGGACAGTACTGATTTCAATAAAACATTTTAATTCTTGTATAGTTTCCCACATTTTAAAATAAATCAATTAAATATATAGTTCCTCAGTTACTTCCACTTAAATCGATGTTTCAGACAAAACTTTCTAGGCTACCTAACACCTCCCGATGCGATTCCATGTTTTTTTTTCATGCTCTTATATTATCAATAATAAATGAGAAACTTAAATGCTTCAAGCTCTTAGATCATGTTGATTAAATTCTAAAATCATCAAATCATCGTGAAGTTGTACATACAGTAGTAGTTGTACAACATAGCGCCACTTATAGAAATTATGTTTTATTCGGATTTGATTAGGAAAAATGTCGTTAAAGAATATGTCCATTAAACTGGCAAATAGACCTTTCAAGTTTACTCACTAAATCGTTAGTGAGAAGGTAGGTAGTTATTTGTTTGGAATAAATCACCAAGATACGATATATATATATTATTGTTATATTATTAATTAACCCTTTATGAATATGCTTATAATTGTAAGTACATTAGAAGTTAAAGTTTTAAATTTACATTTTAAATTAAATTAAATTAAATTATTAATATGACTAATTTGGTCGACAGTGCTGGCACCGACTTCAAAAATAAGTATCTTGGTTATTTATTGCAAATAGATAACAAGTTGTCGAGAGTTAATTATTTTTTACTTTTAGGACCTACCTTTTTAGAAATCGGTTTTATAAAAGATATTTTATTTTAGAATTTTTAGTGTTTAATATTAATTTTATTATAATATTAATCGTTAATTTTTTTCTTTCTTAGAATATTGAATAACTATGAAAAGTCGCGGGCAAATCTGGTATATGGATAATTTCTTCTTTATATAAAATTAATTATCAAATACACATAGAAACTAAGCGGTAGTGATAGCCATAAATGGTTACCTGTTAGCCGTTGAGGAAATTGGTTCTCCAAATCCGAAGCCCAATATAAAATTTTGCAAATTAAAAACTACACATGGGGAGTTCCGTTCTCCATATCCGAAATCCAATATCAGATTTTGGAATGTATTTTGAATCACGATTGATTTACTACCATCCGTTCAGAAGTTACATTATTTATCTTCAGAACTTCATAATTCGATCATTACACACTGAGCTGGTCGATAATGTAGTTATTTTGCAAAGTAAAAACTGCCAGTAGTAAATATCTTGAATTACGTTTGTTTTACTATCATCCGATAAAGAGTTTCATTGTTCATCTCCAGAAGCGTCGTCAGACTCTAACATGATCGACAGTTTAGTTATTTTGCAAAGTGAAAACTACCAAGGGCAAATACCTTGAATCACTTTCAATTTACTACTATCCGTTAAGGAGTTCCATTGTTCATATCTAGAAATTATCAACAGACCCTGACCTGGTAAGTGGTGTAATTTGCAAAATAATAACTACCTGTACCAAATATCTTGAATCATAGTTGAATTACTGCCATTTGTGAAAGAGTTCCATCATTTATTTCCGGACCTCATTATTGGGTCGTCATGGGTTAATAATATTAATCGGTTAATAACGTGAACCAATTTCTTGTTCATTCGTTGCTTTCATTAAAAATATTTGTCCTTATGAGACGGTTAAATTGCTGAAGTATATTTCAAATAAGAAAAAATCACCTCCTCTTGCTTGAACTTGAATTATAGGAAATGTATTTAAGCGTGATTAAGTAATTTGTCATTTTTCGAACCTTCGTGAATTTATTTAAAGAGTGTATCGCTTTTCATAGCTCCAAAAAAATCGTTAACTCGACGTTTGCATGTACTGGGCACCTGTTTAAATTTTTTTATTTTTTATTTTGTATGTCAATTCATATCTTTTTACTGAGTGACAGAAATTGGTGACAGAAACATGGTTTCGGAAACTGGTAACAGAACTTATCCGCGAGAAATGGAATATTCGAGTTTGGAGTCGTTTGAGTTGTCTTGATGCACCGTTGTTTATAATTGATGGCCAGAGTCTTATGATGGAGGAAAAAATCTATGTCAGGAACCCTACAATGGTAATGGTAAGAACTTAACCCATTAAGTATGAATTCGTTCAACCTATCTTGACATAAGCAAGAAAGTAACAAGGTAGTTAAGTATGTACAGGTACGTACAAAGGCATGAAGCATCGACTACGGTGAAGTCAAAAGAGGGCAATGTTATTAACATGTTTGTATGTATGTATGCAAGTATGCATGTAAACATACATGTATTCATGTAGGTGTTTATGTAGATATACATGAGTGTATTCATGTTAACTAAACACAGCAAATGCAAGTTTCGATTTCAATAAATGAGCCATTATTCAATCCTTCACGATTTCAGAATATTTTCGGCCAAATTGGACATCGTAACCCTGAAGATACCAAAAAAGAAATGTACTCAAGAACAGGAAATAATTTTTTTCTTTCGTTAAAGTTATTTCAATTTATAAGTTTCAATGCGTTTTTTATTAAGTGGCTATTACAAATCGGTTCAGTTATTCGGTCAAAAGTGTTTATATCTTATTAATACGATAATGGATGGATCTATCCACATTATCATTTTATATAAACGATACCAAAATTAAGGCTGTAACATTAATTTTAAAAATGTTCAGCATATAGGCTTATATATAAGGTATAAATATTTTAAAGTTTTTAAAGAAAAGGACGTATGCTACATTATTTAAAGAGACCAAAAAAAAACAAATGTTACTACAGTTGGTGTAATTGATAGATTAATATAGCCATATTGTTTTTATTGCACTTGGCGGAGAATAAACTACTTTATTCTATACATTCATACGAGATCGATCTGGCGTCTGGATTAAATAGCAAATAATTATTATTAAATAGCAATTTAGCTTCATTTCGGGCCAATATTTTTATATTTAATAAATATGTGTAAACATTTTTCAATACCGTTTTAATTAAAAATAATTTGTAGTATAATATAAAAAAGGTAAGAAAATTATAAAAAAATAAAAGACAAAAGTGAATCGAAACAAAAGTTGTGATGAACCAAAAAGTTTCATTAAGATACAAATACATTTTGAGTTTTTTAATACGGCCGTTTATTAAAACAAATCTTCTGTTTAAACATATTATAATAATAAAATATTTTTAAAAATGTACTTGCTTACTGAAATGTAAAGTACAACAAATTTCGTTTTATTTTAAAACGGATCAAACGTACTCAGCTGCGATTCACTTGATTAAATTGTTCTGGTCTTTCTTAAATCAAATATAAATATGAAGCAAAGTGAGACTACCCCTCCTCAAAGTGGGCTAAGTTTCAAGAGTCATTCAAATTATCGTTAAGCACAATTATTTTGAATGTGCCTAGAACCTTATCATCCTGATATGTAATTGCATCTTCCGTAATTGCATTATTGAGAGGACATTAAGGCACATCCTATGTACTTATCTTTATCATTATCCATATATTTGAAACGTAATGTTGATTTACAAAATAGCTATTAAAATTCATGAGTCGATGTAGCCACAGATGCGACATTATGAAACAAGTGTAATAGAATAATTATGTTAATAATATGAGCGAAACTACTTACTAATAAAAATGAAAACGATTCACATCAGAAATATTTACTTAAAACATTTAAGGCAAATCTTTTTTTCTTATAACGAAATAACTACACTCTAACAAAAGAATATATTTATGATTGATAATTGCCATGTTCAAAATGAGAATATGTCTGAAATGTCTAAATTTATTTCATCTTCAATGCTAAATAAATCTTAACTCTACTTGATGTTAAATGTAGGTAAACAAACTCTGTAATTTATTCAAAGTTTGAAATCAAAACGTTTTTAATTTCTAACTAAAAGTATATTTGATAGTGAGTGGATACAAATGGGCATCTCATCTTTACCTGATGTGTACTCGAGGCGGGATCTTAAACCATAGAATTTTTTTGGATAAATTCTGCAATAACTGATACAATGCTACATCTACTTCAAAGAATAATCAAACAGATATATATATATATATATATATATATATATATATATATATATGTATATATATATATATATATATATATATGTATATATATATATAAAATTGGTTATTATAAATTTACAATAGAGAAAACATTCATCTGACCTGAGTGAAATGTAGAACATTGTTTTTTCCACAAGTTTCGAATGTGCTGGGATATAGCTTTCGTGTAAAATTTCCTATCTTCGCAGACTACCTGGGTAATTTAACACAAACTTGCCTAAATTTCAAATTAAGAGATTAAAGATCATATAACAATCAAGCTATTTGAAATAAGATAATTTTCCATTAACAAACTGAATGTTTGTCATGCACATTTATCTTGATTCACTCGTATTTATAAAACAATCTACTTTATTTACGTTATTGATTTAAAACAAAATTTTTCATCTATCGAAACCTTCACATAATTTTTCACCTAGATTAAAAATGGCAATTACAAGATACGTAACATGAATATTTCTAATAATGTTCTACTTTATTGTTTTGCTAGGATTCCTCTTTTTAAGAAACAATACGCAGAATTATAGTATACTAATGTACTTTTTTACTTTCCTGAAGAGAAATTATGTAGCATTCAAAGAATTACTTATTTCAAAGAAGTTTAGTCTTGCCACGTTCTAGAACATAAGGCTACCGTATATATTTTCTATTCTCATGGACACAAAATTAAAATGTGCTAAGCGTTTAACCGAAGGACTTTTTTTAACTTTTTATTTTTAAAAGAGATATCTGTTTTCCTATTGTTTTCTCCTCTCGTTATTTATCTATCTTTTCTATGTACACGATCTAGAACGACTTGTCCTTTTTATAATTTTGTTTATCACAAATTTGCTAGAGGTCTCAATGTTTGGTCCCCCTTTTGCCGCTCATTTGTTTTTTGAATTGAGTCTTAAATTCTTCCTAATTTATTTCGCCAATTTCGGCAATTAACGCCAGATTAGAATCAAAATGTCATTAGTTCACAAATTCAGTGATTATATATTCTTTTTCATTATTAATTTTCATGTTTAAATTTTGTTTCTTCCCCGAAGAAAAGTTGAATTTGTTGAAAATATATTATTAGCGGGGCTAATGCCGTATATCTAGTAGATTACAATTTTTCGTATTACTTACTGCATAAATATCTTTCTGAAAAAAATGTATCTTCTTTGTATTGTATAATCCCATAGTTTTTAGAAATCAGGATGAGCTTGTGCAAATATGGAGTTATTTTCTTACAGAAAATCGCAGAAATTTTCATTATTTATTCTGTTATTACAAGGCTCTAAAGTGGAAATTTCAATAATTCATTATTTGAACACTATATTCGCAGTTTAATGGATGTTTTAACAATTATAACCATCTTTTGAAAGATACAGAAGTACCTTTAAAATATTGTAACTTAACATTTACATCAATGAAATATTTATAGCACAGACATTTTTATCCAAACTGACAAAGAAAGAGAAATTTGCACCTGTTGTATCGGTTCTTTCTAAGCGATATATATAGCTGATTAATATATATATATAATTATATTTTTGACTTATTATAACTATACTTAATACTACAGCTATACTTTATGTTATACAAAAAATATAGTCTTATGAATACATTCAAGAATGCCATCAAAAACAAACCCGTAAAACGTAGCAGTACTGTCGAGTATGGCGGGTCTAATAATATGCATTATTAATTACTTAACTTTAAAATAAATATGATAGCGGTGCATAGTGCACGTTTGTTTTAGTTTCTCATGTCGATTTTCCTCATCAGCCATATAATTTTATTTTCTTTAGAGCTACTTACTTACTACCTAATTGAGTAATTGGATCTAAGTCTTGAAAGTTGATCGAAACATTGAAATCCCTTTGCTCTTAAAATGAACTGAAATTACGTTTCTTGTTTTTTCGTCATAGTGAAGTTATGGGTGAATCAGAAATTAAGAAAGCAGTACCTCGTAGATCAGAGATCGCCAAATTGTTCATAATCTTGAAAAAGTAATACAATTTTTGACAATTTTTTTCCGCATTTCTTAACATTACATAATACAGTTCGATTATAATGAAGATATTTTCTTTGTCGTTTATTTATTTGTTGTCATCCCTTCTTTGCTTTTTGTTTATATCAATTATTGCTTATCATAATTAATGTTTATTTGTCGTATCTATTATTTTTTTTGTAGGCGATGAACAAATGTCCTATCAAATTTAAAAAAATCGTAGCCATCAACTTTTCAATGGATTCTGACGACTTAATCTATTATAGGCGTGGTGTAACTCCCTTATGCCATTACATCGAATCCTGTTTATACTCCTTCTCCAAATAATGAAATCAAGTTCCATCTTCAGTCACATATCATTCCAAAATAGGGGTGGAATTCTTACCACAACTTGAAAAATTTGTTGACAATTTGATTTGCTGTTGCTTCTGAGTCGGCAATGGCTTTCTCGGTACCCACCTTACACCGATTTTAAACATGCCAATATTATCGCGTAAGATCTTCAAAATAATGGTATTCTATACTCCTAGTAAAGAAGATTTCTTCTACGAATACTAATCTTTTTTCTCTTTATTTTTTTCATCTTCTAACACTAATCAATTCACTTTTTCGACCATGTTTGACATCGCTGCCTCAACTGATCGTTTTTTGCTATTTAATTTTCTAAAGACATGTAAATTATTATTTTACTCAAATATTAACGACAATAAACGATTTTGTTCCATTATAATTTGAGCAGTTTTTTTGCTTGGCAAATAACACGGTACGATATCGTCGCAGTTTTCTTCCGAATTGACTCGTTTATAGTGTGGCATCACGTAAATACATTATCGCCTTGAGGCTGACACTTGTCATGTATAACTCTCATGAGTTTCTCTTTCGTACTATATAAAGACGTCCAGTTAGCGTAATTATCCTAACTAATTTACTCTAAGTTACTGAAAACTATCTTAACTCACTAAAGTTACGATAAAACAATTATGTCTTAATAATATTAAGGTAATTAGCTTAAAAGTTTCCTTGAATATTAGTGATGTTAGCAAGTGATATTAGTAGTACTTCGGAGTAACATATATTTTCAGTAAATATTTTTTTTTGTTTTCTTGACACAGTTAGAATACTACGGGAAATGTAAAGGTAATCGTTATATTTTTCCTTTCAAAATAATTACGCATAATATGGATAAGATGCTCCCCGACACGCTTGACGGCCACGCCTTTCCGTCTTTTTTTAAACTAAACCAAGGTCAGGCCAGACTTTATAAGATCAAGGCTAAAACGATTTATGCAAACATAGTGTTAACATTATAACTAAGAAGGTCTTAAGCTTAATTTTGCTTTTTGTAGCCGGTGGAAAAAATTTTCTTTGCCTGTAATTTTATTTGGTCTTGCTATGTAAAGAAAGCTTCTGTAGAAAATTAAATTTGAAAAGAAATCTAGGAAATATCTCCTTTCAAATTTCGTTTTTACTTTTAACAATATTAAACAAGTTTTTACTTTGCATCCATGGTCTGAGAAGATACTCTTTATATCGTTTAAATAAAACCTTTAAAGGAAAAAAGACATTACTTCCCACAATATGGGGACTTTAGAGTTCCAAGTTACAAGAAAATAAAATAAATTTCACTGCTGCTTCTTGACGTTATACTGTGTTCTACACTAGCTGGAGTACTCTGAATTTTCTAACTATTTTATGTGATTTACATTAATGATATAAATAAAAAAGTAACAAAGAACATGATAGAAGGCATTCATATATTTACATATACGACTGCTTACCTTTATACGTTGTTGTGTATAATATTCCTGATCAACATTACTGAGGGAATGATTGTAAAAATATCCATTTTAAAAATATAATTTTAACATCAAATAAACGGTAAAATTTTACATTTAGATATCAATTTAGACGACTGAATGGTATGTTACGGTCGCATAATATTTACCAACCTGGCATCCTAACCTTATTGAATCTTAATAGTTTCATGCAGCTTTCGTCTTTCATTTCTTGTATTTCACCCTCAAAACCAAAAGAATTAATTAAAACAAAGAGCATTTACTTATAATTGCTGTTGTCCTATGATATACATCACATAAAAATGGTCAATCAGGAATAAACTGAATGAAAGTACTCACTTAAAAACAAATATTAAAAAAATATTTGTAATATTTCCTCGGAAACCTTTCAAATTGAAAAAAATTGACTTTTGTTTGTATCATGTTGTTGTTATAAGTAAGCTTCATGACGTCACGGTGCCCTACGCAAACTACCCGGTTAAACATTATAGTAATTAAAAAAAAAAAAAAATATATATATATATATATATACACACACACACACATATATATATATATATATATATATATATATATATATATATATACACTAGCTGTACCCGTGGCTTCGCTCGTGTTAAATTCTGTTTGTGACTATAAGAGTATCATTAAAAAATCTATATACAAATTTTTATCACTCTCCCAAACCAAAAATAATATATATTTAACATGCATTTGAATATCGCGGGCATTGAATTTTTTTTGTATTTAATTATGAATTTTTAATTACAGTTGTTATCGTGTTTAAATTTATAAGTGTCTTAGAGCTTCTCTGTACACAATGTTTCATGTCGTGTTATTTTGTTAGTAAAATATACTTTTTCCCTGAAATTCCAATTCGATATAAATCAATATATATTTGGCAATGAGAAAAACATTCCTTGCTTGGGTCGATTCTAAACTAATAACTAAAGAGAAGGTTTGTCCCTGAAATTTATTAATTTTCATCGCAAACGATGTTTTCACTGGAAATTGCAGCCGTTTGAAAGAAAGAATCATTGGAATTCTCGGGGCGGTTGCCGGCTACTGGGACGGTGAGGATGGTCGCACTAGTTAGGTTGTCTTTTGAGTCTTTAGTTAATAGCCTTGTGCCGTTGTACATATTCGGAGGGCTTACATCACTTAAAATCATGTTAGACGTACCGACTTTTAATGGTAGTTCGTGAGATGGTAAGCCAGAAGTATAAAGCAAATTTAAAAACTCTTGTGGATAGCGCATCCTCGAAATTAGTGACCGTGTCAATCGACATATAGTTATTGATTTGGCTGGGTACTTTTTGTGTAACCAGATTATTGATTTCATTGCCGGTGTTGTTTCTAGTCGATACCATTATCCTTGAACGCAGCTAATGAAAGCCTCTTTCGAGTAAATTTTCGAGGCCAGGATACATTGCATCTACAAGATGCTGCAGACTGTGGAATTTCAGACTTTGTATTATTTAGAACGATTTCAGGTTAGTTAGTGCTCAAATTTGGAGAAGGTAAAACTCCTTCACAACGTTTGGGCAGTTGCTATGGGAAGTCGTTATAAGTATCTCCACTAAGATAGGTTCGCATATTAGTTCGCAAGTTTAGGGTTTGAATGGATCTTCATAAGGAAGGTGATTTAAGGCATTCTTTGATGAAATCTGCTTGCCTTCCTTTTGTAACTATAGGAAATGTCTGCCGAAATTCACCAGCAAATTGTAACTCCCCCATAAAGGCATTTAAATTTTTAACACACTTTAACGTTTGGTCTACAGAATTAATATGGGCCCTGTGGTTCATAGTATATTCGTCCCACATTATCAGTGACGCCTCCTGTAACAATTTTCCAAGAGGCCCATTTTTGTGTATGGATTGTTGCTCCGGAAATACTCCGTGGAATATGCAGTTTTCCCTTCAGTCAATATAATAGCAGCAATCCCTATAGAAGCCACTGCCAAGGCTATTTTTCCAAAATTTCCTTACCTGTGCTTATAATGAATTGATGAAAAATATCTTTCTCGTGCCTCCAAAAAAAAAACACTTTGCCTTTATTATTCGCCACACTGTTATTTATTTCATCAAACGCCTTTAATTGATCTGTGACTAGTTTTGATAAATTTCTATTAACAAAATCTATCAACTCACTGAAGCTGTACTGATATGTACCAGCATAGTACCCATGGCAACACTTTATGAACAAATAGGAGAGTATAATCCGAAATCACTTGTACTTTTGTCATTCATTCCAATAGCTTGTTTTGCTATTTGTATCAAACCTTCGTTATACATATCGTTGTTGAAAGGCAAAGTAAAATTCAAATTTTGTTATCGAATTCTGTGTCTGATACTTTTTACAAAAATCTTTTTTTGATTTTGTTTCACAATTTAAAGGTTCAGATGGATAACAAAATAGTAGAATAGCAACTCCCTCAGCTTTATTTCATAAGCTTCTTTTAAAGTTTTTCCCAATGATAGTTTTCCACCTCGTCATGCGGATTTCGGACACTGGAAGTAGCTTTGTTTCGGACACTGAAAGTAGTGTTGTGTGGTGTATTTAAATATATTTAAATATATATGTGATGCCTGAATTGAATGGCAATACTCCACATTAATGTAGGCCTTAAATGGTCTAGGTAGCATTTCGACCTCCCTTTTCAGCGTCATGGCTACGATTTACCAGATACTCATATTTTGATTTACACACGGTGATTGCAACCTATTTTTGGCGACAATATTGAATAATACTGCATCATTATTTTTATCTGATAATTCAGCTACTATTCTATGTCAATTCCATCTGGTTGTATTTTTCTTTCCAACCAAAACAACATATGTGGTAATCTGCGTTTTTGCTACTCAATATTGAGCATATTCCATTTCACTTTAGCAAATACCTCGTCTTTTGTGAATAACTTGATAATTTTCTTCATCTTTAAATGGAAACATTTGTAATTATGTCATGACCATCAAATGATTGCTGGCCAGGTGATAGTTATTCCATAATATCTGTCCTTTCCGGATTGCAAGTAAATGTCACAAATAAATGAGGTTTCCCATATCTTCGGATGTACATCATAGTTTTTTTGTGCATATAACGCGGGGATCCCATGAAAATTGAAGGCAAGATAACGTCTTGTTCAATATTTGTTGCAGGGTTCGCATTAGCATCCTTATTTAAAGGATCTCGTAGATATATACAGTCGTCAGCTCCCAATTGGTGTTGATTTTTACATATGTAATTTAATGTTTTGATATAATTTTTGCCATAATGTCGGCACAGTTTTGACTAAACAAATATCTGTAATAATCCACAATTAAATGAAACTACGTGATGTAGTATTATTTCTACTATCTTTAATTTCTTTACCACGACCTAGGTTTCGTTGTATTACAACATCTTCAGGTGGGATATTAGTAAAGATATCTATCTATATCTATCTTTGCTAATATCCCACCTGAAGATGTTGTAATACAACGAAACCTAGGTCGTGGTAAAGAAATTAAAGATAGTAGAAATAATACTACATCACGTAGTTTCATTTAATTGTGAATAATGAATTTCTACAAAATTAACGCCAAATATATTCAATATCTGTAATAATGTAAGGGATTTAGTCAGATCTGCTCATAATTCTATGCGCAAAAAAGTGGACACCTGAAATAGTTTTATTCCTCGCTGAATTATCTTGAAGGATTGTCAATTAATAACTATCTTCGCCTTTTAGAAACATTAAAATGTATTGCAAAGTATCATAAACACGATGTAAATCAGATAGTCTTTTATCTTTACAATGAATCACTATAGCCCCTAGGTCCTTTTGTCTTCGTCGACTAACAAGAGTGCAACTTCGTTTACTGTTGGTGTTAATGAATTTTATCTTCCTTGATGTTGATGTTGTGAAGTGCGGTCGGCATGAATTATTAATTTTAAGTTGATTATCTATGATGTAATATATCCTGGCCTCGAAAATTTACTCGGAAGAGACTTTAATTGACTGCATTCAAGGGTAATAGTTTTTATTAGCCCTTTCACATTACATATAATATTAACAAATTTTTCCGAATAATAAATTTGCCCCCACCCTTAAATTTCCATGAAAATATTTTTAGATGTTAGTTATTGATATATGTGCGAGTTGATATGTTTTATTATTACATTAATATGGCTTATTTGATGTTCCTATATTAAGTGGTTTCTGAAATAAATGGATGGGTCAAACAGACAAACACGAAAATAATTTTATAATGGTTCCGTTGCTCCTTTTGAGATACGGGACTTTAAAAAAAAGGCGAGTGACATCACACATATTAACAGTGAAACTTCTTCTTATGTGGTATTTATATGAAAAAAGGCATACACAAGTCATTGTATAATAAAACCGAAAGAAAAATGTATTTACGAAATTAATGATGTTGACGTAATTTAATTAAAAATTTAATGATGTTGACGTAATGAAAACGCTAATTGTCTCAATATTATAGAAATTTAGCAAAATATTATTAATATAAATTTAGTTTGCTTTAGTGTCAGAAAACTATTAGCGTAAAAAATTAACTTTTGGGCGAATCGTCGCAACATTATAAATACAAAAATATTAATAAATGCTTACCAGGACTGAGAGTATAATGGTAACTAAAACAAAGTTTAATTTACTAGCGGTCTGATGCTGTGTTCCCGTTAGAGTTTCATTTCTACACATAAGAATTTACGCTGTTGTAGCAGAAGAATTTTCTCTCCTTTTTTTAATACAATTAAATGAACACCGCTTTTTGCTCGCGTTTAAAATACTACAACTTTGTTTGCGTGGAATTTGGAACTAAAAAAATATTAATAAATTTTTTGTGTTTTTCTTTTTTTTCTCAGAAATTTTATTTTTGTTTTTCAGAACTCTATGAGAATAAATTTACTAAAAAGGCCAATAGATAGCTTGGCGGTACCATATCGTAATATAATATATAACCATAAAAGGGATTAAAAATGCTAATAGATGGCATTGAGAGTAACAGTGCCCTAATATCCACCAAGATAAGATTTTCATAAAAAAATCTGTGATATCCAGATAAGAAATATCCTATATATTGCTCAAGGATATAAACTACTATACCAAATTTACAAATTATCATACCAAATTAAAATATCATACCGAATTTTATTAACATCCGTTTAGTAAATTTTAAGTCATTGAAGAAAAAATGATCATACCGATAGATAGACAAAAATTCTAAAAATAGGTTTTCTGACTTCTATTGTCATTGTCTATGTCTTTACAGTTTTATTATAGCTATGTATAGATTAAGTTATTTACGTTGTTCAAGAATATGAATCAGTTTTGAATAATAACCATGCATAGCCTTGAAATTATATCTTTCTATCTACTATTAAGTATTTGTCATTATAATCTATATTTTGGCTAGTGAAAACGTTCAACCATATTCTATTTACTTTTAACCTCCTTGTGTATGTGCAGCAAACATTGTTTATTTTGACAGCCCTTCTTTGATTTCTACTGATATTTTAAAATGGTAATCATACTCTTAACCAATTCTCACCATCGTCTACTATCTTTTCATCTCTGATAGTAGGTTTCCTAAAGGTATATTCACCATTTATTCTATAACTATATTTCGCAGATCGCGTCTTCCGTCTTTGTTAAAAATAACCTTTTGTAATCATATATCTTCACAAACAAAACTTAATGTGTGTGTGTGTGTATATATGTATATATGTATATATATATATAATTTAAATTTACAAAGTACCTACTAACAAATATTAAGGTGGTGAAATGAAAATTTTTACAAGAATTTTCATTTCAAATACTATTTGTATTTTCTGTACTTTTTGTAAGTAAACAGCCACGTTATTCCCTATAAATATTTTCCCCGTGAGGCTAGCTTTCAATAACGATGAGTATATTCAAAATTAGTTTTTATTATCTATTTTCAGGAAATATCAATTTTGTGTAAGAAAGTTAATATTTCTTCATTCTTACTAGTTTACATACTAATTTGATTTTTTGGAGATATTGATACTTCAAAATCGGCACCTTTATTAAAACTCTAAGTTAAGTTCTTTCAATTAATAATACACTACAGGAGTTTGATCTTTTCCGCTAAAATTTTATTTTCCTTGTCATGAGAGAACGACATGTTATAATATTTGGAATAAATGACATTTAATTCCTCTGTTCTGAATGTTCCTCTACAGAATGTTATAGTATTATTTTACGACATTCATTCCAATGCACAATACTTTTAAATAAGTATAATTATGTTTATTTCTAACTTCATTAGTAATTTTCAAAGCAAAATTATGAGAAAAAATGAAGTGTATCAGTAGCAAATAAGAGTTGTACTAGTTTACAACTCCTACCAGGAAAATTGCAAAAAAATTGTAGTTCAGAATCGAATTTAGCCTTTGACTGACGTTATACTAGTTAGAATGTAATAATGTGGCCAAGAATTCAATTTCAATGAAACTTCAAATGAGTACTTCTCCTTCATGTTGTGGAAACATGCACGAAAGTTTATAACAACGTACATTAAGTTTGCAAAGGATCTTACTGAATTCGCAAAGAAGCCATGTGACTCGCAGATGCTGTACACGGTTTCCTATCTTAATTTTCACTTCCATCCTGCATCTTGACGTTTTCCTCGCTGTTTTCTCCGTCGCTTATCTTAAGCACTATTACAGTCCGAGCAGCAAATTGATTGCTATATTGAGCGATATATTCACATGTTAATAAAAATACGTTATCTCTTATCACAATAACTAAATTATGTGAACGTTGTACTCGTTTTCAATGTGTGAAATTTAAGTTGCAAAAAAAAATTTTCGGGAAAAATTATTATTTTATACTTGAGAATCCTTACTAACCTTAATTGTTTTCCGATGATCTATAGATAAAGGAGAATTTATATTTAATATTTTTTTAATTTATTTTATATATTGTAACTTCCATTCAAATTTATCCATGATTTCTTAAAAATTTTATAGTGCATATATTTGACGTTGCCACATTAAGGGGAGTATTGCTTAAAAATTGGGACTAAAATGGTAATTTATGAGATAAGTTCGAATAAATTATTCCAAAAATTTTATATGACCTTAAGATAAATTTTCGACAAACCAAATTAGCCTCTTTATTTAAAGACTATTAGAGTGAAACGTTGTCGACAATTTTGAATATTATAAATCAAAGAGAAATCTATATAATAAGAAAAGGGCTGTTGTTAGAAAAATAATGTATAAAAACATTTTTTGTCAGTCATCGGTCACGTGTTTAAAAAAAATAGGGTCTATATATCGTTTGCAAAGATTTTTATGTCATAAATAGATTTAAAAAACTGGCTCTTCTTTTTTATAGTATCTTTTCTCAATTTTGCAAAAAAATTTCATACCACAAGAGGACTATCACCAGCAATAACAATAAGATATCTATCATGAGATTTATTACAGAATTTTTTTGCTTAGGCACGCTTTCGTTTGATACATTTGATTGCCCACACAATGATCCTAAAAACAATTGTGTGGAAATTTTAATAAAAATGCAAGGGGTGCATCTCTCAATTGTTTAAACTTCTACATGTAGCTAAACGGGTAGGGATCACCCCTGTGAGTTCTGTACAAACCTTTAACAGGTTTATTTAAACTTTCTGTGATTTTTTTCCATTACTTCATTCAGGCAAATTTTATAAATATTAGTCTTCTTGTTAAAATGGATTTTTCAGGAAAACATTAAAAAAATATTATAAGATTTGGTTCGTAATATATATTTGAAAATCTACTTTGGTTTTATTGAACCTAATTTCGACTTTATGAAAACAATTATTTTATTTTTTTATTACTACAAAAACTTATACTAAAACATGACTCTCTGTTTCAATCGTCTACGCTTCTCTAACAAAGCTCTACTATAACAAACTTGTTACAGAGTAACTTGGCCTTTTCTACAGTAATATTTTTTTAAATTTTCTTGAAATAATTTTTGCTCATCGAACCTTATATTCGTATAAAATTTCCATTTGCTAGGTTGCACGATTTATATTTTAGGACACTGAGGCAAACCATGAGTATTTCTTAAAAAATAAAAAAAACATTTCGCTGTGCTTTATAAATCATTTTTATGTTCATATATTTATAACATTTACTTAACCTTACTCTCTCAGTATGAGGGTGATGGTTATTTTTAATGATATGTTTATAAAATAAAATAAAAAATAAATATATGAATAAATAAAATCCGGAGATATGTAGAATTGCTGGTATAACCTTGTTCTAACTTTCAGATACCCTTGGTTTTGTATAAATATATTACCGTGAATATCTTCCATTTAATTTTATTACATACACCGGAACATTTTTATTGTACAACCTCATATAATAACAATTGAATTTATTACCCTCGCTAAAACACTGGTATATCGTATAGCTCTTGGAAATATAATAAAACGTACGCAGCTCCCCTACAATAAACTCACTAACATAAGCAGTGGGAATACCCACACAAACCCGGCTTCCGCTATTGTGTTTGAAACATATAAATGCTGTTGGATGTTCCTAAGAGTTAATATTTGCTAATGTGGGTTACATCTTCAGGTGGGCACCTGAAGATGCAATACAACGAAACCTAGGTCGTGGTAAAGAACATAAAGAAAGTAGAAATAATACTACATCACCTAGTTTCATTTAATTGGGAATAATGAATTTCTACAATATTAACGCCAAATATATTAAATAAACTCATTATGTTCATAACTTAGTTAATGATTCATATATTTTAACAACCAATTTATAAAATACCTGTCTAAAGACTGTTTCTATTAAAGCTGAAACTAAAAAAGACACACACACACACACACATATATATATATATATATATATATATATATATACATATATATATACATATATATAATATATATATATAAATATATATACTGAAGAATTAGTAAAATCCATACAGCAATCACACTAGGAAAATTCCGTTGATTATTGCTAGCGAAATAACAATGTCATGATAGACCTTCTATTCGGCAAACCCCGCCGGCCCAGGATAGTAAATATACCTTAAGCCCAAACTAATACACGGAATTCATAGATAATAAGGACTTACTAAGGACGACACTCTACCGACAAAATACGTACCATGTACGCACTTTCGGAACAAAATTCGTTTGTTTTTTGTTTTGTTAAAATAGAATATCCGAAAAATTATCGTCAAAAGCTAAATAAAAGATTTCAATAACGCCTTGTCGGCGACCATTCTTTTTAATAACCGTTCCTTTTATCCATTTCATTTTTTTTATTTTAAATAAACTTTTCTCCATTTTTCGTGCCGCCCTGTTGTTTCTACAATCTGTTGTCCGACGCTGACTGCTTAAATTATGCTAATTTTGGCTTGAGAAACTTTATCTTATAGATAAATCCATAAATATTATCCTAAAAATTTATTTTTGCAATCGTCTATTACAAGTTTATCGATAAATCACGAATTTTCAATGCTATATTGTGAAGGGTATATAATACAATAGCTGTAAAAAATATGCACGGAATAGACGAAAACGTCAAGCAGAAGAATACGTATACAATTACGCACATTTCCGTTTAATGCAAGTGAGTCACAATTAGTTAGTTTGTAAAAGAACTGCTTAAAATTGAAATATTGACTCACAATGGGTACTTTTGATTAATTCGAGATGATGGTGAGGAGTAAATTTTGTATTGACAACGTGTAAAATCCAAGATACGATAGAAATTATTAAACTCAAAGAAGGCATAATTTACTAAACTGAGGATAAAATTTATAGTCTTCTATAAAAAGCTTTTAGATAATTGCACTTTCCCAATTGAAAAATTTGATGATTTAATTCACCTTTTTTATTGAGATTATTATCTAATTAGTTAAGTCAGAATGAAAAACAATAACAGAATGACATAAATTTACTTATCTGTACGAGGCCAGGGCGGAGAAATTATATTTAAATAGATGAAGATGCACTTGATGATGAATCTTTCCATAAGTACTACATGATATTATTAAATTAATTTCAAAATTACACTCGAATATAACAATTATAAAAAATTACTTTGAAATCATCGAATTTCTCTTCCTAAAAGTCATTTGCTATTTGTTAATAATATTTAAGTAATCCTCCATAATCCTCAGCAGCGAATGGCCTCAACGCTTAGTATCACTTACTGGCAATGAACTTTATTCGCAGTTTATCTTTTCGCGCGTCGTAACTACGTCCCGCAAATTGGAAAAGTGATTGATTGTTACATTCATGAAGCCCTCTTGACGAAAACCCACTAGAGGTTTAATTAAATGGAGTAAAGTGTTCTCCGTTTGTTAATTGACAAAAATTTATGCGCTCTCTGTATCTGTCGATGATGCAAAAATGAAGTTCAATATAAATATATTCAAGTTCAAAACAATTCGCCTGAACGATATTGAGTTACGTTATTTTTTATTTAACCTATACGCCGCGAATATTGTTTCATACTGAGTAATGCTTTCATGAAACATTGCAATGTCTCTATATATGGTCAAAATCATCACTGATATATATTTTACACGGACACGTCTGCTGTAACCGCGCTGCCTAACATGTAAATACTTCATCCTAATACAGTGTACTTGCAAAGGTTCACTTCCATTGTATCTTAGTAATACTGGTACAATGCAAGTGGGTTTGATTCTTTTATACAATAACGTCTTCTTTCCAAACTGACCTATGAATGTTTGAGTGGTAACAGAAAAGTAGTAAAAGTTTCATAATTATCATATTCGGTATATACTGTCCAGTAAATTAACGATTTTTATAAATGCTTATAACTGTAAAAACAACATCTATATATAATTGAATCGATCTGGAAAATAATAACGAAAATATAATAATGGCGATTTCGATTGAAATATAAATCGTGGAAGCAGAAAAGCCAATTACAGGTGAACTATGCTTTGCCTGCAGGCGAATGTCGCTAACTTCGAATGTAATAAAGAAACATTTTTTGAGGACATACGAATACATACCATATAAATAATGAGGATATATTAGTTACAAAGCAGCCCAGCTGTTATTTATCATGTATAGAGACTAAATCTGAAATTAGAATATATCTTTTGAAAAATGTAAAATTAATTAACAAATATTCAATTAGGCCAGAAACGGAATTATCTATGCTCATCACGTCTTTGACTACAGCAACATAGTTATAATGATAGGTATACTAAAGTGCTCAATAAAGTTAAAAAAAAATAAGATTTAGTGCATCTTGGAGACTTGCATTTATCAAAATAAGCATGTTAAAAATGGTATGCTTTAGGATGATTATGCTCGCTCTTTAGTGCGGAATAAAGTAGATTGTGATTTCGTCTTGTCGCGTTGTCATGTTTTCGTCTCCTCATTTCAGTTATAAATTTAAGTAAACGAATAGGATGCTAATCGCATATTTCATGTTATATAAATCTATTAACCTATTTCAATATCTTCCCTATGTACGTATAATCCTACCAAAACTAGCACTATAAAGTTAAGAATTACGATACAGTCGATGTTATGGAGATTATGTGAATGTCGCAGAAGAACTTTTAGCAAATATAATTTTTTGACAAGTTTCAATGAATTATTATAAAATGCAGAGTAGTCATATGTATACCAAACGTAAGTATTGAACAAGTTATATGGATCGATTTTTTAAAGAAAAAAACTATTCGAAATAGATCACAAAATCGAAATGAATTATGAATCTTTTGTTTTGCTGACGCCAGGAAATGAATACAAAGATGCAAATCGAAATACAACTTCGGTTTTAGTAGAGTCGAATTTCGCCCACGTTTAATCTTTACGTAAATATATCTCTCTCTTTGTATATACTCTCATTGTCTCCATAAAATATAAAGCAAAGCACAATTTCTTACCCTCTCACGAGTCCTAATAAATCATCGCAAATTCCAATTTTGGCAGGATAACATCAAAATACAACCAATTTCAATCATGAGCTATGAGAAAATATGACTTCTTTTAAATAAAAAAAAATGGATTTTACTAAAGTAAAATATTATTCATATGTAATGATATTTGTATAGTTATTTAGTAACAGCTTAAAAGAAAATGACCAAGTGCGTAATCACCGAAATAAAATTTTCCGTACTTATTTACACAAAAATGTCATAAAATAGCCATAGTTGTTTGTCTCCATTGTACGCGTAATTTTTTTTATTCTAGGCCTAAAATATTGGTATCTTTTACTTTATGCCAATAAGATGACGAAAAGACATCAAGACTTCCATATAAAAGCACGAATTGTATCGGAAAAATAAATGTATCTTTTCAAACCTAACCCACCTTAAGATAAAACATAATTATTGACAGGACCGGAATTATTATATTACTTGCAGTTTCAGATAACCTAGAAAGAGGCGAAAGTGGTAAAATCAAAATATTTCTTTTGTATGTAATAATATGAATAAACTTACTGACACAGTCCATTACCACAATGACAAACCGTTCATGAAAGGCAGAATCTCAAGTAATTCTAGTTTTTCTTTTTGTTTTTAATTATGAAATTTAACAAAATTGTTAGTTTATAACCATAGCCACTGTTTAAGTTTGTCTCAATATGAAAAAATTACACATTCCTATTTACTTTTTCTAACATTTTCTTGATATCACCTGTTCCTATTTTTATATTCAATACTTATTTCAAATTAATAAATAAAATCAATAAAGATTTATTCAACTACATTGCCCTACCGACCTTGATCAGGTTAGCGACAAAGGAAAATAGGGTCGCGCAACGCAGCGAAATCAGATATTTTTATGTCTCTATTTATTCACCTAAAGAGGAAGCTTTCGACAGAAGCTTTTAGTTCGAAAAAACTGACTGCCCTGTAGGTATCTGTATAAATCTGTCCCTAAATTAGTTATGAGATACTATAACATGTAGAGAGAAAATATTAATTTTATAATTATTTAATAATATTATATTTATTAATATTAAATATTATATCTTTATCAATTTTATAATTATTTGTATATGTATTTAGGTATACTCGTAATAATCAGGGAGAAAAACTTTTGAAATTTAGAGGCGAATTAATAAATGGAAATAGTATAATTATATAAATAATAAAATTTACAAAATAACAAAATTTTTAAATAAACAAAATTTCCTAGTTGTGAATCTATCAACCGCTACTTCACTTTTATTTTTTTGTATTCCATCAATCCACTATATGATAACCCACTTATATGATAACCCATCTTACGTAGAAATATTGTCAATTCACATTGAATTAAATTTGTTTGTTGTTGTTAATTTTGTGACTTGTTTTTTATTTGTTTTCTGGCAGATTAAATTATATTTTAATAAATGGACTGGGCTTAATGAATATATTGAAATAGGTACAAACAAGGCTATTTTTAAAAATCGACAGGTCTTAAAAAACGCTTCTACTGACGATATTCTGACTACAAAGAAAAATGGAAGATTCTCTTGATAGAAATTCTGACAAAGAATATGATAACTTAAAAATAATTACTGAATATCGAAAAAAGTTCACAATTTTAGGCCTAAATATTCTCCAAGTATATATTACTTTAAACTATTGTATTGGCCATTTTTTTTCAAAGCCAAAAGTGTCCAACTTACGAACTAAGTTGCCCTTCTGGTTTATTAATTAAATAGTAATAATTATTATTCAACGATTACTAGTTTCAAAGCATATTTTCTTTCCTGTAAGAACATTTTTTTACTGAAAGATACCAAAAAAGTCAAATGTTACAGTAATGCCAATTACTGTAACATTGTAATGAGGGGGGTAATATAGCCACATTATGTTTTAAGGTATTTGCGGAAAAAAGTTACTTTATTCTGTCGGTGTATTGATAATATAGCTATATGTCTAGCTGGCTTCTGGATTAAATAGCAATTCGTAATTAATTTTATTTCACATTATTTCAGGCTAATATTTTTTTATTAAATAAATATGTGTAAACACTTTTCAATATAGTTTTATTAACAATATTTTGCTGCAAAATAAAAAAGGTAAAAAAAATTTAAACAATTATGGAAGACAAAACAAAACTTAAAAAGAGACCTATTAAATAAAAAAAAAACATTTTGGGCTTTTTATCATGCCCAGTTATTAAAATAAATCTCATTTTAATATATTATTCACTTGATTAAATTTTCTGTGGAAATAAGCAAACGAGATTAAATTGTTTCGGTCTTCCTTAAATGAAATGTAAATACGAGCGATGTCAGACTACCCCTCCTCAAAATGGATTAAGTTTCCAGAGTCATTTAAATTTTCGTTAGGCGCAATTGTTTCGAATGGGCCTCGAACCTTATCATCCTGATTTTCGGCTTCTTCCGCAATTGTGTACTTGAGAGGACATTATGGTACTTGCTGTATACTCATCTTTATCATTATTCAGACGTTTTAAACTTAATGTTTATTTACAAGATAGTGATTAAAATTCATGAGTTGGCATAACCACAAGCATGACTTTATGAAACAATTGTAATGTCATAATTATGTTAATAATCCAAGCAAAACGTTATACATTTTAACATAGAAGAAAATCCATTAGAATTACTTCTTGTAAAGTATACACGCTAATCTAGTAAAGGCTCTATTTAGGATTAGTTTTTGTAAACTCGGAGTCAAATTAAAATATTTATAATAGAGAAAATATCTGCCTGACACAAGTGCAGTTTTTCCTAAAGGTATCCAACGCGCAAATATGTATTTTCTATAGAAAATGTTGGTATCCTCAGAGAATACCTAGGTAACCTAATACAAACTAGCCTAAACTTAAAATGGGTGGCTCAAAAATCATACAACCTGCAAGCTATATGAGGTAAGGTATTACGAAATTAAAATTTATTATTCACATTTACTTTGATTTATTCGTATTTATAAAACAGTCTATTTTATTTACGGTATTGACTTAAAACAAATTTTTCATCTAAACAAACCTTCAAATAAATTTTCACCGAGATTACAAAAATTGCAATTGCGAGTAACCTAATGTGAATATTCCTAATAATATTCTACTTTATTGTTTCGCTAGGATTCCTCTTTTTAAGAGATAATGTGCAGAATTGTAGTAGTTAGGCTTCTAACACTAATGTACCTTTTTATTTTCCTGAAGATAAATTATGTAGCACTCACAGAATTGCTGGTTTAAAGAGATTTAATCCTACCACGTTCTATAACATAAAGCTGCAGTAACTGCTCTCTATTTTTATGTATAAAAACTTATATTGTTTTAAGCACATAATCAAAGGACTCTTTTTTACTTTTTATTTCCAAAAGAGACGCCTGTTTTCTCACTTTTTTCTTCCTTCATCATTTATCTACTCTTTTCACGTACACGGTCTAGAACAATTTGTTTCTTTTAATTTCGTTTATTACAAAATTCCTAGAGGTCTTAGTTTTTGATCACTAGTTTAACGCTCATTTGGGTTTTTGAATTGAGTCTTAGATTCTTTCTAATTTTTTACCGCTTTTGGAAAGATTTACCAGATGAGAATCTATATATTATTTGTTCATAAATTTACTGATTACGTATTAATTTTTTTATCCATTTTCACATTTCAATTTTGTTTCTTCCAGGAAAAAAGGTTGATGTTGTTGAAAATATATTATTAAACTCAATCTATCGTATCTCTAAAATATTACAATTCTCCTTATTACTTACTTCAAAAATACCCTTCAGAAAAAAATAATATGTTGTTATATTGAATAAGCCATAACTTGTACAAAAAAGTTAATTTGTTAATTTATACGACCTTGTGCAAATAAGGAGCAATTTTCTTGCAGCAAATCGTAGAAATTTTCATTATTTATTCTGCCATTACAAGGCCTAAAGAGGAAATTACCAGAACTATTTATTTAAGTACTATAATTGCAGTTTAATGGGTTTTTAAAAGAAACGGTCTCTTAAAAGAAACAGGAATACCTATAAAGTTTTGTAACTCAGCATTAATACCAATGAAATGTTCACAGCAAGGTTTATAAATTATAATTAACAATCATGTTATTTTACAGAATTTTTTTTTATTTTTGCAGATTAACAGAGTAAGCCTACCTGTGTTATCGTTTTTTTCTGAACGATATGTCCAACTGATTTATATATAAAACCATATTTTGAATTCGTCATAATATATTCAACATCACGTCGATATTGTGTGAGGATTTAGTGAAAGAAAAATCTCCAAAGAGATAAAAAAAGCAGCGCGCCTGCGATAAAGAACGACATGTTTTCGTTTCTATATTTTAATAAATTTCACTACCAACATTGTTGTTTTAATTATTTTCTTATATTAGAATGGTGTTTGAAATTTGTTTCATCAATTCTTCTCAATAATATTAAATATTAACCCTTCTTTGCACCAACTCGATACGACTTACTAAAAGATATAAGATCTTACCAACACATTCAAGAATGCCATCAAAAACAAATTCGCAAAACATAACAGTAGGATGGAGTCTGGCGGGTCATACAATATGTTTTATTATTTATTTGTCTTTAAAATAAATATGATAGCGGCGCATTGTGCACTTACTTTTTTTAGGTTTTCCTCATCAGTATAATTTATATATAGCAAGTTCAGTATAATTTTTTTCACTTTGGACCTACACCAAATTGAGTAATTGGACCAAAGTCTTGTTTCCCTTTGCCCTTAAAATAAGTTTGAACTTATCTTCCTTATTTATCGTCATCGTGAAATTTTTTCCTTTAAATATTTTTTTTCAAATTTGGAAACAGATACTAATCGCCAGAGGACGAATTCGAACTATAAAATGGTTGAATCAGAGATTTAAAGCAGTACCTAAGTAGATCATAGGTCGCAAAATAGTTCGTTACGTTGAAAAAGCAATACAATTACTTCCGCATTTCTTAAATTACATAATACTGTTCGATCATACTGAGGATATTTTTTTTGTCATTTATTTGATTGTAGTCATAAATCATAGTCATCAATCCATGCAAATAAAAAGCAAAATAACCTATTTGCTTTTTATTTGCATAGATTATTGTTTACCATATTTTTGTTCATTTGTTTGCATCGGTTATATGTTTGTAGTCGATAAACTAATGTCCTGGTAAATCCTGAAAAATCTTGGCATCAACTTTTCGATAGATTCTGACGCCTTAAGCTTTTATAGATGTTGTGCACCTTTGTCATGTCTTTGCATCGAATCCTATTTAAATTCCTGTTCCAAATAATGAACTCAAGTTCAGTCACAAATCATTTCAAAATAGGGGTAGGTGGTAATGCTACGTAAAGAAAGCTTCTATAAATCTTCAAATATGTTAATAAATCTTCAAATAGTATATATATATATATATATATATATATATATATATATATATATTAATTTATTTTATACGGTAATAATTGATCTAAAATAAATTTCTATTTACCTCCATTTATGTAACTCTATTACATTTACTATAAGACTTCTTCAAGTTCTTTTTAAGAGATTACTTTCCATGTACGAGACTATCTCTTTCCATGACAATATTAAAGTAATGGTTTTATTAATTTATTTTAAAATATGGCATTTAATATTAATGTTTAAATTTTACATTTACAAATATAAAACGATTTGTTTTGCATAGAATTTTCTCTGAGAAATAGAATTCTATTTCAGTTTAATATTAGTGAGTTCTTTTATTATTCTGTCGTCGTAGTCATTC
This sequence comes from Druceiella hillmani, assembly GCA_039881145.1. Lineage (NCBI taxonomy): Eukaryota > Metazoa > Arthropoda > Insecta > Lepidoptera > Hepialidae > Druceiella > Druceiella hillmani. The sequence goes on from JAYKKI010000022.1 coordinate 17,940,542, forward strand.
TTTTTTTTTAACAGCGTACAAATGCGCGTCGAATTACAAATTTCTTGACGGTTTTAGAAATATTAATTTTTTTATATTAATATTTAGTTCACTTGCTTTCTGTGAGTCCTCGGGAAAGTTTTTTGCGAGTTCTGTCAACCTTTGGATTTCGATTAGTGTCTTGCATAGAAAGTCTTCCGTGAGGTATCGAGATAGTTCTCTACCAGTTCCCCTTACCGGAAAGAACTACAAATTTCGTGAAAGTATCATTCGGTAAATATTTCGAAGGCAAGATAATGATAGTTATGAATTTCGCTAAAAGGCCTTTGTTCTTTTATGCGTTTTGCAGACGATAAAATATCCATTGTAAATTCTAGTTCGAAGAAAAACTAAATAACTAATACATAATTAGAATTACTTTTATTTCGGTACATTGATGGAATGAATTGAAACAAAGAGGAATCTAATCCAATCAGCTGGTAAGCATTATTCATCGAGCATGAATATCTTCGTTTCAAGATACTCCATCTATGTAGATCAAGCCTCACCAGGTGTAAGAGGTTCCAGTTCTTTGCTTGAAGAAGTCTTCAGAGTTTATAAGGCCTACCGAATGCCGGAAGTTTTCAGGTCAGTAGATTTAAACTGAGTTACATAAATGATAGTGATAATTTCTCTTTGGTGAAAGATTTATGGATATTCACAAATATTTTTTATAATCAAGAATCTCATCATTGTTTTGAAATATTATTTTTCGAAGTAATATTTCATTGAATCATTAAATAATAATAGTTGCACTAAATTTAAGTCAGTTAAGTGTAGTTATTCATAATCCTTAACCTAAAAACCATGACCTACATTTAAATGTATTTTTACAGATGTTGCAAATACCTTATTATGTACACGTCGAAATTTACGTAAGCCCTTACCAGTTGGGTTTGATGTTTTAATAACTTGATAAATCTATAAATTATAAAACAATAAAAATATAATAATTTTTTCCATGATTCTGTAACCAAAAGCCTTGATTACTTTCGGCCAGTATAGGTAGGCAATATTAGGCATTATCATTTTTTAAATTTTCATAACCGATTTGATTTAAAATACTGTTAGAGGATATAGCAATTTTTAAAATATTTGAAAATTTTCTTAAAAAAAATAATATTAAAAAATAATTTATATGTATATGAACTTGCATTAAAATAAAAAAACCTCTCATAAATATGAAATTAAATGACCTGGATTAATATTTTTTGCCCCTCGCAACATTTTCTACAATATTAAAATAAAATTGTTTTCCGTATAACGACTATAAATAGACTACTACTTCCATTATCTATACCATATATGTTCTGTGTCAAACATTACCGGAGAAAAATATCTGTGTTAATTCAATAAATATACTATTAATCCAATTTTGGTTTGCAACAATGAAAACAAAACATAAACCTGTTTTAAAAAACGTAATATTTTGCTATAACTATTCCATTACGCTAAGCTTCTTTCCTCTAGCCGTGATAGATCTTATCCATAAAACAGATACCCAACAAACACGTTAAATATTGACTGCTAATAAGAAAAAGTGTACATAAATAAACAAATGCTGGCAAAAGTTATCCAATGCATCTGCAAAAAAAGTCTCTGCTTTGACTTTCAACCAGATGTTTACTTTAAATGTTTTCATCCTCATTCAATTTGGTAGCTGTTTATGATTCACAAAGAACCAGTTGGTTAGGACACTGTAGGTCAGACTTTAGGTCAGCCTGGAGGTGAGTTAGTGTAATGCCCGTAAACCAGCATTAGGTCCTCGCAACATTTTCTGTTATAATATTTCCACCTTTCTAATAAAGAGATTGCACAGAAGCTTTTGAATTATTTTAATTAACAACGGTTATTGACTGATTGTTTAATATTATATTATACTTAAGAAGTTACTTTTACTTTAAATTGTATTAACTACTAGCTTTTACTGCGACTTCGTTCGTGTGGAATGCGGAATAAGAAAGTTATTAGGCAATTATTTATGTTTTTTATTTTACAAAGAAAAGCATGCCAAAAGTATGTCGAAAATATACTTAATTATACGTGTTTATTATTGCTGGTCAAAATATTTATTCGATATACAGAAAAAAAATCGTATGGGGAAAATTACAAAACAGTTGTAATTCAGAATAGAATTCAGGTTTTGACCCAATTTATACTAGTTGGAATATAATAATGTGGCCAAGAATTCCATTTCACTGAAAGTTGAAACGAATCTTTCTCCCTCATGTTGTGGAAACATGCACGTAGACAAGTTTGTAAAAATTTGTAACAGCGTACACAAGTTTGCAAAGAATCTTATTGAATTCGCAGGGAAGCGATGGGACCCGAGGATGTTGTACGCGGTCTCCGGTCTCCATTTTTACTTCCACTCTGCATCTCGACCTTTCGCTCGCTGTTTTCTCCGCCCTTTATCTCGAGCACTTTTACAATTCAAACGGCAAATCGGATGCTATAGCGTGTAATATGTTCGCGTGTTGATGTGGTATACAATAAAGATGTTATCCCATATAAGAACACATTATTTTTTATTACATTGATTATGTGAACGTTGTACTCGATCTGAATGTGGTGAGTTTACGTTGTTGAAAAAAAAATTCTGCGAAAATTTACTATTTTAATCTAGGAATCTTTGTTTACCTCAATTATTTTCCGGTGATTAAGAGGTAAACAAGAATTTATGCTCAATTTCTTTAATTGTTTTAAGTATTTTACTTGTTACTTACATTAGAATTTATTTACGATTTCTTAAAAATTTAATAAAGGATATATTTTGCATTGCTAAATTAAGGGGAATATGTTTTAATATATTGAGATTAAAATGTTAATTTGTAAGATAAATCCAGATAAATTATTCCGCAAATTCCATATGATACAGAACCGTAAAAGAACGACGAGTGACATCAAACAAATTAAAAGTGAAACTTCTTCATATGTGTTATAATTTTGAGGGAAAAAGGAAAGTCATCTTATAAAAAAAAGAAAAAAAAATTAATAATGAAATATTTATGTTATCTTCTGACATTAAAGAGAACTAAACTTATATTAATACAATTTTGATAAATTGTGAAAAACATTACACGAAAAAACGAATCACATGTCTTTGAATTTGAGCTTTAGTACGCTTTCGTTTGATATGTTTGAAACCCTATACGATGGTCTTTAAACAAATTTTAAGGAAATTTTAATAAAAATAACAGGGGTATATTCCTTAATTGTTTAATTTTTTACATGTAACTAAACGAGTAGCGATCAGCCCTGCTGTGAATTCTATGCATCTTTAACTGGTTTATTTAAAGTTTCTATAATGTTTTTTCCATTACCTTATACAGGTGAATTTTATATACATTATTCTTCATACTATTTTATGTCGTATTATAACTATGACAATAATTTAATTCTTATAATTAGCGGTTTTACTTCGAAAAACGGATTTTTTAAAAAAACCAATAAAACATTAATATTACATGATCTGGTTTGAAATAAATATTTAAAAATCTACTTTGGAGACATTGAACAAAATTTTTGTTTTTGTGCAAAACAATTTTTTCATTTTTAGTTACCACAAAAATTTATACTGTAAAATGACTTTGTTTCAGTCGTCTACGTTTCTCTAGCAAAACTCTACTTTTAAAGTCATACATTTAAAGCTCTACTATGGCGAACTTTTTAAAGAGTAACTTGACCTGTTTTGAAGAAATATTTTTGATTGAATTGATTTTTTTCCTGAAATAGTTTTTGCTCATCTAACTTTATAATTAAATAAAATTTCCATTTTCTAGGTTGTACTATTTAGATTTTAGAATACCGAGGTTAACAAACTAGTATTTATTTATAACTTTTGTAAGATAATAAAAAGATATTTCACTGTGATTTTGAATTGAAAATATATTTTGATTTTGAAAAGATATTTTTCTGTGTTCTATATTTATGAAATTTACTCAACGAAAAAAATAAATTATCAGTTATCATTCGAAAAGTATCTATAATGCAAAAGTGGCCATCTACAATACTATGTTTTTTATGAAGCAGCAGCTCATAGGTGAAATGTGGGTGGAGAGGGGAGATGGTAATCGTTGGTTTTATGAAAGCATGAATAGGAGAAAACTCACCAACAATCATTTGTCTTTTGTCTAGTAAAGTGATAAAAAGTATCAATTTGGCTGCCTCCCGTGAAAGTTTGGCTTTCCCTTTACTTTTTTCAAGTACATTAAGTTTACCACTACATTAAGTATATTAAGTATACCGCTTCTCATGTATATTAGTAATGAATCTTGCCAATTTTTCTCTTTTCCGGTAAAAAGTCGGTATTACAAGGGATGGGAGAAATAAAATCATTGCATGTCTATGAAACGTAAGTGTCACATTTAACCATCTTTATATTTGCGTACATATATTCATTTATATATTTGCCTGCGTATAGTAACTCATATATTTTATAGAATAAACTACTCAGAGGGCTCATTTTAATTATTGAGATAAAAAATTTCCCATCACTCAAATTATATTTCTTTCAATTTACTTCATTAATTAAAAAGGACAAAAAATATAGCGGTGCATTAAAAAAATACTTTTATTAAAATATCTTGTCTGTAAGCTCATTAAGTTCATAATTTAGTTATATTAGAGCTCAATTGAATATATACATATATATATAAAAAGATATGTATATATACGTATATATATATTCGCTGAAAAATAAGCAAAAATTCAAACAGCATTCCCCACTAGACAAATCCTGTTGATTATTCCTAGCGAAATAAAAATGCCGCGATAGGGCTCCCATTCGGGTAATCCCACCGGCCCAGGACATTGGCGATCCCTTAAGTCCAGACTAATACACTTAATTCATAGATAATAGAACTTACTCGGAACGAGTCTCTACCGACAAAATATGTACTATATATTCGGTTCCGGAAAATAATTCGTTTGCTTCTTGTTTTGTTAAAAATAGAATATCAGGAAAAATTGTCGCCCAAAGCCTAAATAAAGGGTTTTAACAACGCCTTCTCTATGCTCATTCTCTTTAATAATCACTCCTTTGATCCTTTTCATATTTTCCTTAATTTTAAATCGACTTCGTCCTATTTTTAGCGTAGCACTATTGTTTCTACAATCTTTTTCCCGACGCCAACTGCTTAAATTATATTAATTGTGACTCGAAAATTTTTCGCTTTTAGTTACTTTATAAATTACTATCCCACAAATATATTTTTGCATTGGTTTATTACAAGTTTACCGATAAATTAAGGACTGTCAATGCTATACAACTAAGGTATTACATACCATACAATTGTTGTGCAAAATATATACGATACAAGAGGTCTAACAGAAGAATATGTATACAATTAAGCACAACCTGTTTTATATAAATAAGTAAAAAAAAATATATTTATGTAAAGGAAGAGTTTAAAATATCAATATCATGGCACAATGGCGTGCTGTAGATCAATTTGGGATGATCATGATGTGTGAATTTTATATTTATATACCTCTTCATATTTCTTCAATATGCAGAAACATATGAAACTTAAGACATGATAGACACTTTTAAACTCAAACAATTTATAGTTCACTATACTTAGGATAAAATTTATAAAATGTTGTATTAAAATCTTGTGAATAATGAGTTGTTTTTAATGGAATAAATTGTTAAAACTACGTTTAATTAAATATTTTATGTGGATTATTTTTTATAATGAGTTGAGCCAAGAAAAAAATAAGAGAATGGCATAATAGCGTATTATATCTAAAACGACTTCAGAAATGTGGAATAATACCTTGTATATTTTCAACCTGAAAATTTAAAAAATTAAACTGTCACATACCCTTAAGACGTACATCAGAAACCGCTTAATCTATTAGTCATAATGACTAATATATTACTATGTAAATAATATATAATTTTATAAATTTTTACTAAAGGGCTTCATAATATCCACAAAAAAATTCAGAGGAAAGCAGGGTGAATACATGTACACTGAATAATTTTCCTCTGTTTATAATTTTTCAACATATTTAATTAGTTTTAATGAAAATTTAAAAAAAATTTCTCCGATTATTTTTACAAGTTTTCCCTCCTACCATTCCGTACGAAATCCAAAAAATGTCGCCTAGTATATATATAAAAACCATAAAAATTTCGCCTAGTATCTATATAAAAAAATCATATAACATATATAGGTGCACGAATCAGCAACGAATTTAAACGTGCAACATTTTTTCTGTATAAAAAATATTTTTAATATATAATTTAGAGTTGCAGAAAAACCTGAGCTATGTCTGAAAAGCTTTGATTACTGTTTTATTATGTGATTTGAAAAGGAGTTAAATTCTCAACAATATTTAAAAATATTCGTGATAGAGTATATTTATAAAGGCGCCTAAGCGTATTATTTTCGTTTATTTCTATTTTTCTGTAAACATAATGAAGTAAAATGATATTCAATATAAGCAAATTTTCCCACCACACTGAAGATGAAAAACTAAATTTTTTGAATAAAATAGAGAGTCGAAAGGAAAACTGTAAGAAATGTAAAAATAATGACAAAGGTTTAATTTCACGTCTTCTATTCAGTAGACTGAAAAAAATGTTACATAACTATTGGAGCGTCTGACCAATATTCATCAATATAGAGAAGAATATAAACTTCCCGCCATTTTTTCTTTGTATGTATGTGATTTTCTAACTACCGTACGAAGTTTGATCCGTTCTTCATTACTAGATAGACTACTTCATGAAAAAGAGGTAAATGCATAAATTATGAATATTTTTTGTAAATTATCCGATCTGCTAATGTGAATATTGATGAAGTTGAGAATGTGGATGAAGTATGACGTTAGCATACGCTGCTTAAATCGTTAAATATATATGAAAATTCCAAAAATTTTACTTTTAAAAAAACATAATATTCATTTTCCACTCAATTTTCTAGAGCTTATTATGCAGAACTGTATTAACTCATATCAAATTAAATTTTGCCTCAATTTATGTAGATGAAATTTCTTTTATAGTTTTCTAACGAAGAGTTTAAAAGATATGGCGGTGTTTTTGAATAAGCAAAGTTATCGGAGCGAGCTTTTATGCATTGACGTTGGATGTAAATATATGGAAATCTTTACTTACACGTACAAAGGCGGGGTGGGGTACATGTTTTCAAATAGATGAAGATGCAGATAAACAAATATTACGTACCATAAATACTAGATGATATCATGTAGTACTTATGAAAATGCAATTTGAAAATTGTACTCGAATAAAAAGCTAAAAAATTGCCTGGAAATTATTCAAATTGCCCTTTCTAAACGAAATTTCATATCGCCCATTCAAATTTAAGAACTCCTCCAAAATCCTCAACCACAACACCCCTCAATGCTCAGAACTTTATTCGGAGCCTCTCTTTTTGCGCGTCGAGACGACTTCCCGCAAATTGAAAAAGTGATTGATTGGTACTTCCATGGAAGCCCTAGTGATGAAAACCTATTAGAGGTTTAATTCCATTAAATATGTCTCCGTTTATTAATTGGCAAAGATTTGCGTGCTGTCTGTGTCTGTCTGAGTACTGTCTGAAATGACGCGGAAATAAAATTCAAGGCGCTAAACATAAATAAATTCAAGTTCAAAACAATTGGCCTGAACGATATTGAGTAATAAACTATTTATGATTTAACCTATACGTTGCGATCATTGGTTTTCACTGAGTAATGTGTTTATGAAATATTGCAATATATCCGTAAATATAATCAAACCATCTCTGGTATATAGCTTTTCAAGAAATTTTTGCTGTAATCGTGTTGCAACATGGAAACATTTCAATATTATGAAATATACTTGTAACGTTCCACTTGCATCGTATTATAGAAAAATTGTTACTATGCAAGAGGACCTAATTGTTTTACACCCTAATGTCATATTATAAAAATGAACTATGAATGTTTTAGTGGTAAGAGTGAAATAGTTAAAATTTGGTAATTATCATGTTTGGTATATAATCTATAAATAATTAATGATTAATATAAATGTTTCAAACTGTAACTACCATATCTATACATAACTGAATCAACCGGGAAAATAATATCCAGAATCGAAAAGTGATACATCTATATATACATTTATTTAATACTTCACAGGATTAATAGAAAATGGCCAAGCACATAAATCATTGAACTAAAAATTTTCATTTTTGATCAAAAATGGGAAAATACATCAAGAATCCCACATAAACGCACCGATAGTACCAAAAAAATAAAGGCACCTTTTCAAACCTAACCCCGCTTGAGATAAAATGTAATTTTTGATGGGATCAAAATTATTGTGTTGCTTGCAAAGTTTCAGATAATCTTAATACCGGCGATAATTTTAAAAAGTTAATGACGGCACATATTAACATATTAATAGTGTGTTCAAGAAGTGTAATAGCTGAGTCGTCCAATTTTTTTTAACTTGTGAAATGTAACAAAAATATTAGTTTATAACTATTATCATTCGTTGTTTGTCTCAATAAGAAAGAATCACATATTTTAATTTTATTTCAACGATAACTAATGTTCTTATTTTTATAATAAATACTTGTATTAAATTAATAAATAAAATCGACAGGGATTTATTCACCTCTACATGGACCTACCGATCTTGATCATATTAGCAATAAACGAAAATACGGTCGCACGACGCAGCGAAATCAGAGACTTTTATCTGATTTATTCTACTAAACAGGGAGCTTTCAGGAAGCTGTAGGCATCAATATAAATTTGTTCCTAAATTAATTAGGTTACATTACAGTGAGTACAGTCGTCTTCATTAATGTTATAATTATTGCTTATTTATTTACATTTGTCCTTAATAGTAGATGAGAAAAATTCGTGAAAAATCAGGGGCGAATTAAAAATTGGAAAGGGAATATTTAATTAAAAAAAATTACACCCGGCTCTAAAAATTTTAAATGAAACGTGATGGTTTCACTATATAGAAAATTTAAAAAAACCTAGGCGGTAATGGGGACTGCCGACAGAAGTGGAAACTTAAAACTATGAAATTACAGTGGTTTTATTGAATTTTATACAATTTTTAATCTTAAAATACACAATAAAAATATTATCGAAGAACTAGAAATCAGTTTTACCATACTAGTAAGATAACTCCTAAGCGACTATGAAATACCCATTGCGTGATGTATTGCAGAGATCGAATTTTTAAAAAAATATTATATACATAAAGATATTGGAAATAACTGATATAAATATTGGAAATAAATGAAATGAATGTTTTGGTTTTGTTAGAAATTTTTCTGTATTAAAATATCTAGTAATCACTGTTGTACTGCACAATGATCCTATAATGAAACAATTAAAATAATAATCAAACAAAAACACAATTTGAACACTACACAGTATACACACATTGAAATTTCCACGTAGTCAATTTAACTTTACTTGTATAGATATACACAGCACTAATGTTGCACAATACTTTATATCTACATATATATTACTATTACAGCATGTCGGTGCACAATGCGTCCAACGCGCACGTCGTATAATTTGGTATAAACAATGTTGGTGTATTTGTTTGTATATGTGTATCGTACGCCAATCTGGCAGCAGTAGATATTATATATACATATATATATATATATATATATATATATATATATATATATATATATATATATATACATATATATTTGTGTGTATGTGTGCATGTATATTAATAAGATATTTACGCACACACGTGTGTAAAATATATCTTTCACTGCTGGCTAAGCGCACCACGTCATACTCACAGTTACAGATATAGCATGTTGGTGAGGCGTAACCGTAAGATTTTTCTCTACCAAAAATTGCTAAGAACGCCTAAAAAAGTTTTCACTTCATTAACATTGGCTAATGCCGATTCTATCAAGTACTTGTTAAATTTTTTTTAATTATGGTCGTTCTATACCCACATCTTCGGTAGCAAAATTGTCGATTCACAAATTTATCCATAATATTTGTCAGTGACTTTTTTGTTTATTTTCAGGCAGATTACGTCTATTTAAAAAAAATAGCGATCTTAATGAACAAACAGTTGACGATAATCCAACTTTAAAAGATAATAAAAGAGAATCTCTTTAAACTGCAAAAAATTACAATTTCGAATAGAGGAAATAACTTTTGTTAATTTTCTGTTAAAACTAATCTTTTTTTAATTGGTTCTGACACAGAATATGCTAACTGAATAATAACTACAGAACTTCAAGAAAAATCAGGGGCGAATTAAAATGATCCAATTTCAGGACTAGATATTTTCCATATATCTTCATCTTTCACCATAGACTACAGTATTGGCTATTTAATTCACTGCCAAGAGTGTTCAATTTAGTTCTATTCTTCTTTATGAACTAGGTTGTTCGCTTGGTTCGCTAGTTCAAGTGGGATGCTTTTCATTCAATAAGCCTTCTTCCATACTGATTAACATTATTTCTAATTAGCAAGTGTCGATAGAAAATTAAGGTTTCTTTTCGATGGTATCGCAATATGAAAATGGAAACAATAAAAAAATTTTAAAAATACTAAAAGTGAACTCTTTCAAACCAATTTTCGGATTACTCGGATCTGCGAGTGTAACTATTGCAATAAGGCTAACGGAAATGATAACGGATAACGGAAATGAAAAACTTTTTTTGTTAACAAAAACAAGAAGTTTACTGAATTGTAATTAATCCTTGCCGCATAATCTTTCATTTCAATATTGTAAATAATTTGATAATATATATTAGTATGTGCTACAAGAATAATCAATGGCCCAAAATTGGGCGAACGAGCAACTGAACAATGCAAGCGGCTAGCGTATATATAGTGAACTAACAAAATATGACTGGGATACGCAACGAACTACATGTTATAGTTCATAGTAGTTGTTGGAGCCCTCTTGCGTCGTTCATGAACTATAAAAGATAAAAGAATAGTGCTGATTTAAAAAAAAAAGTTTTACATTACAGTGTAATTTCCTACATTTGACATAAATTGAATTAGTACGTAGTTCTTAAATTACTCTCTGATGCATTTCTGCGTTTTTCTTCATACCCTTTTCTTTCCATTCGTAAATAAGCTCTAAAATCTTGCTGATTAAATTTTATGAGCAAAGAGATGAAATGAAACCAGCATGGCGGTGTAAATCAACAGCGCCTTATATAAAAATTTTGTGGTATTCAGAATTTTTCATTTCGATTAGGAAGCTAATAAAGAAAAATACCGTTTAAAATATGTTCATTAAATAATACAATTTACAAAGGGATCTTTCAAGTTTACTTATTCAATAAAATGAACCAACCTCTTACTTTTAAGCTGTTTTCATTCAAAATATTTGCCCTTTTTGAGATCGTTACGTGCAGTATACTGCAAATTAAAAAAAATCATCACATGTTGTTTGAAATAAAATTATGAAAAAATATATTGAAGCGGGGTTTAAGTAAATTGTTTGTCTTATCTTTGCTAATAGCCCACTTGAAGATGTTGTAATAAGTAGAAATAATATTACATTACGTAGTTTCGTTTAATTGTAATTGTAACTTGTTTGTTTTCGAATCTTCATGAATTTCTATATTTTCTTTACGTATATTAACTCATGACTCGTTACCAAGTAAAATGTTGGAAAGTGGTGACATAACTCATCCGCGAGAAGTAGATTAACCCAGTTTGAGGTTGGTCGATTTTTTTGATGGATCTTTGGTACCAATTAGTAGCCAGATTCTTATGACCGGGCAAAAACTTTGTTAGAAACCTTCAATAGTGAGAAGTAAACACAATAAATTGGAGTTCTTTTAACCTGCCTTTACATAAGTAAGAAAGTAACAAAATAGTTAAGTGTGTACAGGTAAGTACAAAGTTGTTAAAACAAATCTTCTTTTAAATATGTTATAATATTTTAAAATATAATACTTATTAAAACAAATCTCCTTTTTTATAGTATTATAATATTTTAATATTAAAGTAAATGTAGGTTTTTACGCAAATGTAAATTTCATCAAAAATTATTTTTATTTGGTAAGGGACCAAACATACTCAGCAGCGATTCACTTGAATCAATTTTCCGTGGAAATAAGTAAACGAGATTAAATTGTCCCGGTCTTTCTTAAATGGAATGTAAATAAAAGCTATGTCAGACTACCCCTCCTCAAAGTGGATTAAGTTTCAAGAGTCATTCAAATTGTCGTTAGGCGCAATTATTTCGAATGTGCCCCGAACATTATCATCCTGATTTTCGGCGTCTTCCGCAATTGCGTACTTGGGAGGACATTACGGTACTTGCTATATACTAATCTTTATCATTATCCATATATTTTAAATTTAATGTTTATTTACCAGATAGTGATTAAAATTCATGAGCCGGCGTAACCACAGGAATTTCTACATGAAACAATCATAATGTAACAATTATGTTAATAATCCCAGCGAAACTACTTAAAAATACAAAGAAATCGGAAAGCGGTTCAATTTAAAAATATTAACTTACGAGTAATACAGATAAGTTTACCAAATTTGTTTTATTCAGTAATATTTGTATTATTCAGTGTATTTATCCAGAAATAAAAATATTATTATTAATTTTTTGTAACTGAATAAATACACTGGAATAAGAGAATTAATATCAGGATTGGGAACACTCTATAGATACGCAAATTTAGACGTGCCGATCCTGTTTGTTAATTCCCATGTTAATGAGGTATATGTCTGAAATTGTTAAATTTATTTCATCTTCAATGATAAATAAATCTTAACTCTGTCCGATGTTAAATATATAATCAAATTTAGTAATTTTTTAATATCTATAATTAAAAGTATACTGTTTTGAAAGATAATGGTCAGAAAAAAGGCATCTCATCTTTATTTGGCGTTTACTCGAGACGAGATATCAAAGCATAGGATTTTCTTTGGAAATGACATTATAAACTCTACTGGTACAATAGTGTTGCATCTACTTCGAAAAATATTACACATATTAATCTAGTAGTGGATCTATTTAGAATTAGATATTGTAAATTCAGAATAAAATTAAAAATATTTAAAATGAAGAAAACATTTTTCTGACCCAAGTGAAATATCGAACATTGTTTTTTTTGCAAGCTTCCAATGTGTGTTATTTCCATATAAAATTTGGTATCCTCGGAGAATATCTAAATATCTTAACACAAATCAACCTAAATTTAAAATAAATGACCTTTGAGTCATCATGCAACTTTCAAGCTATTTGAGGTAAGGTAATTAAACAATGACAATTTGTCATGTAATTTAAAACTTTACATAATTTTTCACCGAGATTAAAAAAGTATAATTGAGAGATATTTAATTTGAATATTCCTAATTATATTATTTTCGTCGTTTTGCTAAAATTCCTCTTTCTAATACTTTCCTGAGGAGAAATTACGTAGCACTCAAAGAATTGCTGGTTTCAAAGGGATTTTAAGTTGAGTCTTGTTTTACCACATCCTGAAACATGATACTGTGGTAACTGCTTTCTATTTTCACGGATACCAATTTAAATTGTTCTAAATGTTTAAACGATAAACTCCTTGTTGTGATCTCATCTCAATATTTATCTACTCTTTCTTAATACATGATCTAGATCAATCTGTCCTTTTTAATTTTGTTTATTTCAAACCTCCTAAAGGTCTTCATTTTTGGTCACCAGTTTGCCGTTCTTTTGTTTTTTGTATTGAGTCGTACATGCTTTATAATTCGCTGAATTTGGAAATATACCACATAAGAATCCAAATGTTGTTAGTTAACAAATCCACTGATTATGTATTCATTTTCGTTATCCATTTCCATATTTAAGTTTGGGTTATTCCGAGAAGAAAAGTTGAATTTCGAATCACTGTTGCTTCCGACACAGTTTGAGCGTTTCCGGCACCCAGCTCACACTGACTTTTATCAAGTCAATATAATCTTATAGAATCATTAAAATAATTTTATCTGATTCTCGTATTAACGCAGAAAACTGTTTCTTTTTTATGTGGCATCTCTCAACACTAATCTTTTTAATTTTCCTACAATGTCTGATGTCGTGGTCTCAATTGCCCGTTTTGAGTGGGAGTCCTCTTCAATTGACTCTGGTATTAAAAATACCAAACAACGTGTAAATTTTGGTTTTACTCGGTCATTGATTGTAATAAATGGTTTCCATTTATTATAGCTTGAGCAATTTTTCAATTCTTGGGAAGTAAAACGGCATGATAATGTCGCAGTTTTCTCTTAAAATGTCGTAATATATCTTAAACGTATTAGGTCTTAGCGCGATACTTGACATGCATAACTCTAATGAGTTTCTAATTAGTACCATGTAAAGAGAGCGTAACTATTCTAATTAATTTACTTTAACTAACTGAAAACTACCCTAACCGATTAAAGTTATGATAATACAATTTATATCATAATAATATTACGATAATTAAGGTAAAAGTTTTCTTCAATGTCAGTACTACTTCAAAAAATATATATTTTCAGTAATTCTTTTTCTTTTCTTGATGCGGTTACCTTATTATAGAAAATATCGACTTAATCATCGATGTTTTCCTTTAAGGATAGTTATGCATAATGTACATAAAATTCTTTTCGACAAGCATTTTTTTTTTAATTAGACCAAAATCAGACCTGGCTTTAAAAGATCAAAGCTAAGTGAATAGCTTATGCAAAAACATTGCCAAGATTATAATAAACATGGTCTTGATCTTAATTTTGCTTTTTTTGATCATCCGAAAAAGTTTTCCTTGCCTGTAATTTACTTCTGGAATCACTTGCCTATATTTTCTTTATTTTCGTCAACATATAAAAATTATTACTTTCGCATAAATAATAGAAATTGAAAAGAAACAAGAAATAATTTCCTACGTTGCACGGATTTTAAACTTTCTGCATTACATTGAGTGAATTCAATCGTCAAAATTTAGTTATTTCTGAGATATTAATAAGAATATTTTTATTTTAATGCAAATAAAATAAATGTTACTGCTACTTTTTTTAAATGATATTGTGTTCGACAGTGGCGTAAGTATTCTTTGTTTTGTAACTGTTATTAATGGTTTATATTAGTTATATAAATAATAAAAATATTTAATAAATTTAATTACAAACAATATTTATATATGTAGGTTGCTATTCATAACAGGTGTTTAATATGACTAAAAGTAGAGTAAAAATATTTTACGGTCGCACAGTATTTATCAACAAGGCATCTTGATACAATCGAATCTTTATACAACTTTTAAAATGTTGCACAACTTTTGCTTTACAGTTCTTATATTTCGCCATAAGAATGGTAGTATCGAATAATTAAAATAAAAAATGTCTCTTTATAATAGTTGTTATCTGATACTATAGCTGATATTCTAAAACTTTAATAAAAAATAAATAGTATGCAAAACTTCAAAACGATTGTGTTGTTGCTCCTCTTTGAAGAGATTTCCTAAAATTTGGTCACAATTTCACATTTTTATAGTAACAATATAATGCCCTTAACTAAAAAAATTAACTAAAATAGCTTCCAAAATTGTATGAATTTTTCGCACAAAGTTACTTTTTTCATAAATCTGTGAGTCTTATCTGCAAATAATCTAAAAAAAGTTTTGTATTTTTATCAGAAAATATTTTATTAATTTCTCATGCCGTATTTTCGTCATCTTGATTATGAAATATGAGAAACAATTCTAATAGCGTTTATGTCAGTCTCATATAAATTATTTTTAATTAAGTGGAGGGAGGGAGCAGCATCATTTTTCTTAAGTCAGGTAAGACAACAGTCAGAAAAAAGTCGTTCACTCCGGAATAAAATGTGAAATATTAAAATTTTCCCAACTCATAAAATTACTTTATATGGTTTACTTTCTTTCATAATACAACGAAAGTATATCCCTTGATAAAAATTAACTGCTGTGGAAGGAATGAAAAAGTTATAAAATAAAAATAATTGTATAAATCGTAATACTTGAACAACTATTTAATTTAACATTTTATATTGGCTTGTTGTATTGCTTTATGAAAAAACATACATTTTCTAAATGATCATTTAGTGTCTTTAAAGAGAAATAAAGATGACGAATGACCTATTTATATTCTGTAAAACTACTATTTATAAAAATCAGTCACATGATCTATGTAAACACAACTTGCCATATTTATAAACATAAATTGTTTAATCTTTTATAACGTTTATACAATATTTAAATTAATAAGTTTTGTAAACGATGTAAACAATAAATTATGAGTAAATATATTTATGAATATATCTATACATATAAGTATGCATATATTAGACTATATTTCCTCTACACATCGTTTCTTTTTAATACTTAAAACCACTTCATATTCCTAATTTTTACATATTCTCTCTTGTTTTTTTTTAATTAAAATAGCTCTTAAAATATATTTGTTTCCTATATTTATATTAGCCAATTACTTTTAGTGAATTAAAATATTTCATAAAATATATTTGTTTTCTACATTTGTATTTTCCAGTTTTGGTTACTACCTTTTTGTATGTAAAAATTAACATAAAAACGTCACTCGACGACATTTTTATATTGCTTGGTTTGTGGTTGGTTGTAAAAATATTGACTATTATCATTATAATTAGTTTAGCTCGGTGTGCTACATTTAAATCTTAATGATAATCATTAATTAAGTTTTTAACTGCATATTCTAATTTTCTCCTAAATCGGAACGAAACTGCAGATTCTTCAATAATGTCACTTATCGAAAAATCATTTCAAATAACATTATTTTCCTTCTAAGTTTTATGTAGAAAAGTAAAGACTGCGATAAGAATATTTTCTTCATAATAAATAATAAACATCCAAATCCACTAAAAAGTTGCACATATACAATTATAAATCACTATCCTTTTTGGTGGTTAAGACATAGAGAGTCACATTAAATAAACACCCTACTAATCCTACAAATATTCCATAATCATAAATAAATATTGAAATATCCATATGTCAGTGACGTATATAAGCATTCGTTTTCACACATAGTTAAAAACAAAGAAAACAAAACAATTTTTAATTGATAAGTAATTCACAAAGTCAAGTAATAAAACAATACAAGATCGAGTATAAAGCTTTTCTTAAATGCAAAGCTTTGTACTGCGGCATCCTTAGTAAAATTAGTCAAGTTTTATTAAATATTTTTTTAAGATAACATCGCTTTACTTTTTTTGTTTATTGCTTTTACACAGTCAGTTGCCTTGAGTCAGATTTAACAAGCAGTAAGTACTCTTCATAAATTATCAAAGACGAGATTTCGATTGAATATAAGTCAAAGAAATAGAGCGATGTTGGACTTGTTCAGTGGTTTAAAGTTGATTTTCCTCCAGCTATTTATTTGAAGCTAAAACTATTTATGACATAATAAGGAATATTGGAAGATAATTGGACAAGTCATAAACAAATGTCGTTCTGCATATGTACATTCATATTTATGGAATATAGGTATTTCTGTTTCGTGGAATTACTAACTATTTATTTTTATAATTTTTACGACAATTTCGATGCATTTACAATTTATTTAAGAATAAATAGAAACTAGTGATTTAATTATTTGCATTATATTATAAGTTATCATATTTAATTTTACCCTATTAATTTTTTACTTAATATCATACCCAAATATACCATATTTGAAATTTCCACAACTTTGTACCAACTCATAATGATTACATAATAGTTTACCTATACATTTAATACAAGCACAAATGTATAATTGTTAAAAACATTTTTACAAGTAGCATTACATGGCTAAAACAATCCAATCAATTTTAATTTCGGCAAAGCCGGTAACTTTTTCCGATTTCAATTGTAAATATCATCGCAAGAAAAGACCAATGAATAAATATTACGAGTATATAAAGTAAGAGATGAGAAATTCTTAATAGATTTAACATATTTAGAAGATGTTGTTAATACCTTAATCTCTCATGTAATAAAACAGTAAAACAACTCTAATTGTTGAGTAAACGCAAAATTTGTTATTGAATAGTATTATTATGTAAAATCGTATTTTGATTAGTTTAACTGTAAATATATTTAAATAAACCTCTGATATTATTACAATTATTTAAATGGATCTTTCGTTGTTCATTAATTAAATGCTGACTTTGATTGTTCACCCAATATACAGTGACAATACCACCTAGAATTCGCAACTTTGCTAGCTCTTTGAACGTTGTATAACATGAAAATATTGAGAAAAGAATTAAAATGACATTGAATTTTCTAAATAAAATATCAGTTATTAGAATTCAGAATAAAATATTCTTTGATTGATAGATTGAACCTTGTTGAAACGGTACTAGGAATTACTTGCTCATCTAATTTATTGTCACTGATAAAATGATCACTTCATAGATAATTATGTAGTTTGGTAACTATCAGGGTGCCTAATTACTAACACAATAAATATAATCACATAATTTATTCTGATATCATAATTTAATGGAATTAGAGACTTAAATTAAGTTTATAATGCTTAATTATTCCTTTTCACGACAGCTATTAATTTATTCCTTGAGTCTAACTTTCAAATCGTCATTAAAAGTTTGTAAATGTAAATTTACAATGACTTAGCAGCCATTTCCAAACTTATAAGAATTTTTAAATTCATTTTACTGTTGATTTAATTTTTAAATGTCCTTGCTATAAGCCTTAAATGTTGATTTAATTTTCGGAGTTTGAATTAAGGATGTGGATTTAAATTGAATTATTTTATTATTATTGCAATAGGTAAAATACCATAGTTGCTGCATATGTAATCATAGACATAGTTTTTGGTTTATGGCCTGTATGATAAATAACATTTGATTAAAACAAAATATTACTGCTTAATATTATATGACTAGCATAGTTTTATTTTAATATAATATAAGCTACAAATTTAAGGAAATTAAGTGTCCGGGGTTACTAACAAAATGCCGGGAGTTTT
Source organism: Druceiella hillmani (assembly GCA_039881145.1). Classification (NCBI taxonomy): domain Eukaryota; kingdom Metazoa; phylum Arthropoda; class Insecta; order Lepidoptera; family Hepialidae; genus Druceiella; species Druceiella hillmani. The sequence goes on from JAYKKI010000022.1 coordinate 17,959,514, forward strand.
AGTTCATAACTGCTTGTTTACTAAAAGTTGTTATGTAAATGTAGTGATAGGCTACGGAGATATAATAAATAACTCATCAACGGATGATTTGAAATTAGGTGTGTATATGTTTAAAATGTCTTTGTTATTTGTACTTTTCAGCTCGACTCTTATTGACTGATTACTTGAAGCCGATTATTGTTTTCTTAACAAATTTACAATGGTTTACTATACTTTTATGGTTTACTATATTTAATGGTTTACTATATTTACAACTGTTATGACTCACTTCAATTTGTTGGTTTTAAACACACATTTTTTCTCAAAGTATTGACAGTGTATTTGACGGAAGAGCCGTCATTGTTTCCTCTTTTCTCGGTAGTAGGCGCTTTCGCCAATTTGGTTATACTCACTCCGCATGGGTTTGAAACCCATCAAAAAGGTTTCAAAGCATTACGCTGTTTATAGATTTTAATGGAGCAAAAATATTTACTCGTGCAAAGTCGCAGAAGTGTTAGTTAGTGTACCATGCATTTTTAAACGTCATTTCTTCTTTCGTGAATTATAAAAAGTTAAAACAACTTAGTACGATAACAGAACCCATTTACTTATACTTATATAACAAAATATACTCTTTCTTTATCGTGATTAAAATATATAAATCTTTTTATTTTTTTCATGCAACATGAAGAATATTTATTACTTGCACAAACGTTAAAATGCTGCTTTACGCTAAAATGAATCATAGCAAAAATGTATATCATAAATCTCGATATTTATAACAATCAGCATTTTATTTTTTCGATACGTTCTGGTGAAATGGGAAAAGTATTTCACGTTTAGGTAAGTTTTTGAAATTAAATATGTAAAGTCTATTATGAATTAATTTTGTTTAGTGTTAACTTCTTCCTCTAAACCAGTGAGAATTTTCTTCAATTATTCATTGAGGCTAACTTATATCTTATAAGTAACATAAGATTTAATCACATGAAATCAAATTTATTGATTAAATTCATATTTTTAATTATAAAGTAAGTAAATAATTTTATAAAATAGTCAAAATACTCGTGAACTTGCAAAATACATACTATAATTAGAGATGCCTAGAAAGATAGGTTTATTAAAATAATCTTTCATTATGGTAACACTAATTTAATGAAGTCACGAATTTAGGCTAACTTTTAACGACGAAACAAATTATACTGCGGTCTTGTTTTTTTTTTATTTATAAGTACCTCGTTTCAATACACAGCAAGGAAAATATTTATCTGATATGAAATCGGACACTTGAATTCGTGAGCTAGAATTTAAGTTCGTGTATTAGTCTGTGGAATAAAATGGCTTAACACACTTTATTTATAACACAAATTGACACGAGACTTGGCTATCGCTTGTATTAAATGACATTGAACCTAAATAGTATAATTACAAATACCTAAACAAGAATAATTTTGTCATTTGTATTATTGTATGCTCCTATCTACGACCTAAAACGAAAAGCAAGCTATGAAAAGGCCAACAACTCTGCCCACATATTCAAAGAATCTAGAGCTGTATGTCGAAAATAATTAACTTAAATTTTGTTAGTGGTAAAAGATTTACATTTTAATGTTTCATATATATAAAAATTAATGTTTGTTTGTACTTTCTATACGAAAATTATTGTTTGCCTTTTCGTCTGTCATACGTTCGCGCATCGTTCATCCAATTGCGATTTTGTGAGGTATTGTGCGCACACCGGGGAAGGTTCTGAAATAAACAGTTCACGCGAACGAAATCGTCAGGTGGATTGTTCGCGATTGTTGGCGAGTGATTCATCTGTTTGAGTTGAAACTTTGTACTAAACTTCTTACTAATACAAGTAACTAATATCAGGTAGTGACATTCTGAAAAAAAAATTCACGCGAATGTAATTGCCGGGCAAGTCGATCGTAATCGTTCGCGCATTGTTCTTCTGACTGATTTGAAACTTTGTACTGAACTTCTCAGTGATACAAGCAAGGAATGTCAGTGAGTGTACCGCTTTAAACAAATTACAAAAAAAATTAGGCAGTCATGGGTCTGCCGACAGAAGTGAAAACTCAAAAGTATAAAATAACAGTTTTTTTTTAAATTTTCAAATCGATTGTAATATCAAAAATTAAAATTTCATAATTTTTAAATTAAAATTATACATAGAAATATTAACATACACTATTGATCCTATAAATAGACGATTAAAATAATAATCAAACCAAAACACAATTTAAAAAACGCAATAATAAAAATAAATAATTTTATTAATTAAAAAATTAAAATAAATATAATAATATTTATGAATAATATTATATTATTTTGAATATAGTAATATACTAATGTAATAATTAATTATAATTATAATATAATAATTTGTATCATATTCTTTTTAATTAATATAATATTATAATAATAATTAAATTTCTAATTTCATTTTTACTATACTGTTTTAATATTATGTTTTTAATATCTTGTTCCTATGAAATAATAAGATTTAATACAATTTTCTAGCATTTTTAATTTCAAAATCCGCGACAAAAATATTATCGAACAACTGTTTGATGATGTTCGATAATATTTTTTATCGAACATCATCGTCAACAGTATCGGACATCTGTTTTACCACACTGGTAAGATAAATCCTAAGCCACTATGAAATACTCATTGCATGATGTATTGCAGAGGTCAAATATTAAAAAAATTAAAAATAAATAATATAAAATGTTTAAATGCAAAAGTTGGAAAAAAAATGGTTTGTTTTCGTTATTCATTTCTCTATGTAAAATATTAACATATTTATTACTCACTGTTGTGCTGCATAGTGATCCTACATTTAAGCAATTAAAATAATAATCAAAATAAAACACAATTTAAACAATACACACATTGAACTTTCCACGTAGTCAATTTAACTTTACTTGTATAGATATACACAGCACTAATGTTGCACAACACGTCATGCTTATAGCTACAGATATACTGTTAACATTAGCATGTTGCTGACGCGAACCCATAAGATTTTCCCCGACCAAAAATCGCTGATAAGAAGTTTTCACTTTCAATTACTGAAACATTGCAACACATGCTGGGCATTAGCTAGTACTAAATTGAAATGAAACTGACATAATGCTAGATAATATCCATTGAAACCAGAATTTAAGCACGACCTTTATAATTCCTGTTAACATATCACTTAGCTAAACCGATTAGGTGTCACAGAAGAAGTAGTAACAATATTACACACATCTGTTTTATGTCCTCGTACACTTTTGAGTTCTTAAAAATATAATAAAGTGGTCGGGAATGCGACGAAGATATATTAAGTAAAAAACCGAAGTTGAGAATACTTAGATTTCTTGGCCGTTCTCTGCTTTTTGTTCTAGAACTGCTTTGTTTAAAAATAACATTTTATATAATATAATACTACTGTTTCAGCCCAACTAGACATATACAAAATTTAATAAAAATAAAAAATGAATAAATATAAAAAATTTAAATAATAATAAATAAATATATGAATAAATAAAACGGGAGATATATAGAATTGGTGGCATAACCTTGTTCTAACTTTCAGATAGAGAAGAGCTTCCATTTCATTTTATTACATACACCGGAACATTTGCATTGTACAACCTCATAGAATAACATCAATTGAATTTATTACCCTCACTAAAATACTTGTATATCCTATAACTCTCAGAAATATAATAAAACCACACCGCTCCCCTACAATAAACTCACTAACATAAGCAGTGGAAACCCATTCAAACCCGGCTTCCGCTATTGTGTTTAAAACATATGAGTATAAATGCTGTTGGATGTTCTTAAGACTTAATCTTTGCTAATATCCCACTTGAAGATGTTGTAATACAACGAAACCTAGGTCCTGGTAAAGAACTTAAAGAAAGTAGAAATAATACTACATCACGTAGTTTCATTCAATTGTATTTAATATATTATTTAAAATGTGTTAAAAATCCAAGATTCTAGAACGTACATCCTTCATTCTGAATAAAATATTAATTCATTTACTTTGAATCTCACATCTAAATTAGGGAGGTAATTATCCATGATTTTTATCTTCGTATCTTATTTCATTTATCAGTATTATTCTTATATATAACGCGCTAACCCTACCCAGAACAAGTTAAATTAGACACACTTTTTGTGACGCCTAGAAAACCGATTTACGCTCTATGACGCATATATGTACAATAATTTATAAAATGTCAATTTATTAATTAAAATGACTTAATAATCTTGAAAAGCGTTACAAATATTATATATATATATGTATATATATATATATATATATATATATATATATATATATATATATATATATATATATATATATATGGATATATATTTCTATTTTGATATAAATTATAGTAAAATTTTTAAATTTCTTTACCTTAAAGGATATTATATCGTTATATCGAATCCTTATGGGAGGATCACTGCTGACTATCGTCAAAGTTTCATATTATAAATAGATTTCTAATTATACTAAAAGTTGAAAAACCCGCGCATTAATTTACACAACGTGCACAGCTCCTCGTTTCATCGAAATCATTACAGTTTTACATCGTAAAGAATAAGATAAATCTGTCTGGAGCTGAAGTTATGGAATATGCGGTATGCACATAACGTTCGAATAAAACAACGAATTCCGATACGGTTGATTTGAAGGCTTAATTTTAAAATTAAATATGAATTTTCATCAACATAACATTTATTTAAATGAATTTATTTTTATGATCAAATAAATGTGATGTGATTATATTTATTTTTCATTTGTTTTTGCAAAATACTTATATATTTTTTTTGAAAATTAATATTTTGCTGTACTGTAATCATATAAATAATAGATACTAACTTATGTGGAAATTAAATTCTCTTTCTTTTTGAAATAAAATTTTGTAAATACTTAAATTTGGAAAAATCTAAATTGTTGTTACTCAAAAGATAAATAAACAAAAAGTTTCAATTTTTAATAGAGAATTTCTAATTTTTAAATAAAAGAAATAAAATTAAATCGTGTAATACAACAAAAATTAAAAATTCTGCCCCCGCTGCAAATAAATAAAAATGAAAAGAACTAAATAAAAATTACTAAAACACTCACATATTTAGATTACAACTAAAACAATAATAGAAATCTACATGAGAATATTTAAATGTTTTTAGTGAAAAAATTAATTCATCGAATTTATTCCGCTAAAAAATTATGAGAACTCTAATACTATTCGATTCGAACAATATGTTAAACTCTGTACATTTTGACATTTGGAATCCACGAACGTTGACCTTTTTTAGGAAAATGTATTTATTTGCATAAAATTAATTGACAAAAAATATAAGAAAAAATACGAGATTTTGGGTACACAAATTTTAGACAAAATGTAATATTTCAGTTTAAACAGAAAAAGTTTTTAAAAACTCTAATATCCTATTTTTTTAAATTTACGTGAAAAGTAAAAAAATAATTAAAAGAATCTCATGTATTTTAAGTAAGGCCGCAATAGCTGTTCGGCCAATTCAGGAGGAGTTATAAATACCACATAACTAACATGACAAAAGTGGCTCGCTAGGCTTCAGATCATTGTTAACGATTTATAAAGAACGTACTTTGCATGCCGTATGTAAAACCAGTAGATAGTGGATTAATATTTGATACCTGCATTCGATTTATTCACAAATGGTATATGTAAGTACAAAATGTGGAAAAAGCTTTTTCGTCGAAATTTTATGTCAACGTCGGTGTCACCATTTAAGCTTTTTAATTTTTAACTCCATTTAACCTCTTTATACAACTGAGTTAAAAAATTCAATCGTACCCTATTACTTCATAAATACATTAACCCATTCTCACGTCATATCTCTTATTAGCATCTCGCACGCAACCATCAAACCCATGCGTGCAACCACTTAGCCCAGAACACCTCTTTGCCATTTAAGTTTATAGCACACCGGACGCACTTATTACTTAAGCCTTAAATACATTAAGTAATCTAGATAAAAACTTCAGCTGCTAACTCGTAAATTCATGTATTTCTGTCGTCGCGTTCATATAAATGGTAAAGTGTAGATTCCACAGTTTCACACCATTTATTTGTTCGTGATTATTGATATTGTATACTGCCATGCACCCAATAACCACTAAGCCCATGTATACTGCCCAGATTCGAACCCCATGATAGTTAAAACACAGTAAAATTTGACTTATCGATATGAAAGACTAATCAGCATACCATTATTATATCAAAAGAGCTAATATTAAAATTGTCCAAAACCTACTTATGATTGTAAAAATTATAAATCCAAAGAAATGTGTGAGGAACGCTTGTAACTTGGAAAAATGATTATTATTAATTTACTATAGAATAATGACAATTTTTGGATAATTAAATTCTAAAACGCAAAATGATTCTTAAATTTTAGCGGACATCAAGGCTAGTATGTTCCCAGACCGAATGATAATCACTTTATTGGTAGATATTAGTGGATAATACTTCCTGATTTTTTAGGGTTTTGGGCAATAATACATAACATTGATGACGTAGGTTTAGGTATTTTGAGATTTTCACTTTTTTACTCCAGGTCTTTTTAAGAGCTAATGACTGGATTTTCCTAAACATGTGTGATCAATTTCACAGTCATTTGTAAAGTATACGGTACCAATTCATTGAGCATATAAAAACAAAACGTGATTGAATTTTCTTCCCCCTATAAGATGCCGTAATTAAATTTCATTTTCAGTAACAGTTTGGTAGTCACATCGTAGCTTGTAAACGAATAGATAAAACATATCACACAAACCATAACTCAACAAAAGAATAAAGAGGAAATTTTTGAAAACTGTCCTGAATGCAGGTTCTAGACATCACGAATACATTCATTTACAAGAGTACGTCCAGAATATAGAGAAAGGACCATGAACAGTTACTTAATTATTGCAGTCTGAGACAAATTTTGTTTTAAATTACAAAAAATATATATCTAAAAGTTATTATCTGTACTCCATTATGGTACTGACTGTAGTATGTGTTTAACACGAATTCCTTAAAATCTGAATACCACCAACATGTTGTATTATCTGACTTTATAAGACAGCCACGGTTAATAGGAAAATTACTTATATTATTGTACCGTGTCTTTTACTGATATCGTCTGTGTGTATACGACCCAGCGCTAGATTCGCTATGCTGTTAGAGCGTTTTTTTAAATGTAGATATTCATGGATTAATATTTATTTACAGATTGTATGCATTTATTTACGTCATTTATTTAGAAGTAATAAACGTTTTCCTATTTTCATTACTGTTTCTAGTCGACTAAATAACATTTGTTTTATTCTACTCACCAACATATTTCATTTGATATTCATATTTATAGGGGTTGGGTAAAAAAAAAATATGTATATGTGTATATATATATATTTATATGTATATATATATATATATTTATATGTATATATATATATATATATATATATATATATATATACATATATATATATATATATATATATATATATATATATATATATATATATATATTTATTTATTTGTTTATTTGAACTAAGACGTATAATCTTCGGTTAGTGTGACACCCATTTGATCTGTTATGTACTAACTTTTTTTAAATTACATGGAAAAGTAGTGGGTAAAAAAAAACAACGCAAAGGAAGGAAATATTGAAAAGAAATAAGCTGAAAAATTTAAAAGACCGCTTCGGCAAAGTAATGACATCCGTAACTTAAAAATCGCAGATTTGTTTAGAAAAAAGTTTTGTTCTGATTTTTCCATTGTGTTGTGAACTGTTATTTCAGCTAGCATTGTTGATATATAAGTAACTACAGTGAAATGGAACTGCTAAAGACAAAGAAAATAACTAGAAAAGAATCCTTAATTTAAAGAAACTGAAGCATTCAAATTGTTTCTTTTGCATATTTTCAAACATTGCCACTCGATAAATGTTTGAGTACCGTATCAAATTGACGAAACTATTGCCAGGTATAAATTTTTATTCCTACGGGTGAATCAAAGTAAGCAGTTCCAGGGTACCAATACTTTTCTGGCGTAAGTTACTTTTTTACTTTATTTAGATTCATAAATAAATGTTTGTTCCCTATAAGTACACTGTTTTGTTTCTATGCGGCGTAGAAATTTTTCATGCAACATATAATGTTTTTTATTATCATATTCGGTCCGATTAAAAAAAATTATTTCTTTATAGTCTATAATTATCATGCTACCATTCATAGGAGCAGAAAAGTGATAAAATTAGACAGAAATCTATGGATACTCTTTAAATAGTAGACAGAGGATGGTTTATCCGTTGACTGATCGTCACTGAGCGGAGGGGCTTAATAATCGTCGGTGGGGATGGGGACCATAATAATTAAAATAAATGTATGTGGTTGAAACCGCGAAGCACTGTTTATGAAATAAATGTACACTTTTATGGACGTCACCAGCTTTTGTTGACCTACAATAATACTCTCATATTCAAATATATTCTTTTTACATATATCTTTAACAATTTAGTTACTTTAATCAATAGAAGGCATTTGCTTAATCTTTTTTCCTAGTTGTCACATTAAATTGTGATGAGACCTCAATCCGGTAAGGTTTTTATATCCATAAAAGTTCCAGAGACTGTTCCAGACAAACATAAAAGCAAGTTGGTATTAATTTTTTGTTGGTAATATAGATAAAATAAGATGTTTTCCTATTAAACATATATTAATTAAACTTAATCACACACATATATATATACATATGTGTGTGTGTGTGTGTATGTTTATATATATATATATATATATATATATATATGAAGTTTACCTAGGAAAAAATAAAAGAATGAAGATTAGAGAATAAATCTTCACTCGTTTCACCTGCCCATGTCGTGTAACAAATAAACGATGTCTTGAAAAATAGATAAACCAAATTAAATATAGGATTTGCTAAGCAACATAAACGTCAAGAGGTTATCTTATATATCGCTAAAAAAGCAAGTGATCGAGTGAAAGTGCTCTCAAATGTTGTTTCATACTACAACTACCTATATGAGATGAAGTAGAAATATATTTGGTGGAAATGTAAAACCAGCTGAAATTTCTCTATCTCTTTAAGTGATATCTAAATTCGGAAAATGAGAAAATATATTCTTTTTTGCACATCTACCATCGACATTAAGTACTATTAAAATAAAATTAATGATAGCAATATCAATAAAAATGTTCAGCTCTTGAAAATATTATCATACGTTTGTATAAAGAAAAATGTCATATCCACTTATAGTACCCTTAAAAGATCTCCAGTATCGAGAGCTAATTACTTGCACATGGTATTAATTAAAGTAAAAGGCTAAGAAAGGGTGCACACGAAGGTAGACATCCCGACTTAGGTTGTTGACCTAATTGATTTAAGTTTTACGACTTGCTTATTTTTAGAGCAATAGTTATCGTAATTTTAGTGACGTTTTAAATTAGTAGTAGAGTATGTATATAAATAAAAGAATATGATCGGAAAAAGTCTAAGATGGAAAATTTTTAAAATATTACATTCCATTAAAAATGTTAAGCCTTGAGTTCGGAAGTACGAAAAAAACTATACTCTTCTTCTATGTTTTTTTTTTCATAAAAATGATTAGAATATTTCTAAATATTTATTTTCAGCCAGTATATAAATATGTAAAAAGACAATAAACGAAAATGCACTGAAAATTTTAGTGTATATATAAAAAAGTAATTTTATTTTAAGATGTTTTTAATCTTATTATGACGTAACGTAGCTTGATAAAATAAACAATAAGTAATGAAATTGTGAGAAACAAATATAAAACACATTTGCACAACAAATTTTTGCAATAAGTACGGCCGAAATTTCGTACATTTTTATATACGAACATGTGTATATTTTTACAAATCTAGACCCACTATTAAAACCTAGACTTCATTCAAAATTAATGTGTGTGTGTGTGTGTGGGTGTGTGTATGTGTGTGATACACACCGAAACACACCCAAAATGGGTCTGGCGGAAAATCCACCAAACAAATAATCCATCAATATTTAATTTCGAACTGTTAAATAATATAACCATAGCAACGATGGCGACAAAACTACAACCTATAGAGAATAAGCCAGCATATATAAGATATAAGCTGAAATATCTTGTACTATCACGGTCTTTTTAACCGGAAATATAATGTAATGAAGGTACTACTAAACACTATAAAATGGAAGAAGTCCGAAGTCAAACAGAAGCTTACTATAAATGTTGACTATCTTTTAAATCTATAAACAAAGTTAGGTACCTACCTACAAATATGCATGCACTCATACTCAGAGAATCTAACATGGTTCTTATCCAATAACATTTTATCATAAGAGTCTTTCCTTCGGCAATCTCCATAGACTGGAACTATCACAATACTAGAAGTCTTTTTATTGACGTTAGTAAAGTACTCTGGTTTATAATCAAACTATCAAACATCTCAAATAAAACAAACACAGTAGTATACTTATATGACTACATAGGGGAACAATTCAGTCAACAATAACAGTAACCACAAAAGAATTACAGGCACGTTCTGACAAGAAAAATTGCTGGCCGTCTAATGCCCTAAGCAAATTTGCAGCGTCGTAAAATTTCTGAACTAACGGACAAACGTTTGTTTTAAAAATTGTCTGTTAATTTAGTGATGCAATCAGAATTAAAGCTAAAACATTTTTAAATTCTGTTTTTTTGAGAAATATTTTATACATTTCTCTGTCCGATTACATTTTTGTTCCATACAAAACAATCGGCGTTTGCGTGATCAACAGCTCACCGTTAACATTCTGGTACTCAGTTTAGCTTTGTGTACTCAAATTAGCGTTTACGTGTGTGATTAGAGTGAAGTAACTCACGTCTTGTCATAATTTGCCAAATGCTTTCAATCGAAGATACATTGTAATAATTACAATTCTTGATAAACATTAACTCATGAAGTAGAAGATTCCATAATTAGTGAAGATTTAAATTATTATTTTTTATGTGACTCATTTGAAGGTCTAGCGCTAACTGTCATTAGCGAATCCCTCGTTGGCTTATTTATTCCTTTTCAATAAAAATCCCAAACAGCACTTTTATGGAAAAGGTATAAATAAGCCAACTTTTCTATAAAAATCCCAAACATCACTTTTATGGAAAAGGAATAAATAAGCCAACTTTTCTATAAAAGTCCCAACGCGTAAAATGAAATTTATCAGGTAACTGAACATTAAAAAAAATTAAGTAAGTAAAAATTTAGTAAAGGGAGGGAGGGGTCAATGTTTGTTTTCTCCATTTCATCATGTGGAATATCATTGGGTTGGACATTTAAGCTTTAAAAATGAAATTGAATGTTCATTGACAATTTTTAATTTTTACATTCATTTTACGCCTTAGTAAACTTCAAAATGACTTTTCATGTTTTCATATCTAATTTTCAATGAAGAGATTGAAAAGTCTAAAACAATATTAAATATTGCATTAATGGAAATTCCTATAAAAATTAACTTGAACAAATAGAAACCCTATTTGCGCGTACTTCGATGAGTATTTAGCTGCTTTTTAGAGTTCCGTCCTTCAAAATGAAAAAAAAGAGGAACGTTTATCGGATCACTTGGTTGGCTATCCGTCCACTTATCAAAGAAGTATACTCTATTATACTAAGGCCTATAGGCCTACATTGCTGTAATTAGATTGGATTGGATGGAAAATTTCAAGTTTTTAAGTCCACGCAATAAAAAAAATATGGCACTTCATAAAACATATTTTTTTAGTCTTACAGATTATTAAAACCTACAGGGTACTTTCAATCGACCTACAATCTTGAAAATATTCAAAAGGATATTTCATAGCACAAGAAAAGAGAAAAATCTAAAAATATATTATTTCTAATTCTATGTGGTTAACAAAATGTTGCGATATTTAGTAGTTCAAATTATAAGTTTCCTTTCTATTAAGAAATAATTTACTATGCACTAATATGGTTTCGAAACATTATTCGTAGTTAGTCGATAAATTAAGCAAATTATCAATATATTTGGTCAAATAAAAGGCTAGCCGTCAACATTAATTTCAAGAAAGCTTAAATGGATCTCACGCTTAAAATGATAAAACAAACTTTATTTCCTTGAAACAACTTCCATCTGTGAAGATCAGGAAATATGTAGACTGTGTAAAGCCAGACCGCAAAACTAAGCCAAAGGATTTACGATCCTAGCCTTGTACAGTGTCAGACCACTCAGATAGCGTTTCTTTACGTTTTATTACATATTAAACAAATTTAATGCTATAAAGTGAAACCTGCGGAAATATTGTTATGTAAAAAGTTTTCCACGACCTCTGAGGAAGGAAAGTTGAAGTCCTTCGGGCCATATTTTCGTCTTGGTGTTTGTTTGATGACAGTTCTCTGGAGTGATTTAATTTAGTGGCCGTAAACAAATATTATTAGAGTTGCTTTTTGAGGTTAACAAGATTTTCTTTTGATATTTTACGCTTATTTTATAAAATACCTTTAAAAGCAGTCAAGTTTTTAGAGAAATAAATTTAAAAGTTAAGTAGAAGGTTTTTACTTCCAGCAACATAATAGCAAGAAAAACTAGATACTTACGTAGGGTATTTGTGACCTACCATAGTTTCGCACGGATAAGCAACGACTTTTCACGCATTGACGCTTCTTGTTCCAATGCGTGAAAGCCTACGCGTGTAACTTCGCTAACTTGAAAAAACTATTATTAATAAAAGAACGGTATGAAGGGAAAGCTGATCTATGTAAGTTTAGGACGTTATTATAAAATTTAATTTGATAAGTTTAAAACAATTTTGTACAAAAAGCTCTAGAAAATTGAGCTGAATTTATTTTTAAATATGAAACGTTCGGGGGGTTTTTGTGTGTGTATATATATATATATATATATATATATATATATATATATATATATGACATCACGGATTTATTGTAGATTATTTGAGTAGGACAACGTTGTCTCATATTATTTTCATGTATCTCTAACGATTTATGTAGCGCATGCTCTCAGATGAGCTCTCAGATGAATGCTTTTTCTTCTTCATAAGTCGGTAAATTTTTGAAAAATATTCATAAATTAAACACTTGAAGCTTTGTCGTCAATTACTTAATACATTAATGAACTAGGAGAATTGTATACGTACAGACAAGCAGACGTGGCGAGGACCTTTGTTTTTGGGATATAGTTCCAACATTGCAAACAGACTGAAAAAGAAATTTTATTAATTCATCATGCAGTGATTGTAACTTTTAGGGTTCGTTAGTCGAATGACGAAAAATGTCCTTTCAATTTTGTCATGACGATTCAATTGTCTGTCACAATATCCTGACTTGTTTAATTTAAGTTCGAGCATAATAAACTTCAGAGGAACACAGACTAATTACGTTAATACGTAGTGACGAAAGATACAGTTTTCGTTCTTTAAAATTATGCCTCAGATTGTGACGATCAGGATTACATACACAGAAGGCGACGTTTAAAAGTGTCAGACTGAGAAGAATCTGGTAAATACTATTTTTTCCTTTTATTAAAATTTCAATATAAGAAAGTAATTAAAAATATGATATTTCTGTATTTAGTGGAAAATCGTGGGAGTGAAGCTTAGTTAAATAATCATGTCGATGAACCGACAGAAAGTGTTGCAGGTAGTATTGAACCATTACAGTCGACGACAAAGTTTAAAGCCAAAGGTAAAAAATCTATTTGATCTAAAATAACGCCAAATCAACATAAAACTCCTATTCAAAATATGTTTCGTCAAAAATCTCGACCACATAGAAGTATAGAGACTTCATCGACCAGCAATCAGTCAAAATAGAAATCATCGGGCAGCAGTTCAGTCAATAGAGTTTTTCACTGAAGAGTTTCAACAAGAAGGCAAAAACTCTCTATAATACATAAAATGAGGGAAAGCCAAAGAAAAAGCAAAAAAATTAGCTCTTCATGAAATTCTTATAATGTCAAGTGCAAATAATTCTAACAATGACCATTCATCGGATATGTGGAAGTCAACTTCTCATCCGTTATATCGAGCTACAATGAGCATCAATCGGTTTTGGGGTATAATAAGATTTTTTTAGCTTAATGATATGAATACTCGTGAAAATGGCATCAAAGAAGAAAAATTCGCGATATTTGGATTATGTTGTATGACAAATTATCAGCGTTTTACATACGATAGGAGTATTTGACAGTCGATTGCAACCTTACCCATTCAAAGGGCGAACTAGATTGACTATCAAAACCAGCAAAGTATGGAATAAAAGTATGGTGGATACGCGATGAAAAAGTTAATATCCACTAATTGGTCAAATTTACCCTGGCAAATTGAAGACCAGTCGCAAAATAAATCAAGGCGAGAGAGTGGTAAAAGATTTAGTCACATAATATGAGGGATACGGAAGAAATATTTAGATGGATAATTTTTTACTAATCTTTAGCGAAGCATTTATTGTCATAGGACCTGACAATTGTAGGAACTTAAAAAGAAATAAAATTGTATTCCATTGGTTTGAGATTAACATTCAAGAGCAATAACAAAATGTGACCCACGATTTCAAAATTATATATCTTATGTAAATACCATATGAGGATATTTGGTATATTATAATAAGAAAAGCCATTAAGAATTAAATATTCATTTATAGCGTAATAAGCATTTTAAGATTTTACATGTGGTGACCCAAATACACCGGATATAAATTAAGTGAATATTCGAGTTTAGCTCTTAAAAACACTTATTTTTTGCATATTTAAATATCATAACTTGTATAGATAGACGTCAATTGACTCAAATAACAAGGGTCTGAAAGGATTCGGTGATCTTTCGTTAAATACGTAACATATGTAAATATGAACATGGAAAAGGGGTACCCGAATATTGTCGTGAGGGTAAAAAAAATATTGTAAAAAATTGTTTACTTACCTCTCTCCACTTGTGACATTAATGGCGTACAATTAACTTATTTGGCTCTCAGATTCTAAAGGAGACCAATTTTTATTGGCATATCAATTTTGTTTTTTATGGTATAAAATATTAAAAATATAATAGGGCAAAGAAAAATAGGATATGATGTTAATCGTGTTAGTGTCGTTAATGGATCTCATTTTATATTCATAGTTTTTTAGTATTTACATTGTTATTTTTTTTAACTTACTGCCTTCACTAAAGATATGGATTTCAATTACCAACACCATTACCTTCACGTTCAACGAAGGCATATAACTAATTACCTTTGTGTCTCTAATAACGCAACTAATTAGTTTATAATAAAACAGTACATATATTAACGAAGGACGTAATACAAGATCGCATGCGCAGTTTTTGTTATGATTAACCTGACAATTCTTATGTTTTATTATTTAAAGCGAATACGGAAATTATAAACATTGGTTTCTTTATATACCACGTGTAAATCATTTCATAAACAGAAAAAACCTTCATAAATAATTTAACGCATACGTAGAGCCTACATACGTAGAGCCTGCTTGTATCATATACAATATTCATTACATCCTACAAAGTAAACATATTAAATTTTCGCTTTCGCTAGAAGATACTCTCATACATAATGATCCCTTTAATACCTTAACTCATAAACCTTGTTTTAACATCAAAGTAAGATAAATCAGTTACTGGCTTAAGACTTCATGAAGGCTTAAGACTTTAAGAAAAGATATGTGTAGATAGGGATACACGTATTTGTAATTATTTTGGGAGTAATACATCAAATGATACTAATAATGTTTTTGGTTATTTTTTCAGGTCTACAAAAATAAGACTTAGCGTCTATTTATGGTATTCGTTCCTGTACGGTGCCGCATCTTTTTCATGTGTCAAATTAAGATCGTATTTTTAAAAATGTTTTTCCCCTTCATAGTTTATTATATAACCTACGTTATTAATATAGACCAGAAGAGATTGCTTTGATGTAACGTTGGATATACGGGTCACCAAAAAATAAAAATAACATAAAAGAAATGAAAAAGTAAACCTCTTCAAATTTTTATTTAATTCGTTTATCAGTCCGATGAGAAATTTTGTATTCCATTGTGAAAAGTGAGTCATTTTTCATAATAGTGTATTATTGCTATTTCTATAGAAATTTTTGAGCTACCATAATAAAATATAATTCTGATTGTGTTTCTTATACCAAATATAAAAACTTAATCTATAAAGCCTGCTTAACCAACTTGCTGAAAAGTGCAAGTAAAATTATACAAAAACAGGACATGCGTTTCGTGTGTACAAAAAACGGAACGAATATCAATTAGTTTTTAATTCATTTAGGCGATGGCTACATTTTTAAAAAGCAATTAATATTTTTTTTCGTCGTTATCATGCAATTACGTTTTTTATATTTTTCAAAATAACAGTTCTTTCGGAGTCCGTACCTTAAAACGGAAAAGGGAAAAAAGAACTAGTCAAAAGTGTAATTTCTTCATAATTTTAGTTTTGTATTACATTATCACGAATATACTGACAAATATCCAAAAATAATATACTTATTCCCAAACTAAAAAAATATGAGTTTTTAGAAACCTAAGCAAATGTTGTAAGAAAACCATAGCGATGATTCCAGATGTGATAATTTTTTTAAATACAGAAATAATTATTTCGCCTGCGAAAAACGTAGTGGGCAACATAATAGAAAAACTATGTACCCTAAATTTTTATAAATATACTCAAAGTATTTGCTTTACCTATTCTTGACAGGTTTTTGGAAATTACGGTCTATTTCCGTAAAGTCAGGCTATTTTCATTAGTTTAGGTTATATGCATATATTTAAATTACAATAATTGTAGATAAGTATATAATATAATATAAATATATGTCGAAGTACGCATCTTAATACAAGCATGTATAACGTTAAGAAAATTAAATATTTTTATTAAACAACTTTTAATCATAAAGATTTTTTCTCGAATATACGACTAATATATTGGACGAAAGTTATGGCAAGTATTAAAATCAAAACAGGCAGTACAATATTATTCATCTAACCCCTTGAAGAGATAAATTCACATGGCAAATTGAAAAGTTCATTAGATATTATTCGACATAAAATTTGATGAAATATATTTTAATAATTATAGAGTTAGTAATCAAGTTAAACAGAGATAAACAAATGGAGACATATTTAAGGCTTAGGTAAATACATATTTATCAATCCACTATTATGCTGCTATTTTTGTTAGTCACCCATTATTAACATAAGAAATACTACTAAATTCATTTTTCGTATAACTGAATTGATAGGTAGGATTTACTGACTAAATGTTTACACGACTTTATTACCATTATCGTAAAATATAGTTCAAATTCATGGAATCTAGGGAAAGTTCTAAATTAAGAGGTCGTTGAACTAATTATATACAAACTTTTACATATCTCCCCACCTCATTTCAACTTCGAAGAAAGTATCGAAGGAAGATCAGAACTCCAGTTTAAATATTTTCAAAATTAATATATAAATCCTACTCAGTTAGAATATGGAACATGGAGGAGAAGGTTATATGTTTTTTTTAAAGACAGTATTACAAAGAACTACCCTGTAGTGGAAAACATCTTCTCCATTTAATTTAATTTAACAGCCATAGTGGGGTAGCCTTTGTCACCGGATCCTATTTTGCTGAGAAAAGACCTGAATGTCTTTTACTGCAAAAGTAAGATATACCAAAATTATTTAGTTCCATATAGGGCAATATATAATGGAACTACAGTACAACACAATGGGACTACAATACAATTTACAATGGGACTACGATTGACTGGGTATAACAATAGAATATCATGTTATCTTAGCTATTTCAATTCGCCCTAACTTTTAATCCCCATTTAATTTATTTGCTAATTGAATTTTGAAAAAATCATATTCTGTTGATGTATATTACATCCAAATATATTTAAAAAGTTTTGTGCTTAGAAATCAATGTACTATTTTACTCTTTTAGAGAATTTTGTAAAAATCATCCTTAGTAACTACTTACTTTATAAAAAGAATATTCTCTCCATATGAATAAAACGGTTTGACTGTTTTACTCCATTGCGAATCTTATTCCTGGGGGTAAAATAGACATAAAATTTTATTTTATTTTCTTAGACTATTTTCACGAAGTTTTAGGTTCAATGGAACGTGAATTTTTTATAAAAAAAATATGACATGGTGCCATTTAATGATCATTAAAAGAACATTAGCTTTATTATTTTAATTAAAACAATTTTTACTATACAAAAGACGAAAACGACAAAATGTCGTATTATATCTATTTTGCAATTGCAAGGACTTTTTTATTGAAAATACAGTGATAATGAAATAGCAAACACACTTCGGACTATTTATTTCACTTAAAACGTTACGCTTATTTATATCAACCTCGCAATAAACTGATTTTAAGATATTTACAATATGCTTTCCAAACTATGATAAAATAAACCATGCAGAACATGAGCTAAAATGGTTTGAAGCAAACTGCACAAAATAAAATAACATGTACCAAAATTATTTAAATAATTATCCTTAAATAATGAGGTTCTTTATTTCCCACGAAATTAATTTCCACCCGAGACAAAGTTTATTTACTTCTAATATATTTATAAATATAGAGTCGTAGAGTCGTAGACTATTTTCAAGTTCAGTTCTAATGCGACCCTTTTCTCTTTTAACATAAAAAGTACGCTATGTCAAAATTAAGAAAATTTTCATAAATCAAAATGTATCAATTTCCTTCTCATTTCGGAAACCATCGATTCGTGAAATTAATACGAAATGTATTCCGAGCCAGGCATAGTTTGTTGTAAAGAAAATACAATGTTTATATAATGGTAGAGAGCTTGTTTTCACAGTAGCCAATAATTTCTTTTCGTTTCAAATTACTATCGAAAATACAATTTTTTATTTTAATTTTATGAAAATTGAAATGTATATAATTACAAGCAATGCTGGATTTTTGGAGATTTACAGCAAAAAAAAGGTCAGCATATACTATTAACTACTATGCAAGAACATTATAAAAATTAGAGTAATCCGACGTGATTATAGTCAATACATAGAATACCAAATAAGAATTATTCAAATTTGGTCTTCAATCAAGAAAATTTCATAGGAAATATTCTACATTTAACTGCACTACTAATATAATTCACCTTGACTAATTTCGGATGTCTTCTTTTATATATATGAAAACCTTTCAACCAATTTTCAAATCTTTTAACCGACTAGAAATAGACCAGTGATGAATAAGCCAGTCGCTGTCAAAATTAGCGACTTTTCAAAAAACTATAAAAGTCAACTTTATGAAACGCAATGTGATTTTTATCGTAGCTTTTGCGCATAAAATATTTTAATTTACTATATCAAACAGGGTCAAAATTGTCAAAATTAGCTCGAAATAGTTCGTGTAAATATCACTCGATTCATCGATGGTGTCGGTCACCATGGGTGTCGATAGCTCAATTATATACTTTCGCGCGTTTTGATATATAATTGTTTAAATTTACATAAATCCTAATGTCAGTTTAAAGTACAAATAATCTTACTATTATATGATAGACGCCATGTGTTTTTTGGTTAAATACAATTAATGTTTTCTTTTCTCAATAAAAACCTTCCCTTATTAAGTAATTTAGTTAGAATTAGTTTTACCTAACCCAAACTAATTGCGAGAACGTTTGTAAGGTAAAATTAATTTGACCTAAGCAATATTAATTTGTTCTAATAATAAAATTCACACTCCAGACTCAACTATTATTGTCTAGTCAAAAATTTTTGTCCAAAAATATGTTGAAATACATTTTTTTTCTTTTTTGTATGAATTCATAGACGTATCATTTGGCCCAACCAGAATTTTTCAATAATTCCTAAAATAGAAAAAAAAATATGTACAATTATGTACCAGGATCTATTAGACCTCACCAAGTACACCGAATAATATTTTCATCACCTGGCTTACAAAAAGTTCGTTTACTTTTCTTCTTTTCACAACAATACAATATGAATCAAACATCTAGCTAAATATAATATTTTTTGGGGTTTCATACCTCAAAAGAACAAAAAATGGAACCCTTATTACATAAGACACGTGTCTGTCCGTCTTTGTTTATTAAATCGTTTTTTAGGAATACCTCAAACGGAAAAAAGGGACCGTTATAAGATCACTTTGTTGTCCGTCTGTCAGTCTGTGTGTATATCAAGACCCTTTTCCTTAGGAACGCGTACAGGTACTAAGTTGAAATTAATATCAAATACTTAGGTCTATGGTCCCTTGGAGCTGTAAAAAATCAAGGTTCTAAGTCAACGCATTAAAAAAAATCTAAAAATATGGCTAGTAATCTCGTATATTTGAACACTTGCAAATAAATCAAAACCTTTGGAGTACTTTTCGTGGACCTACAATCGTGAAAATTGGCAAGATACTTAATAATATGTTGTACATTTATAAATGTATGCTTGACTCAATGTTAACAATAATTATATTAAATAAAAACTGTATATTTTTTTTAATAATCTCTACAAAAATAGAATATGATATAATAATTTACAGACGGATAGCTATATAATTATTACGTTAATGATATTCATTCCGTATGAAGCAATAAAAATAACAGAAAATGTAATATAAAGCTGCGACTACTATGTCAACTCAATCTCGATAAAAATGATGTTAAGATTAACAATTAATAGAAAAAAATTATTTTGTTATAAAGTGATAGGGAAAATCCAAACAATCTTGTACTTCTCTGATACTAAAAACTATGCTTCAGAAGTGCGGGCTAGTTTTGCTGCAAAGATGTAAAAGTATTATTATGACTTGATATTCTAATTCAAGTGATATTTACGAAGGATTCTTGTGAAATGTTAGTCTGTCATAATATTAAGAAATATAACATGATTTACAATATTTCGTTTGAATTGATTTTTTCTATTTTTTTTCGTATCTATATTTATTCACCCTTCTGCACTAAGCAAATCAAATCCTGCCTAGTTCAATATTTTAAATTGCATAAAACAAAGGGTAATATATTTCTCCATAATAAAAATAACACCTCATTATCCCATTGTTGCCGAGGTTCTGCATTATCACACATTACAAAGAGAACAATGCAGTTTATACTCTAAGGAGATCCGATTTATTTTTATGACGATATTATGTGGGACCGTTAATATAAATGGTCTACATTTTAACAATATCCAGTGAGTGCCGGCCATGCATCTTAGCTATTGTTTGTGACAACGGCGTGTGCGAATGCAATCAACATAATTTGGTCATTTTTATTATTACAATTTTAAACCTAGGAAAATTATATTGCATTGTTTGCCAAAATCAGCCTAATTTAGATAAATTCCGAGACTTAATACTTGGTTTAAATTCGGCGATGTCGCTTTTCTTGTTTTATCTTACTTAAATATTAATCGCTTTGAACATCATGAGAGTAGAAGTTGTTTAAATATTGTTGACTGCCTTACTGACAGATGAAATATGCAGTAAACATTAATATTGTAATCAGATAATATGTATTATGCTAATAATTCAATCAATTGAAGAGGAAATTTTTAATTTTGGGTGCGAGATAGGATTAATGACAGCAAAATAGTGGAACAATGAAAATGTAATCTTTGCGTATAGAGGAAAATATAGTAAATAAAATAAATGAACACGATTCAAAAATATAGAAATTTAAAAACAAGTAAGTCTCGGAAAATTTATGCTGAAACTGACTTGTATATTGATAAAAATGACTGATTTTATCGAAAAGTAATCGGTGTAGATTATTGTCTTCAAAGTATTTTATGATAATGACCGTTATCGCCAAGTCTTCAAGTGCATTACGCTAAAGAAAATCCTGCATTGTGACTTAACGTGTGTCAACAATAATTAATATTAACACGTAATTTTGATTATCGGAAGTAAGAAATAAATGGTGATTGAAATTTAGTTACACGTTAATAACATATCCACACATCTATGACTTCGAGACGAACGAACAGAAGCAATGCTCAATCTTATCTAAACCATAAAGGGAATCCTGAGGTATTGATGGAATATCAGGGGCGATATTCAAGTGAAACTGATTTTGTAGGACGGTGAGTGAACAAATTTACTATCAGCAGTGAGATCGACTATTGAATAGACTAAGTAATCAATGGGTTTGATTTACGCCATCTGATTATTATTTGTTCACAGCTACAAGCAATCATTTACAAAATAAAAATATTGAAAATATTCAAAAAGACCTTGTCAATTTATTTAGTCCAAGTTATGAGACTTTTACGCATAAAATATTTTGCACAAAATACATCGTCCTTTATCGATAAAATTATCCAATTAAATAATTATTCGACAAATGTAACAAATTTTAGGAAACGATGAATTTTCTGACTCAAAGTTTATCACGATTCCGTTCAATCGCGACAACTCATAAATTTATCACGATCTCAACGGAATTTCTTCGAATTGTGAATCATCGATACGGATAAGCAAATTTTCTTTGGTCCAGATGTTTAGAATTAGTTATTGACAAAGTTGGACAAGCTTACTTTGATCCCGTGATCTTTCGAGTTCTCGTTATATTTTCCCAATTTATTTCTTGTTTAATTTTTACGATTTACTTTTTTTCTTTGGACCCGTATTACAGAATTTTCTTCTCGGGGATATATTAAAACTTAACGTATATATAGCCATAAAAACAATCGGTAACATCGTCTGAACCATGAGATTAAAGAACTCTACAATAAATTGTTGACAGAATTTAAAAGTAAAATGTGAATCCTATGAAAAATTTAAAAATCGACAATGTCGAAAATAATAAAATAAACATTGTTAACAAACCATATAACCATGATAAAGTTAAAGGTAGCATTTATCATTGGGTAAAACCAATTTATCCTTATAAATATCTATTGAAAACGAGTCCCTGTTATGCCACACTTTCGTAACAATACCTTGTTTGGAATCCGCCGCATACGTAATGTTATTCTATCAAACAAAATCGTGCGATGATGGCACACACTACATTGTGTACACCATCAATATGGTCATACTATACATTTTGATATTGAAAACGATTGCTATGTTCATACCATAAACCTGACCGTATTTTGACATATTACTATTGAAAAATTGGTGGTGAAGCTGAATACTTGGACATAATATGTACTACACAGATAAACTCAATACAATATCCATGTGACGCTCCATTCCAGGCGGCGAGCAAAAACCCGATATCGCGTGATGCGCAATCATAGCGCAGCTCAGTGGGACATGATTGTATATTAATCAAAGGTCTATTGTGCGAGGAAATAGCGAAGTAGATTTAAATGCACGAAATAGAAGAAATAGCGTAAAAAGAAACACATGCCTTGCATAATAATAAGACACCATAGCAACAGCCTACAGTTGCGGCTGTTGCTATGGTCTCTTATTATATACACAACATACACACATACAGGTGCATGCGTGTGTGCGTTCGTGCGTGCGTGCGTACGTACGAGCGTGCGAGAGTGCCTGCGTGCCTGTGTGCGTGTATACGCTCTAACGGTGTTTTTTGTTACAAAATCTGTGTGCGTGTATAATCCCTAACGGTGTTTTTTGTTACAAAAAAAAGTATTCCAAAAAAAAATCACATATTTTTACCGGTGGCACAGACTGCATGTATGCAATGTAAGAAAACTTTTGTATCTAAACTAAGTCGCATTACAAACTATTTTATATCGGAGCACTCCAGTGTGGTATTGTGTGGTATGTACCCCAAATTGTTTTCCCGCCGATGTCATCACGTTTTTTGCTAATACTTTTTGAGTTTCCTACACAGATATATATCGTAATGCAAGAATAAGATGTAATTAAGAAATACTTGACGCTGTTTACTTTTTACCGATCACCTTCATAAATCGTACCTTCATATAGAACGAAATTACCACAGAAAATATTCTGCAAATTGCCTAAAATTGTTAAAGTCTGCAATCAAAGTAGACCTCAACATATAAATAAAATTAATAGACGATATTTTTTGAAATTACTCGAAAAAAACTTCTTCTCTTTTTGGTTTCTTTTTTTAGTTACCAATTTTAGATTTGTGGCAAGGAGCTACATGCTGAATGTAAATTTTAAGGCCATTTCTTATTTCGTTTAAAAATTAGAAGCCTCTAACAAAGGGACGGACAGGACATACAGGCAGACAGGGGAACAAACTAAACTGCTTTGCCGTAACAAAAGTGTTACATCCAGACCCATTTAGCATGGAATTCTAAATAAAATAAGAAGTTATTTCCTATCAGCATTATGAATTGATTCTAAGTAGCCAGATTGACTTTCTTCAATCGAATAAATACGCTGTATCTCATTTAGAGTCCTTCTGTGAGATGTGGTCGTTTTGAATTGGCATCACGAAGATCAACATTACTATGTTTCTTTAATTCGGTTTTCCCTCAAATATTTTTTTAGCTCAAAAACAATTTTGTTTTATCGTGTTTTTAACACGAAATAGTTTGTTTACCAGCATTTTGAAAATCGAAAGTTTTGTTCTGTTGCACTGACTTAGAAAAAAATATGCATATCGGCTATCTGTGTATTTAATCTCTTTAATTTTCAGTATTTACATCAATTTTGATGACAAATTAGTACATTTAAAGAGACACAAAATTGGGAGGGAAAAGGCGATATAAACAGGTATCTCATTCTAATAAAATTATTGCATGCACAGTTTCAGCAAAAAATGATGTCGAATAGTAGAAATAATTAAATAAAATATACCGCCACCCAACAAATTTTAAGGAAACATTACAACTGGCCACTGTGTGTATAGTAAATTCCACCATTTAAAAATGTCAATTCAACGAATATGGTTCATCATACTAAATACTATAAATTAAGCAATGATATCGAAAATTGATTTTAGAAGTTATGATTTTAGAAGTTATTATTTTTCACAATCAAATAATAAGAAAAATGCTGTTACATATAAAGATAATAAAAACTGAATTGGTTAATAAAACTCTTTTCGGACCATTATCTAAATGATAATAGTACAATAATGCATAACATACATAAAACGACCATAAAAGTTAATATTACTGCTAGATAATGGGATGATTTTCGTCATATATGACATTAATTTACGATCATTCTCAAACGATGCGTCCATTACAGCAATAAAATAATAGAGGAAAAGAAAAATTGTCAGAGAAAAATCAACAAAATGGCAGGAAATAATCCTTAATCCAAATAAACGTCGAGAATAGAATGCTTGGATGAATAGATTATTTGTAATTAATTACACGATCGTATTTTTAAATATTTTATACCTATGTTTATCAATGTAAGAAATTCTAACAAGTTACACTAAGATATTAATATCTCATCTTTTTCCGTTATTTGGTAAAGTTGGAATGAAAATCAAACAAAAACTACTACTTTTGAATTGCTTTTCTGAGATTTTATCATCTTTTTTAAATAAAAACAAAATCAAAGATCATAAATATCCATGATATCTGGAATGGATATTTTCTTTGCATTTTCAAGATTCACTTTCAAAGAAATTTTGTTAAGCTTTAGCAAAATTAAGCTCACAAATGATTGTCAATACAATGTGGAATATTTTCCATTAGTGAATCATGTAAATAAACGGAGAACTGAAATTAGATGGCAGTCAAAATTTAGCTATCATTGCCAGTTATTCATATGATTTGTTCAATACTGTCCATTAAAGTAAAAATGACAATATTCAAAATACTTTTCCTTTATCAATTAAAATCCAGCTAACTTTAAGATCACTTGATGATTGAGAATTGAATTTTGATACATTTCACAAATTTTGGACATAATTCGTATACAAGAGATTTCGCAGCAATTCGTGTTTATGAGCGTTTGCAGTTTAGGGAGACTGGTTAAAAATTATTTGCATTAATATAGAAATATGATTTTTTAGTTCAAAACAAATACAATTGATCAGAGTTCGAGTGATTAAAGTTCGAAATAATAGCAGCGACAGTTTCATAAAAAATTCTCGACGTATTATTAAAACAATTATGAGTGTTGTATCACTAATTGTGATAATTTTTAAAGCGATTTTTTTGCAAAAATAATCATAAACTTTAAAAAGTTAATGTACCTGTTAGTAGATTTAACTTATATTAAAAATGTTGAATACAAAAATAAATATAAGCATGTACAAGTAAGATTTGAAACCGTTCCGTGTTTTACAGCTTAAACGTTAAAAACCTATTTTAAACTACGACTTCATTGGCTTGAACCTTTGGAAAATATTATTAATTATACTGTTAACATACGTAACCCTATCCATTATAAATATATTTTTTTAAAATATTCACGTTAAAGTAAATACTCTTGTAAAAAAAGATAAAAAAACCAGATTACTGTATCTTCTTTTTAAATGTCCAATGGCAACGAAACAAAACTAACGAAAAATTTCACCAAAATATCTTTAACAAATACACGGATTCACAGGCAGAGACAAAAATCCATAAAATAGTATTCTCGTCGCCCATTATTTTGTATAGGTATAATCTCAATTATTAGGTAATCCCTAATGTACATATCAGTAGATATAAATATGACATTAGCACGATATGATTATTTCTGTAGAGTTATCCGTAACGTTTATTTATATTAATATTAAATTTTAACTAACACTTCACAACAGACACTTTTCTTTATGTTTTTAGAGTTCCGTGCGAAAATTATTCAGAAGGAACTTTATGGTGACACTACTGACTTTCTCAAAAATTATTAAAACTCTCAATTATTAAACTCTTTCTCAAAAATTATAAAACTTCTTTTTTATAAACCTTATCGACCTGCGTCTGACGAAAATTACAAATCTATATTTAGAAACTTGTTTTAAATGTGGTAAAAGCAAAATATTTTTTAAGTGATATCGGTTTAGATGTGTTCATTTTCTACATATCGAAATTTCATTGCTTTTTTGTGTATTTTAAAAACTATATCAGCGGAAAACTGCATCAGCAAAATTATATTTAAAAAAAATATATATAAAAATGTATATATAAATATATACATATATATATATATATATATATATATATATATGTATATATATATACACATCAAATATAATGAATTTACAAAATCTCCAACTGACGAATTTTAACCGCACTTGACATGTTGACATATTTTATTATAAATCAACCAGAGATTATATAATGATCTAACATTTTAAAAATTTGTTAATATTTATATATTTGGTAAAAACAACGTGCTTAATGATTACTAATTTATATTAATTAAAGAACAGTTAATACTTATTTATTATACTGAGTTGAATATATGAATAACTAAATAAATTTATATTCATTTTGAAAGAAAGATATTTCACTGCCAACATTTTTTAAACATGAAAGTTATATAGAATATATCATAGAGATTAAACTCACCTCATAGAAGTAGAACTTATTGATGAATGTCCCGTTGGTAGCATTGACCCCTTCCCAGGAATTGTTGAGGTAGGGACCAGCACTCCACGCGGTTCCATTTCCGTCTTCGTCAGTCATGGGAGTGGAACTATCGATCATATCTGTGTACTCCATGGTGCTGCTACTGGCTCATATGGTAACTTCATATCGAGAGTACGAGATTATTTTATATCGCTCTATACAATTTTTGTATATTGACTGTTTTATGCGACCTGCAAAAAAGAAGAATAAAGTACTTAAAATTTTACTATTTCAAATACTATTCACTTATTTTACTAACACTGATAGTTATCGGTGAGAATAAGTTTATAAATGAAAAATGATTGCAATGAATTCTTTTGTTTCCTAATCCATGTTAAAAATATTAATACAAATTTGATTATATGTCACGCTAATTCAATTGAAAATTTAACAAAAGTTAATAAATAAAAATAAAATACAATGCTAAATATGGAAAAGCGCCTCAGAGTTGCTCTTCGGGGGTGTAGAAACCAATGTTACAAGTGAATTTATTTAGTGAAAGTTCTACGCTGATTGGTAAACTTAACAATATTTTTGTAAAAGAAGAAGATTATTATCAGTTTTCTCTTTAATTTTTTGTGTCATGTTCATCATATTCATAAATATATAGATTTTGTTCAATGTCAATAAGGGTACAGTCTAAAAATTAATTGACAAATAGACCGAATGGGGGTTGGAACACTAATAAAGCAGAATTCCGTGATTATCTGTAACTCATGCAATTTTTAATGCAATTTAAACAAAACATTTTATTCAAAGCTCCACTAAAATGATAAAACTTAAAATTTTCTTAGATATTTTAAAGCCCATGATTAAATAATTGGAGAGGTGAGTACATATTGCAATGGATTTCAACGCTTAATTTTGACTAAATGAAGTTTAAGAAAAAATAAACATACCAAGTACGAGTAGATCTTAATAAGATTACAAATAATATTCTTTTCATCATATATATATATATATATATATATATATATATATATATATGTATATATATATATATATATATATGTGTGTGTGTGTGTGTGTATATATATATATGTATATATATATATAAATATATATGTACATATATATTTTGGGAAAACAAATAAATCACACTAATTTCTAACATTCCTTGCACAAGTACTAATAAATATACAGAGTTTAATAAAGTTTTTGTATGTCGAGAGAGGATAAAATTAGCCGATTACTTTCGGATGAGATCGATAACGACTCTTATTATTAACAGTTCCGGAACTTTATGTTACAAACTCAAAAATGTTAAAATATATAGGAAAAACACACATTAATATATCCACGTCATTTTACCTACGTACAGAGAATTATACATACATATAAACAAATAAACACATAGACTAGAAAAGGAAAACAGGATTTGAAAGAAAAAGTTACACAAGTTTAATAAGTAATTACGAAAATTTCAGCTTTTCGAGGCAACTCTTGAATGAACATGTCGGTAGAATATTTCGTATATAACTTACTCTAGAACTATCCCATATACTACAGAATCTTCATCGTATAAAATATAATAAACTGATGGAATTATTTAATAAATTAAACAGAAGTGAAAGAATATCAGGATTATACAGATTTCCGCCGAAAATAAATGTTTGGCGAAGATGGAATTATGTTTCTATTGGTAAACAATTTTAAAATCATTTTAGAGAGGTAATATTTGACTGAAAACACGATAATTGATGTGGTTAATCTGGAAATACAAATTAAAATTTAGTCGATAAATTTAAGTTCTTGATAGGAAAATAGAATCACTAACATTTAATAATAGATGCAACAAGTTTAAAATACAATAAAATAGGACAGAAATATCTGTCAGCAATCATAGCCAAAATTTAATAAGATTTATAAATCTATTAATTTCTTAATGTTCCTTAGCTCTCAGCTAAAAATCTATATTTATATAATTATACTGTTTACTCTACTAAAATTAGAAATGACATTAGGTCGATATTTTGAATATACAGCAATATTTTTAAACGAAAATCATATATTAATAATAAGACGATATCTTATTCAAGATACGTTTGTATGCAAAGCCATTCGTAAATAGACAATAAATGATCGCTGCAGAAATTGATAAAGAAATGAATTAAGTTGAATGAAACTGGCAACGGTTTAGGCATTTTTAATTTATTTAATGGCCTTTCTATCTAGCACGGTTTGATGGATTGTTACTTTTAAAAATACTCGCTATTCAATTTGTGGAGCAAAAAAATTCCTCACAATAATCTTTGATGCCATTTGTTCGAAGCTTGCCACACGCCATATCTGTTGGGACAAAGTGAATGCGACATTTTATCGGTTAAGACATTAACCCTTAGGATCGGAACAGCAGACGAGATACCAAACCGCATTCAACGATTGTGATTTGTTTCGCTTCCCACGCTGAAATCAAATTCTACGATTGTTTTACTATTTTTAAGAATCAACTTTATTATTGTTCTACAATTCTTATCCAATATATCGTCCTTCGTATTGGACACGTTTTCTCTTCTTTTGTATTTCAGATATATGCACTATTCGTTCCTATTTCGTTATGTGGGCGAAAGATTGCACGTATGTTTCAATCGCATTTAGTTGTCAAATTTTAATCTAATTTCCGTTAAATTGAAACTTTAATATGTTAATTATTTATATTAGTTACGTTCAAATTTTATCACAAACATATTATCCCTCACCTCCTTAATATTGAAAATATCAGCTAATTATTTAATATGTGTATTAATGGAGAGGATTTAATAAATATAAATATTATATTTATTTACGACCTCACTTCTTCTTTCTCTACCCCTAGATTTATACTTTTTGAAATTAATTTTCAAGGTACGCATTAAAAAGTATTAGCGAGTACTTAAAAATGGCTTCACTTTATTTTCATTTGATTTTTTATATTGTAGAAAAGTCCTAAGATTGTTCGGGTTAAAATAACTTAAATGTTTGGTTTTAACCAATTTATTTGCCGATGATAATTTCTATTTTGACTAAGTGTAATATATATATATATATATATATATATATATATATATATACATATATATATATATATATATATATATATATATATGTATATATATATATATATACATACATATATATATATAAAGTGATAATACATATGCGTGAACGAAAAAGATGATAATCGGACAGCAAGGATCTTTAAAACCAATGCTTGGCAGTGTCACATGAGACTACATTTCCATCCATCGTTTTGCATATTTTGCGTCTTTTTTCGCTCGTTATTCGCATTAAATGAAATTAACCAAGAAAGAACACTTTAAGTTCTCTTCGTGAAATTATCACATTTCGTTTTTCTCGCGAAATAACCAGACGATCAAATGCTATGCTCCAGTAATAAATTTGTACTGTGAATCATAAATAGCCAAAAGAAGGGATTTTGGATAGCACTTATTTGCAGTATTCAAAATAATTGAATGAAACAGATTTATTTAATGTGCTTAATTTGAATGAACCATGTAGAATGAACTTATGACTATCATGAAACGAAATAGGGCATTGTTATAGGCAAGCAGAAATGTGAAGAATTTATATAAAATGTCATTGTTTTTTTTTTAAATGCCTCCATAATAGATTAATAAATATAATGACAACTACATATACAGTGCCTACTTTTAATAATATTAAATTTCACTTACATAATGAGAAAATTTAATGAGTAAATTATTGAAAGTCATTTTGAAATTTTAAAGCACATAGAACTTTTAATAAAAGTATCAGATATTCCCATTTGTTACTTTTTAGTATTTGAGTTTTAAATAAAAAGCCAGACGGTTTATGCACCCAATCAAAATAGAAATTATCTTAGGTAAATAATTTGATTAAAACTTAACATTTAAACTAATTTAACTGAACAATCTTAGAACTGTCCGACATTGAAAAATTGAATTAAAATAATGGGAAGCCATTTTTAAATACTTGCTAAGACTTTTGTAACGCATGCCTAGAAAATTAATTTGCAATAGTATAAATCAAAAAATAAGAGAAAATAAAAGAAAGAAGAAGAGAGGTCGTAAAAACACACATATATATATATATATATATATATATATATATATATATGTATATATATATGTATGTATATATATATATATATATATATATGTATATATATATATGTATGTATATATATATATATATATATATATATATGTATATATAATATTTATATTTATTAAATCTTTCTCATTAATAGACATATTAAAGAATTAGCTGATATTTTCAATATTCAGGAGATGAGGGATAATATATTTCAAAATAATTAATATATTACATTATCACCAAACAATTGAAAATACATAAAGTTTCAATTTAATGGAAATTAGATTAAAAGTTGTTAACTAAATTCAAATAAAATATATGTACCTGCAATATTTGGGGCACACAAAAGGAACGAATAGTGCATATATATAAAATACAAAATAAGAGCACATATGTGCAATACAAAGGACGATATATTGGATAAGAATTGTAAAACAATAATAAAGTTATTTTTAAAAGTAGTAAAACTCTCGTAGAATTTTATTTCAGTGTGGGAAGCAAAACAAATCACGATCGTTCAATTGCTATCTCGCCTGCTGTCCCGATCCTAAGGGTTAATGTCTTAACCGATAAAATGTATTCACTTTGTCGCAACAGATAGAACGTGTGGCAAGCTTCGAACAAATGGCATGAAAGATTATTGTAACGAAAAAATGTAATAGTACTCACTATTTTTAAAAGAACAATCTTAAAAAAGACGTAAGATAGGTTGGTTGTTGAATAAATCAAAAATTTTTAAAAGGTCCAATTTCATCCTACTTAATTAATTTCTCTACCAACTTCTAAAGCGATCATTTATTGTATATTTACGAATGATTTTGTAAACAGACATATTTTGGTGAATAAGATATCATTTTATTATGAACAAATAGTTTTTGTTTAAAAATATATCTGTACTTTCAAAATGTCGACCTAATATCGTTTTTAATTTTGGTAGGATAGATAGCAAAATTATATAAACATACATCTCTAGCTAGGAGATAACTGTCTTAAAAAATTAATGCATTCATTAATCTTATTTGGAGCTATGATTATTGACAATCAGATATTTCTTTCGATTTCTTTTGCTTTTTAGGCTTACTACAATTATTGCAAATATTATTAAATAGTAGTATGATTCTACATTCTTGTAAAAAACTTTCATTTATCGATTAAAATTTCATTCGTAACTCCATATTAACGACATCAATTGTCATGTCGTCAGCCAAATATTTTCTCTGTAAAGTGATTCCAAAATTTTTTATCAATTAAAACTTAAGTCTGCCTTCACTAAACATTTTTTCCGTGCTTGTCTGTTTGTCTACTAAATGTTCAATTCGATGGAGCTACAAAATCTGCATAATCTTTTACTTTTCATTCCTTTACTTTTATTTTATATATTAAATAATTACAGCAGTCTATTATCATTAAAATCTCATACCATTAAAATTCTGTAGCATATATTGGCTTCTTGTAGAGTAAGTGATGTGAGAAATATTCCACCGATATGAACATTCAAGAGTTGCCTCGAAAAGCTGAAACTCTCTTCATTCCTTAAAAAACTTACACAACTTTTTCCTCTCAAATCCTATATATATATATATATATATATATATATATATATATATATATATGTAATTCTCTATATGTATGTGTAATGACGGGTATATTTAAGAGCGTTTTCTAATATTTTAAATTTTGCGATATAAAGTGGCAGAACTATTAATAATAAGGCTCGTTATCGATCTATTTTAGTAAGCTCTTAATTTCATCTCGATTCACCAAAACATGATGCAACTCTTCATATTTTTGTCTCAATTTTCAAAAATATATTAGAATGAGACAATTCAATTTTTGAGCTCATATTTAAAATAAATTTTATTTGACATCTACAAACCTTTATAATATAACCTGTATAATTTGAGATAGGCAAAAATTAAGCAATTGCATTAGCTAGTTTTAAATAAATATAAATATATGTAGTTCTTATCTATACATATAATAAAACTGTAACTGAGTCGTGTCTGTACATTGAATATTTTTAAGAAAATCTTATTCTAATAATCATTATTATCGATACAAAGACCAAATTTACCATTTTTAAAATTTTTGTTTGTCTGTCTTTCTGTTACCGTCCCACACAAAAACTTCTTTGGATTTTGATGAAATTTGGTATGACAATAACTATTTTATTTTCAGAAAATGTCTGTATGTCTGTCAGTATGTCTATCTATCTTCATTAATCTTATTTCGAGCTATTATTATTGACAATGCTTTCATTAATCTTATTTGGAGCTATGATTATTGGTTACGGTCTGTCTTTCTATTACCGCATCACGAAAAAAACCACTAGACACATTTTGATGAAATTTGGTACGATGATAATTAACTGTCCGAGTTAACATATAGGATACTTTTTATTTTGGGAAAATGTTTCATTCCCAAGCAAAAATAAACGGGTTCGTGCAAAAATCACTCCGAATCTAGATATTTTTGCTTATCTATACATGTCGATACATATTTGTGAATATAAAAAATTAAAAAATGAAGCAATGAATAAATATTAATACCCCCTAATAAAAAAAAATTTAAAAAATAAATTAAAACGGCTCAATAATATTCAATTAAATTCAGTTTAAAAGAAATCACCAATAGATGTCATCACAAGGTTTTTAAAATACGTAATTTTCCTCTATCACATCAAGTCAATTATCACTGAATGAATTATGATCTTTTTTAAATTACACCGTGTCAAAGTACATAATGCAATATAATTCTTATCTTATCCATGCTCTCTAAATATTTTCAGGCCTAAATAAAGTTACAACGTTTGTACTATTTTGCTTTTCTACAATAGATAGCGCAAGTAAGAATTTAAAACAAACAACACTACATAAATATAACTTTTAGTAACGCGCGTTTGTTGTTTTGAGTAATTCATATATTTTTTATTTCTACTCGACGATATAAAACGTTAAATATTTTCTATTACATAAAGCAATATGTTTTTTTTTAATTGTTCTTGCATGTTATTTAACGAAAGATGTCCCAAGTAAATTTCGTAAATCGTGGTGTCATTGTGTTTTCAAAAACAGGACAAACCTTGCTCGTAGCGGCTGTGGACCTAAGCATCAGTCGCTTTTCGCACGGACAACTGTATGTAAAACGTTCCCGCGTCAGCAACGCTAAAAATTTATTTGTTTGTTACGCTGATGGTTCTATAGGAAACATTGTTTACAGAGAAATTTCGTTAACAATGTTCTAAAGCTAACGCGAACGAAGTCGCGGGCACAGCTAGTATACAATAGTACAGTAGTTAAAAAGGTTTAATTTTATCAGAACATCATCGTCATTCCAAGAGAAATCAACATACTAACACGACAATTTATCGGAAAATGCAAAGGAAAAGCGGAAGAGAGAAAAAGAGAGTATCGTAAACAAGTATCGATGGTTTTATTATCCAGCAATTTGTCGGCAGTGGCATTTAATTAAATACTACGTGGAGCGCTGCAGTTAACGAGGCAACACGCCCGCGTCGAGTATTCGTGCCGGGCGGACAGGGAGCTAAAACTCTCTAGTATTAAGAACTTTTACTTCAAATATTCATTTCCTTGTAGTAATTTTAAGAAGTTGTGTTAACTGTCGTCAAAACTGCTGGATCGATCGCCGAATCAAATGGAATTTGATTTTGCATATTTCGTCATCTGCTGCTAATGCGATGATTCTGAATCACGCAAAAATTGGTAGACAAACCATAATAATTAATGCTCTTCATTTTACATATGCACTTTATTATAAATATTTGTGCAATTAAACATTTAGTGTTTATTTTTAAACCATATTTTTAAAGCATGGGGTCAAATTAAATATCACTCAAAAACTTGGAGACAAAAAAATTAGATAGAGACAAATTTTAAGACACAAAATTCCAAAAACAAATATAAATACCTCAAGTATGACCGAATCATACTTTTGGTCAGGATATTAAGCAAATCAGTTTCATTGATATAGGAAAAGTTAAGTATAAAAACCTTTTACGTTTTTCAGTCTGAAATTTACTTACTCACTTAAGTATAAAAAAATATTTATATATTTAAGGGTGCGTAATATTTCAATTAAATTATTTGCAAATATAATTTTTTTTCTCAATTGTAATAAATTTCTTTTAATTTTATAAACCTAGTAAGTCTTCTTGGAGGTGAAAATGTCGAGTTGTGAGTTTTATAATATTACTCTTATTTAGTTACTCCTAACATATTGCTATTTTATATATGGCTCTTTTAATATTTCATGTTTAAATATGGAATATGATAAATATAAGGGTGAATAGAGAGTCAGAAAAGGAATCTAAAAAAATGAAAATTTGTATAGTAAATTTCAAAAATTGAAAAAAACAGAATTCTACTCTACTCAAAGAAATTTCCCCAGACCCAGATCCCACTCAAAATGGGAAATGGTTAAAAAATGTTGGCAGATTGTAAATTAGTGCAGATTACTTGCACTAGCTTACAATCTATCAGCATTTTACACGTCTCAATTATATTCTTATAATCCTTTTTGTTGAATCATGCTACGAGATTCAGTATATTGAGATGCAATATATGCCAAAAAATTAGGTATTAGTTAAGTAATCGTTCGGAATAAAGAAAGTTTTCATTAAAGACCTAGATTTGCACAAAGGATTTTACATTTTCCAGTTTCTAAAAATTACTGTCTTGTATGTTATTTAAATTTCCCTAATTGTTAAATTACCCTGACAGTTTGTTAAATTGAATTTAACTAATCAATGTAAATATCAAAGTCGTAAACCATTAGAAATGATTTTGAAAATTTATATTCAGTTATTTCAACCAAAAGAAAAACCTTAACTTACTCGTATAATCTGTAAATATTCAGCAACTTTCTTAAATTTTTGGTTATTAAATATTTAATACTGGACCTATTTGTAATAAGCCAAGTATTCAATTGAAAATGTAACACATATGGAAGGCTTCCACAAGTGCTGAAGAAGAAAAAAAATAAATTTTAGCTTTAATTTAGCCCTAGTTTAGCTTTAAAACCTTTGCAATGTAATTTTTAACAAGATCTTTCTGGAAATCACTATCGTCAACATCATTATCATAATTT
Source organism: Druceiella hillmani (assembly GCA_039881145.1). Taxonomy (NCBI): domain Eukaryota; kingdom Metazoa; phylum Arthropoda; class Insecta; order Lepidoptera; family Hepialidae; genus Druceiella; species Druceiella hillmani. The sequence continues at coordinate 17,996,230 of JAYKKI010000022.1, forward strand.
TACCAGTTACGTATTACAATAATTGATCTATATCTTATATTATATGCCAAGGAAATAGGATAATTAGAGGAAAGAAATGGAGTTCAATTTACATACACATCAAAACTGAAACACTTAACCAGAAAGCTTTGATTGATTACAACTAAAATACTCAATAACGATATTCCAAAGTTCACAAACAAGCGCCGACGCAAACACACGTTTCAAAGTAAATCAAACTTTTACCACAAACCAACAACGCGAATCATATAGCGGAAACTAAACTTACAATGTACTAAACGAAACTTTCACGGTCGTCGTAAGCCAGTCGACGCCCGGAAAAAGCATGGAAATTATGGAAAAAATAACTCTTCCATTTTATTTATTAGTTCCATAAATATCACTGGCATTTGCCTGCGTAGTAGGTATGTATGGTCCGCGTGAATGTCAATGTTCGGTAGTAGAGTGGATGTGAAGGAGGCGAGTATGAGCGGAATGGCGCCATTCGCGTCCACATAAATTTATTAGTCTCTTATTAGATTTCGTGTCACTATTAGTCTCCGTGTTCGCACATAAAGACGACCATTTCAAAGTATTATCTCTTTAAAAGTGGCGTTTTTCTCGCACAAATATTTCTGTATCTATTTTATTGATAAAACAATGTTAAGTAATAATATTTATCGGTTTTAAAATGCTGTTTTGGAACAGTCCAAATGTGTCTTAAAGGTATCACAATTTTCGACCTGTGTGCATAAAATTTTTGTAAATAATTTTTTCAAACATTATAATTCAAATAGGGTTGTAAATAAGTAGCAAAATGTTAAGGAACAAATATAATTCAATGCGGGATAAATTTCTTCCTTTGCTCACCACATAATGGGGTGTCATGAGAGGAATATTTTTAGAAAGATCTGTCAAAGTTAAATTAAGGTTTAATTGACTATTTTTACAAGTCTGAGTCTTAAAAACAAAAATGGAAACCGTTGTCCGTCGGTGACAGTCGGTCTTTTCAGAAACTACTTAATGTAGAATTTTTTAAATTTAGCATTGTATTAAAGCATATTAACCCGCATATATCACGATACCTATCTCCCAAATACATTTATATGATCATTTTATGGGGCGCAAATTATGCACCAGTTTTTTTTAATTCTCACCTTAGAACTAGGCACAAGGTATAAATATATTTTTTCCTAATTTAAATATGAAATCTCTGATATGTACTGAAAATTTTGCAAAAAAATATGCCTCCTCTCTCTCTCATTATCGAAACTACTGAACATTATTCGAAATAGAAAGGGTTTTTGGAAACCTCGAGATGTGTTGCATGGAAACTAGAACGATGGGTCTAAATGTCATAATTTTGAGGTATTGAGGAATTGTTTAACCGCAGATTTGAGAAATTTGTAAGTGTAGGTCTATATATATATATATATATATATATATATATATATATATATATATATATATATATATGTAGACCTACACTTACAAATTTCTCAAATCTGCGGTTAAACAATTCCTCAATACCAATATATATATATATATATATATATATATATATATATATATATATAGTACATCCAGTACATATATTTAGATACAATCTAATTCAATTGTCGATATTTATAGTGGTGAATTATAAAACAATAAATTCATGTGATCTGATAAATTAAATTACGGATTTGGTAATGGAATACGTAGAAAATTCATTATTACTTTATCATTACCTCCAACAACTCCTCCACTAATGAATCTTATTAAATTCTATTTGTGTGGGGGAAAAGTACAGTAACCTGAAAAAATTAAAATTTGATCCAAGGCTTATAATAACTTCTAGGATTCGTCACTAAAGTTGTAAACATAATTTTTTTTTGTTTGAGAAACAATAAGAAATTCCCAAAATTTTAATTTTTATTTCATGATTAATTTGGAATGATTTGATAAAGCAGTTTAAAAGGATTCTAAAAATATTTTCTTGAAAATTTTATGTAAGATATTTCTTGAGATGTTATTGAATGTGTGAATATAATACATTTCTACCTCCTTCCCCTTTATTTATGAAATTGTTAAAGTCAAAATTATAAAAATAAACATGTTACCAGAAGTCTACCTAAAGACCCACTACACCACACGGTGTACGTATTTTATTATTATTTAGTCAGTAGCAATATCTTTGGCAATTATATAGGTTATGCATATGTTTCACTTATGCATAATCTTGAACCTATTTTTTAAGATGGTCATTTTTCCAATTGTAGTTCTCTTTAGGTAGACTTCTGGTAACATGTTTATTTTTATAATTTTGACTTTAACAATTTCATAAATAAAGGGGAAGGAGGTAGAAATGTATTATATTCACACATTCAATAACATCTCAAGAAATATCTTACATAAAATTTTCAAGAAAATATTTTTAGAATCCTTTTAAACTGCTTTATCAAATCATTCCAAATTAATCATGAAATAAAAATTAAAATTTTGGGAATTTCTTATTGTTTCTCAAACAAAAAAAAATTATGTTTACAACTTTAGTGACGAATCCTAGAAGTTATTATAAGCCTTGGATCAAATTTTAATTTTTTCAGGTTACTGTACTTTTCCCCCACACAAATAGAATTTAATAAGATTCATTAGTGGAGGAGTTTTTGAGGTAATGATAAAGTAATAATGAATTTTCTACGTATTCCATTACCAAATCCGTAATTTAATTTATCAGATCACATGAATTTATTGTTTTATAATTCACCACTATAAATATCGACAATTGAATTAGATTGTATCTATCTAATTAACATATTTTTATTCCAACGTCAATATCACGGTAAATAATTGAAAGCTTTCAAATAAGTTTTGCGTACAATTCAACTATAATAAAAGTACAAAATTGTGAAGTTAATTTAAAAAAGCCGATGGTCGGTGCTGATCAGAAAAGTGAATTTCATAAAGTTTTTGATTGATTTTTTATGTTATCAAGAAGAACACAAATTATAATGAGGAACAGTGTACGTGGAACAAATATAGCACACCAGCGGATGTGCCGATTGTGCCGAATGTACCGATTTGTGGTCGATAAGCGCTCCAGCCTCGAGTATTGATGATAGAGGTAATTATGACTTGAATAGTTTTACAAGTAAATATAATTTTTCTTTTCATATAGTTTTTTGAGAAGAAGAAAATTTTCATTTCCATTTTTTTTATATTTATTCTAAAGAAAACTTCAACTTGAGAATTGACTAGCGTCTCCTTCCGTTAGTCTGTTTATAAGTAGGTATACGAACAGGCTAGAGGCAGCAATTCTTGATCGAATTTGGTGATATATTTGTCCATCGATTAGTTAAGTATCATAATAAAAGCAAATTGAATTTCACAATAAATATTCAAGAAGTTTCATTTTCACAGTTTTATACAATAAAATCTCTTTTATTCCTGCTCGGTGAAAGTTCTTAACTTCCGTTTTGTGCAAATGTTTATGCCCCTACCCCCTTGTCTTGACGTTTGAACTTTTTTAACTTATTTTATAATATATGACCAAAGGCACAGTTGATAATTTTTTTTTAATTAATTTTTTAATTATTGAATATATTTGGCGTTAATTTTGTAGAAATTCATTATTGATAATTAAATGAAACTACGTGATGTAGTATTATTTCTACTTTCTTTTAGTTCTTTACCACGATCTAGGTTTCGTTGTATTACAACATCTTCAGGTGGGCTATTAGCAAAGATCTGATAGCAGAATAATCTAATAGCCCGCCTGAAGATTTTGTAATACAAAGAAACCTAGATGGTGGTAAAGAACTTAAAGACAGTAGAAATAGTACTACATCACGTAGTTTCATTTAATTATCATTAATTTTTGTCTGATTATTAGTTATAATTAAGTAATATAAAATTATCGCATTAAATGTATATATAAATATAGGATAAAATATTCGATTTTAAAATTATGTCGTAAAATAAAAGAAAAACGCAACATGTGAATTTTTAGTTTTATCGATGATTTTACATAAAAATGCATAAAAATTAACTTTTGAATTGACACTTTTTGATTTGCGAAAAAATAAAGCGCGATCTAATTGGGTTCTAGTAGCGACCTAATTCGTGTTTTAATAAAATTCAAATTAAATTAAATTATATAATAGACACAGCGTTATCTTATCTTAGAGATACATCAATGTAAAGAAGTAATTTATGTAATATGTCATAATTTAGTTCATGCGATGTATCAGAAAAAAAAAGTTAAATAATTAGTGAGATTTTGGTTAGTTAATGTCTTAAAAAATGGAATAAAAATACTGTTTATCAAACAATTGTTGATCAATATAAAATGAGGTTTTATTGAGACGCCGCAGGTATAATGGGCGTATAGACTAAAATTGAGTTGGGGGAGTTTTTTTCCTTTTACCAACAAATATTAAAAAAATGTTTTTATGATGTACATATTTACATTGTAGTATATTAAAGTCCTTTAAAAAGCGTATACACACACACACACACACACATATATATATATATATATATATATATATATATTCTTCTTGAAAATTTAATGTAATTAAATATATGTAACTAATAGATGGACATAATATCACCAAATTCGAACAAGAATTGCGACCTCTAACGTGTTTTCATACTTATATATATACAGACTAACGGACGGATACCCTAATAATTTCTCAAGGGCAAGCTTAGATTGTAATAAGTATTACAAAAAACATGAGAAACTTTTGTATTTTCAAAAGACTGGATAAAAAATAAAATTATAATTGGTAGTAAAAGTGTCCAAGTTATAATTACCTCAGTCATCAAAACTTGAAGCTGGGGCACTTGTCGATAACAAAACTTACATATGCGATGTGTGCTGTATTTCTTTCTCGTACTCTGTTTCTCATCATAACGTTTTTCTTGATAACGTAAATAATCAACCAAAGACGTTATGATATTCACTTTTCTGTCGGCATCTGCCATCGGCTTTATTAAATCACCTTCGCTAATTTCTACTTATATTTTAGTAGATATCTAAATAAAACTAAATTTAATGCTGTCAATTATTTACCGTGAGATGAACGTCCCCGTAGGAATAAAAACATGTTTATTATATAGCTACAATCTAATTCGTTTATCCATATATATGGTGGTGAAATGAAAAGCTATAAATCCACTTAACCTAATAATTTAAATAATGGATTTGGTAACAGGAAATTCATAATTTTGTTATTATTCTTTTAAACTCCTCGGCTAATAAATCTAGTTGAATTTGATATGTGTGGGAAAAAGTACGGTTATCTGAAAAAATTAAATTTTGAGCCTAAAGTATAATAACTTCTGGGATTATTTACTAAAGGTGCAAAGAAAAATTTTGTTGCTTGAGAAATAATAAAAACTCTTCAAAATTTTTGTTTTTATTTTATATATCACATGAGAGAGAAACCAGTATAAAGGATCCTAAAAATATTTTCGTGAAAATTTTATGTAAGAAATGTTTCGATATGTTATTCGAAATGTACATGAAGTATGTTCCTACCTCCCTCCCCTTTATTTATGAAGCTGTTAAAGTCAGATTTATAAAAACAAACAAGTTACTGAAAGTTTACCTTAAAAGAACTATTAGGATAGGAAAAGTTTCAAAATTAAAAAATGTACCTACCTTTTTAATATTCGTTGGCATATAAGGTTGTTTGTGTTAAAATATATTTTCACATTAAAAAAAAATTAACTAGTATTTACTTTCCTCAAAGAGTTGATAGAAATAGTATACTTATATAATACATGCCAATGACTTTAGAACAATAACAGCAAAATTAGAAAAATAACATTTCAGATCTAACGTTTCATTACGTCTGAATTCGATATCTGTATAAAATAAAGCTTATTTGCAAACAGATAAAATAGCATCAATATATCACCAAACTGATAGATGGACATTTAATAAGAATAAGAGATCATCTCCTATACAAAAAAGCAATTGTCTTCGGTTAAGAAGCCAAACTACGATAAATGTCAAGAATTTATTAAAAGACCATAAATAACAAAAGTAATTTCTTAGATAAATATATCAAAGGACTATTAATATCCTTAATGTATTTGCTGAACATTCGTTCAGTACAGAATTATTATTAAAAATAGATAATATCCACTCCATTCGTTTAACTATTATAAATGATCACTGTGATCTTAACGATGTTTTCTTAAAACGTTTTAGTGCAGATAAGAAGCTTTATTTAATAAGTACATATATATATATATACACACACACACACATATATATATATATATATATATATATGTATGTGTGTATATATATATATATATATATATATATATATATATATATATATATATATATATATTTACTTTTACGAAATACGTGTGGAATCTTTGAGAGCCGGCAAAAAACGAATTCATAATATCAAATAATATAAATTGAGGGTTCGATACCATGTCCATTTTCTCAGAATCTTGTGGACATGGAAACTTGAACTTTGATATAGTAATATGCCATATCAATCATGTACAGTTATTGTTTTGACAAATTAAGTACTCTTAAATATTTTTGTCTTATACAGAATGTTCCTTAATGAGTAGACCAACTAAATGTCCGTGATAGAGTAGGTTATTGTACATACGAAAAAAAATATTTTATTATCCTAGACCTAACAGTTTTAGATATGATTCTTTAATTTTGGTTACTACCCATGAAAGAAAAATTTATTTGGTATTATTATTATTTCTGCTTTTTATTGCCCAAGACCTCTAAGAGAATATTTACCTTCCTAATTAAAATATTATTCATTCCTTATTATTGGCATCATGAAAATTAAGCGCTGAAACATATCATTTCTTTAATTACAAAACATGAAAAGTGATTTTTAAACAATACTAGTGTAAAAAAATGTATAGCAGCCTTGTGGAACTTTATTTCATAAACATTTGCAATATACACAGATTCCGAACAGGTATAATTTTCTGGTACTAAGTTATTTCATAACTAGTTTTTGATTCATAAAACAATACCGTTGATCACTTTTTCGGTCATAGTAAAATGAAACAAGTGTAGTATTTACTTCGGCCAACACTTGATGCTCCTCAACATTTCTAAGTCTTCTTTCAGAAACCACATTTCCAGGAATTCTTTTTAATACTGGTTATTTACACAAAGAAAGACTCTGTGATCGGGATAGCGTTTGCGATTAGGTTAGCGTTCGCAATATTTCTGCATATTCAAGAGCAGTGAAGGCAATGCAGTCTGAGGCAATGCAGTTGGTCAAATAATATCCAAATCACAAGCACAAACAAGGTCCAATTCAAGCGTAGGTTAACAAATAAAAACAATGGTAGGGAAAAAAGAGCAAAAACACGTTGTTAACTCCGAGCGATAAGCAAGTCACTGAAGAAGCGTAGTTGTTAAAGAAAGGCGTAGAGGGGTCGCTTGATGACCGAGAACAATAAAAAGATCATACGAGTGAGAAAAACATAGTGAAAGAATTCTGATAAGCAGTTGTTTTGATCGTAAGTATTTCTGCGAGTGTGGAGTTTTTGCGCATGCATCTTTGGAGGATGTATGAATGGTGGATGTTTTTCAAATATAGTTCCACAAGGTTCGCATAATTTTTTTTTTAATGGCATTGTTCAAAAGTTATTTTTCATGTTTTGAAATTGAAAAATGCACATGTTTCAGCGTTTAATTTTTTGTTGCCAACAAATGAATAATATTTTAATTAGGGAGACAATAGTTCTTTCAAAGATTTTGGGCAATAAAAAAACAGAAATAGGAATGATACCAAATAAAAAAATAGTTTTTTTATGCGCAGTAACCAAAAATTTAAAAATAATTTAATAAATCATATATCTAAAACTATTAGGTCTAAGATAATAAAATTTATTGTTTCCTATGTGTAATATCCCCTTCTATCACAGATATCTCGTTGGTCCACTCCTTACGGGACAATCTGTATATCGTGTGGGTATTGCTTAAAAAGATCCTAAAAATATTTTTCCAGAATTTGAAGTGGTAGTCTCCCTTAGAGATTTGCACCAAAATTTTTACCAGTTTTTTAAATAATCATAACAATTATATGTGTATAAATTGGTGTATATATACATAGGTTTTATTAGGTTCATAAGTTTTAAAAAATCTACACACACATTTATTTATATATATATATATATATATATATATATAAATATATATATATATATATATATATATATATAAATATATATATATATATATATATATATATATATATATACATATATATATATATATATATATATATATATACCTATTTAAACTTTTTAAATTTAATGAAACCTAACAATTAACAGCTTTATGTCTTTTATTAACAGCTACACTAAATTTAAAAGAATTAATTGGCATATTTTGGGGGTTTTCTAATCAAATTCTTAGTGACATAACTTAGTATAACTAATGGTGTTTCAAAAAGTAATGCGGTCTGAATGTAAATCATATGTGTACAAATTATGTCCTCCCAGAGTTTTGGGCTTCTTTCAAAAAAAATTACCGTATAATCAATTAATAGCCCTAAAATATGCACCAATCTGACTTAAATTGTTTCAGTAAGATGTCAGCGTCTATAAAGTTGAGGGTATATGTGATAAGTACGAAGATTTTTATATTTTAATGTTATTAAGGATAATGCGTGTTCCGTCAATGACCTAAAATAGAATAGCTTAATTAGAGTAATCGAATCGAAAGTAAGACTAGATAAAAAGAAGTTTGTAATTACTATCGCAGCAGGATATAAAACACATTTAATACAACTTATGTGTCCCAGAGGTAACAAAGAAATTGGCCGCTCTCCATGTCGTTCTTCTTTTGTCAAGCAAATATCTCATTAAAGAGGTTAAATGAGGGTACCGATAGATAAGAAGTCTAAGTTGAAGTGATTTTGCGTTGTTTCACAACGGTATAATACATTTCGCTGTTTTCTATTCTTCAGTATTAAGAAAAGTGTCCATGTCAAAATATTATCTTTGGTAAACATTTTCCTGTCTGTTCTATATGTGCTTGGTGCAGATATTAGTTGAAAATGTTCATTGGAAAAAATTATTTGAAAAAAATCAATATAAATAATTGCAGAATACGTTTTTGAACAATTGCCGGTTTGTCTAACAACTTGTTTATATTAAGTGTCGAATGAATTGCGAAGCATACCTTCGATTTGGTTGATCGTGTTATTTTCAGATATATATATATATATATATATATATATATATATATATATATATATATATATATATATATATATATATATACATATATATATATATATATATATATATATATGTATATATATATATATATATATATATATATATATGTATATATAAATAAATAAATAAAGCCTTTTATTTCCTAATTATTAAATCTATTACATAGTAAGTAAGTATATAAACTACTATGAATTAACTATGTGACTTTTTATAGGAATCCCTCTTAGGTGAAGGCCTCTTCCAACTTTTGCCAATTATCTCTATTTTGAGCTATACATTGCCATTTTGGGCCAGCAATTTTTTGATATCTTCATCCCAGCGTGCGAAAGGTCTACCTCTGCAGCGTTTTCCTTCAGGACCTGACCAAGAAGTGATTTTTTTGTGTATATATATATATATTATATATATATATATATATATATATATATATATATATGTATATATATAAATATATATACATATATATATATATATATATATAAATATATATACATATATATATATATATATATATATATATATATACATATATAATTAAATGTAATTGTGGATTTACTTGTTTTATTTTTTTTAATGATGTACCTTTCTTCGATATATTTAATTACAATCTCGCATCATACCTAAGCCCTTAAGTGCTTTCCATCATATCTACCCTCCGCTTATCGTCGTCTTATTACATTAATATATTTATACCAAATAAAAAACGAAAAAGTAACTTAAACAGAAATTAATACTTAAGTACATATAACATAATTATAAATGCATTTTTCGTATATATAATCTTATCTTATAAATACAAAAAAATTAAATTTAATGAAAGAACATACGGATTATATTATTGGATAAAATCTATAAAGGGCTAAAAGATTTTTGAAGTTGAAAAAATAACGGACTCACCCATTTTTACGATCTATTTGGTGTAAGAATGGCAAATTTTCATGCTTATTGCAACTTATTGATTCATACACTTCAAAAAGTTTGCAATCCGAATTCTAATACAATTAATATGCACTTGAATTTACTTTGAAAAATTAAACAAAGGCGCATCACTAAGAAACACAGAGGCACGGGCACATAAAGACCCAGCGTGGTCTCAGATCTGGGTCTATAAACCCAATCTGGTCTCAGACCCAGATTTTTCTTTGGTCTCAGATTTTTCTTTAAAGATATCATTTAAATGACAAGTGCCAACAAAACAAATCGGAATTGCATTAAATACCGGGTGTACTGCAAAACTCGAAGTTATACTAACCTCATGACACACTAACACCTTCATTATAATAAATATTTCCACCAGACCATATCTTTGTCATAAACTTCAGTCGTTCACAAACCGCTAACAAGGATTATGAATGAATTCAATGAAGGTTAACGGACCACACCGCGAGCGTATCTAGGTCGTACGTTTAATTTAATATATCGCGTACACGTATGTTCTAGTACTCGCTGACCACATGTTTTGTTTTACGCTGGGATCTAAGACTGTTTTACAGCTGTTATTATAGCATGATATAGTTGGGGGCGTTGTGTGAAGGCGTATTGACACAGCTGTTGGGAAGCATAAGTATAAAACAACGTTTGTGACGTCACAACTAAATACCTACAAAGACAAAGTGGGTAAATGCCAAGTTTACCAAAATTTAAATCTTGTAATAGTTCTAAAATAAGTAAAGACTAATAATTGGAAGGATTATTCAATTATTGAAATTACATCTATATATATATATATATATATATATATATATATATATATATATATATATATATATATATATATATATATAAGTATATATATATATATATATATATATATATTTATATATATATATATATAAATATATAATTAAATGTTAAAGTGTAATATGATTTATTTCGAAAACTTATATATTGTGAAATCAATCTTGAGCTAGCTATTAGGTTGATAAGCAATAAACCGTCAATTTTGCAACCGATTTTTGGAATGACATAGAAACTTCTCTAAAATCTCTGGTGGTCTAATAATTTAATTTCAAGTGACTTAAGGAATATTTCATCGGGACAGTAGCAGTATTCCTCAAAAAAATATTCCATTTCATAACACAGCTTAAGTTTAAATATGATCGTCAGGTGTCATCACATTAAGAGTCATATTTACCAGTTCTTGTGTACTATTCTAACAGGTAGACATACAAAAAAGTATTTTAAATTTTACAGTTTTACACGATCCTAGACAAACTCCTTACGCAACATTTTCCAGAAATATTTAATCTCCAAAATCATTAATGTGAAATATTTATTTAACTTAAATCATCTAATTTTAAAAATTATGTTATGGAAGATTACGTAATTTGACGTATTCATAATTTTCTATAAAGCAACTGATCTACCTATGAAATTCATTCTAATGCTTTAAACAAATTTGTACAAATAAAAAAGATAGAAATAAGGAAACAAAGATTAAATGCATCGCATTAGAAATTAATAAACTGTGGACCGTTAGCCCGATCTACTCCACGATCGTATTTTAAAGATACGAACAGAGTAATAAAACAAGTTACATTTGGACCATATCCAATACTAAGTTAGCAAAACTAGTAAGTAGACTAGTACATTGCAACTACGCATATATACATGTATATGAATATATATATATATATATATATATATATATATATATATATATATATATATATATACATAGCTTGTGTATACGTGAAAATTATTAGACATGTCCCCTCTATGTTTTATTCCAGGTAAGTATACATTTTTACACTTCTTTTGGCTCTGAGTGTTTGTAGCAGTCAAACGTCGACTATTAACACTGAAATATTACTTTAAGTAAAGTTAACCACTAACTATGTGAACCACAATCAATTACTTAGCCTGAGTGTTCATTTACTTTATAATCGGCTTTATTAATCACAAACAAAATACGTTGTATGATTATAAAGTAAAACAGGATTTAAAAGTAAATTAGTTTCGTAATATTGTATTTTTCGATGTCGTTAAAAACTTTCAACTTATTTAAAAAAATTTAAGGACATGAAACTAATTTTGCGTTCTATTATCATACTGTTTGTTAAGCTTTCGAGCTTTAGAGCTATAAACCGTATTGTTAAAAATATCATAATTTTCGTACTTTGTTATTTTGGCACATTTTCCATTTTTTTTAGAAATACAATGTCATAAATTTCTCAACTTTTCCATAAATAAAATAGTGTAAATATACACGAAATATACAATTTTAGAATTATTCCAGTTATAAATTGTTAATTATAAAAACAAACATATTTAAATTATATGAATAACTAGTGATAAAAAGCTTTCGCATTCAAAGTCAAAATTTAAATGCAAAGTAAGCATGCGTTTCTTCTTCCTATTCGCCGCTTTAAGTTTGTTTGCGGTTAAATTGAATCCTTCAACAAAATTTCATAAGCTTACTGCTAACAGTTTGAAAGTTATAATCCAATAATCCATAAGCAGACAAGTTGATAAATGGGAGATCCTGTCTATATATAACGAAATACCCGTAAGGGGTAGGTATACTAAAATAGTAGGACGTATTAAACATATGATAAAAAGGAAATAAACCTCGTTTTAAAACGTAAATATATAGATTAAAGAGAAATATTGAAAACGTAATTTTTTCAATATTTTATTGTATTTATGCGGAACAATTATAAGCCTGCGTATTTAAAATTAATCTTTTTGCATGTACACCCGCGACTTGGTCGATAACATTTAGAAAATATCATTAAGTTTGTTTCAAGATCACATAATATCATTTATTTTAAAGGTCATAAAAGCAAACCTTTTTTTTAGAAAGCAAACTTTACATCGAAAAATAAAATTGTCATGTCTTCTAATCTTGATGGTCAATTCTAATAAAATATAACACATAGGTTACCACAGGTCCAACAGAATCCGCACTTAAAAACTTTATCAAATCCCTTTGACTGTTCTTGGTGAGACGCGATTAAATAACAGGTTCACAGACAAACTTACAAAAACTACGAAAATAATATTACTGTGTTCTGTTTCTTTTCTTGTGGGCCCTGAAATCATGTTTTTATAAATATCTTCAATATACAGATAGACTGTTTCTTCTGTTTTATTAGATGTAAAGATGAACGATATGGCAAATATGGATCTCTTTATTTTGCCAATAATAAGACCCACTTAACCGTATTAATCAACAGATACCAATTTTATTTTTGTTTTAATAAATGAAAACAGCTTCAGCCCTAAGATAGGCTAAAAGGCAAAAAATTCCTAACGTTACAATATTCATCTACAGTTTCGATTGCTCTTAATATTCGATATTACTAAACAATTTAGAAAAACAAAATCCTCCATTAAATTCTTAAACGGGAGATGTTTATAATATACCGCTATAAGCTTGCAATTACCTCATAAGTCAAATCTTTGTAACATGCAATGGTAATAGCCTTTATATTTCATTCAAATATGGTTAGAGTACGCAGATGTAAGCAAGATACAATTTATTAGGCACTTGTGAAATAAGCTTATCGTGTAATCGTTGACAGTCTTGGCACAGAACCAAGTATGTTGTCACTGTTGAAATCTTAATGAAAAGGATATTAATTTATTATTTACGGCGTAACGGTTAGTATTCAACAAGACAACTCCCATAATTGATTGATAAAGCCATAAGTACAAATCAACACTTTGCAAAATAAGTATTTAAATATTTTACGCTGGTGACAATATTTTCTTGGGTTATATATTTCAACAAGGAAATACAGAATCCTTGAATGACACTGTCCATATGTTGGTCTGTTTTTTTTTTTAAAACTCGTACCTAACACATTTTGTTTTCATTTGACCAAACCTGTCCGTGAATGATGACCTATTTAGCAAATTTTATTTGCTAATAACCTTATTATTCAGTAATACAAATTTTAAAACATTTTTAGCAATTCACTCCAGTAAAATAAAGTTCAGCTTTATCAAATTCTTTTTCACAAAATATCTATCAATTAACTTTTCATTACATTTTAATTGCAATATTTTCTTTTTTATAATATTTATGAAACTAAGGAGGATAAAAACGAATTAAATTTTTATGGACTAATATACTGTTAGAATACTTATATTACTGTTAGAATTTTTCTTTTGTGATTATATATCAAATTTTAAAAAAACTTAATTCTTTTTTTTTTGCCTACTTCCAGTATTATCCACACTGTGGCTATCGGCACCAAAACAACTTAATTTTTGAAATATTAAAATTTTTTTACCTTTATATCAAAATTTATTTACCATTATAATAAAAACATTAATAAACGATGGCCAGATTTGATGGAGAAAGGTAGGCCAAGGGGCGTGGCGCTCTTGCCTCGTTATGCCTAAATCAAGCATATATGTAATCGCGCTTGAAACACTATCGCCTATCGTGTTTTGAAACGTTGAGTTATCAGCACTTGTATGTGGAAACGATAGCACAAAGAAAAAGGTTCAAAAGAAGTGATATCACGTGTCACGGATAGTGTGAAATTTGATAGGATTATCAATTCCTAAATATTTTTTTAATTTTCTCGCCATATTTTTTTTTTAATTTTTTGTCAATTCTTTCATAATATTTTCTTTTATTTCGTATTAATCGTTGCTATATTTTAAACTTATTTTATTTAAAATGTCCGTATCTATGAAATTTAATAATAATTAAATATTCAGCTCGAGACTGACCAAACTTTATTTTCACATACATATGTCATAAGGTTAACATTTATTTTATTTTGGCCCTATTTTTGTAACAGTATAATGGAAGATTTTGACAAAATGGCATATTATAAGAATTATTTAAAATTAGTTTTTTTTAAATCACGTATTATTGCGCTATGCATCAGTCATAACTAAACACTGCTGTTTCCATATTTACAGTATATTATTTTTCATTTTATTAGTGAATTTATTTAGTAAATTACTTCATCTGATCTGCTGCCACCCGTGATTCCACAATTTCTTGCACTCAACCTTCAATTTCTGCTTTCAAACTCTCAATTTCAGCTGTTTCTAATATCATAAATAAAACGGTAAATTTATTGTTCATATTTATAAATTATAAACTTTTCTTTAGTGATAAACTAGATATATTATTTTAATACTGTTTAATATAAAGCTGAGAAAAAAAATAACTAAACGAAAAAGTTTATTTTTGATTATCAAACCACGTGCTTATATTTTTTTTTAATTTTAACTTCCTCATACTGATTATTCTGGGAGAATCAGTAATGGATGAGGATGTAGTATATAAGTAGATAATTGACAGAAATATAAATTTGATAAAACTTTTCTTAAATCATTTCTTATTTATTAGGACAAGATATCAGAAAAATATCTCCCATAAAAATAATATTTTAGAATTCTTTTTTGTTGATTTTAAGCGTGTGTATGACGTTTGTTTCAAATTTAACCTCAAATCGATTTTGTTAAAAATATTGATGGCTAATAAAAAAAATATATAACCCATTTTTATAAAATACACTATATTCGAACTAAGAAATAAAGGCTATGTGTCAAATATATTCTATTGTCAAATATATAATCTTACATATTACAGTTAAAATGATGAAATAGGTATTATTTGTGGTATTAAAATTATTAATCGGTATTTTGAATTATAAATGGCATATTCTTTCTCTATTCCTTGTTTTTATTAAACATTCTTTACACGTCCAGTTTCCGCAAATAGAAGTATCGTAAATTTACTGATAAACGTATTCCCAATTATCGATAATAATTTATCGGTAATGTTATCCAGGCTCTAGCATTGCGTCTGTGTAATTTTGTTGATGTAGTAGTAAGCAAAAGCATTATATGTACTAGCAGTTGCTTGAGTATAAAGCTTCAATGGTTATATTGCTTTTGATGTGTGTGTCTGGAATGAGACATGCATGGGGGTTACAAGTTAGGCGACAATTGAACCCGCATTAAATACGTTTCATAACATATCTTCTTAATTATATGATCTTTGGTCAAAACCAACTTCACAATCATGACAAGTCGAACTTTGATACGATAACAAATAGTTTTCATGGATAAAATCCCGTTAAAAAGTATTTTACAATTCACTGTTTTTATTTCTTTGTCCGGTAGTAATTACAAATCATTTCAGCAATAATTGCTTTACTTTTGAAATGACCACATATGTATTTCCACTACTCATCAAACGTAAAGAATCTACCCTTACATTGTCAATCCCAATAATATATTAAAAATACGATTACATTCCCCAAAACGAAATTCGAGAATTAGAAATCATCTTCCAACCGCAGTAAGAACTTACAAAAATCTACGTATCCCACAATACTTAATAAAACGTTTCAAGCTTTATGTCAGCTTATTTTAAACCACGACAAAGGCGATTTTCCAACTGATTTTCCTCGAAGTATTCTTCCACTCCAGCACCTCGAACATGTGAAATATTTTCACAAGCGCTTAAGAAAGATGCGGCGGCGTCTTGCGCGATATATGAGATACATTCATTCGTGCTTATTGAATATGCTAATGTGGAACAGCGACGTGACGGGAAAAACGGATATAATTGTTCAACGCATGGAGAAGTATTGGGAAATATATAGAGACGGACGAGTAGGTGCAAAGTTTCAATAAAATATCGAGTTTTGTTTTTTTAAGCATATTTATATATTGTAAAGCAACACGCAGAAGAGAATGAGAGTCAAGAGGGAAATTTACGTAATTTGATAAGGTTTTGATAAATTTAGTTTCCCTTTAGAATATTGTGATAAACATATTCCTACACACTGTAAGCAGTGTATATCCTTAATTTTTCGTGTTTCATAAAAATTTACCAAATTATAACTCTAAATTGCAGGAATCTGTATATATTTGAAGTGAGACAAAGACAGGGATTCATATTAATTGTTTGTAAAATTCTATTATATATAGATTTTAGCTTAAAAACTCTTCAATAACTACTATTTTCATTGATAGTCGGTAATATATAAGAAATGGTATATATTAAATATTAAAACCAAACTTACGCATTTGTTTTTATTGAAAGAAACAATGTAACAAAAATTTAAAAACAAAAATATATAGTACATATTAAAGCCGAAATTGCGCACCATGTACCTTTTTTACTGATGGGACCATTGTAATGAAAATTTAAAAAGAAAAATATATAGTATATATTAAAGCCGAAACTATGCACGATGTACTTTTTTATTGAAAGGACCATTGTAATGAAAATTTAAAAACAAAAATATATAGTATTTATTAAAGCCGAAACTACGCACCATGCAATTTTTTATTGAAGGGAACATTGTAATGAAAATTTAAAAAGAAAAATATATAGTATATATTAAAGCCGAAACTATGCACGATGTACTTTTTTATTGAAAGGACCATTGTAATGAAAATTTTAAAACAAAAATATATAGTATTTTTTAAAGCCGAAACTACGCACCATGTACTTTTTTATTGAAGAGAACATTGTAATGAAAATTTAAAAAAATATATATATAGTATATATTAAAGCCGAAACTATGCACGATGTACTTTGAAAGAACCATTGTAATGAAAATTGAAAAACAAAAATATGTAGTATTTTTTAAAGCCGAAACTACGCACCATGTACTTTTTTATTAAAGGGAATATTGTAATGAAAATTTAAAAACAATGATATATAGTATATATTAAAGTCGAAACTACGCACCATGTACTTTTCTATTGAAGGGAACATTGTAATAAAAATTTAAAAACAAAAATATGTAGTATATATTACAGCCGAAACTACAGACCATGTACTTTTTTTATTGAAGGGAACATTGTAATGAAAATTTAAAAACAAAAATATATAGTATATATTAAAGCCGAAACTACGCACCATGCACTTTTTATTGAAGGAAACAATGTAACAAAAATTTAAAAATAAAAAAATTGAAAATGGCTGCGACCAGAGATAAGTGTCAAATAGATACACATAAAACATAGAGCGTCAATCGTCACTGAGAAAGAAAAAAAGGTTTGTAAAGAAATAATTCCTAATCAGATCATTGGCAGAATCAACAAAACTAAAACTGCGCACCATGTGTTTTTTTTATTTTAAGAAACAACGTAACGAAAATTTGAAAATAAAAAACGCAAAGAGCGGAGGTAAATTGTAAATAGATACACATAAAACAGGGGGTGTGAATAGTCGCTGAGCAAGAAAAAAATAGTTTTCATAAAAAAAATCTTAATAAACAAATAATCCTTTGAAAAATATTAATAAAATCAATAGGCTCCTATTTTCATAGTTAATTAATGGATAGAAAAAATAGGCACCAACGATAGTTAAAATCGCGACCTATAACATATTCTTATACGCACATACATACATAGGTAGGAGACCAACCAACGGAAGGAGACTCGTGTAATTTTTTTTTAATATTTCAAGGCAAATTTAGATCATAACAATGTAATTTTTTTTGAGGAAGATTATGTCATGTTTTTTAGAAAGGCTGTTTCGTCAAAAATCGATAAAATTACGTATGCAATGTTTAATTAATTTCGTTGCGAAAAAAAATTACATCAAAATGTGCGTTGCGCAAAAATATATTTACTTTCCTAATTTGATATATTATTTTTAAAAATTAATATAATTGAAAAATATTATGAAAAAGACAAGTAAAACATTTTTATAAAAATGAGCCTATTATAAGAAATGTTGTAGAATATTTATAAAGAAATGAAAACAAGATAGCAAACACGAATTAATTTACCCTTATAATTTTTGAAGCAACAATTTTTGCATATACGCATACGTATGAACCGTTATGCTCACATGCAACAAATACACGTATATACATACGATCGTGTGCACATACGTGTATTTGTATGTGCACACGATCGATATTCGAACGAATAGGTTGACAAACAAACATGTAAAACATATAATAGGCATATAAAATATAAAAAGTTTCTATAGAATTTACCTGTAATACCAACATGAATACGATAAAAAATTATAAAAGAAATAAAAAAACAAATGATACGGTAAATTTTGGGAAACACCACAATTGTTGATCAGCCTATAAACTGAGAAGAAATAAGTACGCCCCCAGAACTCAAGTCAAACAAATGAAGTTAGTTACGAAAAAAAAACAATAAATATATTTTATCCACCGCATGCAAAAATCAAATGCCTCTGCCGCTTTGGGCACATAATCATTTTTATGCAAAGGAAATGTTAAAAGCCTACAAACTTTTCTCTCATTAGCGGTCAAGTGAAATGCACACAGCATAAGCTTACATCTAATACATACGTACCGACATATATACTATTGTAAGTAGCGCTTTCGCACGAGCAAAATTACGAAAATGACGCAACGAGAATAAGAAAACAACATTACGCGCAGAGATTCGTTTGCCAATGTGTTCCAAATGCCAGTGACGAGGTAAAAGTTGGTAAGTCTGTTGATATTTCGGCGATACACATAAGAATGAATGTGTTTCCCTGACAAAAATAAGCTTATTTTGTAAACATATTTTCTTATACAATGTGACGATAAACATTTTAATTTGGATCCCGTATTTTGTAATAAAAGTTTCTGCTTACTCGTAGAATCATCATAAATACATTTTTATATTAACAATAAAATTTTATGTAAAAGAAAAATGAATACTTTGCTTTTGTGAAATGCAGTATAATATTTATAATACCTAAACATTAAAAATTGTAGCTCGATGGTGAATGCTCTTATAATATTACATTTATTTCTTTCTGAAACGTGCAATTTCATTGAAAATAAACAAGTATTCCTACAAAGATTCAAAACATGCTTTAAATAAAAATATCTATCATCATTTGTGGCATTAAAATTAAACTATTAGGGCATATCTGACAATTAAATTGGATACACTGATGAAATGATACAAGAATAAGGAGAGATCAAGCTAACTGATGAGTTATTGGAGACTAAATCCGCTACAGTAGTTAATTTATTCAATTTTTGATTTAAAGTCGGTTACACTGATTTATGTACTCGTACAGAGTATTTGTTTAGACATTGAGTCAGTGTAATCGCCCTGATATTTTGCAATAGTCTGAATCACACCCTCGGTACATCCGACTATATATATATATATATATATATATATATATATATATATATATATATATATATTCAGCTCGATGTTTCTAAAATTATTAATAGTTATAAATATCTACGTTAAATTCGAGAAATGTTTATTAAGTAGTAAAAACTTTGAATGTTGAATAGGAGTTGAAGTAAAGAGGGTGAATAGTTATTCCGAACATTCTAAAAGGCTCTTTAAATTCAATTTAATTGTATATGGGTAATAAAGTATCCTTCTAAATGATACGATGAGTATGGCTGGTGATATTGCGTGGCTGCTCTTTTCCGAAATAAAAATAGCGTATTGTGATACTTTGATTCTGCACCCAGTATCCCGTTGATTATTTTTAGCATCAACAGTAGTCGAAAGCTTTTTTGTGGCGTGCATCATGACAGCTAAGTCCTTCTTTTAAGAAAGAAACGAAAAACTGTGGGAAATATTTAGGTCTTTTGGTAATGCATATATATTTCATGAAACCGAGAGGTACATTATCAGCTACCATTTCAGTTATACGCAGAGTGTCAAAATCTTTACCTTTTTTGGCTTCATCTTAGTCGGTTAATAAAAAGGATCTAGTGGATATTTGCTTAGGGCAATTGAACACAAGTACGTGCTATTTCACTTAGTGGATAAATCGTTTTTAATTTTTTTTTACATATGGTATATAAATGGATATATATATATATATATATATATATATATATATATATATATATATATATATATATATATGGATATGTAACAGACGTCGTTGTAATGTTTTTATACAGTTCTTGAATCTGATATTAATTTCGATGTGAAAAGATTTAGGTGTTTAAAATTAATTTTCATATTATTCGAAACATTACTGCAGTCAGTGGGTGGAATGATGTAGTTTTTATGTGCCTATAGCACGCTTACTGTTAGAATGAATCCAAGTCAGTATATTTGATCACTAATTTAGTCAGTGTATTTGATAGTAGTATCTAGAGTGGAACATCTATATTCATATACACATATTGCTAAAATCATGATTTACCGTACCATAATCGATTGAAAACAAGTTATCGTGAAACGTTTACTAGTGCTTTACCTTTTTTCTAACTCTTTTGCCTAAAGATAAAAGATTCAGGAAATTTTTAACTAAACATGATACAAATTTTAAAAACGTTAATAATATCTTCGATACCATGTATTACCATATAAAGAAAATATAGGTAATTTAAAAATCAAGCGAAAGTGTTTATAAAAAGACATGAAAAACTAGGATATAGGTCATACCACAAAACCGAAAAAATATCAAAAAATATAGACACCAACAAACTTACCTCCCTGTCCGTACATTACATTCTAATATTTCTAATCTAAATTAGTGTTACATTCTAATATTTCTAATCTATGTTGTGTTCACGAGCTCAAACATTTTTATAAGAGAAAATAAAATATATCTGGGATAAAATTACGAAGAGTAATATTTTCATACAGAAATTTGAAGACAAAACTGAATAACGCCGTATTCTCTGAAAATCGGAAAAAAAGGAAAAAAGAAAAGTGGCTAAATTTTTTAATATGGAATAAGTCGGAAATTTTTAGTACTTTCTATGGTGTGAAGCTGTATGATCATTGGAAAAAAGCAATACGCAAATACGCCGTACCTTAACTCAATAATATAGAATAGTAAGACATGAATAAAATATGTGAACGAAATTCACATTAGAGGGTTCCATATACACTTGTGTATACTATTTTAAACATTTAAGGATACAATTTATTTCTATTGAGCTATTTACAAGCTTTTCTTTTGTATATGTAAATATTGTATGATTTTTTCGAAAATTGCGTAATCTGGGATAATGGTTATAATTTTATCACAAATTTTATGGGTGTGTTAACCCCGCTCTTTGGTTTCCAGCATATAACTGGAGAAATGCTATATAAATCTGTAAAATCGTGATCCTTTTACTCGCAATCCTTTTAACTAACCTTTCCAAACGATACAACACATCAAAATGTCAAGCACGTTTCTCACTGTAAAATCTTCGGTTTCATTTTAGTGTTTGCCATTCCAGGTGTTTTCCAAATTTCCAGAAAAAACAGCTATGACATTCACAAATGTGCACTATCTTATAAATAATCCGTATGTCCTCTTTTAAAATACAAAATTTAAAAACACGAATTTTAACTCAAACAAGATCAGTTTTTTTTCTAAACCGACAATAATTAAAAAAGAAACTTTTTCTGTAACTTCCTTCGAACTTTGTAGTAAGAATAACTTACTCTGTTTTATCTCTCTATCAACGCGTCGCCACAAAAAAGTGCTGCCTGGTAGTTGTGGATGGAAAATTTCAAGGCATAACTCACAATTTCCACAACAGCTCAGCGGTTAACGAGCGGCAAGGAGTGCTTTAATTTTCGTGAATTCGTTTTTCATTATTTTCAACCAGCGTCGATTTAAAGGGCTCCGTCTTGCTTTTTTCTCTGAGAGGTGGCACAGCAGGGCGTCCGATAATTTAACTTTATGAAAAACGTTGAAGCCTTTTTCCCGAATATATTACATTAAGAAGAATAATTGAAAGTTTACGGAAAAATCGATGCGCTTGTCGAATCACGCTGCTTTCGGCGTCGTTTTATTATTTACGTCGGGAAAAAAGTATTTAAGCTTCGGTGTTACTTTAAATTATTTAAATATCAAGTGAATTAAACAATATTACCTAGAGTGGAAGCACATGTGGGTGGAAAACTTCCCTTTTTCCTTAAAAAATCTGAGTTTTGGTTCCTTACGACTTATAAAAAAAATTTGGATACATGCAAATGAATCTACGTAACAAAAACTGTGTGAGATGGTGCTGTATAGGACACATTGCTGCCTTCAGATAAAGATGTGAATAGATTAAACATAGTGTATGGTATAGTGATACAAAATTAGCAGTAGTATTACGGTAGTATATATTTGTGTACAGATTAGTGGAATTCGAAATAACTCAAGTAATTAATATCTTCTTACGATGTATATAAATATAATGGCAGTGTAGAGTATAGCGGTATAAATTAGTATTAGTTATACGGTAGTTGTGTACAGACTAGTCGAATTCAAAATAACTTAAGTAATTAATACCTTGTTACGATGTGCGTAAGTTAAAGATAGTGTATAGAATAGCTATGTAAATTAAAAGCAGTTTTATGACAGTATATATACGTATGTATAGACTAATCGAATAAGGAATAACTTAGGTAATTTAAAAACAATATATTGTATAGCGATATAAATTTGTAATATTATTACGCTGTAATATAGACGTGTATAAACTGATCGGATTTGTAATAATTCAACAACATAAATGTTCATGTTAATACGTCCAGTTTAGAGGGTTTCCCCCAAAGTTAGAACAAAAGTAGAATGGTGTAATTGTAAAAGGTGTATTAATAGTATTTTTTTATATGAACACTTTTATGGTAACCAAACTTTTTTAAAAGAAAGCTCTGTAAAAGTAAAGAAAATAATTGCTAAAAATTAATATTCTAACGAAACTTACCTATTTATATCAACACTATCTAGATCAGTTTATATTTGTAGATGGTACAGTAAAACAGGGAAAATATCTAAATTTACGACTGACTAAAGTTATCAAAACCTTCAATTCAGGATTAGGGGATTTTCAAATTAATATTAGGTCGGAAAAATTTGAAAAGAAAACAGCACTGTTTGCTATACTTATACTTGGCCTCGTTCTTTTTCCTCTTTTTAACTATAATTGCACATTATGCTGTTCGTTTGCGCATTTTACATAATATTTCATCATTTGCCATATTGCAAATCACTAGAATTACATTGCCACGGTTGAATAACAAATATTACTATTATTGTAATATTTCCAATGAGTAAATCTAAACGATAATAGTCCTCTGTGTTTACATTCCAGGAAAGTGATCAGAAAGCTTTTCAATAGATAAGAAATATTGCTGTAGTAAATTATTTCATAAAAATAAAATGATAAATTTAAATTAATATTTTATTATTAACAACCACCTAAATATTTGTTTTTTTCCTTTTCAATTCGTTGAAATAAAAATAATACAAAACAAAATTAACAAAATTGAGATATTTCATTCTTGCGAGGCGTCCCATAGAAAAAAAGATTGTGAGCCACAATTTTTTAATATTATGAAAATAGTTATTTCATTCGGATGTAAATTGACAAGCAATGAGATTTTAGGACCCTTATACCGGTGTGAGTTCAAAAATTAACTAATGAAATGTTTCCATTGTTTCTTAATTCCAACTATATGTCCAATACGGCCATAACAATTAAAATTACTATTATTTAGACATTGTAGTTTGTTATATACCCATTATATGGCCAATACGGCCATAACAATTAAAATTACTATTATTTAGCCATTGTAGTTTGTTATATACCCATTATATGGCCAATACGGCCATAACAATTAAAATTACTATTATTTAGCCATTGCAGTTTGTTATATACTCATTATATGGCCAATACGGCCATAAC
Source organism: Druceiella hillmani (assembly GCA_039881145.1). Lineage (NCBI taxonomy): Eukaryota > Metazoa > Arthropoda > Insecta > Lepidoptera > Hepialidae > Druceiella > Druceiella hillmani. The sequence continues at coordinate 18,021,027 of JAYKKI010000022.1, forward strand.
AATTAAAATTACTATTATTTAGCCATTGTAGTTTGTCATATACCCATTATATGGCCAATACGGCCATAACAATTAAAATTACTATTATTTAGTCATTGTAGTTTGTTATATACCCACTATATGGCCAATACGGCCATAACAATTAAAATTACTATTATTTAGTCATTGTAGTTTTTTATATACCCACTATATGGCCAATACGGCCATAACAATTAAAATTACTATTATTTAGTCATTGTAGTTTGTTATATACCCATTAAATGGCCAATACGACCATAACAAATAAAATTACTATTATTTAGTCATTGTAGTTTGTTATATACCCATTATATGGCCAATACGGCCATAACAATTAAAATTACTATTATTTAGTCATTGTAGTTTGTTATATACCCACTATATGGCCAATACGGCCATAACAATTAAAATTACTATTATTTAGTCATTGTAGTTTTTTATATACCCACTATATGGCCAATACGGCCATAACAATTAAAATTACTATTATTTAGTCATTGTAGTTTGTTATATACCCATCATATGGCCAATACGGCCATAACAATTAAAATTACTATTATTTAGTCATTGTAGTTTGTTATATACCCACTATATGGCCAATACGGCCATAACAATTAAAATTACTATTATTTAGTCATTGTAGTTTGTTATATACCCACTATATGGCCAATACGGCCATAACAATTAAAATTACTATTATTTAGTCATTGTAGTTTTTTATATACCCACTGTATGGCCAATACGGCCATAACAATTAAAATTACTATTATTTAGTCATTGTAGTTTGTTATATACCCATTATATGGCCAATACGGCCATAACAATTAAAATTACTATTATTTAGTCATTGTAGTTTGTTATATACCCACTATATGGCCAATACGGCCATAACAATTAAAATTACTATTATTTAGTCATTGTAGTTTGTTATATACCCACTATATGGCCAATACGACCATAACAATTAAAATTACTATTATTTAGTCATTGTAGTTTGTTATATACCCACTATATGGCCAATACGGCCATAACAATTAAAATTACTATTATTTAGTCATTGTAGTTAGTTATATACCCACTATATAGCCAATACGGCCATAACAATTAAAATTGCTATTATTTAGTCATTGTAGTTTGTTATATACCCATTATATGGCCAATACGGCCATAACAATTAAAATTACTATTATTTAGTCATTGTAGTTTGTTATATACCCATTATATGACCAATACGGCCATAACAATTAAAATTACTATTATTTAGTCATTGTAGTTTGTTATATACCCACTATATGGCCAATACGGCCATAACAATTAAAATTACTATTATTTAGTCATTGTAGTTTTTTATATACCCACTATATGGCCAATACGGCCATAACAATTAAAATTACTATTATTTAGTCATTGTAGTTTGTTATATACCCATTATATGGCCAATACGGCCATAACAATTAAAATTACTATTATTTAGTCATTGTAGTTTGTTATATACCCACTATATGGCCAATACGGCCATAACAATTAAAATTACTATTATTTAGTCATTGTAGTTTGTTATATACCCACTATATGGCCAATACGGCCATAACAATTAAAATTACTATTATTTAGTCATTGTAGTTTGTTATATACCCACTATATGGCCAATACGGCCATAACAATTAAAATTACTATTATCTAGTCATTGTAGTTTGTTATATACCCACTATATGGCCAATACGGCCATAACAATTAAAATTACTATTATTTAGTCATTGTAGTTTGTTATATACCCATTATATGGCCAATACGGCCATAACAATTAAAATTACTATTATTTAGTCACTGTAGTTTGTTATATACCCACTATATGGCCAATACGGCCATAACAATTAAAATTACTATTATTTAGTCATTGTAGTTTTTTATATACCCACTATATGGCCAATACGGCCATAACAATTAAAATTACTATTATTTAGTAATTGTAGCACATATAACATTATAATTGCTTGCACTGAATTTTTATTCGTTTTTAATAACAAGTTTTCTTAAAAAAAATAATTTTCCCACGTTCATATGTATTTAAATGGTAATCATGCGTCCTGAAATAAGTAAGTAACCTTTATCGAAATAAAAATAATTCACACCTTAGCTTGAAATGAACTCAAAACTTATATTACAAAAAAATTCTTCCCTTTAAATAAAAAAGTATCTCAAACTTTCTATGGCACATTTTATTACAAACTTTGTATCTTCATAAAACATTTACTACAAACTTTATATTCTTATTTTATCACCATTTCGCTACTGGAATCTATATTTTGTAAAAAAATTGAAGAAAAATCTAAACCAAATTTGGGGTAAAGTAATCCGATATTTAGAATACCTTTTCATCCTTATAGTTATTTTTATTAGAAAAAATATAAGTACGTATTTGATTGCACAATGCATTCTGCCAGCTTAACAAATTCTTAAAAAGCTTTCAGTGTCAGGTAGTAATTCTGATTCACGAAACTTTAAACAGTTCTTAACATTTTTAAATCAATGGTGATTAAGCTCATTAAAACGAAAGTTAGTTTAGGGGATAAGCGTAATATCTCGACATTGTCCTCTATGGGTAGAAATTATAAATATACTCAAATTACTGCTCGTAGGATTTTCCACGAATATTTTAACTCGATCAGCACTTTTCAAAACACAATTTTTTTAACTTTATGTATCGTTTTTTCTTAAGTTTTTCCTTCTTAATCGCAATATTTAGGAAGTAAATCTTTACTTTAATCTACGTCGAATTCATTCGATAAGCGCCAAAGACATTGGCATTTCGCAGTCTTGAATAGGTTTAAATTTTGGACGCGTATAACGAATACAAACATTTATTCAATGCTGTCATCTGGTGTTTATTTCGTTTACCTCACTGAGATCGATATAATGAGCAACATGGAACAGAGAAGTATTCGAAGACTTGTAATTATAAGTAGATCCGAGGAGATGTTCCTATGCACCAATCACCGTTCTGTCAACAAGAAACAGCCGGGCCTGACTTTTTTAAATATCATTAATCTCTTTTGAGTTTTTATTAAATTTTTAATTTTCATAACTTGGCACTGTTTATCAAATAATTAACATACCAGTCTTTATTTTTAAATAATGCAAAATTTATTTAAGCGTATTTTATGAAAGTTAATAAAATTAAGATATATAAACAAACTAACGAATGAGTGTTGCATATAGCTATAATACAATTTGCCTTGGGCAGTCGAGTAAATAAAACAAATCTAAATAAATAGTTTATATCTAACTTTATCTCACAGATTATACTTATGTGATTTACCTCATTCAACGTGTATTTAAGATCAGAAAATCGCCTTCGAAGAAGACACTGTTTATACCTTGAAGCAATACCATAATTTGTAAGTGGCGGACCGCGAAACATGTGCAATATTTCTACTGAGAATTGCGCCACGAATATGCGTTTCTACACATTTGTTGCGCCATATTTAGACCACCCAGGCCATAGATCTGTCGCCGCATGTAAAGATGCTGCATACTGCTGCCGATAATTTCGTAAGGTTGAATAAACGATACGATGAGAGATGCTATTAGTTGAGTAAGATCGAGTTAAGAAATTATTTTATAGCATTCACCTGCGCTATTGATTTATTGAACTTAATGGCCTTAATAACTAAAAAATGTCTTACAAAAGTTAGGTGAATTAAAACAAAATGTAGCTAATAGCGTATCAAACTAAAGATTTAAGAGTAAAATTTTATACCTAAAAGAACAATTAAAATAATCATCCAAACTTAATGACAAGGGGGGTACTATACAAATACTGGTATGATCCATTACTTTACATATGGTTTAAATTTATTTAAACGAGAAAACTATTGGTTTTTGTGATTTATATTATGTAAAAATATTTATTAACTACGTCACATGTATATCTTTTTTATAAATTATGGATGTGGCTCTTTTTCAGATAGTATCTGGTAAAAATATGACATAGAAAATGAAAAAAAATAGAAAGTTACTTAACCTCATAATTTTTTCTTAAAACTAACAATTTCAGTTTTTAAATTTTACATACGTGTTTTAATGTAAATACTTCGATTAATTTACCTAATTAATTTACCAAGTGTAAATACCTCGTAAAAATTAAAAATATTTTTATTTTATTTCATAGCTTTGTGACAAATATCCATTATTGACAGATGAGCGGAAGGACGTAAAGACTGCGAATTGATTCGATAAGTATTAAATTTTTTCAGTTTTCATACGAAGGACTAAAACGAAATAATTCTCGACAAAGCTCCTTGATTGGATTAATCAAAATACCTCAGCAAAAAATGGCGTTACCAGATTTTACCTAAACCACTATTTACGATATCAGTAAATTTTTCGAATTATCATTGTTTTATTCGCCGATTAATGAACAAGAATCCCCTTAGCACATTCGTGCTAATTATTTTCAAGTTGATTATATATCATTTTGTCATACATTTTAGAAATGAAATAGAATGAATGACATTTTTAAAATAATTTTCTTTGTCAATTTTTGATACCCAAGACCACATATTTATTTTTTTTAAAAATGTTTTTTTGAAATTATAGATGAAAGAGGGGTTATATTAAAAACTTAAAAATATTTTTTTCATCTCAAAAACATTTTTTCCTGTAATACATAAAGTATGATATGTTTAGAGATGTACTGAAAACCATGTAAAAAAATATCACACTTCCTGTTTGTGAAATTACTCAATTTGAAATTCTGAAAAAATATGGGCTTTTAGAAGACTACACAAAAGGTATAAAAAAACTATAGCGATGATTCTAGGTATCATAATTTTTAAATATGGACAATGTTTTTATGCCTTTAAAATATAATACTTTTATATATAATATAATATAACAATACATAATATATCTTAATAATCCATATATTTCACATTAACTAAATTTTAATAAAAAAAAAAATATAATACTTTTATATATAATATAATATAACAATACATAATATATCTTAATAATCCATATATTTCACATTAACTAAATTTTAATGAAATTTCATATAAAAATTAAAGAGGAGGGCAAACAAAATAACACAATTTTTTTATTTCGTAAATCGCTTGAAAGTCTAGTTATGAAGTGTACAACAATATTTCTTTCATAATTTTAAATTGTACATTTAAGAAGTTATTTTTAAAAAATATGTAAAAATAGAGCGTATATAAAACATGGTTGCTAAAATCTGAGTAGAAAGTTATAATAAAACTATAGCTACTATCCTAGATCCTATAATTTTTTTTTTCAATTTCGATCTATATTTTTACACCTGTGAAAATGTACTAGGCAAAATGTTTACATTGGGGAAACGTTAACATTTGTAAACAGTTTAATTAGAAATACAATGTACCCTAAAATGTTTATAAGTGCCTAAATGTGCACTGACTCCTCGCAGTGCAGGACTACATGCCCTTGATAAGTTTATAGAATATAAAAACCAAACAATTAAGCTATTGATAATGAAGAAAGGACAAAAATAAAACACTATCTGTTTTCATAATCCGCAACAAAAACATTATCTTCATAAAAGCAACTGTGTTTTTTTTCGATAAGGAGTGATAATAAAAAACTAACGAAGTAGATTTTTTAAAATAATTATAGCAATTACCTATTCAGAAAACCTATAAAAATAATCAATGCAAATTTTTCTTTAAATGCGTGGCAATTGCCTAAATTGTCTAAATAAAAAATAAATTATTAATTGATAAAAATATTCGATATTTATTCGTTTGTTGTCTCTGCAAATTTTGTGGGGCTTTTTTCGACATCACTGTTAGGCCTGCAAGTTTGATGGATTAGTATATTACCGCTGTGTATAGAATATATAATAGGTCAAAATATGTACTTTGCTTCATCTTACTGATTAAATTAATTCCGTGGAAGTAGGATTTGTAAACAAATACAAAAATAACATCTCTTCTTGCAATATAAGACACAAAACCACTCATTTGTCTGATTAATGATTTAAATATAATTTTTAAGCGCCATATATTTTTTTTATTTTTCTTTATAAGAGTGTCATATTTATTCATACCACACCTGGCCCTAGTGAATGTCATGTGAATGTTTGCCCATCTCCTTTAGGTAGTCATTAAGATAACTTGATTCTTCCCATATAAAGAACCGGTCGTCCAAGATACGATATTCCGGAAGTCAATGTCATCCTAGAGTGTGGAAAGTAATGACGGAAGCTAAGCTTGAAATATCACTTGAATCAGAATTTTTTTAAGACCATATCACATACGTCTTCTAAAAGGAAAACGTAGCCATTTTTTACGACAACACGTTCGTGAAAAAATATCATTACAACCTATAATACACCTCTCAATAATCGTTGCTTCTATACCTCTCAATAATCTGTGTAACCATAGTAGGCAACGTAATGTAAGAATAAATAAATCAAGTTCCTGCTGTTTTTTTTATTTCCTTTAAAATTATTTGTTGATTTACATTCACCCAAATTTCAATAAATGATTCTTTTCAAAAATTCGACCTATTATATGTCATTTGTATCCACAATATTATAACCCGCTAAAACTACGTAAAAATTTTAAGGACAAATGACAATCTCCCAATGTTAATCAACATTACAAAAAGAAATCAGAAGAAGAAAAAGAATAAGAGTAATATGTAGGATATAAAACTCTGATAATAAGTTACTCATCTTGAATAATAATGGCAAAAGTGGATCAAAACTTTGAGTTTTAGGAGACTACAGACAATAAATAAATATATCTCACTTTCTCTTATGCGCAATACTCCCAACTACAACTTTATACATGCAATTAAAATGCAGAGAATAAAAATAAAAATTACTACATTGAAAGCAAGGTAATCCAAGTAATGAGAAAAGCCCCTTTATGTAATAAACATAGAGAAATAAAAAGTCTAAAAACATAATTATCAAAAAAAAGCATGCAAATAAAAAAAAATACCTTTTTAATCAATTAACCTAAAAAGCCATCGAAATAATTCTAATGAGCCTAAGCTCGATAAATTTACTGTTAGCCATTGATAAGCTTCCATGACCACATTTCTCCTCCATAATCAGATCCTTGCAGTCACAATATGTAACCAAAGGGCTCTTTAAGACGAATCAGAAGAGCCCAAACTAAAAAAAAATATTGTTATCCATTGAGAAGTTCCTAGGCCCAAGGGAGGTGGTCTTAATCATCACATCAGCTTAAGACGAATCAAGAGTCCAACCTAAAAAAGTTTATTGTTATCTATTGAGAAGTTCCTAGGACCAAGGAAGGTGGTCTTACTCATCACATCAGCTTAAGACGAATCAAAAGAGTCCAAACTAAAAAGTGTATTGTTATCCATTGAGAAGTTCCTAGTATCAAGGGAGGTGGTCTTAATCATCACATCAGCTTAAGAGGAGTCAAAAGAGTCCAACCTTAAAAAGTTTATTGTTATCCATTGAGACGTTCCTAGGCTCAAGGGAGGTGGTCTTCGTCATCGGCTTGATAGTTGAAAACACTAAAATACACTTTTATAATCACAGGACCCATTGGGACAAATCAAGCAAAGTCAAAATCGATGGGTGTATTATCACCGCTACTCTCCTTCATAAGCAGATCGTTCCGGTTGCAATATGTAATCAAATGGCTCTTTAAGACAATTTCAGGGAATGTAAGCTTGAGAGGTTTATTTTTGACCATTGAAAATTTTCTATAGGGTAAAGCGGGCAGTCTCCATCATAATATTGGTTCGATAGATGAAAAAAACTAAAACCATTCTTTTGTAATGAAAGAACCTATTTACAGAAATCAACCAAGCTCAAACTCGATGAGTTTACTATTAGCTATAGGGAACTTACCATCACCGCCTCCCTCCTCAATAAGCAGACCTTCCCGGTTACAATACCGGAAAGGTCAGCTTATGGAGGAAAAAGGCGGTGATAGTAAAGGGTTCTTTAAAACAAGTGAATTAAGTACTTACTCGACATATTTACTTTTACACATTGAGAAGTTCCTGTGGCCAAAAGAGGTAGTTTCCACAATCATATCAGATCGCTAGTTATTATTTTCTCATTTTATGCCATATTATTGTATTCTCACTAGAATTGCACAAGTTTGCAAAGTTTCAAATGAATACGACACTTAGAAGTAGGTGAAAAAAATCTTACATATATTTAAAAAAAATTACAGTCAAGCTAATAAAAATATGCAAGAAAGAAAACGAGAAATGTGGATAAAAGATTCATAAAATTTTTTACGCGCTGTAAACGAAAAGGTATAAGGTAATATCTAAAATAAAAAAAATGAAAGAAGAAGACTTCAGTGTTTTATTACAACTACTTAACTTTTGCGAATTTGTCGTGCAGAAATAAGTATTCGGTTAACACCCATAGGGTTTGCTATTTATGTAAACAGTTTTCTAGGTATTTAATTTAATTTTTTTACAAAGTCCAAAGGTTGATCATAAAAAATAAACCTCAAGGAAAATTAAAACTTTCTTAAAACTCAGTATTTATATTTCGCAATATGACAAAAAATAATTCACGGAAAAATGGTTTGTTTATTCAGGACTTAAAGTTATTGTAAGAAAACTTATCCACCTTTTTTTTAGAAAACTTCTTTTAAATATCCTTCCGTCCGAAATATTTACTGTTTAAGTATAAATTGAACTTGTACAATAATATTCTTCGGTTTGATCTAACTTGATTTCAAATATTCACTTTAACATCGAAATATTCCTTAAATTACAAAATAAAATTCATTTACTTTCTCCAAAAAATGTGCTTATTAATATGTGTATTTATCATTAAAAATAAACTCAGTTTCAAAATCTCACATATACGCCTTACATTAAAATTTCATCGTTTATCTATAACCATATTTCTATTTCTATAGTGCAATCACAGCTAATTCGCCATAATATATTTATTTTAAAATCTTTTCTACAAACGAATATTACATACATTTACTGCAACCTACACATACGTCTATTACCCACCCATCTACAGGATAAATTCCACTGAGGTATATTGACAAACGCGTAAAGTCGTTCGAAATCTACTGACTATAATTTACGGCTTAATCCTGCCATGGCCTACCCTACTTGTCGCCAGGCGACCCCTACATCTGCACTAATTAAAAGTACAAGACGCCGTAAAACATTTAAGGAACAACGGAAATACGCCGATGCTACCCCTGCCTGGGATAACGCAGTACTTTAGATGAAAGTGGAATGATAAACGTGTACCTTCTTGCGTGATACAAATGTTAATACCTTTTAGACGGCCACCCTTTAATGAAGGTATCTTCGGACATGGACGGACAGAATTGGTCGTTACGGTAATATATAAGTTTCCCAAAATTGATTTTCGGGCTTGCTTCAGCAATTTAGGAACCTGTTCGCAAAAACAATTTTTGCTCGATTAACTCTAATTCATCCATGTTATTGCTCAACCGTACATATTAAAATGTCGGAAAGCAAAGACAGTATGCTGAGGTTATATTCACCAAATATATAATAAATTGAAGTGTAGGTTACTGCCTACCTTTTTATACAAGCGACCTTTACTGAAGGTATCTCCAAACTTTTTTGATGTGAAAGAAGAGAGCTTTACCCGCATTGAAAATATCTTGATAACATGGTAAACAGATAAAGTAAATTTTTGGTAGCAGGCTTGCTGGAGAGATTTAACCATTAAATTTATAAGTTTAGTTTCTAATAAATAAATATTACTAGAATCATGTTACCGAATAGTTAGTACGGAATACCGAATAGATATTACGCTAGCGAGAATAATGAATTGAGATGGCCTTACCAATAGACTCTACGTATCTTGGATAGAGATGAAAATAACTCAAAAAAGAGTCTCATTTAGCATTATGTGAATGACAATACCGTGAGAATTATTTGACGTCTTCAGTTTAAGAATATAGACGTACAGTGTCTACAGTGTTTTTACAGTTGTTTAATAAATTATAGGAACTTTTATATAAAAAAGTGTTGCGGAAAATATAGATTTCCTATCAGCAAATGTTAAAGGAATATATATTGTATTAAATATTTAATTGCCTCATTACTATAAACGTTTATCTAATAAAATTCTCAATTAAATAAAACTACGTGATGTAATAATATTTCTACTTTCTTTAATTTCTTTACCACGACCTAGGTTTCATTGTATTACAACATCTTCAGGTGGGATATTAGCAAAGATCACCTGAAGATGTTGTAATACAACGAAACCTAGGTCGTGGTAAAGAAATTAAAGAAAGTAGAATTAATACTACATCACGTAGTTTCATTTAATTGTGAATAATGAATTTCTACAAAATCAATGCCAAATATATATATATATATATATATATATATATATATATATATATATATATATATATATTAAATATATATTAAAAATTAAAATGTTTATCTTATATTCCGTAGTTTTGGGCAAAGTCAATGATCATCGAGTTACTTACATAAATCAAGAGATGAATAATGGCGCAATACTGCAGAAAGTTTAGAATTTATCATGGCCAAATGGATTTATAAACATGCTTTTCATGGTAATGAACCTTTGGAAGTATCTGAGCATATTATTGACATTAATTTATATTTGTTTTCGTTTGGTAAAATATGCAACATGGATTTTTATGAACAGTTTGGGAATGCTATGGTAAATTAAGACCAAAAACTTATTCTTAATATTTATGTTTAAGGTAAAAAACGACACTTCTTTTTTATTAGATAAATAAGTTAAGTAAATAATCTAATTATCATTATAAGCCAGTCTCATTCAGTCACAATTTACAAACAATTATATAAATATATGAAACCAAAAAGTATAAAAACTTACCTCTCACTCTATTTTCTTCGCTTTTTACCAAAAAGTTTCGCTCCTTATTTGCATTAAAAACTTGTGATCGTTATTGAAAATAACGAACAGAGATTAATATTCGTAAAATTCAATTCTTTCAAAATTATTGTTTAAGTATAATCATAATAAACAATTATTAATGTTTTCATTTTTTTTGTAAAAATAAATATAAATATATATATATATATATATATATATATATATATATATATATATATATATATATATATATATATATATATACGTGTGTGTGTGTGTGCGTGTGTGTGTGTATATATATATATATATATATATATATATTTAATATATAGATCCTCTTGGAGACGTATTTGAACCAAAAGTAGTCATGGACAAAATCTAAAATAATTTTTACAAATTGCTCCAAAAGTTCGTACAATTGTTCAAAATATATACAAAGAATCTTCTTTCACTAAAAGCATACATGAGATGTATCTTTTAAAATACTACAATTTTTGCCTACAACGTTTTTTCCTTAACTTATTGGAAAAATCAAAAACCCTTAATCTCTATCTAAACTTATGTTACCAAGTCGTACAGGATATCTTTATGTAACCTCATTTCAGTTGGAAAATTAGTGAAAATGTTACACATTTGATTCTATACTAGACTTATCTCCCCATTTATTTACTGTTATTTTATTTTTACTCGTGTGGCAGAGGTGGGTGTGGCATTTAAATCAGATACGTATATAATTTCGTACTACTAAACAGGTAGCTAATCAAGTTTTTACTGGAGATCTATAAATGAATTTCACAAAGTGATAAAAACATGTATTTGAATACTTTAAGTGAAAAATATTTATCCCCGGTACACTGTTGCTCATCGTTGTATTTTTTTTAACAATATAAAAATTTGGGTATTAAAAAGTTACAAAATTCACCGTTCTAATTCTCTTATTTTTACTTGTACGTAACTTTAAATCATTTTTCGGTAATAAGGAATATTATATATAGTAGAAATATTAATAAGTATCTTTAATTTTTTCAATAAGTTTTAATTAAAAAGAGCGTATTTATGTTATTTCGGAAAAGGGATGATTCAATTTTTATCTGTTTAACACATTTAATTTCACTTACAACTGATATACTTGCGACCGTAATAACTTAAGACTTATTATTATACTTATTAAGTAACACTTTTATGTTGATATTTTTTTTTTTAATTTTCAGCTGAAATAACTAGTTATGTGCATATCAGTTATTAGTAAGAAAAAATAAAAGTTCAAATAAAATTTACAAATAAAATGAAACAAGATAGAACAACTCAAACAAGGGGTAATTAACATATAAAACAATACATTATAGAAAACTAGAATTGAAAACTTGTTTAAGATATAATGAAAGTAATTTCGATAAACGATTTAATAAACAACGAGATGTCGATTAATATTGACGATCCAAATGATACTTTCGATTACATTTCGTTCAACCGAAAAAGACTTTCAAACGATGCGTAATCAAATAGATTAATGTTCAACTTGACGAAAAATTTCTAACTTTCCAATAGGCAATTTGAGAATTGAAAGTAAAAGTCCTGTTAATGTTCTTTTTTGATCAAATAAAGCTTTTCACTATAAAATGAAATAAACACGCATCACTTATTTGTCAACGACTTTGCTGTGATGGTCCTGGAGCATTTCTTATTTTTATTTGGTACGCGCCTCCACGCATGCGTTGAATATACAAACGATATAGGAAGAAATGCGAAATGAAAAACGCAAAAGGAAAAATATGGTTCTGTCAGAAACAAATAATTCACAGTCGCTTTCGTTTATTCGCTTGAACGATTTTATTAAAAGGAATTTGCTATCTCGTGTTTACTTTCATATTAAATCAGCGAATGAGAAAAAAGTATGGTTTAATTTTGCACTGAGAGATTATTAATACAAGAACGGATTTAGTTTTAGTGATATGAAGATAGTACTCTAGTTACGTGACTTTTTTCGGCGTAATGTTGACTTATGAAGCTATTAATATTTTCTTACGTATTGATTAATGATTATGCCACAAGAACAACGTATCGAAATACATATGATTCCATTGTACTATATGTAAACAAAAGTGTAATTAAAAATGATTCCATTGTATTATATGTAAACGAAAGTTTTTGAATGCTTTGCGTATCTAAGTATTTCATATCACACTATGAAAAGTATTTATAGTTTTACTTTTTAGAAGAAATTACTTTTCCTTTTTAGAAGAAATTAAATACACAATTTTGTTCATTCATCATATCAACCGGTCTCTGACATTTAATACGAATAAACTTGTTTTGTGTGACATTCACTGAATTTTTTCCGACTCAATTGAAATTTTTACTGTCTCGTACGTACCTGCGAGACATAATAATGATGGTTATACAGTGTTAAACATTCATAATTATCCTCTAGTATTACATTTACTAACAGTTTTGCACTTTAGGATAAATAATTAGGAAATTACAATCAGACGTTTTTTTTAGTTTCTTTATATGAAATTATAAATTCTTTTAAGTTATAACCCTTTAAAAATTCCTTCACAAATTTTTTAATCATGTCAAAACTAATAGAAAAACTTTGTATTAAATTATTTGTAAAAAATAATGAACTCGCTGAAAATTAAAAAAAAAAACAATTAAAATTTACCAGCAGCCATCACTATTGTTTGGGTTAATATATATAGTTTATCCATAAAGTTTATCTCTTACCCGGCTGTTTATTTAAAACTTAGGTATTTAATTTTAGAAAATTATATTGCTTGTATCATAATTAGGAAATAAACTTAATATCCTACGTTTCTACACCCAATAACTTAGACTACCTATTAATATATGTGACAAATGCTTTTATAGTTTATATGGGTTATGTTGTAAATATGTAAAAATTCTACCATTGTCGATTTCCTCGATAGGCTACTTACTGTATTAACCTAAGTATTATATATATATATATATATATATATATATATATATATATATATATATATATATATATATATATATACATATATATTTTGATTTGATATTATTGATTTTTGTGTTGATAGACTATAGACAACTGCGATTTTAAGGTTTTATTTATGTTTAATATATAACTTTAAAACTAGAACAAAATCGTCAAAATGTTTCATACCTCGAAAGGAAAAAAAATCAGAGCCTCTCAAATGTAACTTCAGGTGTTCGTTCTGTTTGTTTGTGTGTCCTTCTATCAACAATATTGGTGTCATAACCTGTTTCAGGTAAAAACTTTTTGGCAGTGGTATAGTGCATTATAACTTAAATTCGAATATATCACCAAATATTTATTAATTTTCGTGTATTTATTTTCAATAATTTCCACAAGAAAATCTACGAAAATGGTAAAAAAGTCAACATTATTAAAAAACAGACTTACGAAAATTTAACTAAAGTTTACTAGAAAATCATAGCGGTGATCCTAAATTTCATAGATTTTGAGACATTCCTAATATTTTTATGACTGTAGAAGATACATCGCGGTAAAAATATTGGTAACATTTGTAATTTTTTTAATAGAAATACTACGTACATTTAATTGTTTATATATGCCTCAATATGTACTGAAACTTCGCAGTACGAGTTTTACTCTTACTCTACAATTATATCAAAACTCGATTCATGAAAGTGGTTATCAATCAACTGACCTATTGTAACGATTTGGCGATAAACGCTTGTTGTAAATATTCCTAACACAACTTTATAGCAATGTTTTGCAGCTCTACAACTTCAGTCCAAATTAAATTATTCCTTTGGTGAAAGTGTATTTATAAAAGCCAATTGATGAAACATATTTAATTTAACATCTATATTTTATTTACCATGTATACAGTCCTTTTTGTTTTACCATATATACAGTACTTTTATTTACCATGCATGCAGTATTTTTTTATTATATATTAAAATTGAGCCCAAAAAAGCTATTTAGCTGTCCCTAATCGATCTACTACGGTACTTTATTTTTTATTTTAGCTTTGCATAAATTTACAATATAATATTACGTGAAATGTTCACTCTGAATCTGTAATAAAGCATTTAAACTATGATCAAGTTATCGCGTATTAATATTTTTCGGAAAGTAACTACTACGGATTATTATTTAACATTAATCTAATAACTTATCCGTAATAATACATTAATGTTTATCTGCTGGTTGGAGACAAATACCAGGGAAAATTTTTAAAAAATTATTTCAGTGGCTTTTTTCATATTACCAAAGAGCATGACGTACGTATGTACTTATAACAACATATCGAAACAATTGAGGTAACTAAAGTGTGCGGTTTGCGCCATATGGTCCGACATGGTCCGATCTCGCGAACTTGATACTTTTTCAATCGTTATTTTCTCCTTGGCAACGACTGTCGTCTCATAATGGCGCAGAGATCTAATTACTCTGCGAGTCTCAGTTATATTTAAACCGGAAAATTAATAGTCTCATCAATTAATCTCCAAAAAATATATGACTGATAGCACAAAAAGAGGACCGGTTTCAATAGTCTCTTAATTATGCTAAGTCATTAAGCGAACATTTAATGTTAAATATCTGAAAGACTTTGTGATTTTGGTTTGATCTCGATTTACAGTTATACGCATTCATGCCCACTTACACCTAGAATAATTTCTCTTTCTTTTTCTTTACGAATAATGATTACATCAAAAGAGGAAAACTCAAAGCAACGTAAATTTATTCTGTCCAGGTTTTCATGCGTTCAGCGAAGCAAGCAAGAAATTGTCTGGTATAACTTTTATTTAACCAATGTTGCTTCCAGACTCTCAAAAAATAATAACATAAAAAGATTAAGAAAGACGAAGGATGGCAAGATTGAAGAATATCATGAGGGAATAATAATACCCTTATGATCGTCGTGAAGTTTTAAATATTTCTATGACTCTATGTGTAATAATCAATAGAATTGAAAAGAAGCATGCACAGAAGTGACCGAAATTCTACCATAATATACTTACCTACTCATTGTGTTGGAAATATTAGTAGGTAGGCAAGAGTAAGTCAATTCAAATTGCTGCTACAAAATTTTCCTTTTGCAATAGGTATATTAAGCAAGCTGACTGATTTTTCCTTTTGCAGATGTATATTAAGCAAACTGAATTTGAATAAAATATAAAACACATATATCTATTACACATAATATAAAATAAACGTTTTCTTTCCTTGAAATATATGCCACAAACTATTAAAAAGGGAAAATCTGAAATCACACGAAATTTACATCTCGAAACATATTGGGTCAATCTGACATTTTAAAATTTGTTGGTGACTATATCTACTCTGTTCGACTGTCTGAGGACAAACAATGTGTTTGTCATTGACAGTATCAATGTAAATAATTAATCTTTTAATGTATTTATAAATACAATTAAATGCATTTGTATCACATTTTATATGTAAATTTTAGCTTTTTGCACTCCTTCATATAAACTTTAAATATGCCAAAGTTCGCGCTCCTCCGTGCGTGCAATATACTTAAAAAGGAATACAAAACTTTCGATTCACGTATTAATATATAGACCTGTTATATATAAATTTTAGCTTTCTGCTCTCTTTCTCAATGTAAATTTTTACTATGCCCAATCTCACACTCTGCCGTGCGCGCAAAATGTCTAAAAAAGGATACAAAGTATTCTTCCATGTTGTAATGTATAGATTTTTAGATAGAAAAGAATAACATTCCGTCACTATTGCAATTAAAACTATTTTCCATACATTTGGAGTACATTAAAAAAAGTCGACCTACACAACTTTAAAAAAAAAAGTATATTACTATATATTTAATCATAAAGCTTTTTAAATATTTTAGTTTACAATCCATATGTGTATCTTGAGAGCACTTCGGATTTAATTGTACAATTTTGAAATAAGTTTCATTTGAACGTTTTTTTACATTAAAATTCGAAAATCAATCAACACGGAATTAAAGGGAATAATTAATGTTTCAATTATACCTGCAAGGCTTCAAGGCTATCACAGTTTGGCACCCATTTCTACAAACAATTTTAATTTGATGACATACTGGTAAACCCGAGTTTCATTTATGTCGAGATTTGCTCAATTGTAAACGAATTAATTATTCGTGAAATACTATAAAATTAAAAATAAAACCATATCTAGTACACGTTCACACAAGAATACCATAAGAAACAGCAATGGATAAAATAGTGTATTGCAGACAATTTATGTAATACGATTTATAGCATTACATGTTTGAATCAGTCGAGTTAGTGTCATGAAAATAAGTGACGAAATTAACAACGCGATGGTACAGTTGGAATTTTAAGCTGTTTCAGAGCATTACTCCGTAAATTTATTGTCTTTTTTATTAAATTTTTGATATTGTATGACAATTAAAATATGGAAAATAACCGTTTGTTTTTTCTTGCCCAAAAGCCATACTAATATTTCATGTACTTATGTTCCACAATTTTAAAGTATTTACATTTCTACACCTTTACAGAAACATGGATATAAATTATGTGTTCCAATAAATCGAGATTTATTGAATTCCAAATTACTACAAATGATTACTAAAAGTGTCATATTAAATCACATGTTTACGAAATTAGGAAAGCAATTGCCATTCTAAATAACTGCCATGTGAATATTTATGAAAACTGTCCGTCAGACTAAGCACAACCATTGATCGATAAGGCATCATGTGTTTGTATATCTATGACCTTGTCAATTTCCAAGTTACACTCTCAGCCAATAGATCGGTACTTTCTTAAGATGTATATCAATATAATAACAAAGTTGATGACTTCAGAGTTTTCGTTATCTATTACTATCTTTGAACCTAAATCATCCTACATGTATCTCCTATTACCCTAAAGATTTATTTACTTACGAGATAAGTTATAATTTAATCGTTTTACATCACAAAAATATTCTTCAACAGGTCATAAAACCTTAAATCCAGCTTCTCCTAATATTATTGAAATAAGTTAAAAAATGAATGTGATTCAAGAAATGACAAATATTCTTACAGACCTATTTTTTATTCATTCGTAAATAAACCAAAATCTAAAGCTATAGAGACGGGATGATAGATTGCTTCCATCATTTGGTGGGTTAATTTTGACAGCGCGTTGCATCGCGAAGACCGGGTTCGATTCCAAGTCGCTCGTCGAAACGGGCTGCACTGATCTTCTTGACTGAAAAGGATGGTTCTTATAGCCTTTCATATAAGTCTTCCATACGTGTCAATTGCATACATTAAAGTACGTAAATAAATAATTAAATAAAGGATTCCGTGTTTAAATTGCGTCGTAAGCGGAAATTCCATTACATTTTAGTTTATCTACGATAGATAATATAGACGAGAGCATTGCAAGACCATTATGGCTAAGTAAAAGAAAATAGTTACTGGACACGAGGAATAAAAGTATTTTCAATAATACGTAAGATTCATAAATTTCTTTCTTCTAATAATCGAAATATAAATGTCACAAAAGCGATGTCTCGCCCGCGTTACAGAGAGTGGAAACTTAATATACCCAGGGAAAATTGCTTGGCAATAGAAATGGGAAATAACTATAACGTCTTATGTGAAGATATTATGGAAACGTATTTCTATACACGGTTGTACTGGCTTGTATATACACGTTTTCTTTGTATTAATATATTTCGTTAGCGCGCGGTATTATAATTTATGTTCATAGTGCTGTCTGTTTTATTATTCATTTCTGATTATAGAAATTAATGTTAAAATATAAATTAAAAATCCTATATTGCACTAATACTATGTGCAAGGAATAATTTAAAAACTAAATTCGTAATGTAAATCGAAATAAAATTACGTCTTACCCAGTATTAGACGAAGATCTCTTCCAGAGTACGAAGCAATATCATGAATCGAAAATTTCAGAGAAAAAATTTATATTACATAGATGATTTAATGAAATCTCCAACAAATTGCAACAAAATATAAATGGAACTTCAGTTTTTCGTTTTTGTAATCTTGAATATAATTTCATTACATCATTACAGAGTTTAATTAAATTTCATAGAATTTTAAATCCTATTTTCCTACGGAAGAAAAAAAATTAAGTCTCATAAAAGTAATACCATCTGTTAGGTATAATTTGCACCACGTTCTATTACACGAAGAAAAAGTATTTACTATTCATAATAATATAAATATTCATAGTCACTAGTGTACAAAAATTGTGTCCACAAAAGTAAAATAGTACCCCGACTTCTTATTTATTATTTGGCTTTACTTTAACAGAAATATAAAGATTTATGGTAATATTCTGCCCTAATATTATTCCGGCACCAAGTGTGCTGGTTTCTCCTCTGCACATCGGAACATATCGTCCCGAACGTCATCTGAATGCATTCAAAACTTTGAATACAGCCACATTCGAAACATTTATATAAAACGCGACCCTCCTCGATGAAATAATGTTTGACGTGCATTTTTTATTTTGTATTCGTATATCCTGTGCTTTATTTCCGTCAGTCAAATAAAATATTGAATCATGATGCAATGAACTTGCAAAATTTCCACACCAAGGGTACTGAAGGCCAAGGTTTCCCTTCCTCCTCCGCTTCCATCTCCATGAGCGAATACATCGGACCGAACGTTTTCAAATTTGTATTTAAAATTTTGTTTACTTTCAAAAACATTTTAATTTATTTCAAACTATTAATCCGTATTAGAAAGTGCGAAGTCAGTATTTATCTACGGACAACGATTAAAATAGCTGTATTAATAGTTTAAATAAAGATTAATAAATAGACCTAAACTTCGCCACTTTAACCCCATACATTTTTTTACTTAAAAATAGTTACAATGGTTACCCATTAAAAATAGATGATCGTAGACCTTTCTGTAGATATTTTCGAAATATATAATTCACTCATACATATCTCATGTATTTAGCTTTATCGAACGAAAACGTCCAGTCCAGAGACTTTGTCTTATTACATTGGTATTTTTAATTGTATATAAAAAAGTACACCATATATGTATATAAGATATTCCCTATAGCAACCTGAAAGCTATATGCAATCGTGTTGTCAAAGCTATGTGTCAACCGAGTTATTAGTTGCTTCATGTTCTTTTTATAATAACGATTGGTATTCCTGTACACTGATTTTCAAGGTTAGTAAAATGTGACTTTATACCTTTTAATGTATGATAGTTATATATAAACAAACACCCTACATCAATTGTAAAACCGCTTTTTCTGTTTTTTAGGTGTTTTTAGTATTATTTTTTGCCACGATTGCATAAAGGATACAAGATTAATGTGAAAGTAATTGAATTGCTTTCTGGCATTGCATTTAGTTACGGCGATCTCTTCCATTTTGCGCTTTCAAAGTTTTTGCGGATAGATTTGAAATATCTCACCAATAGGCGTACATAGGATGGAACATTGATAGGATGGATAGGATGGAACATCGTACATAGGAGGAATTTTTATTAGGATACACATTTTTTTATTGTTTATGTTCATTTATTGTACATTTTTTTATGATAATAAAAAATTATATTTTAAAAATATTTTTAATTTACGAGTCTTACAAAACTGCGATTTTTTGTTCATATTTTCACTATTTTTTAAACTGATACCTACATAAGTATGATATGGTAGAGTGGAAATATTTTGTATCTATACTTCTTCTCTTTGTACGTAAAAGATTGATTACAATTGAATACCAAATTTCTAAGTTATGTGTTATTGTATCGCATGTGGTGTATCAGCCGGTCGCGCCGTTTTTAGCGTGGGCACTCTAAGGTTTTAATATTATATTCGGGGTGAAGGATTTTTGTTTTAAAGGTCTATAAACACGTTCGTTTTTTATTTGGTTATTTACTAGTTAATATTATGTAATAGCTTTTCATAAAATAAGATACAAGCAACTATTGATAATGTTTAAGTTACTGACTCAAATATTCACATCATCAAATAAACGATATGTGTTTTTCCCATTTTCACGTCAATGATTTATTTTTTATTTCCCATATCTACTTTAGTAGGTAATTTTATAATGTTCAGCTTATAAGTACTATTTACGTTTGCATATTCAATTACTAAAAGAAATATAAATCTAAAATAATTGACAGTTTATCTGTTCGTTTTTCTTTACGTATGAATAGATTTAATTTAAAAACTATTCAAGTTTATTTTACACATGTTAGAGGTATAAGCCCTGGGACTAACTTAGTTTATTGTAATATATATCACAATTAACTAAAGAATTGCGATGAATTGAAAGATGTTTACATATTTTCTTTTTTTGCGTAGCCCATTCTCTATCCCTAATGCAGGTTTAAATATGCATTCAAGCGTGCCACCTTTGTTATGGAAATGGAACCCGTTATCAAAGTTTTTTTTAATAGAGCACAGTCTATGGTGCAAGAACAGAAATGTATATAATGCATGTTATAAATCCTAATCCTCTCAAAATCCAGAAATTTATAAGAATGAACTCCTTGGCACAGCTAATTGATAAATAAACTAGAAATATCTATTCAAGTCGTAAAGTTATTTACACGAGTTTCAAATATAAAATCATCAATTTATCACACCTCACGATCGACAGACGCAATCATACGAGTCACTGAGCCAAATAATTAACGTCGTTTTAGTGGAAGTTGTTAGTAATTTCTTCCCATCAACGTCTACTTATTTATATCTTGTTGGAGTCTGGTATACACATCAAAGTGTATGTAAGAGGAATTAAGTGTTAATCTCAAACGTAATTACATTTTCTCACAAAGTTAAGAAGTTGGAAAGCGCACCATGTGGAAATTAATCTTTCTTTCAGAGCTTTTACAATATTTGAGGAAGTTTGTTATTTTGTTAAATCCATGATTCAAATACTGTGAAATCTAAATTTTACACATCCTGTTTGTATATTATTTCAAGGAAATAAATTAAAATTAAAATATAGCTGGTAAAATGCGAGTCCAGCTCGTGTCATAAGGGTCTCAAACTATTTATGAATTTACTGCTATATTTACTATATTTATTAATTACCCATGAACTATTTTATCTCTTAAATATAAATGTTTGTCAAAATGTCCTAATTTTTTAAAACTTCTCTCGCACTCACATTATGCAAAAGGGGGATTATTTTTTCGTTTTTTTATGTAGAAATACTTTTAACGTCTTTAATTACTTATATTATTCGTTAGCATTTGACAACTTAAATAAAGAGTTAGGTAATATATATGTATATATTTATATATATATATATATATATATATATATATATATATATATATATATATATATTTGCTTATTCGTCTGACGACGGCATTTACTTTCTAAATAAATTTTCGAAAGTTCGCCATTTTACATCAATATAAAGTGAATTACCTACCGTAACTCTAACAAATGACAACTCATTACGTCAAACTCTATCCACAGAAAGCTGTAATGAATGCTGGGTTCAGTTGACAACGAATTACTTTCATAGTTATTATTTTTCCAGTTAGAAAAATAAACGCTAAAAAAATCGCATAAAAAAATCACTTAAAAAATTATTTTCACTGGTCTAAACTTAATAAGAGGACAAACAATTTTCTGAATATTTGCTTCGATTCCTATAAACTTTATTAATAAAAAGAGAGAGAAAGAGAAAGACAATGAAAGAGAAAGAGAGGTATTATGGATTAAATCTTCAATAAAGTTTTTTTTATAAAATAAAATACAACCGAATGTCACCAAGAATGTATTTAATTATGAGATCTAAAAAAGCACTGCGCGAATTTGAAGAAAATTTTACTTTTTAACAGAAAAACAGTTAAAAATTTAATTTTAATAAAACTTTTTATTGTAATTAAAATAAAATAATCTAAAACTGCCTTATAAAATCATATCTCTGAAGATTCTTTCAAACATTGATTTGCTTTACATTTAAATGTCTCTTCTGTAGTTAATAGAGAATTTATATTTTGTAGAATATAAATTTATCATTATATTTATATAACATAATAGTATATTTAAATTATATAAGGGAATTTATAATTATTTCTCTTTTGGAATTCAAATTTGTATTTGTTTATATAATTCATAATATAAATAACTTTGAGAAAATTATAAAGTTTCTATCTCTTACTTTGTAAAATTTCTACTATTGAATTGTTGTGCTCTTACCAATTTGTGTTTGGATAATTGATTCAAATTATGTTTCAGAAAAATTCACTTATTCTTCATAATGTGGTTGATTATGTCTTATTAACTTGTAAAATTCAATAATCAATTCTTCAAACTACATAACACATTTACGTCAAATATGTAAGTAAACGCTTATAATCAACATATACTCGCACATTTTTTTTATTTCGTGTTTTTAAGACTGTTCCAATATAATTTTCAATTTTCTTTACAAAAACAGGTTTAAAATTTTAGTATGACAGTTACATTTCTGTTTTGACAATTTTGATTTATGTGTTCAAGTGAAATTTTACGATTAGAATAATCGTAAAATTTCACTATTTCATATATTACTTATAGATTAGAACATCAAATAAGTAATAACCAAAAAATACCAACATGCATCCAAAGCAAATCATGAACTCTCCATATAAATCACAATTGTTTATCTAGAACCAAACGATAAAATTATGTCAAAATATGGTGAAGAACAGTTGACATGGCATTGGGTAATACCAAAATATACAATACCCAAGTATTTGAGCAATATAAAAACAAAGTATTTTTTCTCATTCCAAAGTAGTATTCGGAAAAAACAGTCTTTTTTATTTTAAACGGATTGAAAATAACCAAATATAAAGATATCTTGATAAATTATTTAAATATAAACCTGATTATGCCTAAAAAAACAATAGCAATTGTATTTTAAGGTAAAATTATTTGATGATAACCTTATTAAAATCTAAATACTTAATTTCGACATAGTGCATGGAAAATTTTAAAATTTTATATCAATAATGAGATCATAACATATATCTAAAAACGATTTTTAAATCATGCAGTTTATTAATGGAAATAGAATATTACTATACATCGCAATTATATTTTTACGATCCAGTTAATGATTTAATTTGTCACCCACGATATATCAGGGAACTAAACATAAACATGCTAAAGTGCGATATGTTGAATCATAATTTTTTCTCTCAATACAATATTAAATAACCTCGAAAAAATTAACAATTAAAAAGTTATAAATTTATTTTCTAACATTGCAGCATACCTACTTGCTCGAAATACTCTAATGTAATGAAAATTAATAAATACTTTGGAACTAATGGAGAAGCCAAAGTTACTTTCAGGTGAACTGCAAAAACGATATTTTTTTTATACTTTGCTATAAGTTCTTTATACGAATAATTCGAAATATAAGCAAATCTTAATTTAGTTTTTTTCTTATTCACGCATTTACAAACCAGATCTATTTCGCTCCCCGCTAACCTTAGTGAGGTTAGCTACCGATAGAAACGAATGAGGTATTTTTGCGGGTTACATCGATTAGTTTATCCTTATGAAAATATTGAGATCATATTTATAATTTTCTTGCTATTGTTAAGCCCTTTTTGAGAAATATTAAACTTCAGCATGACGTTTAGCTGGTCTATATCCTTCCGGCCTCTAATATTTCAACCAGAGATACGAAAAAAAACTATTGAAACTACTATTTGAATAAATTTTTAATTTTGAAATTCTGTGTTTTGTTAAAAATTTTAAAAGACATAAACTAATGTGAAAATCTATTCTATGCGTATTCCAAGAAATATTTCAATATTTTTTTTATTTTTTTGTGTTATATTGTGTTATGTTATATTTTATATATCTTTTCGAACCGACGTTATGAGGTAACATTTTCATTTTCATAACCTGTCGCAATCGCATTGTCTTCGAAAACTTTCCTTACTAATGGTGTAACATTATAGTTTAAGAAAAGCCCTAAAAATGACCGATTTGGTTGGAGAAAAAATGTTTTATCCAATTATATTTTAAATAATAACTTATTATGAGGTTTTAACCACAAAAGAAATTATTATTTGCACAAGAATCATTTCAGAGATATTAAAGATCCAAATGGACTAATAAATTAAAACTGGGTAAATTACTGGAACTTCATATATACAACATTTGATTTTTTTTTATTTATAAAATATTTTAAAACTCTTGCCATATTTCCTCTACCAAAGTCATATTCCCATGTGATGACATATTGTTTCCATTATTATATATAATAATAATTCAAAATATTATTTTGTTTTAAAGAAAAAATATTTTATATATGAAGTTTTCTTTACCAACATTTTAATGGGTAGGTCCATTTCTATTACTGTGTAAATTACTTCTCATAGAAAAAAATTCCATTTTCTTATTTTTATGAACTATGTATAGACACTTATAAATTATGTTACCTTTTGTGTTGTTCTCTGTTTTATTAATTGGGATATTTTTAGTGTCGAAAAAATTCACCTTGGAAAAAAAACGTAAATAATACATTCGATACCAAGTTAATCGATATGAGTGTGGAAAGTAGAAGAATATTGGTACTATCCTTGTAAAAGTTTCTTGCAATTTAAAGCATAATATCAAAATAAAGCAATTCAATTTCAATTAACCAAGGATTTTTTCGTGGATTTCAAATGGAGTGAAAATAATGTCTGTGTTTACATGCAAATTCAGTTAACAGAGAAAATATTTCTATGATATATTCGGAGAAAAATGAATTTTCATAAACTGACGAGGAGATTTTCAATAAATGAGTTATTAGTACCAAAAATAGATAGAAAAAAAAGGTAGAAATATCTATGACATATTCTGAAAAAAATGGATTTTCATAAACTGACGAGATTTTCAGCAAATGGGTTATTAAGCAAATTAGTTATTAAGCAAATGGGTTAGATAAGGATAAAATAAGAAAAATTAAGTATATTGGGTATAATGTGTAAAGTTTACATTTAAACGTCGAGTTAATATATGTAATTTTTGTACATGTGTTTAAAATCTGACTGGATCTTTTAAAAGAATTAATAGCTTGTGAGTCGATATACAGTATCATAAATTCAAATGAAATTGCAAACGTAGAAATGAAATAATAAAATTTTTGTTGCTGCGTTCGTAATTTATTGATGTCACTTGTGTTTAACTTTTTTTATGGGTTACATGGAATATTGGGCAATTAATATATACTAAAAAGTATAAATTAAATTTTTGGGGTGAAAATATTGAGACTTTTTTTAATATATATTATATATATATATATATATATATATATATATATATATATATATATATATATATATATATACATATCGAGAGAGAAGGTAATATTTTGAGACGATTCTCATATTCAGATATCGTGGGACTATTTCGTATGTCTATCACATAACTTATCATAAACTATATAACTTATTCCGTTTTGCCGGTTTGCTGCAGCTTTTCTATTGGTTTCTAAGAATCTGATGTTTTACAGTCAAATGCTACCTTTTTCTCGGTATTTCATCGTCGTGTTAATTTTTGACAAATGTTGGAAAAAACACAGGCATTGCAGTACACATCCTTATTTTAGGCTTATAACGGTACACTTAAATTTCTTCATTTATTGTTATACCGAGTATGTCACTTGACAGTTAAACCTTTATGTCCTTTGAAAACACCAAATTAACCATAGTATTTATGAAGTTCACATAACGAATTATTTAGATAACCACCTAGCAAAAAGCTTCCTGAAGCATGGATATTAATAGAGGATTTTTTTACTCTTATATTGTACCGATGCCTAAAATAGTCTGTATCTGCTCATAAGTGGCTTTGAATTGATATTAATATGACTCTGGAAAGGAAAGGAAGAAACATATGTGTCAAAGAAATTTCTTGAAACAATTCAATAATATTTTGGAATTACATTACCTCAATATTAACTTAATCTTATAGACTTATCCATATTTAACCATTTTTGTAAAATTATTACTATTCCTACGTTTTAGTAAAGTGGATAATTTCAAAATTACCCCTTAATTTAAATACACAAGTAGTTTTGATTAATCTCATTTACACTGCTTTAAATGATTTATTACATGAGTTGAAATATTTATTCCTTGCTTTAGAACGCCGTTGCTTAAGATTTCTTTCACTGTCTTTGATATTCCTTTATGACATACCCCTATGTGAAATGTAAGGCTTGATATACTTTATTATCACTTAGGGTCGCAGCACCGAGGAGCTTTGATAAAATTAACTTCCCTGCATACGCGGGTAAAATATATTAAGTACATTTTGTTGTAAAGTACAAAAGTATTTAATTTTATGTAAGTTGATATCCAACAATATTTATGAGTGATTAAGAGCAGCAAGTCCACCATATTCCATGTGCGTAACATATGTACGGAAATAAATTAATAATTCTCGATTAATTAATTCGGAAATAAATTAATAATTCTAATTAATTAATTCGGAAATAAATTAATAATTCTCGATTAATAATCATTGCCGAAATAATAAATTTTTAAATTGACTATAAAAAAGGAGTCACAAACTTAGAAAAGTAAAACTAAAAGTGTAAACGTTATATTTTAATTTCATGGATTAGTATATTATAAACTTCTCATACATTTTTCTAATCTATGATTAGAAAAAAGTATAAGAAATATATAATATCCTAATCCGGTAAATAAATTAGGAAAACAGTTTTTTTTTCATTTTCTCCGGAGAACATTTCAATAATCTCATTGTGATAAAATAGTCTTTTACGAGAATAATTGCCAATTACTAGGTAATCAAAGATATTATCAAAGTTTTATAATATTTAATATTTTTCTCCTCCTGGATTTATTGTTTTGATTTAATTATCACTTGCCTCTATATATATAAAAATAACTTATAATATACCAATAGAAATCTAATAAATAATTATTAGGACAATAAGTAATGATATTTACATTATTATTTTATACGCAATATAATTTAGAAGCAAGTATCAAACGCTCTATTAATATTGGAACGTATGTTTTCAATAACACGGTAATATTTTCTAAAGTTTACCTAATAATCACATGTTGTAGAAGCTATTTTTATATAATATAAAGACACAAGTAAATAAATGATGTATTTATATTTAAAAAAAAAACATTTAGTAATTAGAAAAAACATTAATATAAAAGAACTTACTAGTAGATACATACTAATAATTGTGCTAAACTTTTTCGTTTCCATTCGATTCGCATAACAGGGTACATAGCCATCAAACGTAAAAAGGTACACAGCCGCTAGGAGTAAAAATGTACGCATACGCACTTATAATTTATATGCACCTTAAAGGGGGCTTTTAACGATTTATTAATTTCTACTGTCGTTCGTAAGTCTCTGTCTACAAAGCTTTTATTAAGTAGCTTTCTCTGACTGCGATGAATACTACAATTAAAACTATTACAATTAGATTAATTACAATTAGAATCAGTGGAAATTCTAATTAAATGAGAACACTTACATTTTGCACATTACATTTGGTGATAATACAATGTAGTTCAAAATCTAATTTGGCGGGTGCCAAAGATGGCGAATTAAATGCAACGTAGTTCTAAACTAGTAGTTCTAAACGAGTAAAGAAACAAATATAAAATATTTTCCATTTTGTTATGATTTATTTAATACTCTTGCAGACTCAAAACTTAATGCCAAAATCAATTTAATAAGGTGACTTATTCACAATTAAATGAAACTTCGTGATGTAGTATTATTTCTACTTTCTTTAAGTTCTACACCACGATCTAACGTCAGGTGAGCTATTAGCAAAAATTATCTTTGCTAATAGCCCACCTGAAGATGTTGCAATACAACGAAACCTAGGTCGTGGTAAAGAATGTAAAGAAAGTAGAAATAATAATACATCACGTAGTTTCATTTAATTGTGAATAATGAATTTCTACAAAATTAACGCCAAATATATTCAATATCAAGGTGACTTATCTCAGATAAGCTTAAATAAATTATTGATGAATATGTGTAAAAAATGTGCGGGTAATTATATACGCGCGTTAGAAGTTATAATTATTTGGCATAAGACAAGAAGTATTATTTAGCACGCAAAAAACTAGTATAATGTAAATTCAATCAAATAACTAAATTTTTAGTAATTTGTAATTTATGATACAAATAAATACATACCAAAACTTAACCTCACTTAGTAATACGTTTAAAATATATTTTAAAAACTGTTAAGCACTATTTCTCTCATGAATATTCACAATAAATTAATGTTTTCTTTTTATACTATTAAATTTCAGTTTGTAAAAAATATTATTTAAGGGAATAGATATAACTTAGATATAGCTTTACAAACACCTCAATAACTATCATAAATATAATATCAGTCACTACATGCATGTTTAGTGAGCAACTTTATCCTGTCGATTTTTGTTGCATTGTACGTGCATTGTAAAATAACGCGCCCAAAGAAGTATAACTTCAAAAACATACAGGTATATCTTTGTATACTAATATTTCTGAACCTAGGTGTTTAAAATAAATTTAACATCGAAAACCATAAACGTTTTCGTTGTTAATTTAATTCAAATAATGATCTGATCTTAAATTTCCTACTCGCTACGAACATCATAATTTATCCGATTACCTACAGCACGAAGAAATATCGTCAGTGCAAAGCGTTCATACATTGATTTCCGTTCGGGCTCTGCGCTGCTATAAAGGTCTGCGCTGTTCTAAGAAAGTCGATATCATAATAGATCAGATATTCATTTATGAACACTCTCCGCGTTTTCGTATTTGATTTATTGGTTAAAATTATCAGATCAGTACCCTTTCTGATCCGATATAGTTGAAGTTTGGTCTATTACGTTATAGAAATAGCTATTTATCTTCTTAAGGAATTATGCATGACGTGCCCGATTCTGATCAAGATTACAATAAGGATAAAGATGTCAAGTAAAATAAAAACTACTAAATTAGTTCCGAATACCGGTAGTCCATGCAAGATCTGCTTTTTGAATTTTAACCAATTCCAATAACTTATCGATTTAAAATATTAAAGACAGTTGACTATTTTCGGTGCAATTAACTATGTTATAAAAAATATTAAAGACAGTTAGCTATATTATAAGAAATATTAAAGACAGTTAACTATATTCGGTGCTAAGATGTATAATGAAATCGCACAAAATTACAATAATACTAGATGTGCCTACGATTTCGTTCGCATGAAATTCGGAATAAGAAAAATTTTTATAATGTTTTTGTCTCATAAATTTTCCTTGGGTATAAACTATTGCCGTACTAAATTTCATTAAAATCCGTCTAGTAGATTTCGCGTGATTGACGAACAAATTAACATACAAAACAGGTATACGAAAATTCTAAAATTAGGTTTCTTGGCTTCTATTATTATTATTTCCATTAAGCCAATCACATTTTTTAAAATATTTTCCATGTAAGGAATTAACTATGTTACAATTTTATTAAATGTGCATACGCCTTAACAAATGATAGAGTCAAATTTGCAGACCAAGGTGTATTTAAAAAAAAGCTACTAATAAAAATAACTGTAAATTATCTTTGCTAAAAAAACTAGCATTTTCGTAAAATTCTTTTCTTTTTATTTTTCATTTCTCAGATATTGAACAATTTCATTTGCCTTCAAAGGGCATTTGAAATGAAGTAGATTGTTGGTTTTAATTTCTTTTACTTATTGCCAGATGTCATTAGCAGAAGTTGATCAATATGAATACGATCTAGTTCACTTCGCTACTTTCTAATTCTTTGGAAGTACTTAGTTTCAAATTTAAATTTGTCATCACTTGGGAAGAAGCACCGCTCTGATTACCGTCAAAAAAATTAGATTATAAATCTCCGTTATCGT
The DNA here is from genome assembly GCA_039881145.1 of Druceiella hillmani. Lineage (NCBI taxonomy): Eukaryota > Metazoa > Arthropoda > Insecta > Lepidoptera > Hepialidae > Druceiella > Druceiella hillmani. Next base: position 18,051,773 of record JAYKKI010000022.1, read on the forward strand.
TCGTTTATAGAATTTTAATGTTTCTTGGCTTTTGCTTATAAAAACCATATATGTATAATAAATTTTATTCCATATTTATCGTTGCTTATAGATTTATAATTAATCTTTTTGACAATTTAATTACTTGCGAAAATACTAAAATGTGTTATTTTGAAAATACATTTTCTCTAATAATTTCGAGAATATATATATTATGTATTTATGTTCACCTAAATAGTAAATATTATTTACCATATTTTTTAAAATAAAATCCAAATTATCAGATATATCAGGGTTCCTGTAATTTCCCCATTAATATTCTTAGTGTATATGTTACAGTTTTATAAGTGTTCGTCACGAAAACGCCAAGACCAGTGACTAGGTTCACATTTTAACTATATCTCAAAAATTATACAGTATATGTACATAAAATACAGCCCTCTGGAATTTATAAGCTAACGTATTGCAAAAGTTATACATGAATCGGATTAGTAGTGCGTGAACCCTAAAAAGAAATAAATAAATAGAAAATTTAATGTTTATTTTATTAATCTGATTACTCAATACTATAATCAAAGTAAACAATATTTATTTGAAATCTCTAGATTTATAAATATTTTTATTTTTTATTAATTATTAACTACTTAGAATCATGTAATATCTCTTTCTAATATAACATAGAAGGTACCGGTAAAAATATTTAAGACGCTCAGAAGTATTCTTCGTTCACATATGTGTTTTCACATTTTGAATTAATGAAATCAAATACAATTGTTTTACTAAATATATTGTTAAATAAATTTTAAATATTTTTTTTAAGTCATGAAGTTATTTACATGAGTTTTAAACATAATATCAATTTATCACACCTCATAGTAGTAAAACGCAATTACACGAGTCACTGAGCTAAATAATCAACGTCGGTTTAACGTGTGAGTCGTTTGAAATTTCTTCAACGTCTACTTATTTATATCTTATTAGAGTCTAATATATGTATACATCAATGTATATATATATATATATATATATATATATATATATATCTATATATATATATATATATATATATATATATAAGACGAAGTAAGTGTTTATCTTGAACGTAGTTACATTTTCTCACAAAATTTAAAAATGGTATAATGGGGATATGATGTATCAGCAGACTCCAGACTTGGGGAAATTTATTACTTTATTAAAGCCATGATAAAAACAAACGGTGAAATGTACATTTTACACTTTCTATTTGGATATTATTTTAAGGAAACATACTTGTTATAAGTGCCTCGTTTATTTATATTCCTTAACTATTTTTTCCCTTTAACACTAACTTCGTCGACATATCCTAAACTTTCTTAAATTTTGTTGTTGTAATAAAATACAGAAATGGGATGCTTTTTGCAATGATATCCTAAAAAATGAGTTAGATTATGAATACATTTAAGTATTCATTTGATGCCGGATATTAATTCTTCACCACTTATTCAAGGCTTATTTACCTCACTTCTATGTAAAATAAATAATCTGCAATAGAATTTAACAAGCAGACTGACTTTTCGTTTAAAAAAATTATTGTAATCAGTTTTATTATATCCAATAATAATGACTAAAGTTAAAAAACGAATCTACCTTAAAATTCTCGGTCCCAAACTTAAATGAGAGGATGAAGAAATTGTTTGAATGTTTTTTCATACTCATAGTTTTTAAAGTTATTTTAAAAATAGAAAGGATGAGAGATTGAAAGTAAAATATGAATTAATTCTCCGTTATATTTTTTTGTTTCTGGTAAATAAAAAAACCAAATGTTACGAAGAATCTGATTATTCGTGAGATGTAAAAAAAGCGTGAAGCACATATCTGTATAAAAAATAACGGAACGAATTTGATTAAAAATTATTAATAAGATTTGCGCTTTCACTTGGAAATTTGTATCATTTTCTCTTACACTAAATAATGTCCAATTATGTGCAACAATGAAGAAAATTTTTTCCTCAATAAATTTTCTTTAAAAACTATGTAATTGCTCTAATTTGTATAAGTAAAGAATAATCCTCTTATACTTAGAGGTTCTTAAGTAATTTTATCGTCAATAAAATAGTTTTTTTTCTAAACTTGCTTAGTAACATCGTAAGTTTCAAAATGTTTCTAAACTTTATCTTCCCAAGTTTTAATACTATTTATCGAAGTTTGTTATCGATGTTTTAGATTTTGCAGTACTGCAGAATTTGTATTGCCGGTATACATTTTTTCTCTTTTACCAAATAAAAGGTCATTTTAGTATGATGTCGATATTTTTTATATAATATTTTACTATTTTACATGGGAAATTATGATGTTTTACCTCTTATAACGCAGTTTCTGTAAAACTTCGGGTACAGTATTCTTGCTCCCTTATATAATTTTTTTTAGACTTCTTATTCGAATTTCATAATAATTTTCAATTCTTTATATCGCTCTAATGTTTTTGTTATGTTACGTTATGACGCACTCGTGAAAACTCGTAATAAATTCTTTAAAGTCGATATCCACGCATTTCCTTTTTTAGTTTTATGATTTCAAGAGAGTGTCATTTCCCACAAAAAGGCAAGTTTGAACTTTGGACAATTACTTACATTTTATTGGTTCAGATAAAAATTTACGACCTTATTTATAGCTCGTCGATAAGAATAAAGAAAATGTAATAACCATGTAAATAAACCAATAACCATATATTTCTATGTATCCAAAGCAAATTATGAACTGACTCATTCAAGTAAACCCAAATGTCAATAACCAAAGAAAAAATAAATGAATTTGTGGAAAATAGACGTGGAATTTATTATCACAAATGCTTATATATTCAAGTATTTTTGCGATTGAAAAACAAAGTATTTTTCTCGTTTCAAAACAGCAGTTGAAAAATACTTTTGCGTTTCAAAACACCTACAGCGTTGAAATAAATGTTAAATTAATGGATAATCGAATGTGTCTTGATAAGAGAGTTATATTTAAAATTGATCATACTTAAATTTTGTTTAAGTTAAGACTATTTGTAGGTGACCTTATGAGAAGGGCGAGCGATTTTATTAATTTTTCACGTATATTCTTATAAGTATTTTGCATGTAATCATAAAATTTATTTTAAAACCCATATTCAAATACCACACTTTATTACTTCACGTAGGTGAAAGAAGTAAAAGTGAAAGGTGAAAGGTAGACAAGCTCTTTAATAAACAATACTGGCAATACCTGAAATAAATTTGTTAAAAATATGACTCTTTTATAAGCATCCGGAGAGTTGTTGGATTTAGTCATATATTGTTTTTAATTTTGGGATTAGTTAAATATGTAATTATGACTTTATATATGCAAGTGTGTTCTTTCAATCTAGTTACTTTAATTATTTGCTACCTATATCATAAAATAGATGCAAGCTAAAATAAGAAATAGTTTAAATTTCCAGAAATTAAAACCGAATATTAATAACACGAAGGGGTTCACGAAAATGTTCGTGTGCTCACGTCAATTGTTTTAAAAATTGACCAAAATAAAACTAGCGGAAATAAAAGATCAGGTTAAGGATACACTAAAGCAGCATAATAATCATATCCAAAATTAAGGGCGTCCATAGCGAATGTGGGTAATTATCTAGAACTTTTATATGTGCTTTTTTCCAGAAAAGCAAAGCATTGTCTCAAAAAGTTTCCGGAATTATTTTTAATTCAATTACTACAACTAACTAAATTTTCGTTTTGTTTCGAAGCCCGCCAATTAAATTTTAATAATTAATTTTTTTCCATATCATTTAACCATACTTGTACTTGTATCCAATAACTTTGTACACCCTGAACTAACGTTTAATAATTCCAAAATACAAATACATTAACAAATATGTGTACCTTTTAGTTAGATGAAGATTTGGTTTTTAATCAGAGGTAAAATAAATAAATTTTATTTAGTATGTTAGAATAATAAAATAAAAGTGATGGTTAAAGAAATAAAACATAAAAATATTATTTTTGGAAATCGTGTCTGTTATCAGTGGAAATATATATTTGCATCGTGCATGAACCACTGCAGGGACGTAAATAGAATTTTAACTAATGGATTCTGTAAGACCTGAGGTAATACAAAGGAATTGTGTTATTTCAATCCACCAACTAGAAAAGAAGATATGGTAAAATTTTCTTAAGATCCATATGCATAAAGTCACGGGTACGGCTAATTTTAGACAGTATTCATAAAATATTTGTTATTTTCCATTAATAATGTGATTTTGATTATAATATCACATTCATATAATAGATTATAAATAATATTCAATATTTGATCGTATGCATATAATATAATGTCATATTCATAAAGAAAGACTGAACATGAAGAGATGAATTCAAAACACAGATTATTTAAAAGTTTAACCAATAATTTTCCTACATTTTCGAAAAGCTATTAAAATTCATGATCAGTTAGTTAGTGAAATAGTCCCTAATATAATACAAATATATCTGTTTCTAAATTTCATTTACGACACATATATATTAAACAATACCGTAGCAAAAATCTTCCTATGTAAAATGTTAACAGTTATGTCCGAAATATTTAAAACGAATAAATATGAAACTATGAATATCTCTGTGATAGAGAAGCCATAGTGAATTTCACAATTGGCGGTGAAAGTGGCACTTGTAATTTTAATTATAATAATAATAATTATTATTATTATTATACTAATTATAAAGCTTTATGAAATTAAATTAACTTGCATGCCAAAAAAGATGAGGGTGATGAGGGATGGGTGGAAGGGCCGATTTTGATTGGTATCCTGTGTTGTGTTGTGATGTCTTCGTTCGGCTTTGAGATGTTCCTGTCTCAGAAAAGATTAGTTTAGGCTTTTGTTTTATATAATTTTTCATGTTTGCTTTGTTTTTCTTCTGTGGCTGTTTACTAGCCTGTTGAACATTTTGGCTACTATGGTGAGATATCTCCGGGGATTAAGATAGGTTCCTCTTGTTTGGTTGACTGCGAGAGAGTGCTTATTTTTCAATATAATAAGTCTGTTATATTTTATAAAAGCAGTGTTACCTGCCTTTTTTTCTTTCTGCAGTTGAATTTGCAGCTCATTACGCTTGTTTAAGACTTCGATTGGATGTCTTCATTTATGGAATTATTAATACTAACACGTCATGTGTTTTGTTTTTTCTGAATTTTCAGTTTTAAGCACAATGAGTTGATGAATGAATGTTATTACCACCGGTCTGACCTTCTCGCCTTTTTTCCTAATCTTGCAACTGCTTCAATGTTATTAATATGACATGAAACTTTCAATTGTGTATTTATTATGTTGGTTGTCGTTTCTTTGAGTTCGTGGTATGACTTTTCGCACTCTTCTACGCCAAAGAGGAACAAGTTTCTGCGTACAAACTGTCTTTCTAATTTGCTTATTTTTTACCTTTTCTTCCACATTTTTTCTCCAAAAGCTCATTTTTACTTCACTTTTGACTTCACTATATACAAATAATTCAGAATAGTTTGTATTCTGAATTTTTTATTTTTTCTCTTATTCACACATGTACAAATAAATAATAAGAGAATAGCAGACGGTTTCTACTCTCGGTTTCGATTCCTGCTAACTTAACTTCTGCTTTGAGCTGCCGCCGCGGTACTCATATAATAATTAACGATGGCGTCTGCAGTAATCCTGCCATGCGTCTGGGAGACGATTATATTTTCGTCATTGCTTTTGGTATCTCTACCTCTTACCTACAAGCTTTTGTATTTGTATTTTATTTTGTAAATATAAAAAAAATGTCACCCATTTCTGGGGTTCCTTACTTAAATCTGACATTCTCATAATTTCATTACCTCTGTTTGGCTATTTCTCACTGTCTTATTTTTCAAATGTTTATTTTTCATTTATGCTACATTTTATGCTACATTTTCTGTACTTTCAGATTTTTGCGCATGTTGGTGACAAATATGATATATAAGAGACCTCAATTAATATGTAGCAAAATTAAGCAATAGTTTTTTTTTAATACATTGTCTCATATGCATCAAACTGAGGTGGATGGAATAATTTTTGTACATTCCATAGAATATAAAGGTAACCACCATTGAATAAATATTATGAAATAAAATGTTAGTTCAATTTATCTTTAATTTTTTTCTCTTGTATGCATCTTTTCCCCTCGAACTTTTTACTATAACTTAAAAAAATTAAAAAAAAACATGCTACACTGCCGATTAATTAAAACATTTAATTAAGTGTTGTATTTTGTATTTAAAAACATAAATTATCACAGTCGACCAAATATGTGTTACATTTTGTTAGTTTTTATAACTTGTAACTTTAATTGCAAAATACATATTTAAATGCCCGAAAAACAAAAATGTCGTTATGAAATTATAGAGAGAAAATCCAGAAAAAAACGATGAAATTTATAACAATTGAAATAAAAATTGTACTAACTGTGTTTATAATATGTTTATAAACACTAAAATCGGTTACGGTTTATTCACCATTGATAACTTTACAGTAGTCATTGTGAAGTCGCTTGAATATTAAAACTATGTTTATAATATTCAAGCGACTTCACAATGACTACTGTAAAGTTATCAATGGTGAATAAACCGTAACCGGCTATGGGTTATGGTTTACTTACGAAAAGCGTAAGTAAACGACTAAAACTACTAACTTAACAGTGTAAATGTGGTAAATGGGTGAATTTTAATACTTTCCTTATATCACCATCTTTTGCTGAAATCTCAAATAAAGCGAAAGTAATGTCTGTGTTTACGCCAAGATTCAGAAAATAGTGAAAATATATTTTGTCTGCCATAATCGGATTGAAAACTGTTTTCATAAAATTAGGAGTAAATTTTTATTACCTTTGTATTAAATAGCTATAACGTGAACCCATTCATTAGGTCGGGTTTAAGATATTCGACAGGTTTATTTTTAAACATTAAGTTATTTGGGTCTTTATTTGTGCAGCATTATTCAAAATCTGATTGCAATTTTTTATAATTATTAACTTGTCAATCAATAAATAATATTATCTTTTTTATTAGTAACTTAATTGATTTCAATTGTATTTAATTATATACTGGTTTCATTCGATATTAGACGATAAATATTTATTCCAGAAATATATGTAAATTTAATAATAAATATTTTGCAACTTGTGGGTTGATTTATTAGGAAATTGAAGACGACTTATACGATATTATAAATTTTGAAAACTTTTTATTACACTTTCGAAGTTTATTCATGTCTTACATATCGCATTTGTTGATACGATATATACAATTTGGGGATGATAAATTTAGGTTATGCTAATATCAAAATACATGATGCCGATAGTTGTTAATTAAAAGGCACAGCATGTTTAAGAAGTTTAAAAAGTATATTTTAATTATGAACATAATTTTAATTAAATTATTCAAAAAACCTTTTACGTATTATGTAGGTCTTTTTTTTTAATATGTCAATTCTTTACCTAAGCCATACCGGCTGTTGCTTTTTATATGTTCTCTTTTACTTCCCAATTTTTTTTTATATCCATTTATATGTAATCTTTTATGGAATTGTTTTCTTCTTATATAATAACAAAAACAAATAACAATATTTGGATTTCTGTCTATGTATATTATTCACTTTAATTAAGTACGAAACTTGTATGAAATAAATATGCGTAAACTTCCCATATATAAAAATTATAAAAAATTAAAAATGCTATAAAAATATGTAGGTAATTAGTTCTATTGTTCTAATTATATATTCATATCAAAAAGTGTACATACAGCTCATAAGTATTGCCCATCGTACTCGCTTTCATTGTAAATATGTCGATATTACAATTAAAAGAAAATGTTAACTTGGTACTGGTGATAAGGATAAATTAGATGACAATAAATAATACACTTCGCACCATTACTTGTTTATTATGGAAGATGAGACATTAAAATGCGTTGAGCCAAAATGGAGATAAATCAATTAATCAATATTGTCTGTTAATCAATATCGTACATAATGGAAATTTAATTTGAATCAGACCACATTTACAAAATTAAACACAATATTTATTATTTAATATGAAATATTTAGAAAGTATGTGTCATGACTATATGCAATGGCCAAACATTATAAAAATAAAAATAATAATTAGGTTGTTGTGTAATATTAGTTTAGAATGCTTATGTTTGGAATAGTATATTTTATATCATTTTCTTGGTGTTTTTTTTAACTGGTATACAAATTCAAATGTTTTTAGTCTTTACACAAAGCAGAATTTTATTTAATGTAATGACCCGACCAGTAAGGAAAAAAAAATCGGTAAAAATATGTAAAAAAATCTTGCTTTTTTCTTATTTCATTATAAGAAAATTTAATGATTTAATATCTTGAATATATTTGGCGTTAATTTTGTAGAAATTCATTATTCACAATTAAATGAAACTACGTGATGTAGTATTATTTCTACTTTCTTTAATTTCTTTACCACGACCTAGGTTTTGTTGTATTGCAACATCTTCAGGTGGGATATTAGCAAGTATCTTTGCTAATATCCCACCTAAAGATGTTGTTATACAACGAAACCTAGGACGTTATAAAGAATTTAAAGAAAGTATAAATAATACTACATCACGTAGTTTCATTTAATTGTGATATAATATCTCTTAGCTAAAATTAATCGCGAATGAATCTTGATATGAATTATTACAATAAAGTCTAATTTATTTGCAATAATTTACGGCTTCGACAGACGTAATTGTAGGGGAGCGGTGTAGGTTTTATTATATTTTCGTGAGTTATACGATATACCAGTATTTTAGTGAGGGTAATACATTCAATTGTTGTGATTATACGAGGTTGTACAATGCAAATGTTCCGGTGTATGTAATAATAAAATACATGTCGTATTTCATTAATATATTAATAGAAAATATTCCATTACTTATTACCAAAGTATGTTGCTTAATGGAAAATGGTGTAAGACTTTATCCAATAGTATAGGAACAAAAGCTTAACCAGAGAAAACTCCTTACGCATTGAGGCAAGATTTCATAAAAGCACGGATTAAATATTTCTTATCGCAAGAACCATTCAACCAATTTTGAAACATTATTATTTCCTTTATTGCTATGAACCAAATCATTGTTTTGAACTGGATATTACATTTTATTTCTTATAAATATCTAGACTTTTTGTCTTATATTTTCTGGATTTACTATATTTTATGTATCTTTATATGATAAGAATTTTATGTTACGACTGTATCTGTTAGGCGTAATTTCAATAGTAAAAAGTCTATAACGCTATAAACTTTACATATTTACTAGTTTGAGTGAATAGGCTTAAATTGGTAGGAATTTTGTATTTATGTGATTTCTTGTTTAATTATCCTTGATTTACTTTTAGATAAAAATCCCTCGGTACGTATTATGTCACCCCTTTTATATACAGATGTGCGGTTAGTAATTTTTGTGATATAAATGTTTCTTTTTTACATTTTTGTTTATTTTTACACACAGTCCTAAGATTTTTTACTATTCTAATCCATTTATCAAGGTAATTAATGTACTTTTGTATATATCAAAATCATCGAAGATTATACGAGATTCATGCATTATTGGCATCTAATCTACAATACTACGATTGTCCCAAAGTCGACTCTCCTTTTTTAAGAATGTATTAAAGTCACGACGTTCCTTTATTACTCTGTATACGTAAATATTTAAATTTTTTTTTTTTTTTCACATAAATATACACGAACAGCTTACGAACATACGCGCACGCATGCACACGTACGCACATGGGTATTAGCGCACACGTACGCTCGAACGCACGAACACATACATACAGAGAAACATACGAACTCATGTACATAAACCTGCATATTATGTGGGATGAAGGAGTGAACAGGACACGGAAAGAAAAAGGGAGATTAGTACTATAGGAAATTATGAGAGACATAGCTGTTTCAGGTGATTCTTAAATTCATGTTTAAAGAGAGCTTTTCCTATGTCTGGGTGCAACTTATTTCATAACTTGGCAGCATATTTTTATATACTTCTTTGCTCTAGCCATTTATTAATTTCTAAAAAAGTAATAAAATAATGGTACAATGTTCCAATGAAGGATTTCATTATTATTTTAGTTTCATGGCCAATATTTAAAAAGTTACTGACACCGTTTGGTTTACTTATTTACTTCAAATTTGTGACAATTTATTTAACTCTCTTCCCTTATTCTTATACCAAATACATGTTTTGACTACGTTCGGTGAAACTTTTGTGTCATTTGACGATACCGATCTAAACGATGATGTTTTTGAAGTTTAAATAAACGATTATGTAAGTAATCATCTAGTAGAAAGCTTCCTGACGAATCGATAGCATTTATAGGATTTTTATTCTCAAATCGCATCAATGCCAAATGTAGTCCGAATCTGCTCATAAGTAGCCATTTTATATGCTTATAATATAAGACGACTGTAATAGGAAAAGGAAGGCGCATACGAGACAAGGAAAGCACTAGGAATATTAAAAAACTGTTTTAAAATTTACAGCTCGTCAACATTAATTATTCCAGGTAAATAAATGAACTCCTTCATTTTCAACATTTTTTGACAACATTTCTAAGAAAAATTTTAAGAAAGTCGACCATTTCTAAAATTACTTTCTAGTTTCAAATATTTTCACTTCCACTGCAGTAAGTACTGTACTACACTAATCGAAATACTTGCTCTTCATTCAAGAACGCCGTTACACAATGTTTTTCTTGCTGCCTTTGATTTTCTTTCTTGTCACACCCCTATGTAAAAAGTAGACTTAGGTGTACTTTATTATCAATCAAAGCCGTAGCACTGAGGTGCTCTGATAAAATGAACGTTCCTACATATGTATCGTAAGGAAAATATATTGAGTATATATTGTAGTAATGTAGAAGAAAATCTCGTTTTAGTAATTTTAGATCTAACAATATCTAACAGATATTATGACCAGCAAGTTCATCACACCGCTCGTACGTTTCCAATATATGAAAATAAATTAGTAATTCTAAAGGAGTAAAACTTATTAAACAAATTGCCAAATTTTTAAACGTATCATTAAATGCATTTCTTGTCTTATGGATGTCAAATTAAACATATAAAAACTGTAATTTAGTTTCCATATAAACGTTGTCCTTAACATTTATCTATCATGTTGTAATATACTAAACACACAAATTTTACACTTGTATGCTATTTATTAATAATTTGATAGGGCTTTACATAAATTTCTAAAAATCATAAATAATATATTGAAAAAATAACCAGTGTTTATGTCAATCTAATCCATTAAGTACTAGCAGAAAAATAGACTGATCTACTTTCTAGGTTTGACGCAGACGCGAAGACGCTCCAATAGTCTCTTCACGTTTAAACACTCTTTTCAAGAGAAAATTTAATTGTTACATAGTTGTAGTTAATCAAATTAACTATATAAGGTTCATTATATTCAATATTAATATCATTTTAAGTTTATTGTTTTGTTTATTATTTACCTCTTCCTCGTTACGTATTAGTAACTATCAGAATTTCAATAAACATGTAATAAATAATACAAGGGAAATATACATCCATATTTACAAAATTTGATTGCATTATAAGCAGTCAACGCTTATATGAAAGAATGTTATTAAGTACATGCAATTTGAAACCAAATACTTAATTATTGTCTTTGAACAATAATTGAGTATTTGGTTTCAAGTTTTATATACTTACAATTAAATGAAACTACGTGATGTAGTATTATTTCTACTTTCTTTAATTTCTTTACCACGACCTAGCTTTTGTTGTATTACAACATTTTCAGGTGGGATATTAGAAAAGATACTTGTTTTCAAGGTAGATCAAGAAGATACTATGAAGATATATGTCTTGATCACCTAGTTTCATTTAATTGTGAATAATGAATTTCTACAAAATTAAGGCCAAATATATTCAATATTTGTATATACTTAATAACATTTAGCTGAATATATTTTCACATAATTTTAACAACTGATGTTTTTGTTGATGAAAATTAATTTAATAATGAAAAATTTTAAGATATACGTACTTATTAATAAAGATTATTATTAGTAGGGTAATAATGTAATAACAACAACTATTTACAAGTTCCAAATAAGTATAGAGATAATTATTTTTAGAAGTATTAGAACGATAAATTTGGCTAATAACTGTACTATATTTTTATTTACTTTTTTTTGCCAACATTTTTCTATATTTCATGTGTGTTTTAATAAACAAACACAGTTAATAAAATCGTATGCATCCATGATACGTAAAAGCTGCTGTATATAAAAAGGTATACGCCTCTGTATGTGTAAAAGCCTCTACTACCTCTCCCACTATCCCTAAAGCGAAAAAATTGTACAATCATCGTGTGTAAAATTGCATACACCGTTTTACCTAAAAGCGTATGCATTAGCAGTGAATTTAGGCGTACGCACCCACTACACACAAAACTAAGCATATTCAATGCTAAAAAGCGTCTGTACCCACTGTGCCTTAAAACATATAACATTTGCAGTGGGTAAAACCGTACGCATTCGCAGTGTTAAAGCGTGTGTTGGTACGCATGCATAAAAACTTATGTGGCCAATATGCATAACAGTATACAATCTCAATACGTAAAAAATAGATGTGGCCGAATGAGTGTCGAATGGTTAACCTCTTTTTTTAAACTAATGACAGATCCACATTTTAAGTCACGCAAAAAATCGTAGATAGAAGTGTAGCAAGCAATAATATTATTTTATTTAAAGACCTTCCTATGGTTAGTTTTTGAGTGAAATAGTTGTAGATCTATTAACAAATATGATCAATGAAATGAAAGTTACAAAATTGACTTTTTTTTCCTGACTTAACTCAGACTCGAATTGCTATAGTCGAATTGTATAGTATAGATTCCTTATGAAATTGCTGAAATATCAACCTCGTTATATAGGCAATTAAGTGCGTTTTTTTTTAAACTTTATATTACACTCATTTATATAACTTATCATCGATAACATTTTACTTCAATAAAATTACCAAGTGTTGAGTGAAAGAGTTGCAGACAGAAAAACAAATAAAATATTTTTTCCTTTTTTAATCATTAAAATAATAATCTTGGAGTATTAAAAAATTTATCTTATACATGATTGATAACAACATACATCTTTGTATATTAGCAAAGACGAAACATTTGTTCTTCAAATCAATTGGACAATGAAAACCGTGTTCGTTATAAATTTAAATCAAATAATTATCTGACCTTAAAATTCCTACTCGCCAAGCGTATCATAATTTGTCCGATGACCTACAGCAAACTTATATATCGTCCATTATCTGAGTAGTGCAGATCGTTCCTAACAATGTTCTGTACATTCATGTGTGCTCGGCTTCTGCGCCGGTACCCTATTTATAGTCATATAGAACACTCTCTGCCTTCACGTATTTGATTCATTGATTGTAATTATTAGATAAGTTGCTATTCTGATCCGGTATAGTTGAACTTGGGTCTATTACATTATAAAATATAGCTACTTATCTTCTCAAGGAACTATGTATGACGTGCCTGATTCTGATCAAGGTTAAAATTAAGATCAATGTGCGCAGTAAATAAACGAAAATCAAACTACTAAATTAATACTGGATATCAGTAGTCTATGTAACATCTGTTTTTTTAATGTTAGCCAATTTTAATAGGTTATTAATTTCAATATAAACATAAAAGACTGTTAACAAAATCACAGAGTTAGGATCTATTATGAAATTGAAACAGTTACAATGCTGATCCTTTTTTAAGATGTGTATCAATACATTAAAAAACTACGGACTTCAGAATTTACCTTATTTGTTTTTACCTTTAAAACTATACTGTCCTAAACATATCCCCTATTATCCTAAATGTAGTATATATATATATATATATATATATATATATATATATATATATATATATATATATATATACATTTTACTTGAAGACTGAATCTTGTTTCCGTTCGGCAATTATTCTTGAAGGGAAAACAGATAAGTTAAGAAATAAATGTGAATAAAAAAAATGACAAAAATTTCTAAGGACCTAATACATTTGGAGAGACTCATTTATCTACACATACAATAAAATTGTATGTGTAGATAAATGTAAATTTTCCAGGTGGAAAATATTTTTAAAACAATGGTTGAATTAGTGGATATAATGACAATAGAAACCAGTAAATCTGTTTTTAGAGTCTTTATCTGTCTGTATGTATAATAATTTGTTCGCCAATAACGCAATATCTACTGGACAGATTATTATGAAATTTGGTATGGTAATAGTTTTTAATTAAGAATAACACATGAGAAAAAAAAATGTGAAAATTTCTCTTATTCCAAATGTCATGCGAGTAAAATCGTGGGACATTTTAAAGAAAAAAAGTGTCGTTATATATATTGGCTAACATCAACTTTAAATTGTTTAAATCTTGATTACAACATGATACTGCCATTAAGATTTAAAAAATGAAACGTTAAATAATTAGATTCAACTGACTTATTTATTAGGCATAGATAGAGACTTGAGGAATTTGTTATTTTATTAAAACCGTAATTTAAATATACCTCTACCAAAGTACTACGAGAAAAATAGATAATTTTAGAGAAAAAACTGTCGTTACGTATATTGGCCAACTTCAACTTTACATTATTTAAATCTTAATTACAGCATGATACTGCAATTAATATTTAAAAAATGAAACGTGGAATAATTAGATTCAACTGACTTATTTATTAGGCATAGATAGAAACTCAAGGAATTTGTTAGTTTATTAAAACTGTCATTTAAATAAACCTCTACCAAAGTACTATGAGAAAAATAGATAATTTTAGAGAAAAAACGGTCGTTACGTATATTGGCCAACTTCAGCTTTACATTATTTAAATCTTAATTGCAGCATGATACTGCCATTAAGATTTAAAAAATGAAACGTTAAATAATTAGATTCAACTGACTTATTTATTAGGCATAGATAGAGACTTGAGGAATTTGTTATTTTATTAAAACTGTGATTTAAATATACCTATGGGATGTACATTTCACGTATTTTATTTGAATATTACTTAAAAGAAATAAATTAAAACGGAAATATAAATAGTGAAATGTGATTCCAACTCGTGTTATAACCGTTTCGAAATATGAATTTAGTCTATGCATATATTATGTTTATTTCTTGCATATTAAATATTTTTTTCTTATTAACTTGTTCGCCACAATCTAAGTTTTTCTTTTTAACTTTCTCGCTGGCAGAAAAGAAAATCGTCGTCGCACTTCTGCCCAGAAGTCCGACAACGGTTTTTGTAATTTTTTGTCATTTTAATTCCGCCCACTTTTTTTTATTTCCGTATCCTTAATACTTTATTTTATTTCTTCCCCTTGGTATCCTAAATAATAAATTAGGTAATAGGTAGATGTTTTTGTTCATTTAACACTACGAATAACTTTTTAAGTAGATATTCAAAGTTCCTGAATGTCACATATATATAAAATCAATTATCAATCGCAGCTATACCAAATATCAACTAACTAAATCAAACTGTTGCAGGAAAAAACTGTAATAAACTGAATTTTAGGTTTATGAAGAGTTTACTTTATAAATAATGGTTTTTTTAACTCTGACAAGGAAAGATAAAAAAGAATCATTCTTAAAATGTACTCTGTCAAAATCTTAACAAAAACGACAAAATTTTCAAATAGGTGCTCAGATTCATAAAAACTTTTGGAGTTTCACTGCAGAAAGAGTGAGAGAGAAAGGGAGAGTGTGAGGGAGAGAAAGAGAGAAGGAGGAAATATTGATAAATAATTTAAATGGTAATGTTTTTTTTTATGTATGGTGAAATCTGCATACGCATTAAAATAAAAACAAATATTATGGAGAATCTTATCAATGACGATATTTAAAAAAGTACTGGGAAATGTATCACACATATGGCTAAAAACCGTTAAATAACTTGTTAATAAGTTTTGTGGTACAATAAAAAATTGTTCTATAAATGCCTATAAAAAATAATTTTATTTCTACAATGCCCTTTATTTTAAAACTATGTAATCATTCTCATTTGTAGAACAAATCATGAATTACGCGTGATGTACTAAGAAATTATCATATTGTCAAAATAAATAGTATTGTCAAAACTTGCCTAACAAAATCACAACTTCCAAGATGCTTTTAAACATTGTCTTAATTAATCAAGTTTTAATTCTATTTATCGAAAGTTATTATCTAACTTAAACTTGTGTAGGTAATACTGAAGTCTTATTGCTTATAATACCATCAACCAATATTTTAATCAGTTTTAACAAATATAACATCTTTTAAGTATGATATGAATGTATATTCCATAATACCTTCATTTTCTTGAGAAAATTATGAACTTTTCGTCCCTTACAAATGCGGTGAGAAACAGTTTCTACAGAATTGTACTGGTAATACCAATAAATACCCTGTCCAGGTATTTGTGCGATTGTAAAACTATGTCTGTAAAACCATGTTTAGACAGCGTAAATTGTAATTTGAAATTCCTGCAAACAAGTAATTTGAATTAGGCCCAACTCTTGAACAAACAATACTGGTAATGCATAAAATTAATTTGTACAAAACGTGACTCGCTCTCTCAAAAGCCGATGAGTTGATTGTTCAACCTAAAACTATTAATTTTAGTTAGTCTCAAAATTGTTTTATATATAAATGTTATTTTACATTAGTAATTATTTTCTTAAGACCCAGTTACTGTTTCTATTTGTCATCTTTACCGAGGAACTAAGAAATATCTTACCAAAATATGATAAGTTACAATTCCGTCTCTCATTACCACATAAAGTAAAATAATTACAACATAAACAATTTAAATAAATAACCCGTAAACTATTAGGTGTTCTCGGAAATAGATATAAATCAAAAGTAATAAATTATCCATATTAATACCATATATTAACATCCTAAAGCGTATCTTGGTTCACGTTTAAAATTAGCCATAGAATAATTTAAAAAGGCGCAAGATTAGGTTTAATAATCTCTTAAAGCAATATGACAGATAAATTCAAAATATGAGACATCTAAAAAGATGAGGATAATTGCTTAAAACTTTAAGCAGGATATAATAATTTATTTATCTACTTTAATGTATCTAGTTGATACATATGACAGACTTATTCCTACGAGAGCTATCTCTTACAGCCAACTAGAACAACAGTCCAACCCCGCTCGACGAAGCCAGTCAAAGGCCGTATATTTGTGATCAACCAAACACACCAAGATAACAACTACTAATGTCACAATTTTATTACAGGAAAGCGACAGGTCATGCCGAAAAAATGTTAGAAATAGTTTTAATTCAAGGGCCCTAATCCAGACTCGTAATGTTAATTTCAGAAGAGTTATTTAAAGTTTTGTAATTTTTCCAGATATTCAAACAGTACTTCAACTAATCCTGTCAAAATGTGTACTTTTTATCTAATATGAAGAAATAATTTTGAAACGAAGGGAAAAGAAATAAATTTGGTTTAATTTTAGACTAAATTATAAATTATGTTCTAAAATATGCTTGTTCTCTCTCATTAACGTGATTTTAATTATAATATGGTGGTTTTTCTAAAGTTGGATTGGATTTAATACGTAAATTGTTTTTAAAATTAGCCAATAAATATTTTTACCAAAATTTCAAAATAGTAGTAAAATTAGTGAACAATTAGTTTTTACTTAGATACTATATAATACCGCAGCGGAAATGTATCTATCTAACAAATATATTATTATGCTCGTAATAAGTAGAAATAGCAGGAGCTATGGAATTATCCTGTTTAAGCAAACAAAGCGACTTTTACGGCGGGCGGCGAAAGTGATACTTTTTATCACTTCGCTACGCGAAATAAAAATAATTCAAAATACGAATAATTCTTGGTTCAGTTTTGTCTCGTATTCACGAATATAACATTAATAGCGGAACAGACGATTATTTTTTCCGCTCCCCGCTAGCTTCACCTCTCCGCTTCTAACGCGCACACATATGAATTTTTTCAATGGCGTCTCCAGTAAACACGCCATGTGCCGGCGAGGTGGTCGTGCCTTTCTGGCAAATATATTGTTTTTGTTGTCTTTGCCACTGACTTAACAACTTTTATATTAAAATTTAATATTGACAAAATAATAAAAAATATCTGTTTCTGAGTTTCCTTAGTAAAACAAGAAAACCGTATAATTTTATCATTTCCGTCTGCCCGTCTCCCACTGCCTCACATTTTCTATGGTTTCAAATTTAAATGCGTAAAGTTTTGCAAGTTGATGCTCAATTAGAGATTTTAAAGACATCTCAATTAATACAAAGCAAAAAAATTGTTTTTCTTCCGTAAGTGTAATGTAGGCGAAGAAAATTATTCTCGCGCAATCCATTGAATCATTATTGGATATCAACCAATCCATAGAAACACTATTAGGCAATCATCAATGGATATATTTCCAAATGAAATTTAGGTTACAGTTACATTTTTTTTAACTTTAAGCTTGCTTTTCTAGCAATATTAAACTTCAGTATCAGTTTCGAAAAAAATAAAAAAAATATGGTATTCTACAATTTGATTAAAAGTTCTAATTAAAATTACTTTGGATAAAATTCATTATTAATTTCAAAAGATATATAGAAATTTGTAGTCCCACTTTTGGCATTTTCCAACATAAGTTGGGCCAGGTTTTAAAATTTATGTCTTTAGTTACGAAGTACATATTTCATATAAATATTTTTTCTTGACGTTATGTAATATTTCACTAACAAATATTATTTTTAAATAAATATTGGGATTTAACGTTTTTACCTTTATAACCTTTTATATAACGCGACCTTACAATCACATTATTTTCGCAAATTTTTATACTGATATTTTAAGTGATATCCAAAAATGGGCTATCCGACAACATAATATAGAGAGATATTGTACATAACATATTATTACTAGAACAATTATTGTGCATAATAATTATTACAAAACAACATAATATACAATTTAAAAAATCTTTTATATATTAAGTCTCTTCAGAAAATTACTTCTATTACAAAAAACGAGTAAAATACTTTTACATATTTCTGAAACAATTCTTTTGTTCATTCTTAACATAATTTTTAAATTGATACTTCATCGTATCATGTCATTTAGATTAAAATTTAATTAAGTATTTTTGAGGCCCCTTTAGCCTAAAAATAACATTTTAGAGTCACTCTACTCTAATGATTTTTTACAGGTTACTTGTATGATCCCGATTAATGTAGTATATTATTAAATTGAAAAAAAAAAAAATTATGTTTTGATATTCAATAATTGTTTGCTTGATCCTCAAAAAGAATCAGACATATGCATATATATATCAAAAAAGCAGAAATATAATTAAAAAAATATTTGGAGAAATACTAAAAATACATCAAAATATTTAATTGAAATAAATATGATACTAATAATATATTTTTAATTGTTAATCGACTTCACAATAGTGTCACTAAAATCGATAAAGTACATTCTTTGTCTGATAATTTATACCTATTTATTTTTTTTATTATATGTTAGAAATATCAAAGAATGGAATTAAATGTTTTGAAGTTAAATTCCAGTAAATTATCGAAGAATTATATTAAAGTACTGTCTAAAATGGACATCAGATATTCAACAAGGTCATCTTTGAATTAAATTTCTGATTAAGAAAAATATCATATTCTTTCTCGTCTCCTTAATTTTAGACGTAAAATTAAGCTTCGAAAAAATGGTTCTCTTATGAGGAAATTGGAATTCGTATACACCGATTTCTTCGAGTAATATTTATTTTTCATAACATTCATAATATTACACATTTATTCAAACGATTGTTCCGAATTCCATTTCCGAATACTTTATTACTGAATATGTATTCCATTAAATTATAAATAGAAAATATTCCATTACTGGTTACCGGAATTTGCGGCACAATGGAAAATAGCGATAGATTTTCCCAGTAGCAACGCAAATAGGAACCGAATAAAAGCTTAGCCATAGAAAGCTACTTACGCATTGAGGCAAGATTCAATAAAGCCAGGGATTAAATATATTTTATCGTAAGAAGAATTCAGCCAGGTTTGAAATATTACTGTTATTTCCTTTATTGATAGGAACCAAAAAAATATTTTAAACTGGATATCGCATTTTGCTTCTGGGAAAAATATAAGCTTTTCTCTTGCATTATTCGGATTTACTTTATTTTATGTTTCGTTACACGACAAGTACTTTGTTACGTCTTTAATTGCTAGCCGCAATTTAAATCGTAAAAACTTGAAAAAATTTATAAGCTTTTGTATAGGTTTTGTGTGAGTGGTTTTATATTTTCTTTATTCTTGAATTATTTTTTGAAGAAATGCCTTTATTATGTCACAACTTTTATGTATAGATATGTGTATAACGAATTGCTCAAAAAAGTTGTTTTCTTATTTTTTTTCAACTTTTCGGAAATTCTCAAGATCTTTTACTGTTCCACTTTTTTCAAATTTTTCGATATGTGTTTTTCTAACGAAATCGATAAGCAAAAGAAGATATTTCCGATTTATATGCGTCTGTTCTACAATAAAATAAATATTATTTTTTTATATAAAAAGGCGTATGTATACACTTATGTACGCAATTTATACATAAACTTATAAATAATATGGGATAGAGAAGGGCTGAATATATGCAAGGAAAAAGGAAGGTAATTATTACAAGACATTACGAAACATATAGCTTTTGAAGGCGATTCATAAATTCATGTATAGGAGAGTATTTTATACGTCGGAGTAAAACTGACTACATAACTTGACAGCATATATTAAGAATGAATTTTCCTATATCAATTTACCGCAGCCATTTTATGCATTTGTAAAAAAGTAATAGCGTAGTTTTCTGATGTTCCAAAGAAGGATTTTACCATTTTCCCAGTATTTCGTCTACATATTATTTTGGTAGAAAATATTTTAAAAAAAGACACGCTGTGGTTTGCTGCTTTATTTTAGTTTTATAACCACTTATTTAACTTTCATAGCCTCTTGCAATACCAAATACGCCACTTGACTACATCCAGTGATTTTTTTTGTATTATTTAGGCTAAGCAATAGGTATTGGTTTTGAAGTTCTTATAAATAGTCAGATATCCATATACGATTTTTTTGTTCTCAAATCGTACCACTACTTAAAATATTTCGAATCTGATCAGAAGAATCTATTTTACTCCTTGCATTATAATATAATTCTAGCAAGAAAGAAAGTCACATGCAAGAAAAAGGAAGTTCTAGAAATGACAGAAATGTTTTACAAATAACCAATTCTTCAAAATTAACCACTTCTGCTAATTAAATGGATCCTATACATTTAACAATTTTAGTTAAGTTTCCAACACGTCAAGATTGCATAAATTTTAAGAAAAGCTTTACTACACCAGTTTGAAAATCTGTACTTTTCTTAAGAACGCCGTTACGCAAACTTTCTTTTATATTCGTTTATGGCACATATGTAAAACGTAGTCATTGATATACTTTATTATCATTCAAGATCGTAACTCTGAGGTGCTCTGAAAATTAACTTCTCTGCAAACATATCCTGAGAAAATTACATATTAAATATACCTAGACCTAAAGTAGTGTATATATATATATATATATATGTATATATATATATATATATATATATATGTATATGTATATATATATATATATATATATATACATATATAAATATGTACGGTTCGGGAACACCACATGATATATCAGGATTCATTTAAAGTCGAACGGTCAAATCCACACCGTGAATATTTACACACAAATACACACGCAAAACGCCCACGCGTACAGACACGCGCGCACGCGCACTCACATTCACAATCACACATATATACACATATAAATGTGTATATGAGTGTATCTTATTTTTCCTTATTTTGAAGAATTCTGTATAAATTTCAATCAATCTGCAAAGAAAAATTAAAACAATAACCAGAGGTGCCTGTCATTCTAATCCATTAATAACTGTCGAATAAACTTGTAGTAGTTTATTTGATATCTAGGTTTTTCTCGTTTTCTAGGTACGACGCAGTTACGGAGACATTCGAATAGTCCTTTGCGTCCGGGTTTTATTGAATTCTTTATTCTCCTTCTACTACGTTTATTATTTTGGTTAAATTAATGCATGTCTATTCATCGTCATATACAGAAAATTTGTAACACACAAACAATTTTCGAAAATAAATATGTTATAAATAACTACAACACAAAAACATTTTCATTTCTCAATATTTTATTTTGCGCAGTATTGGACAATGTGACAGTAGTTATAAAATTTTCCCTTTGTTAAAAATCATTGATTGATTTCAGAAAGCATGTTTTTAATAAGACTATATGTCTTTCAAAGTTTACATATTTAACACTTACCGTAGAAGATATCTTTACATATTTTAAATATGCAAGTAAATAAACCACGTATTTCTGTTAATAAAATTAATTTAATAATTAGAATTAAATATTACTGATTAGTACGGATGTGCTAATAATTGTACTACATATACCAACTTTTTCGTACCAATCTACTTCACGTAAAAACGTACATGTCTACAGGGCGTAAAAGCGTACACAGCCACGAGGCGTAAAAATGTACGCATTCGTAATGCGTAAAAGCGTACGCATCAAAAAAGCGAACACAGCCGCTAGGCATATGTGCTTCTACTATTTGTAACAGAGTACGCAACTCCTATATATAAAATATAAATGCACCCGATCTTTTAGTGATGTATTAATTTCTTCTACATTAGGTTACCCTTTTTCAAGGAGCTTTTATCAGATATCTTTCTCTATCGACGATAAATCACGCAATCAAAATTTCAGCTAGTTCTAATTAAACAAGAGCTTAGAAATTTTGCACGTGAGATCCTGTGATAACACGATTTATATAACACTGACCTAAATTTAATATGGTAGGTATACCAAAATGGTGAATTACACTTATTTTCACACCTTCTTGATATGAATGTGAAATCGAAGGGTTCACAAGAGGATACGGAAAACTATGTGACGCTGTTATAAACCGAATTTGGCGGATGTCCATATTAAAAAAAGAAATAAAATTATCCGTCTATTTTGTTGCAAACGTCCTCAAACGTTATATGTCCAATATCTGAAAGAAGAAAAATAACAAGTTATAGGAATTTGTTTATATTAAAAAGTAACTCTGACACGGACTTCCGGTATCCGGAATTAATTTAGCTTTTCTTTATTTTAATTTCTTTACTACACAACTTGATCTTTATTACAACTTTGATCGAAATCCCGTATGTCATATGTAATTCCCTAAGAAGATAGGTAGCTAGTTCTACCACGTAATAGGCACGGATTCAAACTATACCATAGAAGAAATGTTACTGATCAAATATCAATAGATTAAATGCGTAAACGTAGAGTGTTCTAAATGACTATCGATAGTGCTCCGGCGTAAAACCCGAGCACGGGTCGATGTACAGAATATCAATATAGAGAACGTGGAGCAGAGATCGATTCGATGGAATGTAACGATTAATCGTTTACAAGTCACGTGGTTAACAGGCCGCAGCGGTGAAGGTCCGCAGCGCTTGGACAACAATTAAACAATTTTAATAATTTGTTTTAATCTGTTAAGGAACGAAGGTTTACCCACGAATTAAACACTTTTTTATTGACAAAATAAATGTTTTTAAATTTGTTACCACGAATATCTCGGAAAATATGGAGGAAGTTTCGAAAGAAATGATTTGTAATGTGTAAGGGTTTCAAGACAAAAATAATGAGCCTCAAAAGTGCCTTCTACAACCAGTTAAGAATTGATATGTAAACGAATGGCTGTATCTGAGCAACAAATTAAATAACTGATGTGAATTGTTTTTTTCATTTGTAGATAAGAGCTATAGTAGTCGCAATTATTAAATCGCAAGTGTTAATCTACTTCCTTCATCGTTTTACGAATTATTACTTTTTAACTTAAGTTTAACGAAGACCGTTTGATCAAAAACTGTATACCTCGTACTCATTACTTCCGTAGTTGCTTGCTATGCAGCAAGCAAAATTAAAAAGTAAAATTTTTCAAGTTTTTACGCTTGCTATGCGTGTATTCTTGGGCCAAAGGTACATTTATCTTAACTGTTGATTATCTATTGAAAATATGGATAAAAAATCGTTTTATGCCGATTTGCAGAAGAAAGGTCTAATATTTTATTTTCCATTGGAAAAACAAATTAACCAAAATCTATGAGTTAACAAAATCACCAACCAACAAACGTTTTTTGATTGCTGGATTACTTGTTCAGCGCATCGTATTAGTGCGAATCGAGTTGGACGGTATCATGGATGTACATGTGTTAAGTAACCGCCTGCCATTTCCAATATACATCTTGTCTTTCTTTAGATGGAATTGAAACCTACTGCACTGTTCATGTGAATATACTGTAAATTATTATGTTACGTGTAGATTTTTTGCTTAAATAATCATTTCTAGTTAAACGTTATACATCATTGAAGTACATTTCATAAATGTATATCCAATTTAGTGATATAATACTACAAAATGAGTGATCTTTATAACTTTTGAATACCTACATATTTTTGATAACTTTACTTTCCAAGAGCTTTTTCAACTGAAGATGTTGTCATTAATCGAAGCCTAGATCGTGGTTAATAATACAAATAAAATAGATAAAATTCTATATCACGTAGTTTCATTTAGTTGTGAATAAAATCAAGTGATAAAGAATTTCTATAAAATGAACGCAAAATATATTAAATTCTTATGTTTGAATTCAATGAAAAGGATTTTTTAAATTAATGAAAATGCTTCCAATCCCTTCGCTATTTTTTTTAGATTTTCATAAACTTTGTGCCCAAATTACAAATTTTCGAAAAAAATTAATATATGCAAATATCATAAAAAATATTTAAGTGGAAATTATAACACAAGCAATAATTTCAGATTGACGTTAAAGATGCTACCTTCCAATTGACTCTGGACGAAATATGAGAAAAAGATGAATTTCCTCTGGATAATTATTTCAGGAATTACTCAAAAACAATGATACCATACGCCTTTATAATATAATTTTTTCGTATTAGAAAAAACTTCAAAAAGAATTTTATATCTATCTCTCTAAAGTCTTTCAACAATTCTCCAATCCGATAGTGACGTTAATTGCTCTTCTACATATTTATCCTATGCACTCTACTCATGATAAAGTAGGTTAGAATGTTTCATTTAAAGCCAGCTATCAACAAAGTGTACGACTAATTAATCTCTGAGTCATTCAAAGAGACGTTACACATTCTTGGCTCTAGTTCCTAAGGATTAGGCGTTTGAGAAATAGATGTATCTGCCGTGTAAATTGAGACAATGCTCACTCGACACTCAAATGTTCAGTCTTTCTAATTAAAGCCGGTAGGTAGATACTAAGAAATAACTGTGCAGAAGCTCACTATATTAATTTCGTTTTGTCTTTAATTGATTTGATTTCTCTTACGATCTAAATAACAAGCCAATTTGGAAGAAGTGATATACGGTTATGTTGAAATTTTTCAACACGTACTATTAATTATATATTCATTGTAGTGAACGAACGTCATCATAGTAATATAGCGTCTATATACTTCCATTCATTCGATTATTTGAAGGTGTTGACATCGAGAAGATCATCAAAAGCAAGTAGAGGATATTTATTGAATTTAATTTAGTAAGAATGCTTCGGAAGGAATCTGTTGAATGAAATTGTTAGACATTTATTTATGATTTCGCTCAGTGTGTGTATGTATGTAAATATATATATATATATATATATATATATATATATATGTGTGTGTGTGTGTGTGTGTGTGCGTGTATACGCATTGCACTACCACGTACGAGATTGTCCAAATTTTATGCACGATGACGTTCGTTCTTTGAAAGCATTGCTGTCAATATTTATGAATATTTTTTATGTAAACACCATAAAGTCATAATAAAATAACGGCAACGTAGGAATGAAGCTAATTTAGAACTTTTACATTTTCCGTGTAGTTCACGGAACACACTCAATTAATTTTTAATTTTCCCTACTTCAAAAGGAGGAACAGAATATTTATAAGACCACTAAATCTCTAACTGTCTGTCGGTTATAACCATTTTTCTCAGAAATCGCTTGACGTATTAAATATATTAACACGCCTATATCTTAATAGCTAAATTTTAAAAATGTTTATTTGAAAATTTCATCAGATTAAGTACTCGAATTTATATTTTTATTCCAAATATTGCGTGAGGTATCGTTTGAAATAGATTGTTATAAGAATTTCAAAAATATTTTTCAAAATTTTAGATATTATATCCACAGAAATATCGTAACTAATATTAAAAATTTGTTCTCCTTTATTTCTAAAACTATTCAATTTAAAATATGTAAAAAATATGAATTTTTACAAACCCAGGTAAAGGTTTTAGAATAACTATAGGGATGTTTCTAGATGTCATAATTTTCTAAATAGACACCATATTTTTACGCCAATGAAAGATCAAGTAGGCTATATACGGCTGATTTTCTTAGAAACCATACGATGTAGAAAACTAACATTTGACATAGAAATATATCTTGTTAACCCATATATTATTCACCAGATAATTTTTGTAAAATTTTCACACAAGGAATAAATTTTTAATTTAATTTACTGTATAGAGAATCATTTGAAAAGGCTTGTTGTGCAGAATACAAAAGTAGTTTTTCAAAGTAGTATTCCAAAAAATACACCAAAACAGTCCCCACTTTATATCCGATTGGTAAAATCTGACTAGAAGATTACAGGAAAACTATAGCGATATTTCCACGAATCCTAAATTCTTTGAAATATGCACCATGTTTTTTGTAGGCCTGTGGAAGATATGGTAGGTTATATATTTACACAATTAAATCTTTGCTAATAGCCCACCTGAAGATGTTGTAATACAACGAAACCTAGGTCGCGGTAAAGAACTTAAAGAAAGTAGAAATAATACTACATCACGTTGTTTCATTTAATTGTGAACAATGAATTTTTACAAAATTAACGCCAAATAATTTCAATATATATTTACATTGTAAAAAATTAATATTTATAAATTATTTAATAGAAATACTCTGTAAATAATAGAAATACTCTAAGTGTTTTTATGTGCCTAAAAGTGAACGGAACTATTATAGTGCGAGTTCCATATGCGCTTGACAGGTTTTTATATTTTCAATTTAAATTCTATATGACGTTTTCTTGGATGCAAAAGGCTTCCTCTGACTATCATGATAATAATAAAGCATTCCATTCATCGGCACAACTTAAAAATAAAATCTGCTTAAATTGAAATATTCTATGTTTGCAATGTATATAATTATAAATTCTTATGTGTAATCAGATAAAATGGTACATTTAACACTAATATGAAGGTTTAAAAGAAAAGAGGCTTTTGTAAAAAAAAACACCCATGTTCATTTCCTGCAAACAGAGAACTTATCCCCATAAATACCAATTACCACTTACACACCGCCTGATTGATTCACCACGAAATCTTAAGAAACGTAAAACCTACAAACTTGAATTGACTTGCATAAATCTCTTGGTCTCTGCATGTTCGATTATTAAAAAAGAGAAAAGAGGTGGAAGGGAAATTTTGTGGGAAATTCAAAATATGTATTTCGAAATATATATTCGAATATATATATTGATAAATTTTGAAATACTTACAATTTTTTTTTAAATAATTGTAGATTTGAAGATGTTTTTATGCTGATATCACGGAATAAGTTTTATGTTGAAATTCTAATCAAATATATACTATCAGAGAAGGTTTAAGCATTTTTCATGTGAGAAATGGGAAAATTATTTATTATTTTGATATAACTGGTTAATACGAAGCATTTCGCTTTTCATGGAATATTTAAATGTGACACGTCTTTAAGTGGAAGATTTGTAGATTCATGTGTTGAAAAATGACATTTATAGTAGAAAATGTATTTAAAAATACCTATATGTATAACGATAATACATGATTACACAATTGCATACATCACCGACCTTATCTCAAATAAAAATTAGGAGAAAAAATTCATTTCTTGAGTCGAACTTTATAAACGAGATTATATAAAGAAATTGCAGTTTTATTAATATATATATATATATATATACATATATATATATATATATATATATATATATATATATATATATATATATATATATATATATATATATATATGTAAATATCTGTTTGTAAATAAAGCTTAACTTGTGGTTGGATATTTTAAAAATGAAGCCCAAAGATACAAACGTATTGCATCAATAAAAATAATACATGATAACACAATTTCGTAGATCTTCATTTGAGATAAAAATCATGGATAAATAAAATTATTTGTCAAGTTGAACTCCATGTACAATATAATGTAATTGTAGATTTTTAGTTTTATTAAAGCCGCAAATTATTCATTAATTAACTTCACTCATGTGCATCTTTATATATTAAATAAAAGTTCACTTGTATGCAAAAATATATATTTGCTGTCTAATAAGCGTAATTAATAGGTAAATATATTTACTACCGCCACTATTTGTTCTATCTATATGATTTTTTTAAATTTATGCAAATTTAATGACAACATATAATATGGTACAAAAACTGATATAATTATATGGGAGGGAGATATTTAAAGAAACTTCTCAGTAGCTAACAGAAAAGTTTGAGTTCGTTTCACTTGCTTCAACGAGTTCGTTGCTCGCATATTTATGTAAGAGTCGATGTTTACGGTGTATTAAAAATTTTATTACTGAAGACACCCTTCCCATTGAATATAAAGAGTTTCTAAAAAAATTAATATGTTGCAATTTCTGTTAATAAAATGCAGATCTGAAAAATTTTGATTATGATATGTGAAATTATTTTATTAAGAACCTAGGAAAATTATGAAAAAATATTTTTTCAGAACCCACAAATACACCAATTAAAGCATCAATACATTAATACACTACGTTATGCATAAATGGAAAATTTAATGGAATATCGAATTAATTACCTTCTGATTTGTAAAAAACGACTAAGTTCATAAAATATGTATGATTTGTATATCGATGATTTGTCTTCGTAACAATAAATTATAAAAGTTACTTCCAAAAATAAACTAATAAAATTACCTGCTTTGTGGCACAGGTCAATATTCAATTATTTTAATAGATATTGTAATCCTAAAATAATTATAAAATTTTCATCGCATTAAAAAGTTCAAATGGAAAGTGATAACACATTGATAATAATCATAAGATAACACAAGTAATAACGCTGATAAAATCCAAGAGCCAATAATCTATAAGTATCATAAAATAGTATCAAAGTGAATTCTGTAGATTCAAAATATTAAAAAAAATTGATTGCTAATAAAAGCCAGAAAAACATTTTTTGAATTTTTGTCTATCTGTATGTTAATTTGAGCGGGTATCATGAAAAATCTACTGGACAAATTTTGATGAATTTGGTATGGTAATACGAATAACATATACCTGGGAGCAACATACAAAAGAGAGAAAAAAAATGTTTTCCTAATTACACGCAAACGAAGTCGTAGGCACAGTTGGTATAAAATAACATTGAAATACGATACCTTATATTGAATATATTTGGCATTAATTTTGTAGAAATGCATTATTAACAATTAAATGAAACTACCTGATGTAGTATTATTTCTACTTTCTTTGATTTCTTTACCACGACCTAGGTTTCGACCATCTTTGCTAATATCCCACCTGAAGATGTTGTAATACAACGAAACATAGGTCGTGGTAAAGAAATTAAAGAAAGTAGAAATAATACTACATCACGTAGTTTCATTTAGTTGTGAGTACGATACCTTGCTAATAAAAATTAAGAGGAAATATAATACAAAAGAAAACGCTGATAAAATTTTAAATCTTGTAGCACAAAATAGCATTAGTATAGAAATAGCCATCAAATAAAAATAGAGAAACTGAAAATTATTAAAAGCAAATTTACAATAAATGTTCTTTTGATTTTAAGAATTGTCAACACGTTCTCGCTGAATCTATGAAATATAAAAAGAATAGTTTTTTCATTTTTTGGTTATTAAAAATTGGTAATATTTGGAAATATTTTTAAGAAATGACTTTGGATAGAAGATAGTAGAACTATTATATGTAAACCCATATTACGTGAATGCTGCAAGAAACTTTTTTAGATAACTATCAATTAATTAAATTTATTAAATATATCAATTGATACAGAACATAACAAAGGCAAAAAAGGTAAGAAAGTCATATTTCTCGCCAATCGAATAGTATTTCCATAATTTTCCCACAAACACAATAATATTCTCATGAACAAAATATTGATTACTGGCGACTTATCCAGTCTTCACTGATCTCCGTTTTAATGAGTAGATTAATTAAGGTGGATGGACGTTTTGCAAGATCTGATTCGAAAGTAACATTATGTTAGTAGAATCAGACGCTGTGTAATAAATTATAATACGAGCGTACTTAACAATTACCATCTTAATTACAAATAAATTTTATTGTATGTACTCTCAATTGTATAGTAGTAAGTTATTTATTTGAATTATTTCACAACCTAGTAAATATTTATGAGACTTTTGTTTTAAAAAATGAATTAATATTTTGTTAAGTTCTATTTGACCTTCGAACCATAAGAAGCTCTTGAAACAGTACGACTTTCCTTTCTGTGAATAGATGCTAATTCTAAAGCTAAATGCTTATTGTGTCTGATTTTCCGACACTTTGCACAAATAGAAATTTAATTATTACTTGAGAACAGTAAGACAGTACAAATAAGACTTTCTTCAATATAATCTCGTTTATTTACTTTGAAAGTGAGAGTTGCTTACTACGAAATGAAAGCCATCTTATGTTTATATAACTTCTTCGGAATAAATTAAAATTGTCGTCGTCGCTTCTAAAAATAATGCTGAGTTTTAATTAAAAACTTAATTATAGGGAAATAGCTTAAGTAATTGCACAGTGTGTATACAACATAATATTTTGCAGAATAAACAGTACATTTATAAATTTCATTGCTCCGGAGAATTTATGGTACAAAAACTAGTCAAGTATGAATCTGGCTC
The DNA here is from genome assembly GCA_039881145.1 of Druceiella hillmani. Taxonomy (NCBI): domain Eukaryota; kingdom Metazoa; phylum Arthropoda; class Insecta; order Lepidoptera; family Hepialidae; genus Druceiella; species Druceiella hillmani. Next base: position 18,082,938 of record JAYKKI010000022.1, read on the forward strand.
GAGCAATGAGCGTTTTGTAGCACGTTTGAAGTGACACTACTTTATTTACTGAATTTTATTATCACTAATGTGGACTTTGTAGCGCTTAAAATTTAATAATACGATAAATTACATATAACAGATTGACAACTGCAACCAAAAGGGGGAACCTAATATTTAGTGCAGTGGCCACACATATTTGACTAAATTTCAATATATCAACGTTTAAAGGTTAATATTGTTTAAACTTGCGGAAACCTTTATTTGAACTTAAACCGATTTCAAATTAGTCTTTGTAATCACACGATATCGACGAGTGTATTGACGCTGCCGTATTCCATTCGCTATTTCAATTACTAATGCGCTTTATTAAATGTTAATATTTATATTTTGGGCTTTGGTGTTATGTTAAAAAATGCATATATAATTATAGAATATTTAAAAAAAAATAAGTTAAAAAAATAACGTAATAAAATGTAAAAAATAATTAACTCAAAATAGATAACTAATTACTCGCAATAAGTAACTAAATTATTTATTTTTGAAGTCGGTGCGTGCAAGCACTCTTGGCCAACTTAAATAAATTTATAATTTAATTTAATTTATAATGTAAATTTAAAAACTTAACTAAAAGGACTATTTATAATATAACATTTTACATTTGTTAAATCGTAAAGTTAATCGTGAAACTAAAGTTGAAAAAAATAACTTATTATTTGCGAACATATATTCAGCTATTTTGAGTTAATTATTATTTATTTCTAGTACTTTTTTTTGAAGTCGGTTTTTCAAAAGATATTTTTCTTTAGAATTTTTAGTAATTAATAATATTAATCGTCACACTATAACTAACTTTCAATTATTTTCTTTCTTAGAATACTGTATAATTATTTCAAGTCATGGCCAAAAGCTAGTATATAGATAATTTCCCCTTTGCTTATCAACGATACATAGAAATGGAGACACAGTAGAAGCCGCTAGTAGTCAGTTGTTAGCCGTTAAGGAATTCCGTTCTCCAAATCCGAAGTCTACTGTCAGATTTTGCAAAGTAACAACTACCGCTTGAGCAGTTCTCTTCTTCATATCTGAAATCCAATATTAGATTTTTCAAAGTGATTTATTATCATTCTGCTAGGAGTTGTATTATTTATCTTCGAAACACATGATCAAACATTGACCTAGTCGATGGCGCAGTTATTATGCAAAATAAAAACTCTTGAATTAGGTTTGTTTTACTACCATCCGATAAGGAGTTTCAATGTTCATCTCCAGAACTCAACATCAGACCCTGACCGAGCCGACGGTGTAGTTATTTTGCAAAGTAACAAATACCTGTAGGAAATATCTTGAATCATAATTGATTTACTGCTATTCGTTAAGGAGTTCCATCGTTCATTTTTGTTCTTTATCATCAGATAATAATTGTATTTATATGGGACAGTTTCTAAAGTACCCTCTTTCAAACAAAAAATAATCATCTACTCAGTAAAGAATTATCGCTGCACAAACATAAAAACATGGTTAAAAATATTTTAAACTGGAGACATACATTTCATTTTTATTTACCCGTTTTATATAAAAGAACTGAAAATCTGAAAATAAATTTTTGAAGTTATACTTCTTTAGGCGCGTTATGAAAAAATGATGAGAGTGAAATTTTGAGATTCGTCACACAAAAGTTACAGTATGAAGTTGCAGCGGTTGCAGTCTCGAAACAAAAGCTATTGGCACCATCGTCGCCTCTGTTCACTGTTTTCATATTCATAGTATTTATCCACATGTTTCTAGTGTCTACATTCAGACACGTGTTTTAGTTTCATATAAGTGCGATTTATATATGAGCTGATAAATTATATTCAGTAGTGATTTAAAATCTATATTTTGATTAATATATTTACTATTCGTAAATATTAGTGAAAAATTGTGTTTATAGACTTTTTCAAGTGCTCCAATATAATTGAGGTTATCTATCCGTATGTATTATTTAATGATGCCAATGAAGTATAACTTCTCACGCGCGTACATAAGTACACGCACCCTTTTTTTATACTTTATTGTATCTTTATTAATTAATATTTATTTAAAGTAGCTTCAATATTTTCTTATCAAAATTAAGTTCTTAAAAAAATAGATGCTTATATCTTAAACAAGATCACACATTAAATAAAATATGTATTTATAAAATATTATCCATACAAAGCTTCATTTAATATTCAATCACAAATTATATCTTTGCATACTTAAACTTTAACTTGTAAATGGCCCCGAAATATAAATAATTTATCTGATATAATGGCGCTGTTACAATAGGACATTCTTGAACTTTTTACAATTAGAAATTTATTTATTTTTATTATTATTCCCTAACTTATTTAAATTTATTTTCAACACAGCTTAGGGCCGAGTATTCCCACATTACATTAAATTGTAAGCAATAGTATAATATAAATTATTTTATTTTATGGTAAAAATTCACTCCACTCCTCTGTGTCACCTTATTACCATAAAAAAGTAAGTCCAAAATCTAGTGTGAGATGACTCGTTAATATATTATTAATTAGATAAAATATTAAACCTGAAATGGTTAAAGAATTAAAGTACACATTTCGCAATACATTATGTAAAAAGTGTAAACTGAAATAATCAACGTCTTATGTTACGTACTCGTAACTTTGTAACTTAATACGTGGCAATTTCCTAAGTGAAGCGCCATTATGTTTGTAGGTTTGTTAACCACTTTTAAGGATAATTCTTGAATAAGTAATTTACATAAATGTTGAAATTACAAATAAAATATCAAATTCCACCAAATTAACAATTCGACTTTTCAATGTGGCGTTCTGGCCGCACGCAAAAATAAGGCATGGTGACAGTTTTGAGGTTAGAAGACATGTGAAACAAATACGATCTTGATCAAACTGTCACACAAGCATACGAAAGGAAAGAAAGTAAAGTATGTTTCATAATAATTTTAGCTAAATATTTTCCAATTATTTATATGTCATCTGCTTTTTAATATTATCAATCTGTAAATAATACCAAATATAATTATTTAAAAAACCATGACATCTAGAATCACTGTTATAGTTTCGATACAAATTTTGCATAAACTTTGGAAAACCCTATATATATATTTATATATATATATATATATATATATATATATATATATATATATATATATATATACATATACATATGACTATTAATGAAATGTGATTAAATTTAGTTAAGAAAAACCCAGATTTTTTGTAAATATAATTGAATGCTCATTAACTGGTATTAAGTAAGTCAACAGTAATTACTCGCATGCATTTGTTAAATACAAAAATATATAAAATCGAATATTTTTTTCAGAATATTAGCTTAGAAAAATAAAAAATTTATTCAAAACCACGAAAATAATTGACAAAAATGTTCAGTTCAAAATCTCACATTAAGTATTTTCAATGAGTGTCATAACATTGTAAACATATCATGACTGACCGAGAAATGATATTATAATAGTTTTGTAGGTATGTTAGTGAAATGTTATTAAATTATCCCTCAGCGTCTCAAGTATCAATATGAAAGAAGTTTAATTTCAAAACTATCCACGACCATATAACAGAGCCAAAGTTAGAACAAAGGTAGACCAAGTCTTGCATTAAATCGATATGTGTGTACCTAATATAGCATGTGACAAGGAATCGGACAAACAAAGTAAGGCAGTCCACTAACGCCTAATTCATTCATATATTCATAGCCCTCTCGTGTTACACTTTGCGCCGCGATTACGTGGTGAGTCGATGAACTCGTTTTCTGCTTACGGGTTGCGCTTAGATTCAAGGTTAAGAAATAAAATTCCATCCCATGAGCCGTAACTTTAAGAATAATAGATTTTATAAAGGGAAACTCTAAAACCATTACACCAATTTGCACACCAATTTCCTTGATTTCTTTAACAATGTATTATACTGGGGTCAATATTTGTTTACCATAAAGTCTCAATATTTGTATGATAACCATAAAACAGAAATCATTATTTGCCTGAGCTAAAATTCGCAATTTTTTATTATTCATGTTACAAAGTTGCAAGGTGAATATTTGTTCTTGCTATTTGAATAAAACGTTTTGATTTTTTTCTAAATGATACCATGGTGATCGAATTCCATTAATATCATTTCAATGTTAATCGTACCAGCAATTTTTAAAGTTATATTCGTTTCTATTTATTAGTCTGATGATAACGATACACCATAAAACAGTCATCTTTAAGCGCAAGTTTTAAATGTATTTATTCACTAGGGTGAATAAGGCACATTCACGCATGACAAGTAAAGAAAAAACAATACTTTACATATTGTCATCAATATATTTGTATCTAAGCTAATAAATAGTTCTCAAATTTATTTAATTTATTAAATAAACAAAGAAATAGAAAGCAAAATAAAGTATATGGTTTTGAAGGTAAGAAATTGTAATGGTCGTTAATATTTACCCTATTAATGGCGAACTACAGCTTCTTGATCTTTTATATTAAAAAGTTATTAGTAATAGTATCAAGGCATATTTGAGAAATTCACGATATTTCTACCGCTAAGAAAAATATACCAGGAAATATATTGTCATCATAAAAATTACATTAACATTTGCAAATATTTTAATAGAAACAGAATCAACCCTAACATGTATATTTTTTATATTAACAAAATATGGGAGACCTCGAAGCGCAAATTATACAGGTTTATTTCTTTAGTCGAAATAATTATAGGCATAGATATAAATTAGAGTAATATTTATGTTATACTTAACTATGTCTGTTTACCAGATTTAAAAGAATGGATTTTGAAATATTCATTCAAATATTAAATTAGGATTTTACGTATTTATTAAGTTTATACAGTTAACTGTTCCTTTTCATTATTACGATATGTTTGTAAAACTGTTGACAGTGTTAAAAATTAGGAGATAAAATATTTATTTTTTTCAGTTTTTTTAATTTCCCAATTGTTTTCTTTACTCTTGTATTAACACAAACATAGAAATAACCATTCTGTAGATAGAGTTATTTTGTTATCGAAAACTTTTCATCGAAATAGTGTTCTGTGGAAGAGCCTACAACCTGCAGTTTATCTAATTTAATTTATCAAACAGGACTACTAGGTTCTTATCATATTATATATAGGTTATTTATCAATTGAACCTTTTATAAATTATATTAACATAACACAAACCATGTTTGTTAATTTTTTTTTGTCAAAATTCATCAAAATTGGTATGACATGACATTACTTTTTGGAAGTATATTTTTTCATTTAATGTTTATTAATTGTGTTTGTGTTTAAATTAAGAGGTAATAAAAGTATAATTACTAGCAAATAGACTTAAACTTTAACTAAATGAAAGTAAAAAAATAGTACACTTTACTTTCTCTTGTTATTTCTGATCACGTTTATTTTTCTGTTGGCCCTCCTATCGTAAAAGTTTTAATCAGGAATAAAGTACATGGCAAGTAAGTGGCCCGAATATGAATAATAGTTGATAATACATTTTATAATATAACATTTTTATCATTTCAAATATAATATTTTAACAACCTTCGTGGTACGAAATCTGACATAAATGTGAGCGTTGCGAGAATCAATCTAATTATTTTAAGTTAAATATTGAATGAAAATTTAATTTGCTTTATATACCTCTAAATTTAATATGCTTTATATAATATTAGTAGGAGCATGAAAACAATATAAGAAGTATAATTAATTGTAACTTAAATAAATTATGACTAAGAACTAACAATAGGAAAGAAAACCTAAAGATTTAATTGACTAAAGAAAACGCTTGGCACGATTCTCCTATTGCGAATTGCAAAAAAATTGAAAATCTCACTATGCTCTAACTAAAAACTAAAGTTTACATGAAATATATTCTCACAGAACTAACCTCCAGTAATTAGACATAGATTCTGACTAGAAAAATACTAAGTGAATTAAATACATATTCAAGACGAGAGAACAAAAAAATGCTAAAAATGACACTCAAAATCAGAAAACAAATGAAAAGATAAGCGATAACACTAAAGTTCAAAATATAACGAGACAAGTATGTACTTTAAAATAAAACTAGGTTGAATCTGTAGCCCAAAATTCTAAATTCTGGAATTTGATATCAGAGACCATAAGGAAATGAAAGACTACAACGATCATGGTATGATAGTATCAAACAGAGAGCAGAATTAAATAGGTATCAGCTAACATGTAAAAGAAACACCTAGAAAGCTGTCAGAACGTCGATCTTAGCTGACTGATCGGTAACTGTTGGGAAAAATAAAGAAAGAGGGAGAAAACTAACGTTATGTCAATATTTCAATTAATCATTACATCTATTCTACTCTATTCCATTCTAAATTTCAAATTAATTGTCAGAATATTACACTTTTATGTATTACTCATGTTTGGACATTTACATAATAACTTTTCTGTAAAAATTATTCCTATTGAATTGGAAAGAAAGTAATTTCGTAATATTTTGATACAAAGAAGTAATCTGTTATGTACTTCTCGATGAATCTAAGACATGTTAAATAATGGTTAACTATTTCCTGTGATACATTCCTTCTCTGTGCAATCTTTCGTAGTTATATGAACGTTCAATTCAATTATGGCTTTGATTTGGTCACAACAAATTTCAGAGCCAAATTTTAAACGAACTCTGATACGTTCGTTCTGCTAAGCAATTAACTTTATGTATTTATTATTTTTAGTATCAACAGCTTTCTTGCCTTTAGGGATATCAAATAATAAAATATGTGAAAAATATTGGTTTTTGCCCTGCATACCAAAATTTATATGGAATGCAAAAAATACCTATAAAATTTCAAATTTAAAAAATCGTAACATTAACATCCATGGACCTAATTTGACAACCGTCTTTCTAAACATGAAGCCACATGTTTGTTAAAACCACGATTACTTTCTTTCCAACTCAATATTTATCTATCAACTGTATGCTTTATTTAACAATATCAGCGCATCCTTATTCCCAATAAAGACACTTTCAACCTTAAAAAGTTGAAGTCACTCAAGGAGAAAGGCGATATTGCGAAAAATATAAAGCGCTACGGAACTCGGGCTCCTTAGAAAATTTTAGTTCGTCCTTTATGATAAAACTGCCCACACCGAGGAGCATCTAGGTTAGGTACCGCCATTCATAATAGTAATATGAAAAATAAGCATGTTATGACACGAAAATTCATGAAAAATACTGTTGATTTAGGCTAGATTTGTTTACTTTCAAAACACTGTCCTCTTACATACACCGTGTAGCTTGTAGCGCCGCGAGTTGGTAAGTAGGTCATTCGTCTTGGACGGGGGAATATTTTACGAACTTGAACATTCAATAAGTTCGCTGACGCGACGAAGCTTGACGGTGAGAAGGGAAAAAAATTGTGACGACATTTTTTCACGATGTATTTATTTCCCAGTAGAATTAATTTGCCTATCATTGGTTATTTTTTTCTTCGGCCCAAATCTACTTACAGTAAACCGTAAATAGATTTTCCAAGCCAACGCTTGTCAATGGACTTGACAAGTGATTATTTAGATCCTAGAAATATAAATATATATTATTAAGAGTTCAAATTTGAACTAAAAAATAGGAAAAATGTAAAATTCCTAACACAATTTTACTTTAATAACCAATTAGTTACAAAATGTTCGATAAGTTTAATATATTTTAAAAGGTAATCTTTTTGGTTAAACCATTGCCTTAATTGTATTTCATAAACAAACAACTACGTTTAGGGAAAATATTTTATGACAAGTACGCATTTAAATATTTTTTAGTATACACAGTAGACAAAATAGATTACTGTTTGCATTAGATGTATATATATATATATATATATATATATATATATATATATATATATATATATATATATATATATATATATATATATATATATATATATATATATATATATTTATATATATATATATATATATATTTATATATATATATATATATATATATATATATATATATATATATATATTATGGTTTTGAACATATCATCTAAGGTTTTTTCTTGATTTTGGATGATATGAACAAAACCACAATATATTTCTAATGGATTCTGCATACAGTAATCTATATTCAATAGATTTAAAGTGGTAACCTCCTACATGTAATAAAAATACTTTAAATATGGAGCAGTAAGTTAAATTTATTTTATATTAAATTTAAATTCTAAATGAATGATATGCAGTGGCTAGTAGAATACTAAATATGTATCATTAGTGTCTTTGCCTAATTTTTCAAGGATTAAATTCACAGTTTTTTTTTCAATTGATGATATATATGTATATGTCATATTTCTATCAATTCACATTCTAGCACAATCGATTAAAATCAACAAATCTCATGAAGTCATATAAATCCATATTTGAACACAAGTAATTTTTTTGAATTTATACAATGAATCATGACAGATCCCAATGAACAATACGAATCTCGTAAGATAAAGGGATGCTATATCAGTAACATATTTTCATTTTTCCGTTATTTAATAAGGTAAGAAAACATTGTATCAATAATGTCATTCACACCTTATTACTTAAAAGAATATATATTTTTAATTAATGATATGACTGTCGAAAGGGCCAAATGCCGTAGACTCATATTTTGATTAAATCTTAATTCACCATTTTTAGGGCCACTGAAAAGATTGTTTTCCAAAATGTTAGATAGAATTCAAAATGTTCATCTGAATTTTGTTCTCAAAAATTTGTTGTAAATATTTAAGAGCAAAATTTTTTCTACAGTTACAGGTAATGATTAATATGTGATTTATAAAAGTATTCATTCCACATAATATTTATTATGTATTTCTGCCAGTAAACTTCCTTATGATTTGTCCATAAAATTAAAAACACGGGGGAAAAAAACATTTAATTTTGTTTCTAGATACTAAAAATAAACATATTCAATATTGAAAGGATAAACATGTATCACGAAATATTAAAATTAATTTTTAAAGCCAACATGCAAAAATTATGACTTTTCTGCCGAAATAAGGAAAAAAGTTATGTCATCTCGGAAGGCCTAAAGACGTGAAATAACTGGTATTTTTATATTTTTATGTTGAAACATTTTTATTTTAATAGTGGTTAATAATAAAATATGAATATTAGTTTATTTTTACTACTGGTCGAAATTCGATCATAATATATTCGATTATTAAATTTAAACGTTACTGAAGTTGTTTTATCAAAGAGTATAACATCTAGACTATTATTTGTTTTACATTAACAGTATGAACGTAAATAATGAATATGTTAATTTATATATAATATATAATTTAATGTATTTGTAACACAAACATTTTAACTTTCTGCACTCCTTCTCCATAGAAACATTAACTATGCCAAATCTCACACTCCTACATGTGCGTAATAGGTTTACAAACGGGTACAATGTTTTTGTTTTCTCTTAACGTATTATTATATAGATATAATAATTTATCACAGAAAGAATTTTTGTTAACCTGTTGTAAATAAACGCTTTTAAAGTTTAATACTGTTTAATGCAATACTCTAACATAAACAAGTAAAGTAAAGAAACAATTCTGAACCGAATTAAATCGGAAAGACACGACAAGACGCGAAGCAGGCCGAATGGCAGACAAAACGCGAAACTAGACAAATTGAGTCGGAAAGATCCGAAAATACACGAAGCTGGCAAAATGTCAAAACGCGTCTTGCCATCAACACATTTTAGATCCCATCTAAACGCATTGGCACGTTTGGATCGGTAAATCAATAAAATTACACTCAAAAAATATCAATAAAATTACATTCATCTTTTCAAAACCCCGTGCAAGTTAGAATCGTTTTTCAGCAAAAAAAATTATCCACAAGAAATATCTTTCATATTATTTAATAAGATACACACATATACACGTAATACCCATGCAAATTTGCCTTGAAAACCATTCAAACATCAGTTATAAAACACGATAATTACCACGGAATATTACATTAACGGTATACATTTTTTTTGTTACAAACTTGATATTAGATATTAAAAATAAGTTTGTATTACATATTCTCAACATATATATATATATATATATATATATATATATGTATATATATATATATATATATATGTATGTGTATATATATATATATATATATATATACATATATATATTCTATTCCTATAAAATCATTAATGTTTATTTATATAAATATTTAACATTCTTTCAATCGTAAACGCTTGTTGTTGTCCAAGGAAATTAATATTAATTTCACTGACATTGACATACTAAACAAAATAGACGACCACTGTACTTAAAGTGATTTAAGACAAGTTGTTTTTTAGATTTTATACGTTTGTTTACGATTTTAACTAAGATACTTAATCCTCACATCATAGCGTTAGCCGCTTAAAAGCTTTGTTTTTGTTTAGTTAAGCTTCAAAGCTATCGCCCACCATTAAATGCTTGTTTTTCTTTACCGTTCTTTTATTTTGTGATTTATTTTTTATGTCTCTCTAAAGACTTCATTAAATTTCTGTCCGCTTATAGTTTCACACGCTTAGTTTTACATATTTGGGTTTATAGTGATCTCACTGTTGAAGTCATAAGTGACTAGACACATGTAGCAAATACGTTGAACGTGTCAAGGAATATCATGCGCTCTTTATCTAACTCTCTGGCTTGGAATACCTCTTGTGTAAATAAATATTTTGGTCTATTCTCATAAAATACAAATAATAAGTTAACATTTTATTTGTCCTCATTCATGTCAAAGTTTGAATCTTAATTTTCTCGTTCCATTGTAAGGCATGGATCTTCCCGTAGCATTATAATGTTTTTCTCCCTTAGTTCTTCGTCAAAATAGACTAAAGCCTTCCTTCTCTTTGGAGAATTAAATGTCGCTCATAAGTACCTAATTAAAAGGGAAAATTCGTAAATGCACTGTTTTTAAAAAAAAAACTTAAATTTGGTAGTGCAACAGCAAGTAATATATTTTCATTAAGTTCATTTTAAAAGTAAAAATAGATCGTTTATAATTGAATAATTAAGGAAATGCAAAACAAGGCTATTAGCCGCGATGAGTCGCAGCGACTCCAAGCACTTAGTTACCCACAAATCCAGGTATTTCCGGCGCTACGGAAGTAAGGAGATAAGATGGAAAGTGCAAACAAGAAAGATAGCAAAAGGCGTAAGTCTCCAACGTATATAACTTAAAAATTAACATAATAAAATCTCTTGGGGTCACCGCCCCCGTACGTCTAATTAAATGTTAATGGTATTTGCAAAGATTCGGTTATTTTTTTCTATGCTTTAGCCGAATATAGAATAGTAAGCTTAAATCTTTTGAAATAAAAACGCTTTTAACAAAAAATCAACAATAATTTCCCAGAGGCATTAGCGAATTTTTTATATTACATTATTACGTAATATTCCATAAAATATAATTCAAACGAAGGGTGTTTAACTGAAAAGTACGTCCATCAACAGATTTCCCAAAAAAAAATGCGTCGTAAGAGGCGATGTATAAAAATTACACACAATCCCACCACAATCACAATCACGAAATTGTCAACTTGATATACAAACCCTTTATACACTCAATTATGACGGATACGCTGTCTTAAAATCGTACCAAATATTAGGTCTCCTATTTATTTAAATTAAAAATAAAATTTAATTTTTAAGCCGTGCCCAAGATAAATTTAATTTCTAATAAAAATCACAATCACGAAATTGCCAACTTGATAGACAAACCCTTTATAGACTCGATTATGATGGATACGCTATCTTAGAAACCTTGAGAGACATTAGGTCTTCTGTTTATTAAAATTAAAAATAAAACTTAATTTTTGATTCAAATGAAAATCATGCCCAAGGAAAATTTAATTTCTATGTAAAGTTTCTGTTTAAATTTTGGTCCAAAAGCAGCTATAAGTTTAAATTTTAGGTGTTAATTTTGGTTGATGCTAATAACACGCTTTTATACGGATACTGAAAAAAATTCTAATACTAACTTCCTTTACTAGCAGTAGTCAGCAAATTTAAAATAGGGTCTAAAAATATAAACAACGATAATTCGATATATCTACAATTGTTTTCTGAATCAAATCGGCGGCGTTCTACAAGTTAATTAATATTCATATCTCGTTAGTACTATTGAATAAAATGCCAGAAACCAATTAAAAATACAATGGGGGTTAAAGTAAAAGTGTTGCCTTAATTGTAGATCAAAAGTTGGGAATAGGTGAAGGAGTAAGCTGTAATTTAGGAACTTTCATGAACATGAATATTAAGGGTAATTCTGTTTGAAACGACGTTCCAACCCTTATACCTATTCATTAGTTCCACCTTAAACAAAATATTAGGGTAGAGAATTTGAAAATGAAAACGAATACTTATATATTCGTACAAATATCAATTTGATTAATTATGCAAGATGTTATTAAAATATTTTATAAAGTAATTTATAAATAATTATATCCATGATATAATTATTTCATTTCTATGAGAATACTCCATTTCATAATTGTTAACATTTTCATCTTATATTACATTAAAAGTGTACGTAATTATATGATATATTTATATGTGGTTGTAAATAAACATAGGTCAAACATATAAATATGCTTTCGATCCAAAATAATCACCCACAAAACATATGCACATATGAATCTCGAAGTTTAATTGGCTTGACTTGCTGTATCGTTAGTACACCGTAGTGTGCTTAAGTTGTTAATTAGTAGAAATAATTACGTGAAAGACCCGCCTGTATTTAATCTTCTCCAATAAGTTATTGACGTTATAAATCATGGTTTAATTGCGATTACTTAACTTTGAGTGTGAAGCGAGTGGAACACGAGTGAACCCATATGGCGACCTTACCTCGTAAATATTACGCCCTTATGCAGGTAGGACTTAGCAAAGTTTAAGATTTCATTTACTATACCTGAATGCGTGGGTTAAATACATTTCTTTACATATTTTGCTTAGTGGTAACTTCAAATACCTTAATAATTAATCCTATCACTTTAATGGAGAATAAAATAACGGTCATCGAAAATAATAAAGTAGAAACAAAAATAACAATATCTATGGGGTAATTTTTTTACCAAACAAATGGAAAAATTAAAAGAAGTTAATGGGAAATGAGTGAGTAGTATGAAAAAACACATTAAACAAAGCGAGAATAATTATGGACATCGGTGCGTTAACGGCAGTAGTCATTTATTAAAGTGAATTTTTAATATTGAAAAAAATACGAAGGGAAATTCAATGATTTGAAATAAATTCAGTGCAAAGTATCTGCCGAAAATTTACATAGAGAATACAATATCGAAGAAAATTTGTGACGATAAAGAAAGAAGTATTGAGACCGTGTATTCTTATTAAACCTGTAGGTAGGGTAAAACTGAAGAAAAAATTTACATATATGAAGAAATGAGTAAGAAGAGAAAAGTGAAAAAATATTTCTCAATTTAGCCTATAGAACGACAAAATTGAGGGATATGTAGACCCATAAAAATAGAATAGCACGTATGAAAGCGAGCATAAAAACCAAAACTGCGAAAACATCGGTACCCCATCGTGGTCATATCAAATGAATGGTGGATATATCGAATGAACGGGGACTGACATTAGATTATAGAAAGGTATATATATATATATATATATATATATATATATATATATATATATATATATATATATATATATATATATATATATATATATATATAATAGTAAGAATGTACTTACAATAAAACTATGTTAACGTAGTAAGTTTATATGTTGCAAAGTTAGCACGCCGCAGGTAATCATGAAAAAGGGTCAAATATATAGTCATTGTAACATAATTTCAGTGGTTCAAAATAGTATAGAAATCTACTCACCATAAAACTTAAATGACCAATTAAGACGTATGTACTTAAGGATACGTTTTTATCTTTCAATAGTAGTATAGCATTTACCAGTGTGCTCTAAATATTATATATATTTCAAAGAATCTTGCAATTACCGCAACCATGGATAAGTTAACCACTGGATAACGCATCAACCCAAAATGTCTAGGCGCGCGAAGGCACAATTTGTGCCACCGCGAAGAGAGGCGAAGGAAGAAAGGCGAAGAGCTTACGCACCTTCAGTAAGATAACAAACGTCACAGCGAAAGTTTTTCGTAATTTTAAATTAAAATTAAATAAACCATACCTTTTTGTGCTATAAAATATTGCCGAAACAGAAGATTTTTCAAAAAAATGGAATTACTTTTCACAATTAAGTACACTGTTAACTATTATACAAACAAGTATATCTTCGTATGTTAGTCAGATCGCCGGCAGCGATTCCGTCCTATTGTTGATTTTTTCCCCACTAGAGCTGCATTGCGCCGTTATCGATAACCAAATCGATTCTTTTGTTACTACTTAAAAATCCAAACAATTATAAATAAGACATTTTTTAAAAAGTAAAATAATTTCATTGATTTCTAAGCAAATAATATTATATTTTACTTATATTTCCCTAAATCATTTTAGGATTCCGAACTGCCTGCACCGAAAAGAAAAATGGATAAAGGTGGCTGGGCAATGCGAGTCTTGGATATTTGACATTTATTACTAAAATTGTTTATATCTCTGAGTTTTGTATAATCGAAAAGAAGTGTTGTCCTTTGTTCTCCAGTAAATTTCACAATTCATCTTAGCAAAATTACGGTGTAATATATATATATATATATATATATATATATATATATATATATATATATATATAAATGGCCGACCGAAGGTTTGATTTCGGCTTCGGCCAGTTTCGGCCAAGAAATTTAGTTTCGGCTTCAGTTATACTTATTAATAGTAACCCTAGTTAAACTGATTTCCTTAATGCGTAACGGTATGGCACTGAGCAGACCTGCCTATACTAATAAGTCGTGCAATTGTTTATTAAGTTAATATACTGATTATAATATAATAAAAATCGTCCTTGTAAATAACGATGTTTTTAATTTGTTAAAACCCTTACTTTGACACATATCGAAAATACGTAAGTATCGACCAAACTACATCTCTATACTACCCCAAGGGACAAAGCACTGATTGGCTAACGGTGTTACGTGGTACGTTTACCCTAATGAGTAGTGGCTAGGTTGGTTTTCATACAACTGTGTTCTTATGCGCTATCCAGTGGTTAACTTATCCATGACCGCAACTTTGGCTCAATTGAACTATTGGCACAAGCAAGCGATGTGTTGAAGGTTTATAACGATATCGCTACATATGGCTGGATGTTTTTGTATGAATTATGTCTTCGTTATTTTATTACGAACTCAAGCAGAAGTAGAAAAAAATAAAGACCTAATGCTATGGGCACTAAGAAGAAAATAAAGGTTTCGTATATTGTTCCCTGACAACCTCAAAAAATTTAGACGGTATCAAAATTTAGAAAGCTGATGTCATATTGAGGAAACTACTATCACATTTAATTCGTATATGCTCGAAACATTTTACGGAATCAGATTATTTTAGGGTTATTATTCATTATCTTCCATTGGACTCATTCACGATACTATTCAACAAAACAACTAGCTATGATCTGAAATTTCAGTTACTAAAATATATTATAAAATAATAATTATAAAGTTAGACCACGTCCGTAAGTAATGTAATTCCAAGTAATAGCCTCCTATTTAGCAGCATATAATATTAATTTCTGAGCAATATTCAAATATAAATGAAAATTGTGAAAATTAGGAGACAACTGCTATTTGAATCTCAATAAGATTAGCTGCACCTGCACATCTTTTTCAAACAGAGAAATGCACTTGTTTCCGATAGATGTTTTGAACATTTTGATCCAATAGGGAAGCTGTATGCATCCTTTTATATTACTTTTTTAATTACAACCAAACTAGTTAAAGTCTAAATCATCGCTTTTTAAAGTACATCGAGATCAGCGTCAAATTAAAGAGAAGAAAATAAATATTCTAGAACAAATATAAGTGAAAGCCATAAGATAAAACAATTGAGAAACTTGTACAGTCCACTGCCCAAAATTTCCTTGAGAAATAACACTTTATTACTCAACTTAAATTATTTTAATATATTGTAAAATATCTTTCCTTAATATCCTTTTTCCACATGATCTCATTATTTTTTTTTATTTCGATAATTCTGATATTTCTGAAACGACTCCATTATTGTAAGAATTAATTTCGATTTCCTCATGCTTTTCATTTACATTACCAAAAAATTACACGAGTTCCTCCTGGGAGATGAAAAACGGTTGGATATAAAAACATTTGATAATGTCTTAGCAAGATTAAATTTTATTTTAAACGCATAAAAACCGAGTTGAAAAAGGCGCATCTTTTCAGTAAATCCACTTTCCTTGAAGGGCAAAATGCAATTCTGTTTACTTTTCCTGTTAACATGAAACTAGGTTAATGGTTGTCAATATTTCTTCGTTTCTACTTTGCCGTTTGGTATTCACTATTGTTTCGTATCATCGCGTGTAAGTTTCTGCCTTGCATTTGTTTCATACGCTCTCAATATGGCTCACGCATTCCGCGTCCTTTTTTCATTCGATTGTCGGAAATAAAGAAGATGGGGGCGCATGTTTTCATAAAGATATATTCGGCAGCCTTTCTCCGTTTTAATAAAAACGATAACCGCTTATCTATTTAATTTATGTAAATATTTTTACATATTCTAAGAGTTTATGTTACATATAAAATAAACCAAAAATAATTTCTTCTTTTTTATTTATTTACATCTATTAATTTTTACTCAATAAATTTACTCAATATCTTAGTATCAATGCTCGGAATAAAATGGTCTGTATCAAAAAAAAAACTTTAGTGTAAATAATAAACAACACGCGAAAACAATATATTGAACACAAATACAGTGAAAAACATAACTCTGCTATCTCAATTTTGAATTGTATGTCGACCTGCAGTGCACATCAAAATGATGCAATGCCTCCAATACATCATAATTTCTCCAAGTAAATATGTTAATATGAGGAAGAGCCTTCAATACATCAAGTATTCCTCCAAACAAATACGCCAAAATAAGGCGATGCCTCCATCCAATACATCATGTATTCCTCTAAACAATGCAAAGACTGAAAAACAATCCAAATGCGTCACGGACTCACACATTGAGGGTTCCGTACCTCGTTTAAAGGAAATTATTTATTTTGCATAAGTCACTAAATAGGGGAACATATATCATCGTGAATATCTTAAAAACTATAACATTTAAACTCATCGTTATGGTTTTCTTACAACTTTTGCATAGGCTTCTAAAATACTGTTTTACCATAATTTTAGGTTCGGTGTGCCAGAAATAAGGGACATAACATATTTTTTTATTTACGAATGTATATCTGAAGCTATACTAATTAAATTATTTAAAAAAGAGCTATTTTGAAACACTTGTAAGAAACTCTTTGAACGATATTAGGATATCATCAAAAACAACGTCTAAAATAAAAAAAAGCAAATTGTTAATTATTGAAATTGATTTTTTGAGTGTTAATTATTGAAACATATGCTTTATTACTATTCCGAATTTCTACTTTTAACATGAAATCGTTTCTATAAAAAACAGTTATAACAGGTGGGTATGTGGATACATTACATATCTTATGGGATTTTGGTTTGTCTTTTTTAGGTAAGCTATGCTGAAAACGAATGCTTTCGTACTCGTGAATAATAATTCATGAAAAAAATGATACTAATTTCGACATTGATAGTTGGTCAGTTCCACAAATTAACATCTTAATTGTTTTACCAAATATTAAGCATGTAAACAATTTTTAACAATATAAAAATATTATTTATTTCATAAAACTTAAACAAGAATAAAATTCGTCAACACCATTTGTCATATTCACCCACATTTCATATATTTACCTATTACCCTTATAAATAAACTCCCTTGGTCTACTTTGAACCGTTCTTTTTTCCCATTTTAGGTAAGTCGAAAGTAAATAAATAAAATATAGTGAAAAGTTGCAGGTGTGAGGACATGAAAATCGATTTATATTTTATCTGTTTGTATTATTGCTTCATATAATATTTACTCTACTTTATTTATTTCTACAAAAACTAAATCTCGACGCGGCTGTCAACAAAGCTAAAAATAACGTCAATAAAATTGACGTCGACTTCCCAATTGGGTCACGATGAGTTGGCACTTTTAAAGAAACGCGGAGCGATTCTTTCAAAACTTCGTACCATGACTGGTTGGTTGTGGCGATGTTTCAAATGTTCCCTTATTTTCACTGTACGTAAAAAATACATTAACTATTTTTAGTCAACATTGTCATAATTGATATTTGACCTGTATATTTTTATTATAACACAATGTTGTAATAAAAATATACAGGTAAATATATAATATATAATATACATATATACCTACTAACTTTACCACCTAAATGATAATGTACCTGATAATAATGTCCCCTGATAATAATGTAATGGTAATAATGTCCCTACTAAATATACATATTGACTTTCGAAACTTATTTAAGAATTTAATGTATGTTTTTAAAGTTTTGTTACGTTTCCGTAACCTAACTAGAAAACTATAGTTTCGCTATGTTCATTTCTTTGTCTGTCTTTTGGTCTGTATGTTATAGCAGTTTTAATCGTAGCATATTATTGCACAAGCATATTAGTTATAAAACTGAAATTAATCACGGTTATACATATTTATAACGCCTATAAAGTTGTGATAACATTTTTAGGGTAAAGTGGAAGTGATTTTTTTCCTACCTCATTTTGTAAAGTATCGTGGAATAGATTTTCAAAAATATTGGTGGTACTCGTATGTTAGGAATACTTTTTCGTAACATGGATCAGCTTACGAAATATTAAGCTTTAAAATGGTAATTTTTTAAATTACGTGTCGCCGCCCCAACAAGTTAAATTGCTATTTTCGGATATCTAAAAGTAGTGATAATAGTAAAATATGTAACAAAATAAAAAGAAAAATTGTCACAGCTAAATAGGCGCTACTGGTTTACGAGTAATGTTCGACAAATTTATGACATGTGGTTGAATGCATGACAGGTTCATCGAAACTCCGTATAAATGAGTTAAATCAACTACACAAATATATTTCTGTTTTAAAATTTGGATTTATTATATCTCTGAAATTTATAACAGGCAATGTATTTTTAATATTTATATAGTGAGAAATATTATAATTAAAATATGCCCCATGTTTTTAGGCTTGTGAAATATTCAGTATGCAATATGTTTACGTAATTAAAAATTAATATTTTTAAATAGTTCATTAAGAATATTATGTACACTTAAATGTTCGTAAGTATCCCAATGTGTACGGAACTTTCATATGTGATTTTTACTCGTATTTGACCAGTTTTTTATGCTTTTATTCAGATTTTTCTATTAATTTACGAACTGAAATATTTTATGCGTACATCCATATTAATTACAAACTATTTTCTTTCTCTTTTCATTTTTTCGTAACTAAATAAAATCCAAAATTTAAAAAAATATAACATGAACGCGCACGGCGTATATTATATTGAAATCTCTGCTGGTTTTATTCGCGTCTTATACTTGTATTACTAGCGCCATCTAGTTAGTTTTCTCTGATTAGTGATTTAAATCAGTTCAATTATATACTTTTGACCGTTATATTAAACATTTTGCAAATACACGTGCAGCTCTCCGGTCAGATATTTAAGCTTCGAAATGTTATAAATGACACTCAACTGAAAGTGTGCTCCCTTTTTGAATAAAATGATTAATGTAATATATTAGACGGGAATTTTTTTATTTTATTTCATTCTAAAAAAGTTTCAATCCGAGATTCGTACTGAGCTCAGGCTACAGTAATTTAATTAATGACTCAATACGTACGTAAATAAAGAAATATACTTGTTACTTACTTTTTCACTTATTCTAATTTGTTAGGACAATTAGATAAAAAACTGATAATGTCTGTTTCTTTGTGAAAATTAGGTAATTTATCTAGTTGTCTAGAACTAATGTTATGTTCAAGCGCCAAGTATCAGCTTAGGTCAATTTACTAATTACTTAAATAACGCGCAGATTACTTAATCACGCGGAACGTTCTCACAAATATTTTCAACGTTAATAAAGTATTCTAATAAACCCAAACGATACAAATGTAATTGAAATTTATTTTCACGTCTTATTTAAGTTCGGTCTTAAAAGTTTTCCACTTATTCTTTGATATAAATAAAACAGCACTTTTTTGGGCTAAAACTAGCGATATAAAATTTGTGCTAAGAATATATTTTATTAATAAAACACCATGTGTCACTAAGACAGATTCAATGGCATCCTGTTTACAAAAAGGTATTTTATTTCGAAAAAAAATGAGTCTCATTGTAAAAAAAATGTATTATAATAAAACATTAAAAAAGCCGATATTAACTTTCCCAGATAGTTTTTTTTCAAACTTCTTAGTTTAGAAACTCCTTTAAAACCAATATTAGAAATGATGATGTGATCATTGTTTACTTTTTAGCTTTATGTATATTTTACTTAAATATGCATATCATTAAATTTACGAGCTCGAGAAAATGCGCTTATGATCGTCCATGCAAAAAATAAAGCTCTAGTAAATACAACCCTGCTATTTTGAGCAGTGGCCTCATACAGGTATCAGTACGGAATTCATTAATGGTCATAGTGAAGGCTATCTTTATTGGGAATTGCTTTCTTGATATCTGCAAAGAAATGGTTGGATCGGAAAGTGTGAGGTTAATGCTAGTTAAATGGATTGTCAATATATGGTGTTGTTTACAATAAAAAACCTTTGATAAATAATATATAGAGCACTAAAAATTAAAAAATTAACTTAAAAAATTAATTTTGCATTGTTTGTTTATTTTTCGTCATTAGAGGTGAAGGTAATTTTCAACATGCTAGCTCAATTATTGGTTTTGATGAAGCATTAAGGGAAATATGGCCTACTGATAAAAAACACCCTTGAGGAATATTATATAGAGATAAATATTTAATTTTACTCCTGCTTTGATTTCATTAAAATGGGGTAAAAGAACAAATATATTATATATATTTTTGGTAGTTCAGGCTATTCGCAAATATTATATTTGAATTTTTTTCTGAATTGTATAATACCCTTAGAAGGGTCCCCTTCAAAATATTCTTAAACATACTTAAGATTGGAACTTTTTAAAGAAGTGACCACGTGGCCATCCATTGAATTGATATGACTTCGAACCAGGTGAAACAAAATAACTAAGTAATCTATAGACAGAAAAACAGAATAAGAAGAGTAAAACGAACTGAAATATAACATGTCGAGTATATATAATACACGACGACATATATGAGATTATTTAAGATACAAAATCCTAAATGCTAGATCAAAATTCTTGTCAGTATTATTTGGGACAAAGCTAAATTTTATGATAAGTATTACAAACAAATATATTACTGAATTATAACGTCAATTAAAAATTTTAATCCGAGTCATTTAGTTCATTATATTTTCTATCACTTGTCAAAATGGTTTGATGAGATATTCGAAATAAATATTTCATTTAGCAGCAAATTACTGTTGCATAAAGTTTCGATGCTCCTAAACGCTTTAGGACCAAATTTTAAGATTACTAAAATGTCAATAAACTAAATTAATGTTAAATCATTTTTATCTTTAAGGTATACGATAAATCTAATTTTAGAAACTGGTACCAATTTCATTCCGAAATACCCCAGATTAATGAGTAAACAAAACTAAAATTATTTCAGATTTGTGTCATTTGATATTCAAACAGCATCTAACACGATACTGTTTACTGACCATTATCCATTCGAGGCAATATTCCTATTGGTCGTATGTTTTAATACATATTTAGAATTCTGGCCTGTTGCTCTTTTAATTACAACTTCGTGTGCTATAATGGCAATAAAAGTTCAACATACCATAATAAAACTCCTCCAAATATCGCCATTAACTTCATAATGAAGTCAATGAAAACAGTGGTTCGATGAATCATCCACTTTTGCGCTTTATCATGTTGAATATATAGTAAAAATATCCGAAAATTATTCGAATTTGGAATAGAATATATATATATATATATATATATATATATATATATATATATACATGTATATATTTGCATATATCTCTTTTATTGCTATATGTGCATTTTCTTTCCGTTGTAGTATTATATTTCATAAATTAACCAGAATAATTTCAGTGCAAGTTTTTTTGAATACTTGTATGAAAATTACAAAAAATATCAACTTAAGTAACATTATATTACGAACGGAAATGTATTTTCTATTAAAACGTAAAGGTGCAAGACAAGCAGGTTTCTAGGTCCATTGGGTATATTGAGTTACGAATGCCGGCTTAACATTTCATATCACCAAAATATTGTTTATTTTCAATTATAAGGTATAAAATATGTATTCCTTAAACAATCATTATATTTATACGACAAACGCCGCAGTGTGTTGGAGAAAATATCTGAAGTAACCTAGACTGAGTTCCGTACTGATGCATCCATATGCCAAGAACTCGGCATCAGGCAGCGTTTGTCCAATATTGTGTGAACTCGCATAATCAAAATCTTCGGACATGTGTCGCAGTGCAGCAATGATATTATCGAATGCCTGGTGATACAGGGCAAAATGAAAGGTACCAAAATACGTTGGAGAGCACCGATAATACAGTTAGTCAGGTCAAGGTAACCATGGACGTCCACCTACTACAGGTTATAGAAAGGAACGCCTGTCACTCATATGGATCACACTTGATCAAGAAAAAAAATGTTTTTTTCTTAATGTTTCAAACGAAAACTTTACAGATTGGGAATGAAAATTTGGCAAAGTAGTCATTCCCATTGTTTGCAGAGATATACAAAAACGGTATTACTTTTCGATGTATTTAGGACAAAAGAATTAAATGTTGAGAAACTAAATTATAATTTTTCTTTTTAGTTGATTTATTCTTGGCAGAGTGGGAATAACCGTCATTCTCACTCTTGACGTGGTGGGAATGACCACTCTGACAAGAGTAAAACAACTAAAAAGGAAAAGGGGAATTTAGTTTCTCAATATATAATTCTTTTGTCCTAAAATCATTGAAAAATTATTTGTATATTACTTCATACAGTCCCCGCTAAGACGAAGTAAGTACGGAATTTATAACTCTACATCAAATGTGCCTGTAATACCAATCATTCATTCGGTAGTCATTTACTTTGATACATAAGACATATGAGATAAAATATATTTAAGAAATAATAAAAAATACCTTTTGAAAAATTACTAAAAAGATCAAATCTAGATTTACTTAGAGGCGATTGTTGAATGAAAACATCACTTACATATATTTGCCTGTTTTGAATTTTTTTTACTTAATTGTTTTCAATAATAATTTTAAAAAATTAACAATTTGGTGTCCTAACTTTTTGACGTAAGTTTGAAGAAATAAATTTTATTTTAAAGTTCTAATTAAATAAAGGATCAGATGAAAAGACGTGGTGAAGAGTGGAGGGGGAATAATGTTTATGTGAAATGTTTTTCATCGATGACTTTAAAAATTAATATTTTGAAAAATAAGCTTAAAAATGAAAAAAAAATAATAAGCGGAAACTTAGCTTTATTATTTTTAAATCTCCGAGGTCTCTACTCAAAGGAGTGAACAAAGGAAAGTATTTCCTATCCTATTTTACTTTTATGATAAGGCAAGTAAATGAAAATTTTCTCCTTAATATTTTGGTAAATATTAATTGAAATCTTCATTTAAAGTATTTATTTGATAATATTAAAAGTTTAGTTTTTTCCCCAATCGGGAAAATTAAAATCTATCGTGAGTGGTCCGTTAAGTACCATAAACATTGAAGGTTTCTCAGTAATTTCTTAAAATAATTTTCACATGAATCATTCATTTCAAAATGGCTCGACATGTGAAAAGTACATAAAAAGTCCACATATCTTAATCCTGTCATATACTTTGTAATATCATTAGAAAACAATTATTTTCTTTTAAGGGGCACTAGTTTCTAAACAGTCGACAGTCGTGTAATAGATTTTTCCTGTTCCGGACAAAATCCTCCGTGACAAAAATCCTTACTTCATGCATATAGGTCATAAACTACGAAGCAGTGATAGACGACAGACGGACAGATGAAGTTATAAGAGTTTTCCGTTTCATTATGAAACTCCGCTGTATATTTAATCATTTTCAATAATTTGTCGTATATATTTAGGTGTAATATCGAATATCTATATCTCTATCCTATGCTCGATGTGCCTTGAAAGATTACGAAGGGATTGAGGTGAAGAAAAAGTTCACTGAATAAAACAAAAAATAAATAAGTACACATCGAATTACTTTCTTTATTTCAAATATTTTCCCACAAAATACAAACATATCGTACCATGTTTTTTTTCTTGTTATTTCATATAAACGGTGTGATTTCCGATTTTGGAACACAATCCATTACAGCGTGGGACCATTAAGTGTATTTGCGCGCCAGGGTTTAACCGCAATAATCATTGATTGGGTTCGCAAGTTCATGACCTTTTAATCTTTCGAAGGGCATAAAATGTTCAACGACAAATGTACCGTAACGAATATGTCCATAACAGCTGTGTCTTTGTGCAAAATTTTCACCGAATCTTTGAAAAAACTGTGCACGAGTCATATAGAATGTTCTCTATTTTCAAATGCAGGCAAAAAATCTTAACTTTGAAAATAATGCACAAGGTGACTTCAAATTTTATGACTCTAATAAATAGCTTACTTTGCATAATGCTGTTTTACTGCTTTTAATATCATAAGCATATTATTGATGAAAATTTGAAAGTAGAGTCTCAGAGTAGTGCATATAATATTTAGACTATTATGATAATTGCCGAATAGTTTGGATATAGATATAAATATTAATTCAATAAAACCTTCACCTTTAAAACACTATTTCTTTTTCTGAAATTTTACGACTTTTTTACCATTCCTTTTTTAAGATATTTAAATAAATACGTGAAAATTTTAAAAATTTTTTCTAATAAAATCCACACCTTAATTTTTAACATTTTACGTACATATATATTTTTTCCATAATTGAAGTTATTGCTATTTATGTAAAGATACATATACATATTTATTACATGTATTTAAAGATATATAGCAAATATATTTAATAAATATATTTAGACATCTAATCTTTTTTGTGTCAATATCCGTTACACAGTTTTTTTGCAATTAAATAATTATTTGAAAAAAAATAAGTTTCGAAATGCAGTATGCTGCAAAACTTCGCATAGATACATATTTTCAACTCTCATCTCATTTTATTGTCGACTTCATGGTGTATTGCGTTGATCACACAGTGGTGTCTTGAAATCGCATCCTGAATGCTCGTTGAGTGAAGCTGGGGTGCTCTTTGTAATCGAATAGTTAGAATACCATGAAGCAATCATTAGTGCGAGAAGCTACTTAGTACAATCGCCAAGACGTTTGCTTAGTATCGCGATTGTGAATATTCCCATCCAATGATGCGTACATAGAAGAGGTCTATGCTGAGAAGACAGGCTGTTGATTGTTTCGTACGAAGAGTACTAAGAAATTCTTGATATCTGTTCCGATAAATCGACCTATTCCTAAAGAGTTTACCCACCCTTTGTATCAATATAATCATTAATTTAATAAAACTATAGATATATTTGAGTATTTGTGTATTAGAGATATTTAAGAAGATATAATAAAGGTTATTGAAAAAATACGGTTTTCCTATTTTTATCAATTCGTCTTTGAGTCAGTCATTGGAGTATTATTCGCGCGTTAGGCAAGAAGTGTTGAAGGAATTATATTTTCACTTCTGGATCCTGTAAAGTCTAGAGTAACATATTATATTTAAAAAAGTTTTCTTTTAAAATCTTCATATATTATTTACTTTATTTTAACCTTCAGATTTATAGTCAATTTAATTATATTTTCCAAAGGTACTCATGATCAAAGTCACGGGCTCAATTAGTATGAACACTATTATCAGAAAAAAATTAATTAAATAAAAATGTCAAATCATCAACATAACGAAACTCATAGATAAAACTGTCATTTAATTTTTTACAATTCTACCACTCCAAACCATTTGTTTTCTCTCAGAGCCATCTCAGCGATAACACTACAATACATCACCCAATTCTGACACATTTTACCTAATTTTTACTCTTAAAATAAATCACACAATATGGTTCCGAGACAAACAACAAGTTAGGATACTATCTTGTGTACCGTAGGCATCTTGTAAATCTCTACACAAATGTTGTTGCTGCACTAAATTCTGATGTAGCTCAATAAAATGTTTCTATTGTTATTTAATAAAATATATTCAGTTGGTCTTCTTAACGCAATTATTTCTTTTAGCACCTTAATACAACGCGCTTCTCGATAATTCTATTTCTCAAAGATTTTTCAGCACAAGTGCTAAAATTTTATGAAAAGTTTTTCTAAGTTAAAAATTAGGAAAATGTAAGATATGAATAAATAAAAACTGACAATTTATGTTCAAAAATAGGAACTAAACATATTGTCTATTAACAACAATTATGTACATTTAATCAGCGATACTCCAAAAGGAGATCGATGAAAATGAGTTAAATTCAATGAAAATGCGATTAATTTTGGAATACTTGCTGAATTAAATAAGGCAGTTAAAATATTTGATAGTAATGTAACCTATAAACAATTTTATAAAGAACTAATACCACTTTTCATGAAAAAATAAATATTACGGGCAAAAAAGAATATTAATGCAACTGCTTAAGAGTAAGCCAGAAATATTGAATAAATTTAATTCAAACGTGAACAAAAATGAAACAAAAGGCATCTGTGAAAATTAAAATAATTAAACGATGTCTTGAACAACACTGCAATCGAAGTATGAAATGACGTAAAAATATTAATATATTATATTTAGAAAAATAATAAAAGATACAATCAGGTTAACCACTATTTTGCTTAAAAATATTTTAAGCATAATGCTGGAAAAAGCTGTGACGATCTGAAAAGCATAATAGTTAATGGCTTCCCATTAACAAAAGGAAAAAGTATGAGTGCAATGCCAAATACATTGACCTGATCAAATATGCGCCTCTCTTCATATCACTATCTACGTTACAATGTAAGGCCATCGAAATTAAAAATTGTTGGAGCAATATCCTGAGGAAAAATAGTTTTTCATTGTGGAGGTTATAAACTCGAGGATTGAAAAACACAACTGGATTAATAAGAGAAAATTTTCAATAGAACAAAATCTATCGCCGCTTTATCAATTAGCATTCTAAAAAAATGTATTGAAACATGTTTATTTACGTCTATATGGAATCGAATTCATTATCGACTCGACTCGACTTGTTTAAAAATTTGTTAATACCAAACAGGATATGTACATTAATATTCGAGAAAATGGTTGCTGATGAACAATAACTTCCTACAGAAATGTGCAGCCGACAAAAACAACGTTGTGAAAATTATGTGAAGAATAATTGTTCGTACTTGTGGATATCAAAATTCAATGAAATTCTTAAAAGTATAGTAGTGAAATATTTTAGTAATGTGAATCATTTTTTTTCTTTTCACTGGTGTTAGAACTGTAACTTGAATGTTCTAAGTGTAATGAAGCAGATTGGAAAGCATTTCATATTATAGAAAATATTCAATAATTACGTCTAATATGTAAATAAAAATATGTCAAATATAATTTACGTAGAAAAAAAACACGTAAAAATATATGAAATGTAAGTATATTATTGTTGATATGCAACGGTGTCTTTTATTGCAATATATATAATATTTTATATATGAAACGAAGTTAGAATGAAAATCTATTCCCAACGATACAAAACAATAGAGAATGCCAAACGGCAAGGCGAAAGAAGAAATATAAACTGATATTAACCCAATTTGATGTTACCGGAAAATACAAACTTGCGTCTAAATGGCTAACGTTTTCTGAAAAATATTGTTTAATTGTTAGATACGTTTGTGTTTCCATTTCTCTTTTATATGTGTAGTATGCCTTACGGTATTTTTAAGTACATTGTAATATCCCACTTTTATTTTGCATCTCCTAGAGGAAATTAATGGAATAAAATGATATTTTCTACACTGTCTTTGAGATGCATGTCATATCATAGTTTTTAACAAGACTTTGTATTAAAAATATGTAATTAAATTTTAAATTAAAAAGTATTATTTCATTAAAACAGACAAGTAATGCAAATTTAATTAATCTTTAATTTTTAGGTACCGTATTGAAAACATTTTAAACGAATCAGGTAACATATTGAACACTTTAATAATCCTCGAAATATTAATACATTCTTATACATTAATACAATTCTAACTGTACAATGGTACTGTACGTCGGTACGACTTCGAGTCGGGAATACCCGGAGTCGTTTCCGACTCGAAGGGTACGACTTTCACTCGATACGGTGGTTGAGAACGGAAAGAGTGAATGCGTACGGCGCAGATCTATTTATAAATTTGCGAGAGCCACGGTGGACGAGCTACAAATATTTCCTTCTAGTTTTTACAATTTTTTCTCTCTATTTTCACTTTACTTTGTTGGTATAAAATGACGTGTTATATTAAATAAATTCATTTCAGTTTTTCGCATTTTGAATTTGTAAAACTGCATTTTTAATTCACCAAGCTCTAGTAAAGTAATCGCTTTAATATTAAAATATAATTTCTTTTTCCTGTGATATATGCAATTTAATTTTCAGAATACGGTTATTCAAATACTTTTTATTCTGGCACATAAAACAAACTCTGGAGAAATCAAAACAACAATATATTTTTTTCAATTAGTTTAAGATGCTATTGAATGTTTCAAATAGGACCAATTCAACGTTATTTAAAAAACATTTTGCCACAATAATATCTGCTTAACAGTATACAGTAAATTAACTACAAATAATACGTATCATTCGGTATTCAGATAGAATTGTGAAATTATGACAATAATCGTGAAACTCTGAATACAATAGAAACTACTGGACTATCGTTAAGCTTAACTGCTGAATCTGTCGCCCTTCTACTTCAAATGTTCATTATAACATCTTTTGAATTCAGAACTATTGTCTTTAACAATCTCTTTGTTTACTATAATAACACCTAAAGATCTCACTAAAACGCCCGCAAACATTATTATAAAGTCAATACGTCTTTGACGTAGCAGCTTTCTATTTTGATAAGTTGTTCTGGGTTGTCTTTATTTATATTACCTATTCACCCAATTTAAGCAAAAGGTAGCAAATGCATCATCTATTTGTCACAATTTTCCATATCATCTTCCTCAATTTTCAGAAAATTTCTACAAATGGAAAAATCAGAATTTTGATCTAAATTTTCAGGAAACCTTCATGTTTCTTGGGATTACACGTGGAAGTATCTAAGCCAGAAGTAACTTTTTTAAATACCACTAACAAATTGTCCTATCTATCTAACTTTAATTACTTCCTTTTATTTTTCTGTATTGAAAAAGAAAAAAAAAAGAACCCTTCTAAATCGTCATTCATGTCAGCTTGTCTGTCTGTCAAATGTAACTGTTTTTCTCTGAAATCTTTTGACATAGAAACTTGAAATTTTGCACAGCAAAAAAACATGTTAACTTGCAAATATTTTAATAAATATACACAATAATATTTATATGGAAATTTCAAAGGTGACAAATAAATTAGTTGAAATTCACTTTTTTTTTAAATTTGATATATGATGTGTAAAATCAACAGAAAAAGCCAAACATAATAATTTCAAAATAATTATTTATATTTACCTGAAAACCCTAGTGATATTGCGGAAAATATCTATAAAAATATATTCACCTTACCGTTCTTCAAAACTCTTAAAATGAAAATAATGAGAGAACAGCATTTTACCTGAAGTTCATAGAAAAATTAAATCGGTGATTTTAAGCTTCATAGGGATGAAAAATTCATCATATTCACCTGTGAAGGATAAACTAAGCGTGGAAAATTAAATTAAAATTTGTAGACAGTTTAATGAAAATATTATTTACTTTAAATATTTGCGTGCGCCTACGTGTATGCAAAACTCGTACTGTGAGCTTCTCAAGTATTAATAGGTTGTATTACATGACAATTATAATCTTGTTTTGTTTCTTCTTTCTTCGTAAATATATGTTTCATTGTATAAACGAACGAAATTTTGAATGAAAATATATATAAAGTAGTAATATTCTAAGGTAAAATGTCAGGGTTAAAACATTTTTAAACTTTTACTAAGATCACGAAAAAATAATGTTGACTTCTTTCTAGCGCCCTTCATATTAAATTTATAATAGTGATACCTCTTAAATATTTTTAAATTAATTTTTATAATGAAATAATTACTAAAACTCTTTATTAATTTTATTTCAAACCATTGGCACACAATATATTATAATGAAACCTATAGTTTTACAGATATCAAATTTCAAGTTCACATTTTTGTAAATATTTAAGTCACAGTATTAATTTATGAAGATGTTTACACTTGTTGCCCTAGTTAGTTAGTATTCGACTATTGCAAGCTAAACATAGTGTCATTCAGTATCAAATATTTTTACAATAAATTAATGCAATGTGTTTAAACAATATCACCGTCATGTTTCCAATTTTTTTTTTTAATTTACTGTCCATACATTCTAGATTTCTGATTAAATAGTTTTACAAAAACTTGTTCTTCATATTTAAACAAATATTGGCAAGAATTTATTGAAAACAGCATATAATTCCTACATACTCTACTTGACTTTTTCACTCTTTATGTCATTATACTGTTTTTATTCGAAGATCAATATATTTTATGATTACACGTTGTTATTTATGTATTAAAATGAAAATTTTTATAAATTTTCATTGCAACTTCGGTCATCAACTTCGGTCGGGATTTCAACTCCAACGGTATCTTTCATAGTTCTGCAATGGTATAAATTACATTTTTCTATCCTAATTATATGATTATTGTTATGTTTATGTTTTTTTTTAACATTGCTTCTTTATTCATGATAAGGGCCGAAATATAACACATACTTTTCCACCATTTATGACGTAAAGCAAAATGTTTAAATTTAAAAAAAATTGAAGATATGTCGTGAATACAAATATATGCGGAGATAATGTACGGTAAATGAAATTGTATAAAATAAAAAATACGGTTATATTAGTTTGAAAGGATTATGAAAGAAGAAAGTAGCATGAAACCAAAAATATACAAGAGGATTCGTTACAAAAGGCACCAATTCAATGGCCATCAATGGCCACCAATGTCTCATTCGGGGCATATTTCCTTTTCTCCACAGCTACCTCTTTTAACTTAAATTTGCATAAACATTTTGACAGATGCTGCTGACGTATAAAATTAACAAGTGTCATTTAGCATCCTGGCCCTAGATATTCGTTTGTGGTAAAGTATATTACGTTAATACCATGAATCCTGGGACATAACTGCTACCAAAACAATTACTTTCTAGAGCGATGAAGAGCGGGCGGGAGCAAGGATAAGACGGGTATTATATAAAAATATAAATAACCGCCTCGAAAGAAAGTTAAATTTAGTGCAGCTAAAATGTGGAAACATTGAGGTTCTGATATTTAATTATTACATCACCTTTGCTTTAAATTCATAAAATACACAGCATCATGTCGTTTGTGAATTTTGTTGTTTTTTTTATCCTTTTTAAAGTTAGTAGTTCAACATAAAAGAAATTAAAATATCATAAAGTTTTAGGTAAATTGAAATAATGCAAAATCAAGGCAAGGGTGAATATCAAACGGCAAAGTGAAAACGAAGAAATATTGAATAACATTAACCTAGTTTCACGTTAACAGGAAACGGAAACAGAATTGCATTTCGCGCTTTCCAGAAGAAATCTGTCGGCGAAAAGCTGCGATTTAATTTGAGTATATCTTGTACGTCTTTAAATATCCTTGAATACACTTAATTTTTTCTTGAAGTGAATATATGGGATAATTATAAATTTTGTCAGAACAAAGGTAACGAAATTGTTTTCTGGAAATTCCATACATTTTGAAAATCGTATGAAAAAAGGATAATTTAAATAAATATATGAAGGATAAATAATTAACCGTTCGTCCATTTTTTTCATCGTTCGATTTTTTCTTATATTTACATACTTCAATTCGATTTCATCTGCTAAAATTCAGATACGAGTTAAAAAAAGATTAATAATGTTGAACGGTCATTTCGATTATTAAACCTAGGTAAAATTTAAATACTTTCTATGTCAATCTACGACTCAATGACACATTTCATGTTACATGTTCGAAACAAAATAGATCCTCGAAATTAAATACAAAAATCGAAAGGCACTTAATGATAAATTATTCTAATCATAACTTTATAGTCAGGATACGATTCCCAGTATAACACTAGTTTTATGTAGCCACAATTTAATGTTTAATAGTACACAATGAATTAACCACTAAATCAATCTATCCAAACTACAATTACTTTAAGTATCATATTCCATTTCGTATTCAAATAAAATCTTCAAAACTATCTAATGCTTGTAATTCTTCTTGAGTAATAATTTCTAGTTAGAAATACAAAGTTTCTATACACATAAATTTATAATTCGAACCTATTGTGGTTTAACAATCTTTTTGTTTGTTACAAAGCACATAAAACCTTTCCATAAAACTGCAATGAAGGGTCCATAAACATAGCCATTAATTCCTTATATCTTTAGTTCAAATGTGCTCAAGTTCGACGAGATACCTCGCTTTGCTGTGCTACATTAAATATTTACTAAGTTCAGGCAAAGGGCAGCAGAAGCCACTACAATTGTCACAAATCTACTACAATTGTCTAATGTCGTCTACGATTCAATGACTCCCTGTTTCGAACTCTTAGGAGAAGGATGAACTTATTTATCTCGATTTTATGGAATTTGTTATCTCTTTTGATTGTTAATTTACAAGTAATATGAATCAACGAATTAGTTTGACTCGCGAGAATGGTGGCTGACCTAACCGGTTCTCATTTAGAGTTTATTTTATGGCAATCATGAAGAATGAAAAATGTACGTGATACAGTTAGTAACAGGGAGATCAAGTAATGGATTAAGTTCCTTTTCACTTTCAATCTTTTAATTTGTCAGTGAATCGCAAAGTAACAGGAAAATTAGTCGAGCGGGTTTCTTTTTTCATGATGTCGTTGCTGATAATAATGTGTATCTTGTCTTTCATAGAGACTTAGGTTAAAATATTCGATAGTGTTAGTGTCTTATTCTGTGTGTTAAATATTGGCGGAGAAGTTAAAACACAATAATAAAATTTGACATATTAATTATAATTTAATTAACGTAAACATTCTCATTAGTACTAGTCTTACCTAAACTGTAAAATCGTCTTGTTCATTTTAAATGATTACCTCAATATTTTCCTTTTTCCTTCACAATAATAAGATATAAAAATGATCCACTTCTAAGTGATTTTTGAAATACTTTAGTACCCTGTGTTTATTATAATTTATATATATATATATATATATATATATATATATATATATATATATATATATATGTATATATATGTATATATATATATATACATATACATATATATATATATATATATATATATATATATATATATATGTATATATATATATATATATATATATATATATATGTACATATTAATTATCTTTTAAAATATAAAAAAGATTTGTAGAGAAATTTGCAAAAGAACAAAAACTTATGTTGTGTTTTTCGTACGAATATACTATACTTCTTCAATTTTCATTAATGTCACATAAAAAGCGATAATAGAGGAATTATTTACATAACATGACTTATTAACAATTAATTCTGTACTACTTTAACTTTTTTCCTGTCTATATATCAAGAACCTTTTTTTTTAAGCTAGATAAACCAAAAAATATGTTTTCTTCTAAAATAGAGTTCCTATTTAGTTTTTCAAATAACAACATAATTTTCTATATCATATTATATTCTATCACATTCTCTGTTTCGAAATTCATGAAAATGAAATTTCATAAAATATTTCTCTAAATTTGCTTGAATCGTAATCAAAGTATTATATATAATTATAAGGTTTAAATATATATATATATATATATATATATATATATATATATATATATATATATATATATATATATATATATATATAATTAATGGAAATCTGTTGGATAAATTTAAATAAAAATGTTTTCATTATATCAAAGGTTCCAATGAAAAAACTAACAAATATGTTCCTTTAACCGAATTTTCGGGACCCTAAGCAATCTAGCACAAATGAAAATTTCACTGTTTGTCTTGTATTAAATGAAAGAAAAATAGAAATTGGAAATAATGTATTTAACAAACTGAAATAAAAAAGACTATTTTATTGTAATTAACTGATTTCAGGAATCTTTGAAACAAATTGACTATTGTAAGAATTTTTTTTAAATTTTTCTGCTTAATTGACATTATTAGCGACATTAAACATTGAATACGGAAATACAAACACGCATTGATATAAAAAGCCAACACAAAAAATCCAATAACTGATTTAAACAGACAAGATGGCACAAAGGGAGGTTATACATTTTACGTTTGCCAGCGAATTGACAGCCGTTTTTTTCATAACAAGATTGTCTTTTAAATGAATTGTTTATCAAAATAATTCGTGCGGAATTTTTTTTATTCAGTACATTATTTTCATATCATTTACGGACTAACGATAATTTCATTATTTTTCATTTAAACAACAAAAGTGAAATTAGCCCTGGTGCTAAATTTTATTTACACAATTTTTCACTTTATTTGAACATATTTGTTAAATACTATTTCTAATAAATGTAAAATAATTATTATAAACTATGGATCTTGGTCCAACATAGGCCGTGTAAAAGGCGTTCGACGAAATTTGCTGAATGTTTGATATATTATTCAAATTATAAATATCTAACTTACTTTGAAGTTTAAAAATTATTTATAGTTTAGTTTTGGTAAAAATCGCTCTTAAAAATTGTAAGTGCAGAAATTTGAATTTAACATTACGAGAAAAGTAGTATTTTCTCCACATTTGAAATTTTATTTAAAAAATGCGTTGAGCGATTATTTTAAAAAGTAAGTAAATGTAAAATTATATTGTATTGTAATTTTGGAAAAGAATTGTTTACCGTTTAGTTTTAAAGCTAAGGTTTCCTTGACATATATTCCCTCTGCCGATGGAAAAGTGATACCTAAAAAAATCGTTTGCGAGAAAACAATTAAATAAAAATCGTAACAATCATTTAGTATCTAATACAAATTACAACAGGTGTTTGGTCTAATTTAAGCATATTATGTAAATATTAAATACGTAACAGGCAATAACTGCGCAGACGTTATTACATCGCAGAGATGGAATATGGTGGCAATAAAGTATGAAGCGGAACATTATTTACATTTGTAGCAGTTAATGGTCTCTCAGGTGAAAGACAGAAGATTATTTCAAGTACTAATTATATTAGATAATTTCGTGGCTAATCTTAGGACCTTTGAAAAATTTAAAGTCTTCATTTAAAATAAAAATAATTGTCAACTAGTTGTGTTCGTTACGTCATTTTATGTGGGCCTTAAGAAAATATTAGCTTAAATATAAGATTAGTACACGTAAGGACATTTGTAATAATATTTATAGAAGTAATTGTTTTTAAGTAAGTGATATATCTCCTTTTTAGTTCGACTGCGATAAAACAAATCCTACATGTTTCCCCAGACCCAACAGAATCCATTAAAAACTGCATCGAGTCTTTTTAGGTGTTCTTGCATGAAGGACAAACAAATAAATAGGCTTATATACCAACAAACACAAATTACAAAAACAGCACATTTGTGTTTTATTACCTTTGTGACGGTCCCTTCAATATTTTTTTTTCATATTTACAATTTACGACAGTACTACAATTTTATTTTATATTTAGGCAAAAAAACACGAAGCAGTCAAATTTGCTGTACCTACCTATAAAATTATACATATAGACAAAAGATTTAAATTTAAAACAAATTGGGGAAGAAAAGTAGGTCTACATGAGGTACAAAAACATTAACAATATTATGTGTAAGAGACAACTAACAACGATCTCTGCAGATTATTTACTTAAGTACCTTCGCTTCCCACATTATTCCACATTTCGCCATTGGCCGTGTCAATTTTGCCATTATATATTCCGGTGAGAAAATTCATTGTGTGATTCAAAATACACCTAGCGCCATCTACTAATATATACACTACACGTTTGTACCATTACTATGCATCGGGCAGCTAATCACTTCCTTGCTGTAGTTGTATGAATTCAATATAAGTAGTTTTTTGAAAATATGAAGTTCGCGTGTCTTCCAACTAAATGAAATGATTCTGATGAGATAAAAACAAAATGTTACTTCAGGTCAATCCCATGTTTAAAAAAAAACTCCGTCTGAATTGATTCAATAGTCTCGTGATGCATGTTCAAACAGACAAACAGAAAAACAGACAAATTGAGAAAGAGACAAAAATTCCAAAAATAATATTTTTTATAGTGTAAATAACTCCAATATGCAGACAGGCTACTTCTATATTTTTATTTTATGAACAAATTTTGAGTTTAAAAAAAAAATTATTTTTTTACACATGATATTTTCCATTTAAGTTACGAAAAACATACTGTCCATTATTTTAAAAGTACATAAACCTACTCTAATTAAAGATAAAATCAGCAATTAATTTACAGGTTTTTTTTTCGTTTCTCAGTTGCTATAAAATATCTTACCTCAGGTCAACACAATCCATCATAAAACCTTCATCGAAATCCTTTTAATTGTTCTCGCGTGATGAACGAAAAATTAAACAGGGTCACAGACAGATCAACATTTAAAAACTACATAAACAAAACTACATAGACATACTATAGTTAAAGATAGAATCAGCAATTAATATCTTCCGTACCAAACAAAATAATTGGAGACGATTGAATCCTAAGGGATAATATCTAAACTTATTCCTACAGATCAGCACGCGACTTCTCCTATACTGACATACGAATTGATTTACTCATGATCAAAAGTTAATCAGTAGTGACACGTAAATATAAAACATCAACTTCGTTCATCACTAGTAGCGTAACTGAACCGTGAACTAAATTTTCTTTACCACACCAATTTTTTTTTATCGCTATTCCTTGTTTAAACGATGCACACATGTATTGGAAAAAGATCAGAAATTTTGACTTTATAAAAATTATCTGTTTCAATATTATATAGTTATACAATAAGTAGTAATTCAAAGCGTATTTCATCAATCAATCTAATTTAGTCTAATTATTTAAGAAATACAACACGGATACCTCTGCAAATTCATTTCACGTCACTCACTGATGGAAAATTAAAACATACAAATCTATTTCCGACCGGTCCGGTTCACGGATACCAATTAAGGAAAACCTTGACCACAATAAATTTTTCTCTCTCTATGACTGCTATACGGCAGTATCTACAAAACTACTAGAATTTTCTCTTGGCATAAGCCTGGTTATTAAAGCGATAAAATCTGAAAACTATCCACAGTGACCAAATTCGAAATGGTAATAGATGTAATATTCAATAAATCTAGATTCTAGATTCTACGCTCTTCTAGCAAAGCTCAGCCAGAATTTTGCTTATTTTATCTTAATAACAGCTAACTTTTTAAAGAAGATCTAGGCTATATAATACAGCATCACGTCCAATCACAATTCCATATATAATGGCAAGGAAATAGCTTTTCTAATTAACGGTATAATAGTGTATTCGATTACTCTTATATTTGTTATTATCAATAAAATATCATAAAAATATTGAGCTATGAAATTAGACAATTTAATTGCAGTAATATAAAAAGTATGTCATTGTATCTAAATCATTTTTAATGCCATAAACGACGTCGTAATTCTATATTGCCGAGCGTGTCTAAATATTAGGTTTAAATGTTTGTAAATCGGTTAATTATTAAGATTTATACTTTTCGTCAGCTTACGAGATAACGATTTAAAAAGAATTAGACAAATACCGCTTTGTTGATTGTTCTTTTCCTCAAAAATAAATGACACACATAATATCACTTGATGTTTGTAAGAATAAAAACCGTGTGCTAAATTTGCGACGTATTTGGTTTAACAGTCGTGTGAAACATTATTATAACCGAAAGGCACAACGTCATAGATAATTTATATGCTATGGTCCAAACGCAAGTGATATGCCGATTCCTATCGGCCATGGGATAATAATAATCAAAAAGAGCTATTTAAAAAGAGCTATTTAAAATTTACGGTACTTTAATCATTAATTTATTATAGCAGTTTCTGATTATTGGCAGTTTTACCGTAAATCGGTTTTTACCGTAAAATATTACCGTATTGGAAAACGGAATTGCAATGAAACTGTCACAAACATTAGCAATAATTCCATACCAATTTAGCTTAACAAAATATGGTTCACACGTACGAGTAGTATTACATTTCATCTCTTTTTATATTAAATATTAAAAAAGCTTAAGCCAAAGAGAGCAAAGACCATTGTACATAGATCGATGTACTCTTTTGAACTTTTTGCCGTAATTATTCGTATTTTTGTTCTCCATTTCAATAAACTCCCTCTTTTGTATCTCTGCAAGAATATTAACATTTTTAATATAGATTTTATTATGTTTTACACCTTTGCTGACTCTTTACTTTAATTGTTTTATTTCATCGTGATTTTATTTAATTTTTTTGCAGTTTTCTGAATGGTTTTTGTTCAATAATATTTATCTCAATATAAATATAGATTTTGTTAACGTTGCTTGTTACAGGAATACCTAATATAAATGAATGATATGTTAGCATATTGAACTTTTTTTTAATCGCGCAGTTTTATTGGATACAAAACATTGAAACATTGAATTAAATTATTTTATTAAGTCACTAATTATCTTAATCATTAATAACTTTTCACCGGATGCCGTATTGATTTTAGCTATCGTAGAATATGGTTTTGTAAATGAATATTCTCTGCCTGCGGTTTTACTCGCGTGATTTTTTTATTAACATGGCGGATTTGTTCTTCTGTAATAATACTGGCATCTCAAAAATACACTTTACTGGAATTAAAGCAATTTATCTCAAATCATTGTAGTAGTTCATCAGATCTTTAGCTCACGTACTTGGTTCTTCCTGTGTAAGGAAAATTTGTTGTGGTAAAAATGATAGTGAATAGCTGTTCAACTTATTACAATAGAAATACACTAATTCTACAATTTTATTAAATGTACCTACAGATTTAATGTTGATATAATTAGGCAAACAGCGTAAAGGTTTATTAGAGCCACATTAAAATTTCGCTTAGATAAGGATTAAAGAGTGTATTAAAGATTGTAAAAGCTTTAACCAGTGTTGTAATAAAAATGGAAATAGAGTAAAAATTAGCGATTTTGATATAAATTAAGAAGTATTAGAGAATTGTTTAGAAATGAATTAGAACTTTCAATTCCAAAATTAAATAAAACATAAATAATTATTAATAGAATTAAAAATTCATAACCCTATAGTCACTTACAAAGTAAATATTTGGCTTCCAATGGTTTAAAAAATATTTGTTAAATATTTACTAAAATATACACAGATTGTAACGATTTTTTCCATATGCCGATGTGCTTGAACTTTCTAAATAAGTTAATAGATATTTATATATCTATATATATATATATATATATATATATATATATATATATATATATATGTATATAGAAATATAGATATATTTAAATACACAATAAATTATAATTTATAACACACTCAGATTAAACCTGAATGAAATTAAAAAGAAATTCCCCGTGATTTATAGCAAAATGCAAAAACAAATGTCTTACAAATTCTCACAATTTTTTTTAAATACAATTATTTTTTTAATTTTCTTTGTAACCACATAGATAACAATATCACTTACCTTTTACTTTTGTTAAACAAATGGCTACTTAATTTCATAGACTAAAAAAATTTTGACACACGAAATTAGGATTGACTTTTTTTCGTAGTTGTTTAAATGTTATCGCTTGTATTAGTAATAAACAATGTTCTAACGTCATTTTTCCAATAGTTACTAATTTTATAGCATTCAGTTTTTTATATGTTGAATGGCAAATTAGGTTTACTACAATTTACCGTTGTTTAATATAACAATGATGCAAAAAGCTTATTTCTGGAAAAGCTCTCCATATAAAAATTATCTTTAGATTGAATTAAGAATTTCTAGGTTTTATCTGAGCCTCTCGTTGTAATAGTGATTTACATCTGTTGTTGCTTAGTACGGTATAATGAGACACACGCTAAAAAAATAGTCAAACACGTGTAAAACTCACACTTATAAACATTTAATGGCACATGGTATTTTTATTAAACTATTTGCAATTATTAATTTCTCAAAATGTAAGTATATTGCCTGCTATATACTTCATGGCCGTAAAATCATAGAGTGTATTTAAAACATTGTAGGATCCAGGATAATGGTTTTAGTTTTTCTGTAATCTTCTCATAAAATTTTACCGACCCAGTTTTTTTCATGGATTTTAGCTATTTCGTTTCTAAAATAAAGGGAACAGGAGTAAATGTATGTATACTTTT
Organism: Druceiella hillmani; assembly: GCA_039881145.1. NCBI lineage: Eukaryota > Metazoa > Arthropoda > Insecta > Lepidoptera > Hepialidae > Druceiella > Druceiella hillmani. The sequence goes on from JAYKKI010000022.1 coordinate 18,123,627, forward strand.
TTGCAGAATTTTCTTTTGGAAAATCTTTTTAAGTATGCTATTTAAAATTAAGAAAGAATTGTCTTCATATTCTTCATAAATTTTTATTACAAATTATGCTGCACATGATAAATAAAATTAGAAAACTTTAAGATTTTCATTCACCGCTGTTAAATTTTTGTCGTCTGGATGATCATGTGAATGATCTTATAAGCTTTCCATTTTTTCTTCCTAAGATAAGGAACCCTAAAATTTTTTTTACGTAATATTTATAGTGACAACTAATATTTATCGTTTACGTGAACCGTAATATTTACCGTGACACTAATATAAAAAAGAAAAGTTGGTTGGTCATCTGCTTCTGTTCCCAAAATCTAAACCTTTGTTCCGGTATACAATTTGGAAATACTAACCTAATTAACGACTCTTGTCATAAATATGGCTCTTTAAAAACTAATTTGAATAACCTTATATTTAATTATCACTTTGAATAAATATAGAAATAATAGGTCAATAGAACCTTTAGGATAACTAATAAAATATTGGAAGCGTAGTCAGTTTTTGATCCAAACCCCGTATTCAATTTTCAAATCAAAACTAGAAAGGTTACAGATTTTTATTCAGTGAGCCTAATCATGAAGCGATAAAAAACTGTAAATTTAAAAACATACTTAGTTCACTAAGACCAGTACCACGACAGGGTTTCCATGTATCTTATGAAGGTTTGTCTTTGTATATTCTCAAACGTTTATTTGCGAGAAAACAAATTAACAGACACGTGTATGGAATCTACATTATTATTTAATGTTTGTCTCTTGGTAAGCTTATTATGTAAATATGATATTATAAATATATATATATATATATATATATATATATATATATATCTTGGAAAATGGATAATAAGTTATTTGCAAAGTAGTTGCAATAGATAATATGTACTTAAAAGTTAGTTATATTTTATGGGGGTAAGAAACTAATGGCGGAGTGAGATTTTGTGATTATTTAAACTTGAAATAATTAACGGGGTTCTAAATATTCGTAGCTGGAGTGGGAGACCAAAATTGAAGCCATTTAATTCATATTGATGTATTTTATCCCAGCGACATTAATACTCACAAGTTATGGAACATTTGTTAGTGAATACTGTTTGCATAATGTGAGTTGAGAAGGAACTTATAGCAATTAAAGGGTACACATCGGAGATAAATAATATTGCGACAAGTATATTCAGTAACTGCTTAAGATGTTTTAATTTTAACTAAGAAATTTATTTTAATAATCGATAAATATACAGAAACATTTCTCCGCTGCTCAATTTTTCAGAAATCAAATTCCTCAGAGTCTTAATACTCCATTTTCCCAAATTTTTTGAAATAACTTTTATAAATGCAATTTAAAATAATAAAAATATATTTTTACATTCTCATGATAAGCCCTTTTAAATAATACCAATAATTTTATACATCATGTAGGCATGATGTATAAAATTTAGAAAACAATTAGTGCATTTTTAAAACTGAAATTAGTATTTTCACTATAGGACCCTTTTTTAAAAGTTACTTAGTGAAAGTGATAATGAGATGTATTATTGAGTCATATTACGAGTTTGTATGTAGCATACAATTATTCAAAAATGTCTCCCCTTGAAGAAGAATTATTTTAATTGATGATAAATCATTTAATTATTTTTATAAATAAAAATAGTTTTTTAGTTTGCAATACTAAATTATTTTAAATCAATATGCTAGAAACGGTACGTGCTTGCGTTACGTCTAACGTTAAAAATGAACTTATTTGTAAATTAAAACTGCCCCAAATCTCATCAATTCATCAAATATCGAACATAATCTATTTAAAATACTTTCTGGAGATAAACAATCGGACTTAGTGCAGTCACGTCTTTTATTTTGTATCATATTCGAAATATGGTTTGTATGGTAACTAATATATTTCAATTCAACATAATCATTCCTTGAACAACATTTCAATACCTCTCAGAAACACTTTCTATAAAAATATTCATACTATATCTTAGCAAATATCTCTAAATTCCAGCAATGCAAGTAAGTGTTTAAATTAAAATATGGATCAATATCAATATAGCATAAGTAATCAGGAAATATCCTGCAATATCCCTGAATGAAAATAAAAAATAAAAATCTATGATAGAAATTAAACGAGTGATAGATTTCTAAAAAGAAATAAATTGAATTTTATTTATCCCAGTCATAATATAATTTCCCATATACACTTTTTTTTTAATTACCGTGGCGAATATGCAAAAAGACAACTAATATCAGTTGAAAACTATAATTAATATATATCGAATATATAAAAAATAACAGGAGTGGAAAGTAGAATACTGTATTTTAACAGCACAAAATACATAATTGAAGAAGTTCATTTCATTAAAGCTCAACACAGTCTACGTCATCCCAGCCTCACGCCTTTTCTAAGTTTCCAAAATAAATTATTTTCAGAGATGAATAGGTCTTTGTCGAAAAAGACACTAACGCTCAATTCACATTTCGGGTGCTTCATTTCTTCTACTCAAAGTTTTGAACATAAATTGTCAAATGCGAAGTTTGTTCTTAATTTATTCTAATTTTGGCATAGCTTTGCACGATCTTGAACGCAACATTATTTTCGACTATAACAGTAAATTTAACAAAGAGAAGTTATATTAAATAAGTCTAGGTTATGTCTTAAAGTTCAGGTGAAACATTTATAAAGAAAAACTTTTATAATGATATGTTTATAACATAGAGAAACCTTACATTTACTGTTGACTGTATTTCGTACGCATTCTTCATTTTCATCGGGAACTACTTTTTATATTATTTTTATATTTTAATTATAAACATATTCTTTTTTAATAAGCGCTTTTTAAATGTTATATATTATATAATATTTTAGAAGGTATCGCTGCTTGGATTTCAAATAAAATGGAATTTTAGGGATAAAAAAAGGGTCAAATTTATTTTGAATCAAACAAATAGTAACGAAACAAAAACTTTCACGATTTCTCACCTCGTTACTATTTGCAACCGACAATGGCGTACTAATGTTATAATTTAATGAAAAATATGCATCGGTAAATTTATTTTTAAAATACTTGGCGAATATGATGGATTGTGAAATAATGACGTATTTTGACCTGCAGTGGGGGTTTGAGACTTGAAACGCAGAAGAATCTCACGCTGCTATTTTGAGTCTTCGTCAGTCTGTTTTAAATATATTCTCCTAAGCTTCAGGTCACAAATCATAGCTAAAGATGACTTTTTATAAGAACAAAAGAAGTTTTTATGGAATATCAAATAAAATACCGGAAGTAGTACTCGGTAAGCCATATGTGACGAAAGGAACAGGTTTTTTGTTTTTAAACATGTTTTGATTGGATGCCCTAAAGTAAGAGAAAGTGTGACCTTCCAAAGCAGACTGACTATACTGTAAAGGTTTAAAAGCATCGGCAAGACATGTAGGTAAGGAACACTTAATGCCCAGGATTAACCAGCAAGGCAAAACATGCGGAGAATACGTTCATTTAAACTTTCAAAAAGTTATGTTTTTGTGTAATATAAAAGAAAACTGCTTATATAATAGTATCTACCTATCATCATCATCAGTAGTTCGACAGTCTAGGGTGGGCCAAAACTTTCTTTTGAAGCGACTTCCATGAAGCCCTGTGTGTCCTTCAGCACATGAAAATCCTTCTCTCATATCATCTCATCTCAACTTAGGTCTTCCTTTTCTTCCTTGTCCTTGCGGTTTAGTCAAAAATATTCTTTTGTGAGGGTTTGAATCCTGCATTCGAAAAAGATAAGCAGCCCAATTTATTCTATTAATTTTAATGATGTCTGTAAAATTTATGTATTTTTGAGTTGCATCTCCATCTCAAATATAATTTTCCTTTATGAACCCAAAAATTTATCTTAAAATTTTTCTTTCAAAAACACCCAAATGGGTCACACCTGATTTTGTTAATGTCCATGTTTCAGAGCCATAAATCAACACTGGCCTAATGAGAGCTTTGTAAGGAGAATTTGATTTTCCTAGAAATAAATTGTGACCTGAGAAGGTATTTTATTCCACAAAAAGCTTCATCAGCAACAAAAATTTTGTTTTTAATTTTTGACAATATATTATTTTCGCAATTTCAGATTTAAAACCCAGTTTTGATTCAGTACTGGGTTTTAAATACTGTCTACCCGTCCCTGCAAATTACAAGTTTGTTGGTTTTTTATTAATTCTGAGTATTTCGTGATGAGGTAATGAGTCAGTCGGTTAGTGAGTAGTAATTGGCTTTACACAATCTTTATTTTTCGTACAAGATGCCGATTTTCATGTTCTGTAATACAATTAACAGGTCCATGGTACCTTGGAACTTAGTGCAAAGGATTATATGGTTATAATTAATGATTAAACATTTATATCTCGGGTACAAAATACATTTATTCTCAGATGTTAAAATAGGATCAAGTGAAAAAAAGGGAAAAAATGTTAACTTTGAGTGTAACTTACACTACAAGCGTTCCATACAAATATATGTACATATAAACATTCATCGCTACACACTATTTATCATACGCTATTAACAGATATTAAAATTAATTTTGACCTTGTAATAGTATTCAGATACGTAAAATATCGTGACGTTTTCAAAAAACTAAGAGATTTATAATCTTAGGTTAAATTTTCATATAACGTTTATGAAAATCTCTCGTAACAATATTTTGTTATAATGTTGAATTTAGGACTTCCGGAAATAGAAAAAGAATGGAACATATTTTTGTTACATTCTAAAAAAATATATTTTCAACTAGGGTAAATCAAATTTTGAAAAATACAGTTGTAAAATCCTCATAACTTACGCTTTTAATAGATGACCAAACACGATTTATACAATTTAAAAAATCAATAACTAAAAGATTAACAACTATCGAAATATATATATGTATTAATATGTTTTATTCACATTTCGAATATCAAGTTCCTGTGTGAAACGGTTTCTCAGAAAAGCGTATGTGACATACGAACAGACGAAATGAATGATAAAGTATTCGGTATTTTTGTTAAATTGCTTCGGTTATTCGGTATGAAAAAGCATATACAGTTAAAGTGGATAATTTTTAAGTTATATTAATATATAATAGTGGCAATGCATAAAAACAATCGTTTTTTAGAATCTTTTAATCAATATAATATAACTTTCGCGATTCAAAAATATCTGAACTTTACACAAAAAGCTTAGGAGTCATAAAGACTATGTGGTTCCAATTTAATAATCCTTAAAATTTAGTATCAAAGTACCGGTTTCATTTATTTTCGCTAGCTCACCATTCTTTTAAATCACCCTAAGTCCCCGGACGCACACAAAATTTATGAAAATGAAATTAACTCAACCATTTTTCGAACAGATCGCACTATATTGAAATCTATCTGCTATATACTTCATTGATGTAGCGTGGTGATGGATACAGAAATAATTTAGAATTTAAATTGAAACTTGAGATAATGTGGCAGAAATATACAATTTTATACATAAACACTAATTGACTTTGATAAATATTTATCTTTAAGCTGTAAATCTACCGGTTTCAATGCAATAATTTTTTTTTACAAAACTATCAAATTTTAAATGAATTGATAACCACAAATACGCAAGACTCAAAAGTATACACACACAGAAAGTGAAAACCAAAGAAAATGTAAAGCATTAAAAACGATGCGAATCAAAACTGAGACAGACAGTACACATAAGGATATCAATTTAATCTCACCTATTAGCGAATATCTCCAAAACCAACGTTTGACACCGGAAGCAGATAAAATCATTACCAAAGATCATAGACTGTGTAAGCAAATGGTAACTAAAAGATTGCAGAGGAAAAATATTGAGAGATTGCTCTCATAAGAATAAGTACATCATATGTATCAATTGTGTATATGGAAGTCTGTAAATAAATCAACGTTCCATAATGCAAATCCATAATTATCATCTATACTGAATTTATTTCGGTGGTACTAGCATAATATGGAGTAAAAATGACAATGATGGAATTAAACTAATTCCAGTAAATCATTTCCAATTCCACGAAATTTTACAAATATTTTAAATTTATTTATACTAAGATGACAACACAACACTTTTTATTTTAATCTATATGTTTATATTTTAACAATTTTGTAGGCAGAATGATTGTTTAATGAAGTTCAACATCATGACTTATGTTTAAACCTTGTTTCAATAGTTAGAAATAATCTAATTACTTTCTACCAGTTGAAAGAGAGAGAGAAATCTTGAATTTTTTTGTTAGTAGTCAAAAAAAAGTAGGCGAAGCCCATAATTTTAGTCTAACGTTTCCACATCTTTTTGACGGCAATATAGCTTAATTGTCTCAGCTAATGTTCTTGGAACCAATTAATTACGAAAAGCTCTTCTTTCTAGAAATAGTTTCCAACAAATAACTAGACCCAGATTGCTTGCAGAATTTCTGCGTTGAGTTAAATTTAGAGTCTATAAAGAGGAATGTATAGATATGTTAATATACCGATATATACTAGTATATACTCTTCCGAGCTAAATGAGGACAAGGTTTATAACTAAATTTCTGCACCCGAAAGCAAAAAAAATATTTTTTGATACTACGTATTTAAGTCATAAAATAAAACATTTTCATACTATAATAATTAAAACCACAATAGAACTTAAGTTAAGAGAAAATCTTATGTACTAAAGCAAACCTTTTACGTACTAATTTTCAATGTATATTGTGATAATATGATATTCCAGTAAATATGATAGCCCAGCAAGCTTCTTTATTAAGGCATGAAATACCTTAAACGAAATCGATTAATTTATAATAACGTTTCCTTTCTCAATTTATTGTAGCCAGGGAAAATTTACACTTTTATGGCTTTTGATATTTATTCCTATTAATAAATCTCGAAACCAATCTAGCCCTGTTTTAAACGTAACCGATCATATACTCGATAATCTCAGGTTTATGCATGGTTATTTTTTATGCATTTGCTAACTTTTATTGATCTAGTTATTACTCAAAAGTCAAGTATTTAAGAAACTAAGTAATATAGTAATTAGATATAAACGAACTATCACCTATAATATTTCATTATTTATACTAAGAACAATATTTGTAAGAATATATTTCCATTTTTTTTTAATATTATAAACTTGGAGTGGAGATTTAAAAATTCCAATGTGAGGTAATTTAATTCATTATAGTTAAGAAATTAGTACGATTAAACGAAACAATTCTATATTTACAAATTCAAATATATAATGGTCTTAATGTTATTATACCGTTACCAACTTTATTCTATCTTATTGTATTTATTTCTCGACTTTTACTCTGATTACCAAGTAATTAACTCTTTTAATTACATGAAGCTCAAATAAATGATATGATAATAAAATGACGACATTCTCCAAAATCTAATTTGGCTGCGAGTATTCACTTTTAATGTAAAGAATACAATTAAATGAAACTACTAAACTTCTACTTTCTTTAATTTCTTTACCACGACCTAGATTTCGTTGTATTACAACATCTTTAGGTGGGATATTAGCAATACATTTTCCGAGATTCTTTGCTAATATCCCACCTGAAGATGTTGTAATACAACGAAACCTAGGTCATGGTAAATATATTCAATAAAGAATACAACTCAAATCCAACAGAAACTATTCTGAGAGCACTTGTTAATGGGAAACGGAAGATTGCTGTATATCTGTCCCTATCTGACCTTCAATTTGTTATTAAAAATGAGATTAACCCGTTAAATTAAAACATCTGTGGCCTCTGCTAAGTCATGCACTGTCATAAAATCAAACCTCGGACTTTATTATATACGATTTCAACCATTATAACTGGTTTCAGAGATCCAGAATGGAGCAGACACATAATGTGGATAAAATCATCTGGTTAACTTCTTCTGCTGATTTCCATTACAGAACAAATGTAATCACATTACAAATTTAAGTTTTATCTACTTTTCTCTGTTAATCGAAACATTTATCTTGAAGCCATGGTTACAAATTAATTACTCGTACTGTTATAATTATTATGACCACAGAATATATCGTTAAATACAAACAAAATTAATATTAAAAATGAAACCCGTCATCGCCATGGTGTGTTGGGTTGATCACAAGGCATACAGCCTTTGACAATGCAGAACCCATGACAATGAGACCCGGTTTGATTCCCGGCCGTTCGTCGTGCGGGACTGGGCTGGTGTTATGGTTGGCTGTAGGATATTGCTCTCGTAGCAATAAGTCCACCATATGTATCAATTAGACTCAATAGTTTAGATAAATAAGTAAATAAACAGATAAACCCAACTGACCTACCCGACCAAATAGCCGATTAAAAGATTATATTCTAATGTTTGAAATCGCTTTCCTATAAAATTAACCTTAATTGACTTGAGCAGTTTTTCTTATCGCTGAACGATACCTCTCACTCAATAGATGAGGCTAGCGCTACAAATTAAGCATAGAACTCCATATCCCACATGAAAATAAGACAAAGATGCATGTGAGAAATCTATCTTCATTTTAATCTAACCAAGTAGAATATAATATATTTTTTGTCTACTCATAGAGATATTAGGTTTATACACGTGTGTTTTATTTACTACAGCATCTTATACAATTTTTATATATGTGTATTGTAATTTATTCTTAGTTGATTCTAGGCTAATTTAATTAGAAATAACTTTTAAATGGTAGCCCGTGTTGTAACCAACGTTTAAAGACTTAAAAGAAATATTAAGAACTAGCTGTGCCCCACAGTTTCACTCACATTAAATTCGGAATAAAAACTTATTAGAATTTTTTCTCATATATTGCTCTTGGGTATAAACTATGATCACACCGGATTTCATCAAAAGACGTCCAGTAGATTTCGCGTGCTTGTCGGACAAATTAACATACAGACAGATAGACAAAAACACTAAAATCAGGTTTTATGCTTTCCGTTATCTTTCTTTATGCTAAATCAATCATTCCTTTTAAAATATTTTCCATGCACAAAATTCGCGCTCTTACAATTTTATTAACAAAAATTTCAATTACAGTTAATATTTAAAATTCTCCTGCTCTCATTTTAAATTAATGTTAGAAATTAGGTATAAGGTTAGAAGTTAGGTCGAACTTATTTAAAAATAATAATACTGAAGAAACTTATAAATACTTTCTGTTGTAACTTGCTGCATCATTAAGAGCTATGTGCTTATAATTTTTTTTCCAACAGCGTCTCCCTTAGCCATAAGAGGATTATGAATGGTTTAATTAACTGTAAACTTACCGGAGCAAAAAAATGGTGTTCCAGTTTGGGCTGCCTTAGAAATATTTTTTAAAGTGACATTCAATAAAATATATTCTTGAAATAATTGTATTGTAAGATATTTATCTTGTTCACATATCCTAAAATGACAGCATTTTTAAATCCTGTACAATATGCCTCAAGAATTTATAATCGAGAAAAAAAATAATAAATATTAAGAGATTAATAAGTGGATACAGGAGGCAAAAATTAAGTATATTTTCTATCAGACCTAGTTGGAAAAAAGTCATCGGTGTAAATTTTTGACAATAAGTGACAACGGAATAGTCGAGAACCAGGATTAAAGAATAAACTGGACAAAATAAAAATTGTATTTTCTAAATTTATTAATAGAAAAATTAGGCACACTCCATACAATATATTTTTGTGTAAAATATAAAATCGACAGTATATAAAAGCAATAAAAATAATTATTTTACAAATAATGGAAGAGTGGAATAACAAACATATTAAAAGAGTGCAAGGAATTCAGGTGTTTACGCTAAATTAATATAAGCATCACAGCAAAATAATAAATTATTGCAGTATATTTGAACAGTACCTTTACGTATTTGATACTATTAATCTAAAAGTGGAATGTCTTGAGGAATTACATAAAAGTACTTCAACTTCTTTATTTATAATGAATAACTACAATAATAAAATTTGCTTTTAACACAAATACCAATATAAGATGCAAATGTTATCAGAATAAAAATGGAAAGCCCATTTGCTGGCTGTGCCATGAAACAGTTGCTCTTTCATGAGGATTGTCTCTAGTCTTTTCATAGCCCTTCTGTATTGAACTAATTGCTTACAAGTATGCTTTATCATGGTCCATTTATACAGTGCTACTAACCCTAGTTTTTTAAAAGGTATATCATTCTGTAAATCTTAAAGACCCTATTCTTCAATATTACAACCATGTTATATGTTTTTTAAAATACAAAGGAATTATAACAATTGACTTAACAAATAACAATTATCTATTATTAATAATAAATAACAGAATTCTATTGAAATTCTTTGCCATATATCAAATATTAAAAATATTTAATTGTATATTTAAACAGATTTAATAATTACATATTAATTTTTGTTCCGAATCTCTCACCATATATATATTAGCATGGTTCAGAAAATCAAGTATAATTGAATACAGGTTACGAAAAATTTCCCCAATGACACCGAGCTAAATACGTTTATAATTGTCATTTAGGGTCTCTACCAAAAATGTTTGTCATTCGCTTAGGACCTTATGTTAATCCCAAATATGTCCGGGTTAATGACTGCGGTCAGCTCAATTACTTCATGAAAAGGACACGAAAAAGTGAAAGTGGAGAGTTTAGATGGGGGTTATGATTGAATGAAATAAACAGTGACGTTTTGAAATTTGCCAGCTTCCAACCTTGTGAATAACCTTTGACAACTTCAAGAGACAGTAAGAGGGCGAAATTAAATTGTTGAAAACAGGATATTTACGGTATTGTTAAAAGAATATTGTCAAATAATTTCTTAATAATTGCGAGTCCTTAATGGGAAATTGTTTAGCGGTAATAATATAAGAAATTCAAGACGAAAATGAATTGTATATACTAGATCTAAAAACTTAAAGTGAACGAGTTTCGTTCGAAATATGTTTCGTTTCTAAATTAGTAAATTCATGTGAGGAGTAAGTTAGTTCCGTCGTTTAGAATTTAACAATTCTGATTTAGTCAAACAGTATTTTGACTTGTGAAATTCGAACGTACTAAATGAAACCAAAAACGTATATAAATTTCAAAACTATACAATTGAAAAAAAACATGTAATGTGTGACAAGATGCTTCATCACCCATATTCTGTATTGGCAAAAACAATGGTATTAAATTTCTTAGACTTTTAACCAATTATAGAAAATGGACTACACACTACCAGAATTAAATTTAATACTTCTCAGTGAGTCAGTAGTTGTATTATTGATGTTTCAATCCAAAACTGTAGTTTAGGTGTACCTAACTTCCCAATGGAATCCAGAAGATTTGATCTTTTTATCCAACTACGACAGAGGAAGATAGTGAATTTCACAGGATATGTTTATATGACTACGTATGTACGAGGGCGGATCCAAAAATAACCGAATTGAGAGCGCGCTGCAATTCGTAGAGGTAGCAGAGACGTTTCTCGCTAGACAGGGTTAGTAAAGATCCTCACGGAACAACTGCCCACACGGCGTCAGTTTGTAGGTTAACGTTTGATTGCTGTGTTGTGTTTCACTTACTGTTGTCGTGTTCCGCTTGCGAAATTCGTTATGGCAAGTTTAAAATAACAAATGGTATATTTGAATTTTGTTTTCCTGCTTGAAAAATCGGCAACGGAAGCTTATCAAATGCTTCAACAGGCTTTCATGGAGCATGCTTTGAGTCGCACACAAGTTTTCGACTGGTTTGGGCCCTTTAAACGTGGTGAGGTGAGAGTGGAAGAATATACTCGATTTGGGCTCCCTTCAACATCTCAAAACGATGAAAATTGTTCCCCATAGCTAGACTGTTATTCAGCACTTTTATTTGGAAGTATTAAGACGTCTGCGGGAGGATGTGTGAAGGAAACGCTCGGAACTTTGGCGATCAAGTGACTGGTTCCTCCATCATAACAACGCATCCGCACACACGGCCTTATGAGCGAACCGCTATTTGGCTTCTCAGGGGTGGACTGTCATTCTCTACCTTCCCTATTTGCCAGACCTAGCTTCGTGCAACTTTTTCCTGTTCCCGAGAAAGAAGAAAAATATAAAAGGGAATCCTTTTGGTGATGTGAATGGGATAAAAACAGCTCCGCAAAAGGTACTGAACAATATCAAAAAAAGACGTAACAAGTGCATCGCATCTAATGGGTAATACTTTGAAGGTGACTGAAGAAAAAATTATAAATAAATGGTTTGTAACAAAAATCCAGTTTTTTTGGCCCCATTCGTATGTGAGTAAGTTTGTTTCCTCGTACAGACTAAACTACTAAAGAGATTTCAACAAATAAGGTGTCGAATATATTTGGCGTTAATTTTGTAAAAATTCATTATTCACAATTAAATGAAACTACTTGATGTAGTATTATTTCTACTTTCTTTGAGTTCTTTACCACGACCAGATGTTGTAATACATGAAGTTTCGTTGTATTAATACATCTTCAGGTGGGCTATTAGAAAAGATTCTTATACGTTTTTCAGAAGTACATTCCGATAGTCAAAACTAGCTACCTATATAAAATTAAATATTTAGTTTTCGAATCGATAAATATTTTATTTTGCGACATTACTTTACAACTCTAATATTTTGCTGGTGTTCACAAAAGGTAACGAATGTCTTCATAAATCGTATTATATGTCGACTCAACAAAATTGCGAAGCATCCCGCCTTTCTCCTGTCTATATCAATCATACAGTAAGCCGCGGGGCTAAACGAAGCAAACGCCATCTTTAACCACAATTATCTTTCTCACGAGACCCTTGTCCCCGTGACGACGTGGACCTAAATTATAGTCATTACTCTCGGTGTTATGAAATTCGATATCATTACTAGCAAAATCTGGCGTTTCGATAATGATCCAACTTCAGTTTCCCGTTTCTGTTGTCTCTATCCTGATCTGATTTTTAAGGTAATGTGCGACACACTGATATTTTACGAAAATGATTTTTTGGTAACATATTGAATGTGAATAGCTTTTTGTATGAGCTGTATATCATTAATACAATGCTTGGCCAATAATAATCCATTGCGTCATTATACTTAAATATTCCGTATTTTAAACGCAGTTACATGGTTGAAACACACGGAGTTGATCATGTTTCTCTACTCCAAACAGACTGCAAAGGAGTTTTATGGCATATTGCGTATACTATTCTACCTATTTCACATTCCTTACTTAAATTTACAAAGACCAAGTTTCAGTATATCATTTCATCAAATCGGAATCTATTTTATTTTAAATACTTTAATAATACTAATTAAAATTTATTACACTTCATTCCATCCAATTTATTTATATGACTTTTATTTAAAGTTTGAATTAGAAAATTTCTATTATAAATATTCTAAAAAATATTCTATGTACTTTTAATATAAATTTGGCTGTTGAGAAGGTATCAAATATTTCAATAATTTTCTGCTCGATGTATGTAGAATTTTAAAGGTATAATAATACAATACTAAATCATTTCATTACGGAATTAGTTCATACCTCTCTTCCACTAATAGGTAAGCATTTCACTAGTTAGCGTTTAATTAAAGGAATGAAAATATATTTAAAGCTCGACACGGTATTAAAATTAATAATATTTTTATCTTAAAAATTAAGTGGCCGAGAAAAAGTTAAGTGACGCTATAAATATGAGAAAAATAATATAGAATTCTAGAGAAGTATGCCAATGAAATATGAACATCCCAAAGACAAAAGAGTTGAAAAGTGAGCATTTGCCTGAAAAAGCAACCATATTTGCATAATGTATTGATTCCTATGAAAAAAATTTCATCGGGGAACTTTTTAAAATAAGCTGAAAAACTACTGTGTCAAAAATTAAAAGAATAGCTATAAACCAGCATGTCTGGCAATGACAAAATGCCAGATGAAAATTTTATTCAAAACGCCGTATCAATCTCTGGCACTAATTTAAAATATAGTTACTGGAACTTAGTAATAAGATCATTCGAAACATAACCAAGGCTACGTGGTTTCAAGTCCTACCCGACTCAAAAAATATTATCTATAACATTAAATTTTATTACAAAAAATATTGTAAAACTATTTAAAACAAGACAGAGATTTCCATATAGAAAAAAAGTAGGGTATTTTAATGAAATGGAATGCCGGTTTTCGAACTAACCCTATATTATTTTACCTAAAATGTATTAGAATTTAAACACTTCGTAAAATATTCAAATAAATGACAGAAATTAAAAGAATTGACACGTATTTAAATTATAAATTCATCTAAAATTATTAATATTTCTTGCAACTATGAAAACATTGTTTATCTGCATATTCGTATTTAATCAAGTTACAATCTCCAAAACTTGAGGTTAAAAATATCTTCTCAACCGCTCAGCCAAAATAAAGTTTATAATTATCATTTAGTATTTCAACCCTTAATATTTGTCCTTTATAAAGTACATTATGTTAATACACAATATGTTGGGAGGACGGCTGCGACCAACACAATTACTTTGTGAGAAGAGGAAAAGGGCGAGTAGAAAGCTGGCAGAAGAGTTATTTTAATGATTCTTAGGTTATTTTAGAGGTTCATGGCCTTGACTAGAAGGTTTGTAAGTTTACGACTGGCTAGCATCCTAATCAAGCCTAAAAGTTTTCTACGGTAACTGGAATAAATAAGAATATATTTAATTCTTGAGGCTGTATTTAAAGTGCCTAGCTGTGCGCGGGGCTTCATTTGCGTGGACTTTTAGAAAATATTGATAAATTAATATAAGAATAATATACGTAATGTCAGTTATTATAATAATTATAAAAGTGAGCCCAGCAAAATCTATCAGGGAAAACTATATCGAAAGTACTTAAGCTCTTCTTGAGTGATACACAAACAAAAACACAGGAAGAAATTGCGAAAAAAATACTTTTTGTGTTCTGTTACCTTTTTTAAATTCCTCTAACTCATTTTTTCATAAAAACATTCAATATATAGACAGTTCATTTCTAGAGTTTTATTGTAGGTATATAGTTCTTAACAAACAAGTTTACATAACCTAATACAAAAGAACCCAATATAATGAAATTATAAATATTAACAATAGAATGAAATTTAAAACAATTTAAAGAAGCAAAATGAGCTTCTAATTCTCTAAACGTAGAAAATTGTATGTTCGCAATTTCAACGACAATAAATTCTGACCGCATTTAAGTTACTTACATAAGCACCTACCACTCGCACCATCCCACATCTCACCTCTGACCATGCCTATTTTGCCAATATGTGTCTAGATGGAAAACTTCATTGCGTGATTTGAAATACATGTAGACCAATCATTTGGTGTGCATATATTTTATACTTATGCATATAATTTATGTGAAAATATAATATTTTCCCATTACATACGTAGACCTTACATATACTTCTAACCTTACTATGTAAGAATTCATACAATTGTTTACAAAATATTAACCGAATTTAGCCGAATCATATTTTAAGTATGTGTACGTTGATTTTAAAATGTTTTGCAATTAAAAATCAACCCAATAGATTCTTTCGTATTGCAACGTAAAATACGATTTTGTCATATGGCGCTTCATATCGATCATATAGTAAATCGGAAGACAATCATTATTTTTAATCATAATTGTTTCTCTAATAATATAGACCTAAATTATAATAATTCATCTTTGTTCTACAAAATTTAATGCTATCATCGATAACTGTGTTTTATTAATATTTTCTTGGAAATATTTTGTACTAATAATATCGATTTATTTGCTTGTGGCATTTATATTGTAAAATCTTCTCTGTACCGACCCGCTTATAATCAAGTACAGTAAAATTTTACAAATTTAAAAACCAATATTGTATATAAATATCATTAAATGTAATACCAATTTTATAATTATGATTTATTTTCATAATTGAGGTTTCATTCATTCAGAAGTTTTTTTTTACAGAAAATATTTTTCTTCTACTAGGCATTTATAAATATTATGAAATTTCATAATCATCCATTATTTTACTATGAACTCTAAAAGGGTGGGAGAGGTTTCATTAATACGAGAGTATATAATTGGATATTGTATAATATAAAACTGTCATAAATAGAACTCATTATTACTTCGGTTATTACTTGCTATTACTCCGGTTAAATAAATTGTTTAGCAAATTACATAAATATTACGAAATAAGGCATAACTAATGTATTATTTGTTTTCCATTGAAGTTTTAGAATAGATAAAAGAAGATAAACAACATAACATTTAAAAATAATAATATAAAAACAATCCAATACAGGTTAGACAATAATTCGAAAAACTTAATCTAACTGAATCGAATATAATTTAGGGTTAAGCGTTTATCCACATAAATAAATAAAAATATATAACTTTCTGTGTATTGTAAAATTTTTCATATACCTTCACCGTCTTCTTTTTAGAGATCTTTTAAAGGAAAAAATGCAACCCTCATAAATTCACTCTCGTGTCTTCCGTCTGTCTCTCTCACAACCGGTTTTCTTACTCAAAAGTACTCACAAGGCTATTTTAGAACGAAACAACAAAGTATCTTTTTTTTAAATTTCGTGTATCATGAGGAAAATCACTTCAAAGAGCGAATTACGAGGAACATGAAATTATTTTTCTCCATTACTTTATGTAATATGACTTCTAGGTATTATTTTCCACCTCTATCTTAGAAAGGGTTAAAGTAAAAATTGCAAAAAAGCAATTTTACCGGAAGTTTGCCTAAAATTTACCAGAAATGCATATCAATTTTCCTATATTTCATCGTTTTTATTTTATAATGTTCACGCTTCGAAAGTTGTACTAGGTGATATATTTACGTGGTGAAATATATTATGAATATTTGTAAATGGTGTAATAATAATGTTACATTCCCTAGAAAAGCTTGTAATTCGAATTATGTACGAAATCCTCGTAGTTTGAATTCTACTCATAATTACCAGGTTCTATTTAGATACAACTTCACTTGTAGCCTGACAGTATTCAAATATTCCAAATATATTTTACCTCTTTGAACATATGATAAAATTTATTTTCTAAAAAAATTCCTTGCAATACGTGTATTTGACGCAAATTTCTTAAAATCATTGTAAAGTTGTTAATAATTTTTTATTTATATCTAAACAGAAGTGATGTAAAATAATCTCCTCTTTTTACACTCACGTACATTAAAATTATCATAAAATTTAGGTTTTTGACGATATCGATTTTTTTTAAAAAATCATCAAATTTGTTTTCCAAATCATTACATTTTTTTCTGATTATATTTAACTTCTGCCTATTTTACTTGATGCTTGGCTGGATGTAATTATTTTTGTTAGTTACAAATAATTGAAAGAGTTAAAAAAAATTAAAGTCAAATTATACCATAATATTACTTACATTACAGCGTGTAATTGGAACAGACATACTATATTTATAAATGAGCATGTTTACATATCTTTACAGTGACTACTTTTCTTGCAACATATAAATGCTGCCATTCTTATAGACAAATTACTTGAATTAACTTAAATATTTCCAGTTTGGATTGCAAACAAATTATCCTAAAACTTAACTTGAGTATCATTAATTAGGATTTATTGCCCTTTACGAGATGTTTTGTACATTTAACTAAACCCAAAGAACTTAGTAAAATGTGAACCATTAATTGCAAAACTTTTAATGTCACAGAGGTCGGTTGTAAAACTGTTATGTTAAAATAGTATAACACTTAACTATTTATATTAGAAATATAGTTTAATTGTAATTTCGGTGCAATTAAAATAGAGTAGTCGATTTTAATATTAATTTTGCACCAAATTCCCGATCATTTTTACTTTCGTCTTTTGTTTCAGTTAGATAAGCCATAAGCAACACTTGCATTAAATACTGCACGTCTTATTATTAATACTTATCAATAATCTGTATTAAATACTAATAGCGAAAATAAAGATTAAATGATGTTATAACAGCCGGTATTTAGCGTCCAAGAAAAGCAAAAATACTTAATATTTTCAGAGTTTTCTTTGTATTAATTTCCGTAAGCGGCAAAATCAAATTTTACACATTGTGTGCCTCTGCGTCAAAAATATATGAAGTACGAGCAGAACTCGCGTTAAGATAGTACCGTACGTTTACACTTACGTTCAAGAATAACAAATTTTAAGGGTATCTAGTATTTATATTAAAATTTTCCAGAAATACTATTATATAAACATAATTAAAACATATTTCAGTGTATAAATATTATATGGTGTCTATTATATCTCTCACAGATGTAAGAAAAAGTACAATGATTTTTTTAAAACTCTGAAAAAATTGTATTTTGTGAATTACGAAAGCTTTTCGATATACTTAAGCCATATAAATTTCTAGCAACTCTATTTTTTCAGGGGGCATGTGTTTTGTGAATATTTTCAGCAAAGTATCTAGAATTGTTTGTTATAAAATCTTAAAAAGAATAATTTTAGAACCCCGAAAATTTGCTTCATTATTTGCTTAAATGGCCAAAAGTAAAAAAAAAATATTTCTAACTTACCCTGGCCAATACTCTTATACAAATATTTTTAATCATCAATCTTCCAAAATATCTGGGTAACAAGCTTCACTATTACGCTAAATTTGAATTTTATGAATTCAAATGTTTCTCAGACATGGGACGTATGACAAACGGCCGCTAAAGTGAATATATGAGCGTTCCATTTCTTTCGAAATATGAAAGTATAAAAACCAAATATACAGCATCCTTTAACATACAAAGAAAAAAACTTTATTCCTTTTCGTACGTCTTCCATAATAAAAGAAATACGGAACAATGTATCTACGTATGTATTTGAAAATATCCGCTGCTGGTTTTTTATCTAAAGTGAATTTAAAACTGAAAATAAAGATAATAAATGAATTTAAAGGTTATGAATGGTGTATTATTTGGTAATTATCCCAAATTGTTGAATTCAAACATTAACACTTAAAAGTACTGTCACGAATTATATTAAACACTTAAACTAGATCAACTGAGTGTCTTAAATTGATTCTCCAGTGTAGTTATTTCATGACCTTCTTCTATTATTGTTAGTAAAACTAATTAATTTAATTTTGTGCAATTTTCAATTCAAATATTTCGAAATTTTTTTACTTACTGCGTTGGTTCTTTATAAAAATATGATATTAATTTATATTAATTTCATTCAATTAACTTTTATTATTATACATAGAAAGGGTTGAAGCTCGGTTACCGTAGTGGAATTTAATTCTTTAAAGAATTTATGTGAAAATATTTTGGACGTAAGATAAAATAAACAGGAGTTAAAAAATAATGGAAAGTGATAACGTGATACAATAATGAAAGAAATATTTAGAGGTGGTTTTACCGGTAAGGTAATAAATAAGGACAAATCAAACAATATCAAATCTCTTAAAATAGTTTAGGTGAATTAACCGAAATCATTTTTATTAAAATTTCTAATAAATTCATAGTATCTAAAGTTTTTTTCACAGTTTTCAAATACATGCTTGAAAAATTTTAAGAAAGAGGCAGTATTAAGCTTTGAAGTGATTTATTTTGTAGGTCACTTTGAAACTTAATACTTAGCAAACAGCCCTGAAAATAAATTTCATTTATTGAGTGCGAACAGAACTTGCATATTTCATCTAAACTAATAACAAATCTTAATAACATTTTTATACTTACAAATTTATTGCTCAGTATAACTTTTTCAGTTGAAAAAATAGTGGGTCAAAGTAATTCGAGATTCAGTATCATTGCCATAGATCCAATACAATTTTAGGAAATTTCTAATATAGCTGTTTTTTCCTTAATTTTTACAATAGTAGGTTTAAAGGTTTGAGGGACACATTTTTTGTGGAAATCCATATTAATACTTTTAAATGTTTCGGAATGTATTAAGATTAATACATATTATTATTGCTAAATTTATGTAATTATTATCACTGCTATGTGTATTTTTATCACTGCTAAAATTATACTAAATTTTATGTGTCTACTTTAGGTAAAATAGCGTTGATATATTTAAAAATTATTCTAGAATTATATTGCTTAAACTTGTGAAAAAATTGTTTTGGATTCATTTTAAATTCTCCTTTCAAATGACATTCCATACGACATGCAAAATTAATTTTTTTAATCGCTTCATTTATCGCGCATAAAATTTTTAATTTTTCTTTCAATTTGAACTATTAAAATATATGCAAGTTAATATATTTCGATATTTTACTAAATTTCAAGTTTGTATATCAAATGATTTGTAAGAAAAAGCGATGTCACGGACGAATAGAAAAACAGAGGTACGAACACGTGAGTGGTATTAAAAGAGTTTACATTTTTTTGATTTTAAGGTACAGAATCTAATTTTCATTTTAAAAAACCTATTCAATAATTCCTTACTTGATGGAATGCACAAAAAAAAACATTCAGCATTTACTTTCTATGTTTATGGGAAATTCTTTTAATTTTCCTTAAATATTTTCTATTGCTGGAATAAATGTACGGATAAAAGATTATGAAATTATCAAGGTACCTCGTTTTGCTACAGAATCCTAAAAAATTTACGAAATATCATTAAATCAGACCATAAAACGTAATAATGAAGAAACATGTAATAAACATGTGATGTATTTAAGTAACGGAACGTGGGAAAACAAATTTATCGTTGAACCCTCTGAAAAATTTTATGTTCATCGTAAATACGATGAGACAAAAATTTTCACAATGTACAAATTTCAAAGAATTTGTTAATAGTAAATATTATATATTGTGCACTGTGGATATCGAGAATTTTTTATATCTATGATGACTTTCACAATTTTTACGTGCCACTGTATTGTGCTTCATTGAGTGGATTAAAATAGTATACGATCGCTTCTTATACAGATTCAATTGCGTAAATCTATTCTGTTATCTTAGTAGGTAGAAAATAAATAAAAATTAGAGCAAGAAACTTTATATATAGTAAGGTTCAAAGTTGTTTTTTTTATATTAGTTGTTCAATATATATATATATATATATATATATATATATATATATATATATATATATATATATATAAATAAAAAAACATAAATCAAAAGAAATATATTGCCCTTACTTTCCCTTTATTTTCGAAATGACTTGTTGTTACATTTGATGACAAATTTTTTCTCGTTTTGATATATTTATAATTATCTTATTAAAATATAGGATGTATCATGGCCAAGTGAGTGGTGTTCCAAGGATAAAGGTATAGTTACCCACCGTACCCACCAAACTGAGATTCTCATGAGAACTATAGAAAAATATATACATCATGTTCCTCGGTTAGATAATGTGAACGTTAAGTTATATAAAGGGAGAAATCCAAAAAAATGCATCCTGAAAATACCAATGTATTATGGCTATTTTTAAATTATATTCATAAAGTCAGCTGCACTTTAAAAATTATTTTTATACCCAACTGGAAACCTTTCGGAGACACTTCGCCTACAAAGCACTCGACCTTTTCATTGGATCCGACCCTGTCAGCCACAAGGGACTGAGCTTATAAAACGCATGATTTATTGTTAACTACGCCCCAGAGTTACCTTCCGAGTTCGTGCCACCCGACGATAAGACTTGCATCAGGTGGGAATTTTGTTAAGTTTATGGTGAATATTTCACTCGTTGACAACTATGTTATAACTGGTTATTTGTTACCTCGTTCAAACGTAATGGAATTTTTTACCGGACGCAATCAAAACAATTACTTTAATCACTGCAAAAAAAACGGACTCATGATATTTATAAAAAATGAGCAACATCTTTGGAAAAAAGAAATAAGAAAAAAGGAAGCATTGTAATTAAATTTCATCTAATAATTGATCTTTCCTTGTATAGACTTAAGTCAAAAATCTTTTTATAATTCAACACACGGTTTACAGAAAAATTACCGACTAATTGAGTACAGTCAATTTTTATTATTAAAGAAGATATTATCTTCCTTGAATCTTTTACGATCTCAGTAAGTTCATAGTTATGCCCCTATTCGATAAAATGATAAAGACCTGAGTTTCCTCTATACTCAACTCCACGATATTCTTCATACATACTTGACTTCTTAAATTACGTAATATTCTGTTCGAAATGTATCTTCCGTATACGTTTCTTTCATTCTCATATGCATTTATACTTTCCAGCTGCCATATATATTTTCTATGTTATAGGAAAATGATTGAATACAGCACTTCACAATGGGAAACTTCTTACTGCTGAGAGGTTATTAAGCACACAAACTCGAATGAGTAACTTGAGAGGTCCTAATTTATGAATGGCATATTTCACTAATGGCATATATTTGACCCAATATTATCGGTAGAAAAAAGAAAGCGTTCAATTTCAAATGTTCTAAGAATGGAACATTTATAAAAAGCTTACAACTTTGTATATTGCGTGGGTGATTACAAATGACCCACAATTCGGCAAAAATCTCATATTTCCAAGAAGCTCATGTGCGTACTATTAAAATTTTTAAAAGTTACATATGGATGAGGTTAACTCCGATTTCCGGGAAATATAGGAGTACAATCAAACTTTAGAATTTTCACCCACCTTACATTATTTTTGTATGTCAAATAATAGTTAATCTTAAATTGATATACAGGTGATCTCATTGCCTTTTAGTAATACCTTATAATGAGATTAAGCATGCAACGTTAATAATGAGATTAAGCAAACTTATAATGAGATTAAGCATGCAACACTAATCGCAATATTTATTGGGTATTCTGGTTGCAAAATAATCCATCTGAATGAGGTCCGGAGGCATAACAATGGTATACGTTAGCCGATTCACCAAACCGGTAGCTCTGCAAAAGATCTCATTGTCTCGAGAATTACAATCACCATAATATCCAAACATGATAGCGGGGTAAAGCTGTTCAACCATTTCGGCTATCGTCGTCGTGTATCAAAAAAATCGTCACTTGAATTTCAAAAAGAACGTCACTGGGACAAATATAGCAATAGCCGTAAATGAATGTCAATCCATACATGATCAATCCACAACTACGCGTAACTATAATAGTAAAAATCTGATATTGTTTAAGCCATATGATTTTAAAAATGCGAATTAAAACTCACAACTTAGAATTGTTTTCAAAAGAAAATATATGTATTCGAATACTATAGATTAAGGTGAATGCTAAATTAGCAGATATAAAAGAGGTCCTCTTTGGCTCTCATTAAATGATGATAGTGGTAAAGATGGACTGACAAGTTTGAATGTAGTAATGAAATAAGTTTATACCGATATTTTAGGGTTCCATAGCAAAAAGCTCTGAAAAGAACCCTTTTGCTATGACGGCAGTCGCTCCGTCTGTTCGTCTATCCATTCTCTGTCAGACTTCTATTTTCTGAACTATTTAATATAGGAACTATAAATTTACACACATTCAATAAATACTTTGTTTAAAAATTAGAAATGGTATTTAAATGACAAAATTATATTTCTACGGACTCCCGTATAAGTATAAAAAAATATTTTTCTCTTTACAGGCATATAAGATACATTTGAAAATATCCTTTTACGAAGAGTACGTATCTGTTTTTTTAAGTTTTGTTCACTAAAAAGCAACGATTTCCTGAACCATAGAAATTATCCATTTTAGACCCGTTTTGTTACCAGGTCTATTTAAAAACGCGAGTATATTAAAACCTTTAATTTAATCTAATATTCTTTCCGTCTATTTTTTAATAAAAAATAATATGAGAAATAATTAAATATATAATATTAGATTAATTATAGAATATTTTTTTGTGAATTTCATATTAAGTACTATATTTTTATGATGAAAAATAATGTTTGTAAATAAATTGATAGAAATATTTTATAGCCCTAAATATTGAAATGTGTCTATCAAAACTTCGTAATGCTCTTGCTTAAGAGGTTTTAGTTTACTTTTTTTTCCATTTTTTTTGTCATGTCATAAACAAAATGGTTATTTCTTTCTTTCGTAATCACCGCGTTTATCTTTCATCAAGTATAGTGCTAGAAACATTTTGAAATTCTAGTGAAATTTTCTACTTAGATGAGTTCTTTTTAAACCTACATGGTTTAAAAAAAATAATAAAAATGGATGGATCATTTAAAATATTAGAAACATGACGAATAAAATGAAATTATTTTAATTCAAACTTAAAGAGGTTTTTTTAAAGTTCCATACTCAAACCAAGATCCTTTCTAATTTTCTTTTTGTCTATCCATCCATTTGTCCTAGTTTTAGAAAGATGTGTAAGAAACTATGCAAATTAATGCTTCTGGTAAAAATTTCATTAATATATTGTTATATCTTAAAAACAAATATTTAACGTGCCTCATATATTTATATATAAGAACAGTATTTTTTAATACGTCCCTTCATGTGGAGTATGATTGGATAGATCTTTCAAAAAAAAAGTTCTGTTCGCTCTTTCCCATTTTTAGTTTTGTTTCGAAAGTATTTATTTTTAAAATAATACGCAATGCGTTCGTCCCTCTTCCATCTACCTTTACTACAGTCATAAACACCTACAAATATCATGCATTTAGCCGATTTTGTTCATACATTTGCTTTCAGTTAGTTTGAAATCAAACTATAATCAAATATAATTCAAATGTTATTAGCTTGCACGTGTTGAACCCACGTAATGTTCAGAAATCTGATAAGAAGACACCAATTTAGAGAAAAATTTAACCAAATTTTCAATTTTAATTATGTTTTTTAATAATAATTATGTTTTATTTGCTTAATTGTGTTTGATTGCGAGGACCAGCCATACACAGAATATGAGCAGCAATATTTTATGTATGTCCATTTCGTGCTTCAATTTTATTTTTAATACAGTTCAATAAACTTCGTTAAAACACACTGACTTACCTGCAACTAATACCTAATAGGAAAAGAAAAATTTGTATATCGAATAGAATGCAAAAACATACGATAGAATAGTATTTGAAAGCATACGTCAATACTCGCAATTTGATATCAACGAAAAAAATATCCGAGTATATTAATGTGAATATTAACGACGAATTTATATAAAGAAGTACAGGTTTTTAGCATAATAGCGCTAATAATTATGCATTAGCGTTCAACATATATTAGGTGAAATATACATAAGTGGAATATTCAGATATGAAGAGTCTTGTAACTTTTTACGATGTCATGCATGTTCAATTCTATTTCATAGAGAAAATATAAAACAAACTAAATATCGGGAAAAAAATAACAAATAGTGTTTATGAGTAATAATCTTGTAAATGAAGCATAAAAAGCAGAGAAAATCCACCGCTACAAAAATGGGGTATTTTTATTTTTTTTTTTAAATCTTGAATCTTTCGTTAGTATTAAAATTGATAAATTAGTAGATAAACGTAAAAAAGTTACTAAGAAGAATTCAATTCCAGAATAGTTTTTTCCCCAGAAAACTGGAAAATGTATAATAGAGTTTTGATTATGATTAGAACTGTTTGGACTACTTTTATTAAATATTTATAAACATATATTGCTTAGTATGAAACGGATATATGGAATAGGAAACAAATATTGTGACGTAATGATATAACTAAAAGGAACAAAATGCATCACTATAACATAGTATAAACAATTTGGTAAAAATACAAATTATAAACTATTGATGTGCCCTCGACTTCGTTTTTGTTGACTTTTAGAAAATATTATATGATTGTACACAAATAACCAATAACTTTAAACAAGTGTTCTATACAACCTATCTTATATCCCCAGACACAGCAAACTGTACTAAAGAAAATTTCTTCCAAAAAGCTTTAGCTATTCTAGCGTGACGAACGTACAAATAAATGAACTCTTAGACCAAGTTTTAAATTTTGTTTAAGATACTGTCAATTACAATTTATTGATCAAAGCAATTGATACAGTAACCACAAAGATATTGAACATTTGTTTTTGCATATAACCTTACCTGTCAACCTACTTCGCCACATATTCAATCTTAGTATGAGATGGTATAGTTATTTAGGTGAACTGATTTAAATAAAAAAGTTAACAGACTAGAACGTGATTGTCATTAGAGTGTAAATGGCTTTCAGTAAAAAAAAATTATTTTCTTCAATACATTGACACCACAAAGAAATGATACTACATTTTGAGAAAATGTTATCTTAGAATTGGGTGCTGAGGTGAAAAAGTTATTGAGTGATGCCATGATGACAATAATATAATTAAGTCAATCGGTCTATAGTCAAGGCAATGATATTATGGTGTATTTAGACGAAGTGAACATATATAGCTTAGTGCTATATATGTCCACTTGAATTGAGAGCCCACGGTCAATATAAAGAGCGTAGGCTTGAATCCCGATTATTACAATAAAGCGCTCTCTGTATTATTTGAAAAATAAGGTCGTTTTTCGAATTGATGTCATGACTCTGCGTGGAAATTCTTAAATTGTGAAATTATTCTATTTTCTTCAGTATGACATAATAAAAAAAATTTTCTAACTAATCTTCCAATTCTGTAGTAATGTTTTCCAGTAGGTACTGTATATAACCTTAAATACTGTTTCTAGGTAGCTAATGGTTACAGTAAACAACATTAACAGAGAACATATTTTTTTTAATTAGCCTGTGATTCCAAGGAGTAGAATTAAAAGGATATGTATCTTATCTGCATCTGTCACAGGGATATCATATAAACGGGAATTTAATCAAATAACTGAGAGATTTGATCAGTTCTTAGATGTTAAAATCATTCCAATAATTTGATCAAATCCCTAACAACATTTAATGAAATGTCAAAATAAACATTTTTAAAATAATAAGAATATTTATTTAGTAAACCAAAACATTCATTACGTATATATAATGCAATATTGCAATATATTATTTTTTTATTAAAATACGTTGTGGATTTGTGGAATCTCGAGTTGCAAAGGATATTATTTTTTTATAGTGACATATATTTGTTTTGCATTGTACTTTTGATTTTTACATAAACATTCCTCGAACTGTTGGCCTCAAAATAAAGAAAATTTTCCTGCAATTTTATGGAAACTTAATCAAATCAGTAGCAGTGAGTTAATACAACATGTATGACAACATGTACAACATATTGATGTAACTATTTAGATACCTTTTCTAGGAAGTCATTAAAGTACCAATTTGAATAAATTTTTTTTTATTTAAAATGAGACCCCTGATATTTCTTGCATCTTATAGACCTCTATCTATTTTAGTTCATCGGTGAAAATGGCGGAACCCACTAAAATATTTTTATACGTCTTCAAAGAAGTATTATTAATACTTTCAGTAGAACCTTTTGTGTTTTGTGCAGAATGTTTCCTTTCCCTTTTTTCTGCCACGAATAACAGAGAGTTCTGGAATTCTTTTTCTCTTACCGTATTTAAACAAATTTAAGTACAATTATTAATTAATAAAACTGCTGGCAGGTCCTCTGAAGTTAAGGCGTTGTGTTAATGAGGTTGGAGATCACTTTTTGACTCTGTCTCAAATAAACCTTTATATGGTGATCATTTAAAGGTATGGTGAGAGCATCTTTTTGACTCTGTCTCAAATAAACCTTTATATGGTGATCATTTAAAGGTATGGTGAGAGCACTTCTTTTGAAATTAAACAAATCAGGAGTCCACTTTTTTGTTTCATTGTTAATTAGTGAAACACTGATCCATGGCTTGTTGGATGTCTAGGTCTACCAAATTTGCTTGTTGAATACGTGGCAGTTAATTTGTGTATTACAGAAGCTGTAAACTCACGGCCTTTGTCAATTTGCAGTATATAAGTATAGTCAGTTCCCAAAAATATTTTTAATAGTTACGTTGCTACTTTGGCTGCTTTTTTCGACGGCTGCAGAAAGCTAAGAATTGACGCTTGAAAGCCATTTATAATTTTGTTTAGAGTCGGCAATAAGTCAACTAATTCAACTTGACCACGATGGTTGAAGTCGCTGGACACGATTGGCAAATAACACGATGATTCACGTCCTTCATCACTTCCTTTATATATATACATATATATGTATATATATATATATATATATATATATATATATATATGGCTTTATTTATTCATGTGTCCCTCACTAACACATTTATGTTACATTATATAAGTTTGAAATATGTAGATCATATACTTAGGTATAAAACATAATATTAAAATTGGATTATCCACTAGAAATACAAAGAATACAAGTAAATCGCATATAATGAAAATATAAATACTAGTACTGATTTTAAGGTATTAATTTAAAAATAACTACTCACTGATTAAAAATATCTTTATAGGTTTACTTAAAAGAGATTAAAAAAAATATTAAATAAAAATGAAAGGCATTCACGTTATTCTCACGCCTTTGACTTTTAAAGTCACGTGACTAAACAAATATGAAAAAAAAATTTAACTCTAAGTTAACGCAAAATTCACAGAAAAATTGAAAAAAATTTCGTTGTTGATCAATTCTTTTCAAAGCAGAGAAATATTTTTATCTTAAATAGTTACTATACTACTATGATATAATCGTGAACTGTTTATTTTAATATGTATTTTTTTAAATGAATATATTCTTGAATTCCGGAAAAGTTTATGCAACTTCCATTAAAGGAAAAATAGTAGTGCGTTTGCCTAAATTCTTCATTTTTTGTCAATTAATTTTATTTGTAAACTAAATGCGATCTTTTCCGAAATATTGCTGTGGTAATTTTTTTACGCATACACCAATTATTCCGTAATTCATTCAGTAATGGTGTGATTTTATTTACTTATATTCGACCGAATTATTTAATTCAGTTGTTGAATTTGAAAGGGATATTAGATTGAGTTCCTTGTAAGTCCAACTAGTATGAAATAAAAAACATATAATGAAGAATTACTCAAGTTTAAGGACATTCGACATTTTACTAGAGTATTTAATTAAGATTAGTGTATATATATATATATATATATATATATATATATATATATATATAATTAGAAATACTAACAGTCTGAGTATTTTCCACCTAGGAATATTTAATCATTGGTTTCATATTAAGAAGAAAAATTTGAAATACATATCACTATAAAATCAAAACTAATTAATACAATATAATAAGATTTTATAGTAAAAAAGGAATATTTATAATTTTGTCACACACGTCCGTCCATCCGTCTCTTACAGTAAATTAATTTTTAGACCTTAGCGAATTAAACTATATTCGTCACATGGAAGTCCCCTTTAAAACTGAAGAATGTTACTTTTATGACTATATTTATTAATATTTTAATATATTCAAAAATATTTTAAACCGATATTTTTTTAGTTCTTTGTGTGGAGTAAGACTTTTCATCATTGGGTAAGACTTTTGAAATAAAAACAAAGTTCATTTACCATTTTACAATCGCTGTGCTTTAACCCTACCAGTTTTTCAATCATAACTTCTAAAAATCTCAAAAATTCTTTATAAACTATCTCCTATGTATGCATACATTGGTCTTTTAAAACAATGTCTTCTTAGACATCACATTTTTACCAATTCATATGAATGTCTTATTACGTCAAGCCACTTTTCCGGAAGTATTTCTGGTAATCTCATTTCTACCAATTGAAATAGGCTTTCATCCTTCTTTTGCACTATTCACAATAGTTCTATAGATTCGCCCCCATACGAAATTGTGACACGAGGCAAGATTGTAAAAAGATATTTTCCCCTTTTCTTCCAATTTTGCTGTTTGTTCAATATTATAGTTCGTTCATTTTTTCTTTCTATTTTTTAGGTATGAAAATGAATTATATTGAATGAAAAGATCTCCAGTTCTCCAGTAAATGATAAAAAGTAAAGCATAATATGTTTATAAATTTACCCTGATAAACCATACGTAAAATTTTATATTGTTTTATTTTATTCTTCATGTTACCAGGCGCTAAGCATAATACTTAAAAATCTCCAGTTTGGTGTAATTTTAAAAACTTGTCTTATCACTTAATTCAGTACTTTAATTTATAACTAAGCTATTAGGTAAAAGTATAAAACTCTCAAAATAGAAAATTTAACTCAAAAGAGTAATTTCGTATGATATTTTATTTCTGAAAATACTATAGAACTAATGTGAAACAAAAATTTAAATTCCGTGTTTCGAAAAATATCTGTTAAAAATTGCTTCATTATATCAAAATATAATTATCTTCTTTTAAGTTCTACTTAAAACTTTAGCGGCTACATATTCTGCCTAACTTCGCAGAACGGCTCTAAAATGGTAGAATTATCAATCTTAAATTTGGTGCATATTTAGGTCACCTAATCTTTTTGTTGCCAAACTTGGATGAAAATGTAATTATGAAACATAACTTTTACTGCTGCATTAAACAAATAAAAAAAATTGAAGATTTCTGAAGGTGTATAATAAATTAATTACTCAAATAATTTTAGTAGCAAGCGAAATATAAAAAGTTCGTAGTGATTAATCTAAAGCTTATTAAAACGGATTCTTAATTTTTTTACATAATAAGTAACGATAAACTAACTTAAGCATTTACGTGGAAGTAAATGACTGTATTGAAAATAATTGTAAATGAGTTTATGAAACCCAAGCATATTTTAGAATTAATTGTCAGGTTTTATACCAATAAATTTGGCAATGTAAGTGGAAGCAAAGTATATATCATTTCCTTTTGCTGTACATAATTTTCCTTAAAAGTAAAAATACTTTTGAGATACTGTGAATCAAAATTTGGATAAATCCGATGGAATAATTAAAAGAAAATATATGAATAAAAGAGAAGAACGAATGTGAGTGCCACGTACACTAGAACTTTGTTTTCTTCACATAAAAACCATTAAATTATTACCTTAATTTTCTTCTAGACTTTCAGCCTTTAAAACCTAAAAGAAAAAAACCTTTTGCTTCTTATTCTACTTAAATTTCATTAGAAAACTAATAGACATCTTATTCGATTCTGCAAGGGCTACGATTTCTTTGCGTTTAAATGTATTTGTTAGGTTTAATAGGATAGAAAACGATATAAGAATTACATGAAAATTAAACCCATTAGGCACGATTGGGTAACACATAACAAAACTATGGCATTATTATCAAATGGAACGTTGGAGAAAGTTTAAACAATTTATATCAACTTATTCCATTTTACCGTAAACCAAATAAAGAGGAGTATTTTAGTGATTGGAATTAATTTTATTGTACCATAAAAAGCAGCTGGATTTAAAATACTATATTATTTTCCTTTAACTTCTGTGAAAATATTTATAAACATGTTAAGTTTTAATATTTTTCTTCTAAAAATTCTAAATTCAGTCCCATACCACCTTGTACTATGAATGAACTAATGTATGAGTTTTAAAAAAATATGGTGCCAGAGAGTTTTTTTCAAAAGTCATATAAAAATTATAAAGCATTCATATTTAATTTATTTTAGCTTGAAAAATAAGTTATCTATTTGTTTTAATTAAGTTAGTTTATATTTATTTAAGTAAATTTCAGTAAAATGTTGGGTTTAACTTTTCAATTTCCGACAATTTTAAGTATAAATGCAAACAAATAAGAAATAATGTTCATTCTACGATTCAAATATTTTAAAATATTTGTTAAAGTTATATAAAAGTAGAAAGATATAAATAATAACCTTAGGAAAAACAATTGTATTTTTCTTTGGTTATGGAAAAAATCAAATGCAAGGAAGAATAATATCTTAATTTCAAATAATAAGGCGAATAATAATTACATTTTTATAGAGAATGGAATCATGGATTAGAATAATTCAGTTAATAAATAAAGTTAATCAAAATACTTTTTATAAAAAATTATTATTGAAAATTACTTACCATAAATATAATTCTTTCACACCGGCATCAATAAAAGAGTTTTCATTTGCACACAAAATTATTTAATTAGTAAATAAAATTAATAACTATTAACCACTTAATCCTTTATCCTCTAAAAATCCGTTTCAATCAAGAAAATACGCTATCTTAATTGGATAAACCTAACAGCGAATAAACTAAACTTAAGCCGCTGAGAGCTTTCGCCGCGAGTTTTCGTAGAGCGGGCGGTCTAGCGAGCGTCGGCGCTGGGCGGCGCTTGTACGCGAATTGGCGCGTACACTTCGCGCGGTTGAACTTCAAGCGCGTTTAGGTCACTGAAAACGTGTCTGCGCCTGTGTGCGTATATATATGTGTGTAACTCTCAGATGTATGCGGTCGAATGTCGTGGTCAGGGATCTTATCGAGTGTCTGTTGGATTTGATGTGTTGTGAGATGGGATGTTTGTTGATGTATAGCACTTTGGATTTGGTTTCTTTCTTGACTTGCTTTGGGTGCCGTGATATTGAAAGGATATTTCTTAGGCATGTAATTTATATATATATATATATATATATATATATATATATATATATATATATATGTCAAAAATAGCCCATATGTTTAAATATTTGGATTGAAAATGACGCAGCGTAAATTTTATATTTAATCATATTATTCAACTGTTAATATTTGTCAAATATATATGAGAAATATTTGTCAAATTTATTTAAAAATAAACCGATAAATATATTAAAATTAATAAAGTCATGGATCAAATATGGCGACAGAAATTTTTTTTTTATTTTTCACGTAATTAAGTGAACATTAATACAAACAAATTTGTACAAAAATTATGAACACTTCCATACTGATGTGATCTCTAAAACTATGGACTAAGAGATTAAAAACCAAAAGGAACTAGTTACAATGGACTATTCATATCAACATCTGTTCAAATCAATTCATGTGCATTGATATAATTTAAAATATTAGTGATAAAATGCTATCTAATAAAATGGAATTATTTAGGGTAGTGTATAGCAAAAGCTGAATTACTTTGAATAATTTTATTTATATTGTTGAAATACACAATATAAATAAAAATATTCGACGAGAATCTAATATCCAAAAGGAAAAAATATTCAAATAAAATGTATAAGAAAGTATGAATAAAAAAAATCAAATCAAAGGCGTAAAGGAATGTAAAACCATGAAGTATTAAAAAAGAGTGAATAAATCGATATGTTTGAAAAATAACAGTCTAGAATAAAATTTCTTTTTAAGGTTATGATTACACTGTCATAATTGCTAAAGAAGGTCATCATCGTGGTGATGTATTCGATTGGTCACGGCCTCATCATGGGTCTGAGGCGCATGGTAGTGTCGCTTGTGCCTCAGATCAATGACGAGGAACTGCGTACTGCAATAGCTGACCCGCTGTCCAGGGTCCCGATTATGCATATTTTCTCCAACGATACACACTTGGGAGAGAAGCGAGATTAACTTAAAAATATTCAAGAAAGTTTTTTCAAAATCAATAATTTGTATCCATATAAAAATAAATATATTTTTTTTAGAATATACTTCTGTAACGCACTTTCTTTTTCTGTTCGTTCTATCATTTCATAAAAACTACTTGATGAATTTTAACGGAATATAATAGGTATATCAACTGATAATACTGCAGAAAGATAACAAACCTCTTAAGTATTAATAGAACTCAGTTTCGTACCCAATTAAGTAAATCAAAGCTTAAACTTTACACAAATTTAAAATATCAAAGTTATTGCTAAGTACGTCTTTCACATGTATATGGCAAATACCCACGTTTATATTTCGGTGTTTACTAAATACCGTTACCCTGATTTTTCACATTTTTTCATTTCCTGGCTAAAAATTGCTTGCGGATGAGAATACACTTCAAAACAATTTGGAGACGATTCGTCGGAAGATTACATGATACTTTCGATTAAATTTAATTTTAAACAAAATAATATTATTTAAATAGGCCTCATAATTTTATCTTAAATTAAAAGAGCTATGATGCACCAATATTAAAATCGAGAGACAGAGGCTCATAAAAAATTTATAAAGGTTCTGTTTTATCCATTTAAATACAAAAAGCTAATAACTGTTTAAAACGTTCCAGGAAAATTGACCTTGTAATAAATACTAAAATAAACGGTGGTCTTAAGATAATTGAACGAAATATCTTATAGTTAGTTAGACACAGAACAAGATCAAATAGGCATAAGCGCCACTAATTTTTAATGGTACTTAAGCTTTTATCACATTTATGAATTTTCTTTCCGCTTGTCAATAACATTTTTCCCTGTGACAAGTTTGGACGAAATTAATCTTTATTTACCCAGCATAAACCGGATTTTGACAGAGATTGTTTTTCCAGTCTATTTTTTTTAACAATACAGAGAGTACAGTGTAACCAAAATAACTAATACCAAAGCTGTAAAGCTGTATTTGTAATTAAGCATTTTATATACTCTCTGTAAAAAATAATAATATATGTATGTATATTTATATATATATATATATATATATATATATATATACATATATATATATATATATATATTATAGAGCAACATTACGTTGTCAACCTATATTATATATAACCAATATTGATATTTATTGGAGGCACCAAAACTTGAACTTTTCCGCTCTGTTTTTACATATTTCTTTGAGTTTCACACAGGTTATACTGAAACCGTCAATATATGTCGTCAAATGCCAAGCGACGCGTGTCAACCAAATATACTGATAATATCGAATATACAATTTACATAGACTTCCGGCAGAAATAAACTGCTGAATTTCATTTGATTTTCATACTTTAGATACGTGAAGCTTTTGGATGATATGTTTACTAAATTTTTCAAAGCTTATTTTCCCTTCAATAGGGGCTGATTTACTATTTAAAGCCTCTAATATTAGATATTTTGTACAAATATTCACTTATTATATTATTAACTTTTAATTTTTTTTTCATTGCCTTAGTTTGAAAGAAACTGGAGTGATACCGAATTATGTTAATTCCTCAAGAAGCTATATATTTCCTTTATTTTCATTTCGAAGAAGTTTAATTTTTATTAAATATAATTAAAGAATTAAGAAATATATGTCACTTGTTACGATTTTTAATATTCTTTTTCCTTCAGGACAAATATAAAAATACGCAAATACAAATTAATCGTAGATTTGGGTAAAAGAGATTTATACTCTTTTTTTTTAAAATATATTACCCCTTTTGTGTTTTTCTACAAGTACAGACATATGTATGTGTATTTTAATATAAATATATTTAAATAACTATGTATATGTTTTATAGAGCGACCCTTGAACGCAGACGGGCAGCGCTACAGACGGCGTAAAGACAGCACTACCAGGGGATGAAGTCATTTTGTCAGAGAGGTGTTGAAATGCAATTGCCAATTAAAGAAAGTTTGATCATCACAATTTTTATGCGGATGGGGTAGCGAAAGAAAGCTGATAAAAGATAAATCAAAAATATATCAAGGTATATTATGAATCTTATGTAGGAACGTTGGTATAAAAACCTAATTAATAGAGAAATCGAACATATTAAATAATAACGATTTGTATCTATTTTTAATCATATATTGTAAAAAGAAGCAATATGTTATAATATTGCAACAATTATCCAATAAAATACAATTAATTTTAATACGAAAACTGCGGAAAGCATTTTGTTATTTTCTTAAATTCGCTATTGCAGATACATAAAAACTTACCTAATTTATTACTTACCATATAGAGGTAAGTAATCATGACACATCTAGGCGGATATTCTTTTCTTTCTAGTTACAATTATGTTTCATCAGTAATATATTATTCGTTACTTTTTCCTTCGACATCTTCGATACGAATTACCTGAAAAATTACGTTATATCTGTATTCATAAAGTGTAAAACAAAATTGTATGGTCACGCGAAATTTTCAATAGTTCTTCAGGAAAACAGATCATGACTCTCAAGTAAAATTCAAGAATCTATGATATATTTAGAAATTATGATATTAGAGAAAATATAATATTGATCATGAAATAAGATTATTCCATGTTGATCACCAATTAACTGGAGACTATAATTATAAAGACTATTAACAAAATCAGTGCTATTGTTCACATATTTCACAAGATTTTGTAGGATTGGGCTGGACTAGCTTACAAAAAGTAATGAAAGAGAAACCTGCCAAGCACGACTAGAACTCGCACTTCAGGGGTTTCAATATTTAATGATACATAATATTCTTATTAAACAATTTACAAAAATGAATTTTTTTAGAACGAAAATGTGTTGCCTATTATATATTCTACATGTGCATATTAAAAAAAAAATGTCATGTGATATAACTACAAATTAACAATTATCGGATATTTTCTTTATTAATGCTGTCAAACCTAGCTTCTTGCCAAATTTCATGATTCTGGGTCAAGGGGAAAAACCTTATAAGTTTTTATTTATTTACGAGTATCAAAACATGAAGCATAAATGGCCGGTACAAAATCATATCGCCTATTATGTCTTTCACAGGTACATATTTAATAAAATATTTTTTTTATTTAATATAACTAAAAATTTAAATGATTTTTTATTGTGTTTCCTTTACTTGTGCTATGAGACCTTGCTTCTTGCCAAATTTCATGATTCTTGGTCAGCGAGAAGTAATCTAGATTTTGATTTATTTGCGAGTGTCAAAAAATGTTGCACAAAAGGCCGTATTTTTTTGGTTTTTTTTAATTGTGTTGACTTAGAAGCTTGATTTTTTAAAGCTCTATGGGGCCGTAGACCGAAGCATTTGATATTAATTTCAATTTGATACCTCCACGCGATCTTGAGAAAAAGGGGTTTAAGACAGACGACAGAAAATTAAGTGACACTATAAAAGTTCCATATTTCGTTTTGAGCTATCAAATTCTAAAAATCAGGGAAAAAGATATAAAAATAAGTTTATCCCCCTTTACATCAGTAAGATAGGTAACCAATTGATTATCGAGTATATAATAATTTAGTTACCTATATTAATAATGATTTAATAGTCATATTTTTATTAGAATTATATTAATATTTTGGTATAGTATAATACGCAGAATTTTTAAGATGGACGCAGTATAGAAAAGACCTTCTTGTCGTATCTTCAGCCGAACATACTCCCTCAAGTATTTTCAAATTTCTAGTTGTTGAGATCAAAAATCACCCCTGCAAAATTCTCTTCCTACTTTTGCTTAAATACGGAGTTGTATCTT
The DNA here is from genome assembly GCA_039881145.1 of Druceiella hillmani. NCBI lineage: Eukaryota > Metazoa > Arthropoda > Insecta > Lepidoptera > Hepialidae > Druceiella > Druceiella hillmani. The sequence continues at coordinate 18,160,730 of JAYKKI010000022.1, forward strand.
ATTCAGATCTTGCTAAAAATTGCCATAAAAAATTGGTTAGTCTTCAAAATTTTGCATTTGTTTTTAGCTTTCAGGAAATATGAATACATTTTCCAATTTACAACACAATCTACATATTTTAACTCTTCTTATTAATATTTTATAAATCATAGAAGTAAAGTGTTTGTCTGCTCACGATCCAGGGCTACACTCTCAATATCTTATGAGTCTATTTTACCCCAATGTACAGTAAGTTTTTTATAAAGATCCCTCTCGATCGAAGCTGCGAAACTCTGGAATCAAATAAATCCCAACACCATTCTCTATAAAGGTTTTCAAATCGCTTAGAAAATTCCTTCCTTTGATAGTCCTTTTCTCTACCTCTCCTTGATTCCATCTTCCGATCCTTTCCTTAATCATGCCATATCAAGATATTATTTTGTCATCTAATTTTTTTTTATTTTTAAGGAGCATATATTTTGATTTTTAAATTCTACCACTGAAGGTGTTAATACACATATCTTACAGTTTAGAAAAGAAATAATGTTTTAATATTTAACCATAGCGAGAAATAATTTATATTTGAGTTAAACATAAATATCATAGTTAGAAATAAATAAATGAGGAAAAAAATTCTTGAACTGATTGCGAACAGTCTTTGCTTAAGTTATAAGGAAAAAGATTGATTATAGTAGATACATGGAAGTGCTTCATGAATGTTAATATCTGAAAATTGAAAGTCATAGCTCTTCCAGCTGTACACTAAATTTTGTTACATCATCCAATTTCTTCAATAGACTGAACAGTGCTGAATCAATATAGATTTTCCATAAAATTTTACACGGTGTTTACCAATCCCTGGTGTCAAATAGTTTTGTTCTATAAATAGATCTAGCCTTGTGTTCGTATTCCAGATATTCTCTTGTCTTAGATAAGTACATCTCGTCAAAGCTCGTAAACACAAATTGTTAGCTGTATCTCAATCGCAAACCGATCAATATCGGGACATTCGACCGTGTTATAGCTCGTTTTTTTATAAAGTGCGTTTTCCAAGACATAAGTTTAGGCTAGGTTTTGCTGAGATAAAATAGGCACATTGGCCTTATATCGAAAGTCAATACTTTAAGCCAATGGCAATTTCCTAATTAGTCATTTTGCAAGGCTCTCATTTTCTTGGATCTCACTTTTCCAAGCATATCTAAAATCACATTGTGACGGACCATATTATCATATAATAAATTCTCCATCCTTAAGGTTCTGTCCCTCAAAAAAAAACAGATCTTTATTGGATGATGTCGTTATATTATACATGGACATATGTCCGTCTGTTTGCTAAAACCTTGTTCGATATTGTTCGTATTATATTTTATTTTGGAAAGAAAATTAACGCCATCTATTTTCAAGTTAAATAACTTGAAAGCAATGCAGTGTATTGTCGGTATACTTAAGGTAATATTAATTAATTCATTCTTTGGATTTTTAAGATTTTTTGGATATTTAATAAAACTTTGTACATTATGGTAGTTTTAATTTAACTTTTACATAAAATTTATATTTGAATTAATTTTAAGTACGAAATATTAATATTACGTATTATATAAATGCACAAGATATAAAGCTAAATGAGAATGCGAGAAATACTATATATTGCAGCATGCTACTCGCACTCCTTTAACTTTACTTACGTTACATTTTTTCGTGACGAAGGCTAAGTAGACTTATAACCTTTGTCCCAAAAAAATAGATGCATCAAAAATAAATGAATCTCAGAGAACTGAAAATAAAAATGTAAGTACAGAAATTTCATGAAAATTAAAAAAAAATGTCAAAAAAGTACGGAATGCAAATATATGAACTCATACTTCAACATTCCCGGGTCATTTACTATATCCTTTTCGAAACCATTTATTTGTCAGCAATTTTAAAAGATCTTAACGGATCAAATTTAAAGTTAAATAATAATTAAAAAAAAGTTAGTTAAAGAATTCAAATTTAAAGAATACTGTTGTAAACACCATCTCTTATTTCATATATTGCAATATGAAATCATACAAACAATGAGTTAGTTTCCTTCGTGTAGAAATCTAATCTAGAATTTAATATGAAAAACAGAGAATAAAAAAAAATGTATATTTTAATCACCACTAAATCGCATGTAATGTCTATTTAATGACGTCGCCGTTCTTAAAAAATTACAAAGAGCTATTTCTTATACCGGAAGGAGACATGTAACGCCTTAAACTTTCTAGCCCGTAATAAAATCTTGAATTGAGGCAACCACCGTTGTGTACAGTGCACATAAAAGAGACATCAATATTCGGTGAAGTGCATCCAATTTAATGACCTGCGTGCAATAATCTGCATTGGTGCAATAAAACCAGTCTTTCGTGGGTCATAAAAACATCGTGTAACCCCTCGATTGGCTAGTTCTGTGATAGAGACAATTTTACTGTTTCAAAATTCGTTGTTACCGATTTAACTGTACAGAAGGCTTCTTTTTATAATTCAAGGTTCGTTAAAATTAGCGTCATGATTTTAACTGTCATATTTTAAACTTTATACATAAACGTCATTTATGTAAACATCGGAATGACAGCTCACTGTTCCTAAATATTTTTTTTTTAATATTTGTGGTTTTTGTAACTCAAATTTTTAATCGTAAGTTAAAATTGAAAAATTAATTACTTTATTTCGAAATCCTATTCACAATTTTAGAAATTATAATTTATTATTTTTAACTTTTCGACACAAAAATATTTATTTGTTTACGTTAAATATTAGGTATTTCATAGTCATGTTTCTTATAACTAAATCAAGCCATTTTATCTCAATCGATTAGGTAAAAAGTGGCAAGAATACTTATTTATATTTATTATTTCTGGTTTGATTCATTCTCGGATCGGTTACGTTTCCGGCCAAGTTGCTACTGAGATGAGATGGATCACAGGGCGTGGCGAATATTCAGCAACAAGTTATTTTGAACTAAATGTAGATAATTTTGAAGATAGGCAAATATTTTCGTTTCAGTAATAATAACAAGAGAATTAAATAATTTCAATAATACACAAAAAGGAGATATACTTCAATAACTTTTTTCACTCATCACAAAAAATATGGTGCAACTGCGATTAACAATTGAATAGTTGTATATCACGAGAAAACGAGGAAATGCAATAAAATTTTATTTTAAACGCCTGTATAGCAACAAGATGATAACTACGCGAGTGCAAGTAGTTAGCAGGCACGAAGAGCGAAAGTTTTTTTGTAAAAATTACGATATAAAGTTTGTCCATTTTACAATAATTGTTTAATGATTCCATAGAACCACACTAAAAAATTGGTCTATCATCTATCGTTATTTATTTCTCAAAACCAATTATTGCTCGTTTTAGACTTATAAATAATCTATAACATTTATTTAGGTTGATAATTCAAAAATATGAGTCGTCTCTACTATATAAAATCAAATATATGAACAAGCGAGCTGTGGGCGCGAAGCGACACCAAATGCATTTTTCATAACTTTCAAACTAAAATCGTAACAGTCTTTAACTTTAATTTTTCAAGCTTCGTAGCTCGGCTTCAGTTTGGTTTACAATCGTCTAGACATTTCCTTTTATGGCTTATGTTAGGATAAATGATTAAAATGGCAATACGGTGTTTGGTAAGAATCAAAACTATACTTAAATATTCAATTAATTTGGATATATCCGATTGGATATTAACAATTATTTGGATATCTCCAGCGGAATATATGTACTCCCCGTAGTTAATTTTATATGAAAGATTTTATCCAGTTTAACGACGTACGTATGTACCTAGAAACAAATTTAGTTTTGCCGAAATCGGGAATAATTTTTGGTTTGATTTTTTTATTAATATTATTAGTATTAATCATGAATACACTAGTAATAATAACAGAGTTTGTTTTCAACAAGTTCAAATAAAAATGTTCGGGTTTCCAATAATTGTATTTTTGCTTTAAAATTGCGGCCTAATAATTTTATTTTTATATTTATAGCAGTGAAGTAGTATATTATTATAAAAGGACTGTCAAACACAAGTCCAACTCGCACTACAAGGAGTCATTATAAACATTTCATGGTACATAATATTCCTATTAAACTACATGTAAAATTTTAATTTTTAAGAATTAAAATATATCCTACCATATCTTTCAAATGTTTATGCGATAACTGAAAATTAACGATGTTGCACTTTTTGACTTTTTTTAATTTGCTTGTGCCGTGAGACTATGCTTCTTGCCTAATTAAATGAATCTAGGTCAACGGGAAATACCCTATACATTTGGATTTATTAGCGAGTGTCAAAATACGCCTTAAATGGCCCTATGTGTTTATTGCGTAGACTGAGAACCATGATTTTTTTACAGCTCTAAGGACTGTAAACCTAATTACTTCATTTCAATTTCACACTTCACACTGGTTCCTGAAAAAAAAATGTTGACAGAGGGACAACGAAGTGACTCTGCAATGGTTCCTTTTTCCTTTTGAGGTGGCAATGCTTAGAACCTAATATATATTTATTATTAACAAATGTATAGGATGTATATATACAATATATATATATATATATATATATATATATATATATATATATATATATATATATGTACACATACATATATACGGAACCCTAAATAAATAGGTCTGCGTCTTAAAATTTTAACAATACTTGATTAACGATTGAAATTGATTTTTAGTGCCGCTAATGACAAATATAAAGAAAAATTCCTCGCATCATATTTTTCGATACTTTTTGTTTTTCCTTTCAATTCTGTTGGGCGTTAGTTAAATAACTTTGCTTTCTTTTCAAAATCTAATAATAACTTTTAGTCTAAATATATTGACATTTACTGTTACGATTAAGTATTGGGACCATATTATATTTGAAAATTAATAAAATATCGATTTTACTCCTTAGAAACTGATTAGAAGAGTGTTGATCATTAACTTATTTTTTAATTAAATACCCTTAATAATGACTCTCAAACTTTACAGTAATTACACATATTTATATATATATATATATATATATATATATATATATATATATATATATATATATATAAGGTTCTTAGGTTCAGTACTGTTTTTCGAACTCGCATATTGTTTTTATACATAATTTTCTATTACTACAATATTCTAATCTAGGTACAGTTCGCTATAGACTCCGCTCAGTAGACAATAAAAGAACTACTAAATATCTAGACTTAAAACTTAAAATTACAATTAGGTAAAATAAATAAATGCACCACCAATGCAACGTTTTCTCATAAAAAAATTCGATTTTTAATGAAACAATCGCATTTATTTTGTCATTTAAAATTTTGCATGTAAAGTGTTCCCATCTATACAAATTTCAAAGAATTTGTTAACAATAAATATTATATTATGTTCTCAGCATTGTGAGTATCGAGAAATTTTTATATCTATGTCGACTTTCACAATGGTTACATGCTAGTGTAGATATATAATGCTCATTGTGTTATATATTATGCTGCATTGTGTATACGTTCGTTTTTATACATATTAACTTGCTTAAATCTATTCTGTTATCTTAGAAGGTAGAAAATAAATAAAATTAGAGCAAGAAACTTTATATATAGTAAAGTTCAAAGTGGATTTTTTTATGTTAGTTGTTCAAAATATGAAAGATTATTTCTGTATTAATTAATTACTTAATTTATAATTAGAGTTAAATTGATATTTAAAAAATAAATCATTATTACTTTAATAATAGGTTAGGTAACCGCAATATCGACAATAGTGTATATTGTGTTTACGGTCGAAATAAAACCTTTTGGTTTCAAGAAATTTAACTCGTGACCAATAATAACTGAGTAGTTTCTAATATTGAATATATTTGGCGTTAATTTTGTAGAAATCCATTGTTCATAATTAAATGAAACTACGTGATGTAGTATTATTTCTACTTTCTTTAATTTCCTTACCACGACCTAGGTTTCGTTGTATTACAACATCTTCAGGCGGGCTATTAGAATCTTTACTAATAATTTATAGCGCCAATGAGTATTTTATGGTGGCTTAGGATGCAAGGAGTATTTTATAGTTGTTTAGGAGTTTTCTTATTAGCGTGGTAAATCAGATTTCTTGTTGTTCGATAATATTTTTGTCGGGGATTTTAAAATTAAAAATTTTATAATAATTTAAGATTTATCTGACGAATTTTGAAAACATGGTTATTAATACAAAATTATGGTATATTATCTAATGTTATTGAAATTCTTGGTGGAAAAATTTGTGAAAAAGGCTCCAATTTTCATATTAGAAAATAATTTCTTTTATTACAAAATTTAATTTTATAGTGATTATGTAAAACCACCACATCATAGTTTTAATTTTGCACTTCTGTCGGCAGTCCCCATGACTGCCTATGTTTTTTTCGATAACCTGTGTTTTCAATCATTTTAGATACAAGTCTTCATATTTCTCCTTTTTTCAAGAATTATAATTTTAAACTAACTTTTTGCTCGCGATTTCGCTCGAGTGAATTATTATGTTTATCGAATTATTAGTGGCAGTGTAATATAACATCAATAGATAATCACATGGGTATTGTTAATAAACTGATAGATTTCTTTTTTTAACACTAAATATATTTCAGTTTCTTTCATAGACTACATAAATAAAATCTTGAACTCTTCATGTAAATTGAAGTAGGAAATTTTATAACAGGACACACACAAAAATACACACATGCTGACAGACAAAAAATTCAAAAATTATCTTTGCATTACGTTTCTTCTTAATGTCTTATTTAGATTTTATACACTCCTGAGTAGAAACATGAAGCATCTTAGGTAGTTCATTAGTTTTCTTAGAGAAATATGAAAATGGATATCTTATCTAAATTTGTTTATTCATTTTTACTTTATGTGCGGTCAAACCGACATTAATACTGGCTGATAGACGAAAAAATAAAAAACCATCACTCTTCTAAAATAGAATTAATGCGATCTTTTGTATTTATTCTTTTATTACATTTGTATATCATTAAAACAGTATTTTGTTTTCTACAAATTGGAAGCGAAACCTACATTAGAACCTTTTTTACTCGTAGATAATGACTAAAATATTCGAAAATAAATTTGTTCATAGGTGGAAATAATTGGAATAATTAGTGGAATAATTGATAAATTATCAATAATAATATAATCCCTTTCATAAAATAATATAAAAACATAATAATTTATTTTCATTTTACTGATTGGCTTCAACATTGGCTTCAAATTAAAAAGAAACCAAACGATATTCTCAAATACGCTAAAATAATATTTTTGCATTTTTGGAACGCAAGAGTCTTTAAAAGTGACAAATATATTTTCGCAGTATGCCAAACTTTACATTGTTAAATTTGATTACAACACCTAACACAGCAAATGCAGATCGGTAAATTTGCAGCTATTCGTTTATTGGACATTTTATGGATGCACAAACTCCAAGAACTCTTTGGCATTGTTCCAGTGCCGCATAAATAAAAATGATGGAGAGGCAATTGAACTGAATTATGGGAGAATACTATCAACTTTGGATTCAAAATAAATGGAATTTAATTCCGGATAAATAATTCTACGAAGAAGAGAACGAATAACATTCATTTGTAACTAAACATTGAGATAGACCGGCAGAATAGGAAAAAAATTAAGTTGCGCTCACGGCGATTAGACGACCCATAGATATTTTTATTTCATTTTCTTTCATGGAATTAAACAGGTTGAAATTTCTACGAATTACATAATAATATTTGTACTTCAGAAAACTTTTTCCTTTTTGCCGATGTATATACATAACCTTTTACGAAAATAAGTAAAACAATAGTCTTTTAGCTATTACATAAAATATTGACAAAGTATCTCATTCATACAACACGTAAACTAATGAATAAGAATTTTAGTAAAAGTCAGAGCTGAAGGAGCAAAACTAAATGCCGAGTATTTTCTCTTAAGATTTAGATTGCCTACAGACGTTCAATAATTCTTCTAGGCAGATTTTTAAATGCTGGTCACTATGTTGAACTAATAATAACTCATTATCAATTTTATTGAAGTTTTCATTTAATGAAGTCATCTGTGCAAAATAAAAGCTTCTCGAATTTGTTTTGCAAATTTTTTTTCCGCTAAGTTTTTTTTACCAAAATATAATATTACCCATTAGATTAGTGCATATGGTCATCAATAAATCATTGTTCATCATTAAACAAATTATTTCATTTTCAATTTTTTGCTTCAAAATTATTTTTCATATCCAATAAAGAAAATGAGTACCAATTTCTTTTATTTCCAATGTTCCGTATTATTATTAAAAAAGAAAATGGTATGCTTATGAAATCATCGCGATTTCTCTCTATCAGAAATATTTTTCCCAGAGACAAATTAACATATAAAGTGATTCAATCCCAAATATTATGAAAAGTTTAATTTAAATTTTCAGGGTGACACAGTAAGGTGTAATAGAGGGAGCAAAAAAATATATTTTTCTCGAGGTCATTGTATTCAATACCAAATGAAAAGTAAATAAAATGCATGTTCTAAATCGTGTAATTGGTTTTTGAATATAATTTTTTTACAAATTGTTCAGTAAATCTGAAAATTTGCTAAACAACGACCCGATGGAAAATATAATCACTAACCAAAAATAGTAGCATTGATTTAAATAATTGTTTTGTTACAAATCATTTTATTATTCAAATCTAAATTATAAAATAGCTTGTAATAAATTAGACGAAACCAATAATGGACACGGTCAGAAGGGATTGAGGTATAGAAATACATGTACGATGAGAAAACGTCAACTCCATTATTGACTATCCGATCAGTCTTAACTACGTGTCAAAAGCTTTCAATGATCATTGACATCGGTCAAAGGGCTCGAGGGTGCGTTCAAAGTTCTCGAAGAGATCTTTATGTGAACATGTAACATACTCAAGTTTTAAGTGGCCTGAGGTTGCCCCTTTCATATAATAAAATGTGAATGACCGGACCTTAACTTGTCGATCTGTTTATACGAGTTCACCATTACAAATAATGTTTTATAGACAATGATTGCAACAGACTGCAAATTTTATTGAAATATAATATTAATTCCTAAGAAAATTAAGTTTATTTACTGACAATTAATAGAACTACTTGATTTGAAATGGAAAATGAAGCTGATATGTAGAACTTAAAACTTTTTAAAAAAAGAATTTCACAACTAACAAAAATTTATTTGTATGTTTCTCTTGACCCATAGATGGGTACCATGAAAGTATTTTTCAAAATTTAACCCCTAAAGGCGTGAAATATTATATAAAACAGCGAATGAAACACAATTCTGTCAAAATACTTTTTTACGCAGTCAAATCTGAAACAGGCAACTAGTCATTAATATAATGCTGTTAATATAATATATTTTAATTATTCAACTGATAGCTTGAGATATTATTGGCTTTGTTGGCAGCTGGGTTGTTATTATTGTTATCGTTACTGATTAGGCCCACAATCAAAAGCTCGTATAAATTTTCTTGATACTTTTTAAATAATGAAAATATAATTATAGAAACAATCAAGCAGACAAATTGACAAACAAAAATGATAAACACTCAATATCTATCAATATCACTCAATATCTTTCTCATTCAAGAAACGTATTAATAAAATTCCATAATATTCCATTCCATAGTTTTTATGTGACACACGATCAAATGAGCAGACTGATAAAAATTCTATTAAAGCAAAATGCTATTTGTAGTCTCTGAATTGAATCTTTTTTCCGTAACATTTAATGTGTAGATATTTTTTGGTTTTACTGTTATACAGTATATATTGATTAAACTTTCACCTTAATCAAATAGACTTCTTTGTAATTACATTTAGCAAAAAGCGTCTTATCTCTTAATACCAAGAGAAATACCATCAATAGTACCACGCGGGAATGGCATGCCACGTCCATTTGATAAAATAATTAATGGAAACAGTTATTGATTTATTTTAAATAAAACTTTAATTTCCTAGTTAAACTGAAGAAAAACTTTGTTCACTTATTTATTTATTAATTTGATTTTATACTTAGTATTTTCATTCTTTACGTGATGCCTAACATGATAATTGTATTTTAAATATTACGTAACGTGTCACGGAACGTGTCAATCGATGATAGCTTTTCTTTTTAAATATGTCAAATATAGCACATGTGCAGTAGTTAAAAAATAGAACGATTAATTGATGTAACGGTATATAAGTATGGTGAACGATTGCGAGTATTTCCCATGATATCCGCAGGCATACAGTAAGTCCATTGTTTTCGGTCTACAGTCTTTATATAGAACATATTATGATAAGGTTATAATAATTTGAAATTATGAAACTGAAGATATAAAATAAAAGAAATGTTACATATTATTAAGTAGTCGAATTGTTTATATGATAGGAAAGTATGGAACGCTGATAATTTTTGGTTAATATAAACCTCATTACTAATATTCACGACCTTTCTTTGTCTGATTGCAAATTTCTTCGCTGCCTTTTCAGTGATTTTTAAGGATTTTATTAGAAAAATGTATTAAAAAAATTAATATATTTTTAATTTGCATTTTAATAAAAGCTATCCAGTACGATGATCTTGCTAGAAATAACGTTTTTTGCATTCATTTCGGTCCTTCAAAACAATACTTGAAAATAATGAATTTTACTCCAAAATATCAGTAATATGTCGAATATTTTTTGAAATTATGAAATTATGCTGAATTCAGCATTCTGTATTAAATAATCTCAAATACAAATGCCTATAATAACAAACAGATACAAAATGAGAAAATCCCACCAGATTTTTTAATTGTTTGTGCATAAATTTAAAAGATCACAAGTATTAAAAGGAACATAATACATTCCGATACTCTTTGAATGTCGTTAAATTAAATTTAAAAAATGTTTCGAAATTCCTCATATTAAGCATATTAAGAACAATTCTGTTTTTTTGGTTCAAAGTTTAATTGAAACGGAAAAATATTTTTGTTTGTCTAAATTTTTAATAAACTCTTATGTAGATATTTTAAAATTAATTTATCTTTTGACTACATACAATTTTCTGGATCAGAGAAAATTGGGAAAAAATAATAAAATGTGTCAACGGCTCTCAACACACAGCCATGAAAACTTATTTCCTACCTCAAAATTTCATAAGCAACTTAATATTTGAAGAAAATATTTTAAATAGTTTATTGATGTTGAGTTTCTAATATCAATATTCATATGTTCTATAGAAAATTCAATATTTATTATTTATACAAAAACTGCTACATGATTTGCTGATATTACAGATCATGAACGAAGAAAGACTAACTCAAAAATTGCCCATTTGTGGTAATGTGTTTGTATAAACTAGATCCACAATTATTTTATAATGAGAAATTAATCTGAAAAAATAAAAGCGTGTATATCAAGGTTTTCACAGGCCATCGTATAGTCAATAAAAGTAATCCAAATTAATAATATTAGTTGTATGTGGATATCTTATTCATAACCATTCCTAGTATTCACTGTGGAATTTTATATATAAATATTTTTAGTGTTCCTCTAATTTAATATAACCTCTAATTTTAAAATTATTTTCAGTAAACATTTTTAAAAAAATTCAACAGTTTTTAAAAATTGAAATGAATATAAAATAAAAATTTATTTCAGTTTTAATTAATTCCTTTAAATACATATAGCTTCACGTTCCTTATGTCGCTCTTGATTAAAATTTGGCAATCGGTTTTTTCAACTCCTACTAATTAACCGATTATAACGAAACTTTGCCCACGTATTGAGTACCCATCATAATATAGTAATACCATCATTTCAACCTTTGATTCTTAAATCCGGATACCGCAGGTGTACTGCCTGCCTAAATCGTGAGATTTTAAGACTTGCTATTTTTCACTCAAGCAGAGACTCTGTCATTGAACTCCGTTTTCCAACACCTCAGATCTGAGCTACAGAGGTATTATGTACCATATTCGTGGAATAAGAGGATCTGCTGTTAATGAAAGTATTGTGGGTCTCAGTTAATGAAAGTATTGTGGGTCCCTTTAATACGTTGTCGTTGAACTAAGGATTCCAATTCCTCCGCTTGCTGCTGGAGTCGTGCGTCCTGCTTAAATCACAAGGCTTAACTATTTGCTGGTTTTAAATTGATAAAGTAGTTCGCAACAAATCACTTCAAACATTGAACAAATGTAATGAAATTAGGTTTAGAAAACAAAGGACACTAAAACTTAAATACAAAATGGAGGCAAAAATTGTTGAGTTAAACGGCTTTGTTTTATGATTCTGAGGCTTTTTATCAAATTAAAATAAAATCTTAAGGCCAATTTAATACGTATATTAGTATATTTTATAATGATATGTTAAAAGAGTTTTGTGTTTTATACAATACGGATTTGATCGTTCTACATTAAATTAATGGTAATATACTATACGGTGATCCTCAACTGTAAACCAAAAAATAAATTAACAAGGTTTAGTCACAAGAATAATTTTAAGTGGTTTGTAATTTCAAACACGAACTATGTAATTTTAAACATGCTGCACTTCTTTGCTAACTGTGTCGATAAAAACAACAACCGTGGGCCGTCCCCGTTGTCCCGTAACATAAACATTGCAAATTGTGTTTACGTTTTGTTTATATTAAAATGCCATTTAATTTGTTTACAATTTTTTTTTATTTTTTGCGTAATTGTTGACTTTAATTATTTTAAAATATTTGTGACAAGTAATACAGATTGTGTTTTGATTTAATGTCGAACAGTCAAATCCACGTGTTATAATATCATATTGATTATTAAGAAGCCCTTATTTGATTTTCAAGCACTAACAAAAGGAAGTTTCCTATCAGATGCGTTCTAGAATATTATTCCAGTGTCATTAAAGCGCCGCTCGCTGACCCATAATTATTTTTTCATGTTAAGTACATCATTGATTATATAATATTTTTTTTTACATTTATTGTTTTATTAATTTACCTACTATTTGATCCGTAAGTTATTTTCAACTTTTCCAAGGTCATATCCCATAACCGGTGCCTATGCTCAACATAATTTTTTGATGGGTTAAAATCTTAATAAAATATAATATTTAGACAAAAATTCATTATTAACTTTGGACCCTTAAACGGGCGGAAATATCCCAATTTTGACATTACTATTTACAAATATGTATGATAGTAATTTAAATTAATAATATATTATTGAAAGTTTTAATAATATTTAAATATTTCAGTGTTATCAAAATTTGTATATAAATAACTCAGTACTTATCAGTACTAGTGCTCAATAGTTGCCCATAGAAGATTGTAACTGGAAAAGATTTGGTGTCATTATTAAAAAGTTGTGCTGTTTCGCTTTCTATACTAGTCACCTCCGTTATATTTTTGGTTATAAATACCACCAACGAAGTTTTACCTAAAAAAAACAAAAACTGAAATGCTATATGCTGAAATTTTATGATTAAAATAAATAAATATTTCAAAGAAGGTAAAATCGCAAAAATCTTTCATTGCAAAAATGAAAGATTTTTGCGATTTTTTATTTTTCGTCATAATAACAAAATATATATTGAGAAAAAAATTAACAAAGAAATATTTTTTGGATAAAGTATTAAATTTAAAAAAAGTAAGGTATTGTAAAATGAAGTGATTAACAAATTTAAGACAAGTTAAAGATATGACTACATCAAAAATTAATAACGTTCGGCGCCTAAAAATCGAATAAATTATTATTGTAATAGAAAACGTATTCTAAATATTTTTAAATTATTGACACAAAAAATATTACGCATAAATCTATAGTGCAGTTGATAGAAGAAACATTTATCAATATTGAAACCGTTTTCTAACTTAAATTAAAGAAATTAAAGACAGTTGAATGCTATATTTACATTAAGAATTAAATTTGAAAAAGGGTTTAATGCAGTAACCGAAATTCGAATAAATTTATTCAATAGAGATTATAAAACAGTAAAGAAACAAAATAATATTGATTTCAAGTGGATCCTTTATTGATGCTGAACCAGTGACGTCTGGATTTGACAGAATATATATTTTTTGGGACCAATGTCTCATCGTATAGTGACATTTGAACCACAGTTCACCAAACATAATATTCCCTTGAGTTTTGAAATTAATAACGTACAAATCATTAACATACCCGAGACAAGTAATAATACATGTGAGCTTTAAAATATTAGTTACGAACAACTGATTTCTTAACAAATATAGGCGAGGGTCAAAGACTCATCTAATCACTTTATTTTAGGTTTCATTTTAATATGATAGGAGTATTGAACTTTAAAGGAAAGGTTTACATATATATATATATATATATATATATATATATATATATATATATATATATATATCGACGTAATATTAATTGGATAACATTTGTATAAAAACTAAATTACATGTGTTATTTTCTTGTAATATTAATATTAAAATGATTAAATATTAAATCATCATCATAGGCTTAGAAATAATATTTAAAAAAAATCAATTTTATCTTATTTGTGACTGAAAATATTATAAATCTACGCTTGGAGATGTCCTGGAAATAAAATAAATGTTTTATTACTGTAATTTAAAAACATAAGATTGCTTAAATTTTCCACATTATTCCTCATCAACTTTTAAAGGAGAAGTGAAGATTATAAATTGTACGTTGTTCTTAAAATACATAAGTTAAGCCAGGGTAAAACGAAAGACAAATTTAATACCTGCGATAAAATACCCAGAAATTCAGAAGGCTTTATTCGAAAAAATGGTAAATAATATATGTGCCCTACAAATTAATGTAACATTTTTGTGAATATCCAGGTAAAAGAGCAAACAAAGGGTGTTCAATAAATTCTCGGCATATGAATAACAATAAATTCTCGGTATATGATAAATGGCTTTAATATCAAGACGTTGGCTAATTATTGTTTTAATTAATATAATCATCAAATAATTTCCGTGAAAGTCCTTCTTGGAATTTGTAAATAGAAAATACCACCGACGCCAAGTTAAGACTATTCAACGAATTTTCTATTTTTCAAATTCCTAATTATGTTGGGCGTCTATGGCGACTTGCACTGGGTGATCCGTAGGATCATAGTGCTGGAGGACGAAATCTTCTTCCAATTTCTAAATAGTATTTTCCTGATTACATTTTTTTCTCGATAAAAAATGGAATCACAGTACTCTCCAGCAATGTTAAATGTCTTATTCTTAGAATAAATTAATAATTTTTCGCCATAGTCCCAGAAAACTAGAATAATCTTGCCGGCAGATTGTCACTCTGAAAATGTTATCTTACAATGTTTTCTAAATTTTCAACAAAGAGCCCAAACATTTTTTTAGGGAATCAATGAATATCAATTTGATGTATTTTTTTGAGTACTGAATAAATAAAAATAGGCTCTCTCTGAACGGCGTCCATCTGTTTTCAAATTGTTTTTTTTTTCCTTTTTTCCTTATCAGAACTTCTATAACTGCTCAAGACTATAGTTTTTTGAGTCAAAATGTCTTCATCTACTATAACATGAAAAAAGGTAAATAAATATGAAAATGTTAATTAGTGCTTTTTTAGTTAAAGTTAACCACATTTACTTCAACAGCTGTTAAAATATCAATACCAAGGATTTATAAAATATTTTCATAAAACATGCCTTACATAGGATGGCCATCTTAAACAATTAGGACTGGTAGGGTGATTTAAATTTTATTAAGAGAATTAAGTAAATTTTCTGTCTTGTTTCGTAAAGAAACCCATTCACAAATTTTGCGCGCAAATCAAAATATGAGTTTAAAAGTGAGGTTTTGGATAACATAAATGCAAAATATTTGTCTTCCATAAATCGTTTCTCATTATTATGAAATTTACTATATTCGAATGGCGTTTGCCGTCAGCGTTTTCCTGCCGCATCGTATTATTTATGTGCTAGCAGATATTAATAAATGCTGTTTAATTTTATTAGGATATAGTATGAATGATGATACTGGACCACTTATAATTGTTTTTTTAATTTTTAATATTACCTGCGTCCTTCGGAATAGAATTAAATATTTAGCATTACTTTTTGTGTTCTGTACTGGATTCAATTGAAATGATTTACTTGAAGTCACGCCCCAGCGCTCATAAACCTCTCTGGTTGGTTATCACAAGTATCTTGAATCAAATTTTTTTCAGGATTATTGCCTGTTCATCCGAAATTTTTTTTTGCAATAAAAAAGATAAAAGATTCTTTTTTATGTAAATTCTGGGGTGTTAACCAAATCACAAAAAAAATAATTATCCGAGTTCTGTGTCAAATAATAATAAATAGTCTCTCAAATTAAACCTATAAGTAAATGATTAGTTTAATAAACTCGATCAACAAAAAATATGAATAGCTGTAAAAAATTATTTTCTCAAAAAACAGGCTTAAGGCACAGTCGAGGTATATTGGATATGTAAAATTACCTAAATATGATATAAATATTCGTAGATTCTTTTAAATACCAGTTGACTCAAAAATAATTTAAAGTACCACGGCGGCGCAAACACTCACTATGCGAATTTATTTTATAATACCAGCAATTAATATAAAAGTATATGTGGTTTCCGTGTATTCTATCACAACACTAGAATGAATATATCCTCAACTTGTAATTGGAAATTGCAAAAATCATTCTTCGAAAAACAATAGCAACTAAACAAGATCTCACAATTGGCGATACATTTTCCACCTATTGTATAGAATAATTGTCAACCCTAATAAAGTAAATATATTATTGAAAATTATGTAACAGCCAGACAAGTATGTGAATATTCTTTCATATTATATGTTGTTGTTACTGTTTACATTGTTATAATAAGACACGAGTTATGACAGAAATAGGTGAATACACTGACTGTATATGCCGTTTAATAATACTACATTTACGTTACACATTTACACAGAAATTACAAAATAGCAAATTCATTTTAAATGTTTTCACTCACAGTGCACAAGTCGCAAAAGTTCCTCCTTAAGTTTACAGAAGTATGCGAGAGTTAGCGATCGCCTTCTAGAGAAGTATTTACAATATTTAGCTCGCCAAGTTTAAATTACGCGTTCGATTTAAAGTTGAAGAAAACGGGAAATTAATTACGAGTGTCAGTTAATGACTACGCGGAAAACACAAGTAATTTAACGAAGGTCGCTTCAAGTCACGTTAATGCTAATGTATTTTCAGTTTATTACTGGTGATTTTCGAAAAGATCAAGCAAGAGGTTGAACAAAGTAACATTCAATTTAAACTAAAATTTATTTAGAATACCTCCATGCTCTGTATTTAATACCATTGTCACGTTAATGTTAATGTATTTTCAGTTTATTGCTGGTGATTTTCGAAAAGATCAAGCAATAGGTTGAAAAAAGTAACATTCAATTTAAACTAAAATTTATTTAGAATACCTCCATGCTCTGTATTTAATACACGTATTTCTTAATTATTTAAAGGTAATTTAATTATGGTTATTTTATGGTTCCTTAATTTTGTATAGTAATTTAGTAAGGTTTTGTAGATTTTAACAAAAAAACGAAACTATCTCATAGAGGTCATTAATGAAGTCAATGAACTTTTTGCAATCGAATTTTTTTTGAGAATTTTTTAAAATATTTCTTAAATTAAATTACTAAAGAACTAAAAAAGTTACAAACTATCAGTAAGCACAGCGCTATTACCAAACATATTTGTTATTAACCTAATCTCTAACCTCATAATGAGCTATTTCCAAGAATGTCTAAATTCCGCGAAATAGTGAGGTATCATTTAGCAGAAATCAAGGTGTTATTTATTTTTAATTTTTAAGGCATATTTTTCCTTTCTTTTAAAGTACCTGTGATTTTGGACGATGTACTGTATTAAAAGGAACAGAATTATTTATTTTGGTATTTAATAATCATATCTTTAAATATATGGAGAATACAGATCTCTAAATGTTATAGAGTTTAAATTTTCTTGCAATTTATTTTATCCCAATCGTTTCTAACCCACTAAATAAAATGTTTCAAAACTAAATTTTTTTGTCTAGGTACTTGCTATGCATGGTAATAAAAATAAACACAAATAGTTTTAATAACAATAAGGGGAAATCAGGAAAGAAATTTTAATTCATGGTCTTTTAAGTGATTACATTGAAAGCTGCTTTTTGTCTTTCTTGTCTTAGTTTTTATATTTTTTTAAACATGTAACTCAATAGATCAAGCTCGGAAAAATATAAACTTTTCGGCTGGAGTTGAATTCCACGACAAATCACCTTCTTCTTTTAAACTTTTCAAATTCTCCGTAATTCTGGAAATATGCATGTTCTAAAATGTGTTGCGTAGATCGAAGTACATAATGACTTAAAGCTAGGTCCATAAAATAACATGGACAGGAGAAAACTTTCCACCCAAACTATTCAGTGTTTTTTCGCGGCTTTAGCTATACAGAGCCAAAAATTTTCATATTGAAAATTAACTTTTTGACGATTTGATGTGCTTGCCTTTCATAAATTATATGTTTCAAACTATTTGTTAAAACAGGTTATTTCAAACGATAAAAACTTATAAAAAACTTAAAAAAAAACTTGTTTTGCAATCGACCTATCCAGAGATTAACTTACACCCTAAATCTTTAAACGACTTTTTTTCTCAACTATTACCCTATTGTCGTCGTCAAATAAACCCTATTAAAGCAGCTCAACTTAATGCTGCATACAGATTGATGAAAGGTAACATACAATGTAACGTGCAATTAAAGAATTTGATGTCCATATTGCTGCAATGTAACATGCAAGGTAATACACTTCGAAACAGTCTGGACGTCTGATGAGTGCAACCCGTGCATTTCACGCGCACGCTACGACCATTAGCAGTCGCGTACAGAGTGACCCGTGATTTGTCTGTTTTTTGTACGCAAAGGACGCGCAGTGTGTGTGCGGGTATCAGCGTGGACGGGTTGTTTTGAACTGTGCACGTGAACGAACAGAACGGACATTAAGCCGCAATAAGCAGACTACGAAATGTGGAATGACTAAAAGGCACTTCATTGATAAAGGCGTACAAAATATGATACATTTTGTGGAACCCGCAAAATGAAAATTTTTATAAAAAAAATTTTCAAATGTTGTCAGAAACTTGATGTCAACGGCGGAAGAAAAATGTGGTAACGAAATTGTAAATCTTCTGCCTTCGCATCGTTGTGAAAAACTTAATTCACGAAAATGAATGGGAATTGGAAAAGATGAGAAACAATTCATTGATTTTGCATTGGGCATGCATGTATAAACAAACGTGTATCAAATTTATTTTTACAACTCTGTACTCTTGTTAAGATAGAGTCGTACGGGCGCGACGGGTAATTTAACATTTTGAAATATTCCTTTATTTTATAATTAACATGTATGTCCTTCCTATCGCTTACAGGTGCATCGGATATATAAAAAAGCCGATGGTTTGCCTACGATGCTTTAAACTTATTAGACAAATATACCGAGAAAGAGAAAAAACACGCTAAGGTTTAAAAGTTTTTTACTTCCATAGTTTTAAATGTACAATACATTTTAGAAAGAGGTTACGAGTCTCCTATGAACATCTGTCTTTCCAAGAAACCTTTCCTTCTTTCATAAAGTAATCAGACAGTTCATCTCCTATGCAGGTGAGAATCTAGAAGTATTGCTTATAGGCGACAATGAAGGCATGTCATCATTATCTTGCCTCCATTTTCCTTTATTTATAATTCCTACTTCTTCAATGTCAATAACTCCTTAACTATTGAACACAGTTCTAGAATGACGTCTCAAATTATTAGGAAGGAAGGACGAATGACATAACTACTTGTTCAGCATTTTCAGGCTGTAAAAGCATTAGTTTTCTTGAAACTCAACTATTTGTCGAGCTCTGCTTAGTCGATAATATAATATTCTCTTTTATGTACCATTTGGATAGGTCCCATCATATGGTTTCATCAAGTTTTCAATTAAGACAAAGGTACTATCGCTAACAAAGAAATATGGTATTGATATATGTCTATCTGGAAGTGGACGAGGCGATGTCAGTTTTATTGTATGATTCTCCATCATGTTATATATTTTTGTATCCTTAAAAACACCACCGTCTGAAGTTCTCCCTTGGCATCCCAAGTCGGCGCTTCAAGTATAACGTGCTTCCCATCTAATTCCCCAGAACAGCAATTATAAACACAGGTGGATAAAACATGCACGATTACCGTTTACTGAATGCACAGTTCGTGCGCGAAGGTTTATCGAAAACAGGCGTGATCATGTGTCACTTATAAAATGCACGTAGAATATTTCATTGCATGTTACCTTCCACCATTGTATACGCCGCATAACACAAATGGATAATTAAAGTTTAACTGAAACGTAGCTAGTACTAAAGCTACTAAAAATAACAATAGGTTAATGCTCACTCGCCTCGTCCATTGCATCAAAATGTATATATGTATCATAGGAAGATTTTAATTGATTTCATATCTCTTTATAAAATGAAGAGTTTAGTTTCTCAATGAATTACAAATTTCCAAATTTACCTAATTATATACTGTTAACAATAGGTTTTCATTGGAAAAATTGATAAGAACCTTATGTGCTTTACTCCCTTTTACAGTTACTACTGCATATTTCCTTTGTGAAAGTTACTTTTATCAAGCAAGTCACCATTTTGGTGTAAATTATTATATCGAAAATTAAATAGTTCTACTAGGTCATTACCGAGTGAATAAAGAATTACTTTGATGTATCCAAAATTGCATCGTCCTCAAAGCACCGGCTATATTTATTGAAGCACCCCTTTTACACGACCACGATGAGTCCAAGAAAGGGTAAACAATTTTACCTGTATACATATATATGTAATTACATTTACACTCTATTCAAGATATCCAGTAAGGCGCATCATTTTGTGCCCCTACATATAAAGCGATATAAATTTTGTATATCGCTTTAATAATGTTGCGCAGCGTCCGGTGTGCTACAGGATGCCGAAAACGAGGCAATGGATTACATTGATTATAATCTTATTAAGTACACACACACATACATATATATATATATGTATGTATATATATATATATATATATATATATATATATACATACAGATATATATGTCGGTGCCTGTCTCTCGGTGCTCGGTATCGGTGCCTGTCTCTGAATGTGATTATTGTTATTCTTAAAAACTACTATTGCTATCGATTTGAAACTTGGCACTGTTGTGAAATAATTTTGGAATATTCTTATTTTTTTTAAAATGGAATCCAAAATTTAAAAGTAGAGCAACAAGTTTAAATTGAGCATAATATGAAAATGTTTTGTGTTTAAATATTCTACATTTTTTGACTTAAGACCAAAAATATACGACAAAAAATTATACCTCTCCTTGTCTCTCGCCCAGAGTCGTCGCCCATTTTCGAAGTTTGTAATATGTTGAAATAATTTTTATAAGTCGTTAAATATTATTTTGTATTTATGATTTGAATAGAATACTTAGGCAATTTTTCATATGAGCTTTGTATTATTTAAACAATCAATTACACCAAAGATATCGTTTCAAGTGTCCACGCTCCTAAGCTTTCAGTGGCTGAACAGATGTTCATGATCTTGTGATAAATGACTTAGTGACAGTTATCTTTAAGTTTAGACTAAGTTTCTGCGATATTACAAAAAAGGCCGTCTATTCTAGTTAGGCGCAATTCAGAGATGGTGTTGTTGAAAATAATTCTGTTCTCTTAATGAAAATGTATTTGATCAATTTATGATAATATATTTTTAACTGATTACCCGATTTCACTCAAGGGAGAAATATATTGAAAAGAAATAATTACATTAATAACAGCAATTTTTAAATTAAATATAATAACTCGAATATAGTAGCAAGGCAGAGTAAATCGAGTGAAAATATAAATGGCACTATTGGAAAATTTATTCCAGATTACCGTAATTGTTAGCAGTGATAATAACACAAAATATTATATCTATAAATCGTTCGATTAACTATTGAGTTTCTCTCTATGTTTAACATGAATAAAATCCATGACGATACTTTCATGGAAATTTAATTAAAAAAATGCGGTTTATACACAAAATTTTAAATCAATTGATTTTAAATTTCTTACGTGATAAGTACTTATTACGTAATTGGTAGGCTTTAATGAAATAAAATTGTTAACAGTTTCGTAAGTTACACGGACGACAAAGACTTAACAAACAGGCAGGTTGGTGGACCAGAAAAAAGTCAAGAACCTTTCTAAGCGTTTATGACTAGTTGTCATTTTGAAAAAATAAAGATCTTTTAAAATTACTTTTGTTAGAATAGGAGATTTTAGAAAAGTCCTCCATAAGTTTTTCAAAGTTATGTATATATTAACTATTTTATATCTTGAATGCCTATAAAAGTTTTCAGAACCAGTAGTTGTCACCGTGGTGTGTTGGATTGAGCACAAGGCGTATGGTCTTTGACGGCGTGGTGCACCGCGGGGATCTAGTGCGATTCACGACCGTTCATCGAGAGGGGCTGGACTGGTGTTCTGAAGACTGTAAGAGATTGCCCTTGTAGTAGTACCAACAGTCTCGTAGCGTAAGTTTGCCATATGTAGGTATACTTATTGCGATATCTTTCACCGCAAATAATAGTACTATTAAAACACAGTCTGCAGTGGTCCTATGTTTATATAACTGAAAGCTTATTATTTTCCAATAAAAACATAATTGAAATGAACAATTATAATATAAACTTACAATTTTTTAAAAATCCAACAGTTCTTGTTTAAAAATATAACCCTTTTTCATTCCAAATAGATGCCTAGTTCAACCCCTAAACGGAAAGAATTCTTATTTTAACCTGTAGTTAAAATACCAGCTCAAATCAGAAATCCAAACAATACTTGTTTATCGACAAATTTAACTACTTTAGCGAATAACCGCATGTTGGTAAAACTTATATAGATAGATAAACCTACGTCACAGAACCTCATAATTTATAGATGATAAGATGACATAAAATGATTTTTTTTCTTTCATTACCTTATCAAGGGAAGTAAGTTTTATTACCTTTTTAACTGTCTCCGCCTACACGCCATTGCCTAATCCCATTATGATCCGGGTTAAGCTGACTTGGCGGTTGTGTTACAGGAAGTCTGAAACTCGGTATGAAAGGATTAAGATGACTCATCTGGTTTCAGGACCAATTCCCAGGAGTGGAAGTTAAGAACGGTTTATCGGTTTCGCACCCTCATTATTTGTTGGATAAGTTTTAACAGTGGCTTGGCGTGAATTATTTTTCTAAATCCGCTTATATATTTCACATATATGACATAAAGTGCTATATTTATTTATTCATTGAAAGAAAACTCTCTTGTGCTAACACGTTTAAATATTTAGCACAAGTTAGTTTTGTTTTTAATTGTAGAACTCTTTGCTAATTAATATTGATGAAAGATTTGAAGTGACTTATCTTCTTTTTATGTATATTATATATATATATATATATATATATATATATATATATATATATATATATATATAATAGTATGAGAATACTTAAATAAATATTGATAACTATTTGTTTTTATTTACTTTCCACTTTATTTATATCTTCTTTTAGAATATTGTACCTCAAAAAAGTAAACCTGTGAAGTATGAGTTTCATTCGCACTATGAGGGTCCATTATATATTTTGATATTTATAAACATATAATGGTATACGAAATTAATTTTTACAAATACTAATTTTTCACGGTTTGAGTAGGAAATTCTTATTTAATAGCCAATATGGCTACCCAGTTTTTCACAAACTTAAAACATGGTGCATATTTAAATAATTTTATTTTTCCCTATTTGATTATATAAATGTATTGCCTATTAAAGCGAGTAATAGGCGCATCGTTAACAAATCTAGATGTGATAATTTTATAAAATATAAATAAAATACCCTTTTTTAATCTCGTGTGGTACCAAATAAAAGAAGGAATTATAAGGACACCAAAACCAGTTTTTTTAAATTTTATGATATAACGCTTTTTTTAATACACACAATTACATGTTTCTGTCGTCTCATCACCTGTTTTACTTAAGTTTACTGAAATACTGTAGCCCTGATTCAAAATGTAATAGTTTTAAAGTTTTATGTAAACAATTATTTGGTGAAAAGTTATATTAATAAATAAATTAATAGAAATATAAAGTACCGCCAAAGGTTTATCTGTGCCTAAATATGCGAGTTCTGGTCGCACTTACCAAGTTTTATAGTTTTATATCTGATTTTTTTATCTAGAATATATTCCTTGATGTATTTAATGAAGTCCGATCAATTAAAATAATTAGTATTTTTATACTACTTTTCTATTAATAATAACGATATTTAGGCTTATTGTAATATTATTTATTATAACTAATTATGAAACTAAGTTAAATAATTAGTCGTAACTTAAAATTGAGGAAAAATTAAACAAAAAAGCAAGATGTAACAATAGCTTTATTTGATACTAGCTGTCTTGACGCAATCTCTTTCGCATGAAATTCAGCATGAGAAAGGTTATTAGGAATTTTGTTTGCGTTTTTTTCAGAACTCTGTTAGTTTATAAATTTTACTAAAAAAGCTAATAATATATACACAATATGGTACTGTCAAAGCCTAAAATTTGAATCCAGGAAGTATTTCTGTTTAATGTATTAATTAATGAAAAAATATTTTGATATTTTATTTGCTTTTATTTGTATTAATTAATGAAAAATTATTTTGATATCTTGCATTAGTTAATTTAAAAATATATGCAACGATTATCGAGGGTATGTTGTTTTTAAACTTGTGTAAAATTAAAACAAAAAATTGTATCCCGATATTTTATTATTTCATCGCAAATACTGTTATTTAAAAATTAGCATTAAATATATTTATCCATTCTTAAGCAAAGCTACTAGCGAAACAAACTCATAAGTTAATCAATAATTCGCATCTGCTATACACATATAACTAAATTCATGATATATTTTAAAAATAAATATAATAACTAAATTAATAAGTTTTAATACTAAAATAATCAGTCATGGCTCCATTGGCTAGTATTTTTTCCTCCGTAGACTATGTTAAAATGTTAAACTGAAAACCAGCCAAGAAAGTGTGTAAATGATTATGACAGTAAACCATTGTACAACACTGTGCCTAGATATAATCACAAAGACTGGTTTCGACAGCTCCTATAAATTTATACCGACTAATTAATTGGGTCTCGATATTTCATTTGAATTCCGAACAGCGTTTTAGATAATAATTTAACTCAACCTGCTTGTATTGTCCTTACTGGTACTAGAAACAAAATGGCGTCTTTTAGAAGGCAAAATATTAATCTATGTATGCAAAAAGTGCTGATTGATAAATAAATAGTTTAAATAACGATAAATTAAAAATCATAAACCAAAACGTGTAAAATTAATATTATGTATTTCTTTTATAACCCAAAAATTCAGTAAGATTTTTTTTTATGGTTCAATCGCAAAATAATGGAAAAAATACACTATTTATTTCCAAATCCAATAAATTTTTTATCAACTGAATTTTGTAACTTATAAAGTTTACATGTATTCCACGAAATGTCTACGTTTTCTATTTTTTTTTCACAAAAGGAAAAAAGAGTATACGCGTGTAAAAGTTAAACTTATGTACCGTCCATATATAATTCAAATCGACATGTAATCCAAATTTGTACGCCGTGAAAGTAAATACCAATTGATTTCCATTTCTTGGTTGAATGTATATCATTGGTGAAAACCAGAATTTATTATCTCAAAGGGTTTAGGAATTACAGCATGATAAAAATTTATAGAGAAACTATCTGCATGAATCGTTACATATTTAAATACGTACACCTTACCGCCAGGTATTAAATACATAACGAGTCCAGCCGTTTGAATGTCGCAAATAAGTTATATTTTACATATAAGTGCTAAAGATGAAAATGGGTTGACAAGTGAGAAAAGAGAGATGCTATGTTCCCATTCTCTTCTCGTCTGCAAGAGCGCTTTCGTGGTCCAGGTCGATTATTCATTTAGTCGACTGCAAAATCTCTTTGTGTTCAATTGTGTTGCGTCGCCGCACTCCGTTGTCGAAGTTCGTGACGGGCTAAACGAAATGTTTGATTTGTCGATTTTTCATAAACTTTTTTACAAAAAGTTTATTAAAAATCGAGGTTACAATACCACTATCTATAAAATATTATAGGAATTAATAAGAACATATACTGTGCTAGAGAAAAAAACTGTCAGTGAGTTATCTCTTGCGCTATAAAAATATATGTCATTTGTTGTCATATTTTATAATTTCCGGAAAGTTTCTAGTAAATATGGCTAATTACATAAGCCGAACGATAGAACCAAATTAGGACTGTTGATATAAGTTTGTGAAATATTTAAACCTATTAGTAATAAAAATAAATTTAGTGTATTTTTTAGTTAGTAAATATATAAAGTTGCTAGTAATTTAAATAATAATTGAATTAAATATTTAAGTGGCGTTTGATTAAATCCAATTAGAACATTTTTAAATAGTAAAATTAATAATAATTAATAGGTAAATTTCTTCTTTTTTCGATTATAAAAATATTTCACCGGTACTTAGATAATGTATTATTACTATTATCTAACAATTTTATAATTTGTTTTGTTAGAGCTTAATGCCACGAAGTCGTAAGCTAAACGGTCGTAAAAAACGTGAACATAATCATTCTTTCATAAATTATGCAATAAATAGTCAGAAAAGAAATCTATATGATGAATTGCGTTTCTGTCGAGATTATGCTCACTATATTGAGTAGGCACTTAATTTTGAAACTATCTAAAAAAATTTGAAATTCAAATTTTGTCTGTTTGATTTACATTTTGAGGAAGATGGACTTTATCTGTTTTAAAAAATACGGCAATAAATAAGGACTGGACGGATAAGTGAGAAAATTGACTTTTGTGTGGTGGATATTTAGATTAGATTCTTTTGCTATATCGGCACGCAGAGCATCAAAACAACTATTGCAGTTTAGCTAAGTATACGTCAGTAGATCCGGTCAACTGATAATATTTTAAAACCACAAAAACTTATATACTTAACAATGTACTATTTATATCTTACCAACTGCGATTTATCTTTAACGATTAATCCGTGAATAAGATCTAATTAGTGCCACTTTGCCTAAACTTTTTCCTTTTTTTTAAAATATATTAGAAAAGTATGTTTTTTTTGCAATAGTTATTTCATTTCAATATAGCTCTCAATGGCACATTCCAAAGTACACGTATGTTGCAATATTATAGTCGACTCACCATGCTGAATATAAAATATACAACTTTATTGCCAGCACACGTCGATATCTCACTGAATACCTCAATAGAAATAGTTCGTGATAGCTGCCGTAATAAAAGCAATAAATGGAGATCTCTACATTTCCCACTATGGTCTAGTGCGTTGTTTTATTTCACTTAGAGTTCACCATATTTGAATTTCATTGTAATTATATTTTACCATGCTACAATATTACCGAAAAACTACAAAAGTTTACAATAAGATCGACATGTAAAATAAAAGAACAACTGAAAATGGCAATATTTATTAATTGTGCTATAAACATATATGTTGTTCGTTTATTGAATGTCTCAGGTAGATATTCAATAAAAATATGTGCATAATATTAACCCAAATCAAATATACCTCAGGGTATCAACACATGATGAAAGTGGTCAAATTAAACATGCAAAACAATCGTACTCTGCCCTCAGAAGTCTTAATTTATGTTTAAGTTTATATTCAGTTTTACACTATAGTAGTTTAAAAATAATTACAAACAATAATAAGCAACTCTTTCCAAATCGTTCGTCAGCGTAATTTTTTTGTTCAAAATTTTCAATTACAAATATGACTGGTTATTTAATAGTTACGTGTATAGTTATATTTATAAAACTATTGTGCTCATATGAAATTATTTGAAAATTGTTCACAACCAAATGAAACTACGTGATGTAGTATTTTTCTACTTTATTAAAATTCTTTACCACGAAGATGTTGTCATACAACGAAACCTAGGTAAATAAAGTAGAAATAATACCACATCACGTAGTTTCATTTAGTTGGGGACCTTTTTATTATAATGAATATCTAAAAAATTTACACTGAGCGACCGTAACTGAATGTCCGTTACTGGGGAAAGTTGTATTGATTACGTCCCAATGTTTAACACTGACTATATTTAATAAAAAAATTAATAAAAGTTTAAAGGCTTTGCTTCCTTTTAAAAACTTATACTATGTAATATTTGTATATCAACTTTCACCGCAAAAATTAAATTTTAGTTTAAAAATTGATTAAATCTTATCTCCAATTAGAGGAAAATTAATTATTGATATAATCAACATTCACTGTAAAGAACTATAAAATTCAGTAACTTCTTCATTATGTTATATAAGTTATAATTAGTCTTGTCGGAATGGATCAACCTTCATAACAATATGTGATTCACTGGGGGTAGTTATATATTCACATGTAATATTATCCTTTCGATTCTTGTCAATTTAAATAAATATTACGGTCTATAATATTCATTGAAATGAATTTACAGATAATAATTAAAAAATAATAGTTGCTGCTGTTTATTACTTTTATAATATTTTCTTTAATTTGTTTTTAAATAAAGAGAAACAAAATCAGTTTTTAAATGTTTTGAATAAATTTGGCGTTAATTTTGTGGAAATTCATTATCACTTAATTTGGATTCAGAACTAAATGAAATTCTGCGCATAAAGTATTATATCTACTTTATTTAAATTCTTAATCACGACCTAGGTTTCGTTGTACGAACAGAACGAGAACATCTTCAGGTGAGCTATTGGAGAAACCTTTTCAAATTGCCCACTTGAAAATATTGTCAATGCGAGCTTCCGCGGTTAGGTTTTTCTTTTTCACTTTCCTCAATTTGGTGTTTCGTCAAATACTGAGTAAAACAATTGGTTAATTTTTTCATAAACCTTATTTTTGATTATTATTAGAATACTCGGTTAAATCAAGTCCCATGTAACGGAGGGAATTTCATTAAGAAAAAATATTTATTCAGACCTACCCTGACTTTACCTACGCAACTCGACTTTCACGATTAACTTTTTTTTAATTTACTCACGAAACCCAAGTTTTCTATCGTTGTAATATTATATTAATATAAAAATGATTCGTGGTACAAAAAAGTGGTAAGCGATAGGACGAACACGCAAGTTTTCTATTTTATAATAATGTTTAATATTTATATAAAATGGAAACCAGAAAATCTATTCATCATTAAATTATATTTTCTGCCACCCAGTGGAGACAGCCTCACAGTTAAAATCTATGTCTTCACAGCATTGGATTTCTTCAAACCAAACAGTCTTTCGGTTCGATAATCACGATAAAAGTATAAAACATAACAAATAGTATAACCATTCCTATTTAAATGAAGTTAAGATTTAAAGAGTGACATTCAGAGACTGTCGTATATTTAGCTCAGGCAGCAATTTCCCATTAAGTTTACCAATACATTTTTGTGTCTAGGCCAGCAGAATTGGAAGTCAAGTTGACAATGTGAAAGTAAATTTAAAGATATTAAAAGTAATGACGAAGTAAAGGCGATTTTGAAGCAGACTTTTAACTACGTAGCAATAATAGAAGATGGATATAGTATTTATGGATATAGTATTTTTAATTCTATGGTAATGTTGTGTTTTGACAATTTTTACTACGAATTTTGGCTTAAGACTCTTTTCTTTCTAATTATTTGTCGCTCAAGGATTACGTCTTAATTTTTAAACAAAACCCTTTCTATTTATATTTAATTTCATTCAGTTTGGGGCGTAAATAACCATTTAGTGAGCAAGGAGGTTTACATCACATTTTTTATTTTTTGAATCAAAATTTCAAAATATATATATATTATATTAGTACACGAAAAAGAAACATATAAAACATCCCATGAACTTCCATTTCTTTTCATGATACTTTTAATACCAATATGTTGTATTAATAGAGAGAAACACGCAAAATGTGGATATAAGGCCAAAACATAGCCTGACCTATCTTTCTTACTCATTTATAAGTAATTTCTTCAATACGACATCTCAAAGGAAACACTCTAAAAGCGATTATTCAGTGTAAATGTTAACGAAATGAAAATGCTTTTAAGGAAACGTTAAAAATCCTCTTTTAACAGGACAGCTAATTTCATTAAATGTTTACTGTACTTTGATCCTCCTTCTCTTACGTATAATAAGGGAATATTAACATACAAAGAATTTTTCTTAAATTGTACCCTGTATTTTGTGCAAATTTATGTTTCAAAGTATCATGTATGCTTTTACAATTGTACTGTTTTGCAAGGTATTTCAAAGTACATCTTGCGTAAAGATATTTTTGTAACAAAACACTAAGAGTGCGAAATGACACATATTTTTTTAATATATATAAATATTAATTGCATGCTATATGTTATAAGTAACAGTCTAATTAAATTACATAAGGCGTATTCACAATTAAATGAAACTACGTGATGTACTATTATTTCTACTTTCTTTAATTTCTTTAACGCGACCTAGGTTTCGTTGTATTATAACATCTTCAGGTGGGATATTAGCAAAGATTAACTCTTAGGAACAACCAACAGCATTAATATGTTTCAAACACAATAGCGGAAGCCTGGTTTGTGCGGATTTTTCCATTGCTTATGTTAGTCACTAACGATCCAATTAACGCCAAATATATTCAATGTAAGGCGTATTGATGTGGAAGAAATTTATCACCACTGCTTATTTGAAAATGCTAAGAATGTTCACAAAATATGATAGTCTTCTACATTTTTGAGGTTAGTTAACCAAATCTTTGTGATTTTGTTTGATACTTTTAATCGAATACCAGTATCTGGAGTATTTTTTTCAAATTTTTCAATAAATCTTAAGCTTAATATTTTGTTCTTCGCAGCTTTTGAATAAAAGAAATGGCAGATAATAATAATAAAAATTTATTTGAAATCAGTTACATGATACATAACATTCTAAGAAATATTTCAAGAATAACAAAGGTAATCACGGAGAAATTAATTATATCATCTGATTCTAATTATTTACATTTTATACAGAAAACATTTATTAAACAAAAAGATAGCTAGATCAACTTGTATAGCTTTGCTACAAGCATCACTGAACAGCCAACTTACAAATACATACACACACACATACGCACACACATGCACGCACACACAAACAGATGGGACGTGTGACGTAGGTTAAAAAATTGATAATTTGCTTCTTTTTAATTTAGGCCCCAATATGAAAAAATTGTATGGAAAATTTGATGCACATATATCTAAAACTGCAGAAACATTGAGACGGTGACCGGCGGGCAGGTGTGGTGAATGTAGTTAAGCGGAATCTAACAATGAAACAGTAAGCCGATATTATGAAAAATAAAATAATTCTTCATAGGATATATAATATTATATCATATTAATCATTGAAGGAGACTTCCTTAAAATTTCCCTACAATTTTATTAACTCGCCTACTAACCTTAAGAGCAAATATAATATTATGTTTTCTCATAATACTTTATCACAAAAGTGTTTTTTTTAAATAATATAAATATTTGCAAGGGAATTTTTCAGAATTATTTGCAAGGACAGTTTTAATAGACAACATGAAAAGAAAAAATAAGTTAAGTAAGTGATTATGATACAAAAACCAAAGCAAGGAAAAATAAATTAACAAAAGAATTTCACTCTAAAAATTTGCAGCAAATTTCGTTGCGAAATTATAAAACACAATCTCAAGGGAGCGGTACAGATTTTTGTAAGTAATTACTATAAGCTTGTTATAATATTACTTCCGGCAAGAAAGCTTATTTCTGAGAAAATAGTTGTGAATAAAATGTCCGTAGGATAAATCAGGAATCTTTATGTTCTTCTCGGTATTCCCCTCTGATGAGTCCAATAAATAAATAGCTACCAAATTCAGAAATATCAGCTAAGTGAATGATCAACTAATTGATGGTAAATTGGAATAAACATCTTTTATCATGACGCACACATGCGTACATTTCATATGTTTTATAAAATTAAAAAAAAAACGATTCAACCGTAAATTAATTTACGGCTTAGAGATTCTGTATTTTAAACTTGTTGTTCTACAAAGTCTTTCAGAATGATTACAATACTGTGATATAATAATTACGTTGAAAATGTTATTTATTCAAACACAATTAAAACACAATCGCGAAACATAAAATACTAACTTTTTCTGAAATCAATTCCCATAATCATTCATATTTCACAATTATTTCATATTTTAACAAGATTTTCAGAAAACTTGGTGCCCTTGCCAAATTTGTGTTTGATGGGCTACGTACATCAAGGAATTTGTTACATCCCTTTGAGAATTTTAATGAATCTAGATGTGTATGAGTACGTGTATCCAGATGTATTTTTGGTTTTGAACTTCTCCAGACTAAACCATTTGAAATAAACAAATTTGGATCAGTTCAGTAAAAAATAATCTAAATATAACCTCCATGTATAGACCTCGATGACACCGGTTACCATGTTAAATTATAGAAAATCTTAATGGCGACTTTATGCCAAATTTAGTGCGATCAAGCTAATAAAATAAAATTAAAATTGCGATCAAGCTAATAAAATAAAATTAAAATAAATTTAAAAAAACTAATGTAAAATAGCTTTTGCTAATATAAAATTAAAAAGAAAAACAAAGTAACAGGACATAAAAAAATGATCAGATACAAATTTATTTTAAAATTACTATATGATCAGTTTCCACTTGTCGTTATTCCTTCGAGAAATTCTTGTTTTTTTTGTTTCCATTTTTGAAATGCCATATAAAACTTATTTTTAAATTGTTAATTTAATACGATTTAAAAAAATATGAAGATTTTATTTACACTTTCAATGCAACACGTAATTTTGAATGCTCCACACACATCGACACTACTGACAAAAAAACTTTTGTTGTTTACCGAAATTTGTTTTTATTTAAATATTTTAACTGAACATATTTTGAATTACTTTTTTGTATACAAAAAAGTATGGCTTTGGTATACTGACAATGTGTCTACATCTTCATTGAACGTGTTTGCGACCTACATTCATTATACGAGTCATTATGATTATGACCAAATTAATGAACAAACTCCCTTTTTCCTTTTCTTTTAAATTATGGATAACACTTTTGAAAACAATTAGAGAGGAAATGGAGCAATACTATTTTTAATACTGAAAAAATTGCGACAGTAAAATTACTGAAGTATGTTTTCCGGAAATAATAAATTTCCATACAACATTTTACTCTCATCGTACTAAGTTTTATTTTTAACGCATGTATTCATTTTAGGAGTTTTGGTACTCCGGATATTATAGTCTAAAAAACCATAGTATATGATAAATTCATATGATAGCGGTAGCGGTAACGCTTAAATTTTCTGACGCGTACCGCCAAACAAAAGCTAGTTGACGTTAATGCGATTATAATCAATATATATTATAAAAGTAAGTATACCATGTGCATGTCCCTAAAACTCAGAAACGAGTCCCAGTACGATCAAGAGAGTTATATGGTGAATTAGCCCTCTATCTCCAAACATGAAGAAGGTTCCTGTTTTTATCTGAAGGGCGTGCTTAAGGGCTGGAAGTTTCGCCCTCTAGAAATTTCTAGAACAGTCCAGACTATACAAGAGGATTCGACAGATTTCCACAATATTCCAAAACATCCTGCCACAGTCTGGAATGTTGTGCAATGTTTGGGAATAGTCTGAAACGGTCTGAAACATATCGGAAAACCCAGATCATTGTGGAACATTCCAGAACACTCTCGAATGTTGTGGAATATTCTGAAACATTGTGGACCATTTGAAGCCTTTTTGCATGGGTGGGGCTACACATTTATAGGAGTATATAAAGCAAGACCCATCGTGGGTTCGAACATCAGTTTCTTGTCAGTGGAGTGCAGTGAGTGAATAAAAACAGTAAAGTATGAGTAATCATAGTGATACAGTGAGTGAATATAAATCGAAAATAAAGTGTGAAAAGTGTTTAAAGTATTATTGGTGTATTTCTTAATAAAATTTGATTTGATTAATATTTTATACAATTCCCAAACCTAAAAGAGGATAAAATATTGCCAGTTCAGAGGCAAAACGGCGAAAATAAAAAGAGCTGCGAAAAACGAAACAGTCGAAGAGCGCGAAGCAGGTTTACGTTCCCAACGGACGAGAATAAGCAACATGAGAAGCAGAGAAACCAAAGAACAGCGAAATGCACGAATTAAAGAATCAAGAATTACGACACAATCTTATAATAAAATACTGACTGACCCATGAAAATATTTCACTACGAGAAGCGCAGACGAGGATAAGTAAACAGCATAACTTAACAAATGAAGCACTCCACTACGACCCGACGAAAGAATATAACAAACACAAACACGTTGTAATCGAAAAAACCGATAATATTTGCCAATTTTGCAACACCAAAAAATTCAGTAGAAAAACATCAGGAATTTGTTGCATGAATAGAAAAAAATCGATTACCACCACTGGAAACACTTCCGCATGCATTTCCACATTACATGACCGGGGAAACTCCAGAATCAAAACACTTTCTACGTGGATATTTCTATCTCCGGATGTTGCTACATGAAATAGGGAGACCAACACATTTCTCAGATTTCAAGACCATTGACGGTTACCTATGCTAGTCGTACAGAGAAGTATGGCAACGCTTAGGACTACTAGAAAACAATAACCACTTGGAATTAACACTACAAGAAGCCTCACTCACAGCTTCAGCTATAATACGAACAACATATGACCCATCAAATAACAACTATGGGATTCCTTTAAAGAGAGTATGAGTGATGATACACTATACCAAATCCGACAACCTCATCCAGATCTAGCCACCAAATTCAACGGCGACATCTTCAATGAAACACTCATTCACCTAGAAGATAAATGTTTAGCATTAAAAAACCAGACCTTAGTACAACTTGGGATGCCAGCACCACGACAAGATGCTTTCAGTGTGGTAAACTTAGAAATTACAAAGGAAAAAGCTACAATATCAACGAACTACTTCAGTATATTGCTCGAAATATACCACTCCTCAATGCCAATAAAAAAAATTACAACGTTATCATGGACCGGATTAACAATAACAATGGCGAAAATATTTACTTAGACGCACCAGGCGGCACTGTGAAAACGTTTCTAATATATCTATTGCTGGCAAAAATACGTGATAAACAACACATCGCAATTGTACTGGCATTATCCGACATTGCCACCACACTTATAAAAGAAGGACGAACTGCCCATTACACCCTACGACTATTATTGAATATAGCTGAAGACCAATTCCCACTATATAAAATCTCAAGGGCATTTGGACGGGGTGAACTTCTAAAACAAGCTAAAATTATCTTCTGGGACGAATGCACAGTGACATATAAAAATCACTTGAAGCCGTGGATCGACCATTATAAGACTTTCGAGGAAACTCTGAAGTGATGGTAGAAGCTTTACTCATACTTTCAGAAGATTTTCGATAAAAACTTCCAGTTATCCCCAAATCATCACCAGCGCATGAAATCACTGCAGACTTAAAAAATATCATCTCTGACCACACATACAATACAAATAATGCGACTAACAAAAAATATGAGAATTAAAGTATCGAATGACGAAACAATAGGCATATATCCTACTAACCAGCCGACCGGCCTCTGCAAGATAATCGAATTTCTGCAACATAGCCACTACTGAGAACAAACTTATCGACCAAATTTATCCAAACATTATTCACAACTATATTAATCCGGAATGGCTATTTCAGAAGAAAAAATTGACGACTAAAAATAATATTGTCGACAATTTTAATATTCAAAAGAAAATTTCCAGTGAAGAGAGAATACACAAGTCGATCGATACAATGGTAAACGTTGAAGAAAGTGTCAACTTCCCAACACAATTTTTAAACTCTTTGCAAATACCAGGAATCCCATTACACTGCCTTCTTCTAAAAATTAGATCTCCCATCATCCTACTCAGAAATTTCAACTCACCAGAACTATGTAATGGAACAAGGATGACAGTCAAACAGATATCGAATAACATCATCGAAACCGAACTTATGACTGGAAAGTATTTATCTCCATAATACCATTGATCTCTACTGAACTACCATTTCAATTTAAAAGACTGCAATTTCTAATCAAATTAGCCTGTAGTTTTACAATCAACAAAGCACAATTTGCACAATTTAAAACATCGTGGCATCAACCTCAAAGAATCCTGCTTTTGTCACAGTAAATTATATGTAGCTTGCTCTCGACTAGGAAATTTGAAAAGTTTGCACACATGTACTCCCAGATAACAAAATGAAAAATGTTGTTTATAAACAAGTATTGTTAATAGTTTGAATATGTTTTCAATAAAAAGTGTTTAACAAAAAATAAGCGAAATATTAAGTATAATAACTTTCCATTTTCAGCCGTGATATAAATAAATTTGTATATAGGTAAACGTCAGTTATTGTTAAAAGGTATTAGTTATTGACAGAAGTTTAGTGGCAACTTAAGTAACTTATTATATCCTATGTGGATCCCATAGACGTACATTTTATTTCTATTAAACTTTTTCGCAATCAATAATACTATCTTCCACCATGTAAATATATTGGCTACTATAGTATCGAAATCAAAAGTCATAAATATCTTCTACACGTAGCTTGCTCTCGAGTAGACAATTCGAAAAAATTCTTCATAAATACCCTGGAAAACAACATTAAAAATATTGTTTATAAACAAGTATGTAGTTAGAATGTGTTTTCAATAAAAAAATTTAATAAATAAGTAGAACATTTTTATATATTTTTATATATGTCAGAGTGTATTATAATTTTCAAGAGAAACTAAGGAAGTAATATAGAATAATTATTTCCAACAAATGAGACTTATTCGTGAGTAACAAAATGCTTAGAATACCATAAATGTACGAATATTACTACCAACATTATACACTTCAAATATATAATACATATAATATTATATTCCATATACCTACCCATATTCTACTTCACTTGTGACTAGTTAATGCGGCAAATTATCATATGTTAATAGTTTCAGTTGTTAGTTTATATCTACTCCTCACCGTTAATTAAAAGGAGGTTACGGCAAAGTAACACAGAAAACGCAAGTCTGGGATAAGTGAACAGTGTATATTTGGATGATCTTCTATTGTAAAAACTATAATATAGAAAGAGAGTACCAAAATTACAAAACATAACCTTAAACAATAAATATTTCAGTCTACCTTCTACCAAGAAAGAAAACAAAAGCCCTTCCTATTACCGTCGTCAATGAATATTGGCACCATTTACAAAATACTTGAAACCAATACATTCATTAAGAAAGCAAAAATGCAATGTAAAGGTTATACCTCTTGGAAAAAATCTGCGGTCTATAGTCAGTAGTGATCTGTTTCTAAACATATCGATAATTAATTAAAGACTTTGTATTAAAGTTATTTAGTTACTTTTTAAAAAATTTACACCCTAAATTCATATGACCAATACGTTATATTAAGGGCGAACAATTATTGAAAGAAACGTTGAGCAATTAGACACAATTTATCATATTTTTTATAAAATCAAACGCTTCATTGAACTTTTAGAATTATATTTTTTAAATGTTATAAATGTAAAATAAATAACTCAAAAAATAAATGCAAACACCAACGCTGTTATGAAAAATCTGTCAAATTTCGTGCACAATTAGATACTTAAAAACAATTGGTAATTTTATGATTTTTCACAACATAAATATATTGCTTGTTATGTCTATCATAAGTTAACCAGTGCAATATATGTGGGTCAATAAGATGATTTGTTATTTCAAATTTATACGTTGCATAATTTCT
The DNA here is from genome assembly GCA_039881145.1 of Druceiella hillmani. Taxonomy (NCBI): domain Eukaryota; kingdom Metazoa; phylum Arthropoda; class Insecta; order Lepidoptera; family Hepialidae; genus Druceiella; species Druceiella hillmani. Next base: position 18,198,750 of record JAYKKI010000022.1, read on the forward strand.
GAAAAAAAATGTGCTTCACCGATGGGCTTGCAGACAGGCATAGCAGCGATCTTATATGGATTTCGTTATTAAGTTTGAGATACAGAACCCTGAAAAGCAAGTTGAACTTTTATTATAAGGATTTCATACACATTTAGTCACTTATAACGTTTAAGGATACATAATATTTCAATTAAAATATATAAAAATAACTCTTTTCACAATGTGAAGAAAAGTTAATTTTTGGGTGAGTAATTATAAATATAGAATGGGGGGAGGTAATGTTTCTTGCTTCATATTCTCAGTTTTTTAAAAATATCTTTATAAGTGCAATTTAAAATTATGAAATATTACTATAAAAATTATATTTTTGTACTCTTTACACCAAACAAGCCCTTCCAAATTACATATAAAATTTAAATAAATATTAAATACTTTACCTACCCATTTTTAGTTATTCTATGAATATGGTAAAGAAGTGATTAATAAGATATTTTATTTCTATGCCATATTTCTAGGTTCTTTGTCGCATATTTCTGATAAAATCGACTATAATAGACGGATTCACAGACAAAGACGTGAATGATCTTATAATGGTTTTGTTTTTCAGTTTGAGGAACAGAACCCTAAGAAAAGGATGCTAAAATTAACAAAAAGTTTTGACATTTGTTTGTAATAAATTTATTTAAAACAAGCTATTAAATTTACGAAATTACTAATAAAACTTCCCTTAAAAATTGAACGATAACATCAAAACCAAAAACATATCGGTTTGTTCTCCTAATGATACTCTAAAAAATATTGACTTATGCGTGTACAAATCCACTTTGTCCTATAAGGTCCTTCCGTAATATTACGAGTATTTGTTATTACCCCACATTTCCAAAGAATAAATTCTATATAGGAAAATAATTTCATCACGCGAAAAGCAAAAGCAAACTTCCACCCTCACGCGAAAAACAAAAAGGCGCACCCGATCAAAGCAATCACGATGCTCGCTCCGACGACCACACAGAACAAGTCCTGTTTCTAAAAAAAAGGTTACGATTTTCGTTTCAGCAACGAAGCATAGACGAAACGGGCGTGGCGGTCCGCTCAATGGAACGTATCTTGGGTTTTACGGTAGCGTCGAATTACATATTTACGTACGACTTGACTCGGGTCGCGACATTGGTTAGGTTATAAGCTTTATAGCCCGCACTGGTGCCGGCTATGCTTGTGTTGGGTTTAGCGTCGTGCCATGTCGTGAAAAGTCACTCAACGTTTATTGTTACTGCCTTGTGTGTTTTAGACAACTTTGAATCATTGAAAATTTTACAATTTTCTCAAAAACATGCTAACTCAATAACTGTGTAACAAATTGTATATATCATTGAAACTAATTCATGAGAAAATTATGTATGACATTAGTTTTTAATTAAATTTTATGCTCATATGATATTTCCATGATTACTATTATTTGTGGCAATGTAAGTTTCACTTTAAATGGAAGAATATAAATTTAGATAATTCATAATTTATTTATTAAAACAAGTTTGTGATTATGGCTGCTTTAAATCTGGATACATATTTTAAGTGAAGTATATACGGAAAATTATTTTATAATCAAATGATCATCTTAATTATACAACAGAGGACAAAATGCTATAAGGCCAAATCCCTAAATAACGGTTTAATAAATTAGAAGCTGAACTATACCAAGCCGTTGATCATGATCAACAGAAATAACTGATGCGCACTCAGAAACTGAATAACGGCTAGAGAGAGGGATTATGCCAATGCCATCACGCCATTTCTCATTACAACTAAATATGTAACAATAAGGAAGTACAATAGTTATCCTAAATTCATTGTAAATTTAGAACCGTTCTGATTTATGTCTTTCTTACGCAAAAACACACTTTCATTCTACTGTAATGAATTTGAAATTTGCCTATTTTTTCTTAACCATTCATTCAGTTCTCCTGCTGTGATTATCCTCCGTTTTCGTTCTTTTACTGTTCCTCATAAATTGACTGCTTATATACGAGTATGTTCGATAATTTTCGACACTAAAATCACATTTTATTCTTAGGATATTTTTTAATGTTTAAGTTTCATTAACTACCATATATTTCTATAAACATACCTCTGAAAGTCTATATACCTATAATAACTAATCCTTTATTAGGCACTATTAATGGCTATGAATCCCATTTCTTGGATAAATCTTAATTTTATGTTTCGTAATATTTCTCCATCTTTTTTCTCATCCATTATTAATAACTTTTTCAGTTTTATTATTATATATTTTCTTTGGATAAAGAACACTCATCACTCATTAGGATTTATTTCTGAAATATAATATATTCTGGATAAGTTTACCGATGATCGAAGGATTGAATAGATACCATATTTTACTATATATACATATATATATATATATATATATATATATATATATATATATATATATATATATATATACATATATATATATATATATAAATATATATATATATATATATATATACATACATACATATATATATATATATGTGTGTGTGTGTGTGTGTGTGTATGTATAAATTAGGTTGGCTAATAAGTTTTTAACCCCGAGTTGCTGCCCACAATTTTTATTAAACAATTTATAAATCATGTTAAATTTGATTTAAGTATGCACCGTTATTATCTACTACTTGTCGCCATTTAGTCGGCAGTGAAAATATGCCTTTCTTTTAAAATTCCGATGACTTTAATTAAAAAAACTGTGCGATGTCGTTTTGGACATCTTCTTTTATGTCGAATTTTTTTTTCACATAAATGATTACTTAGAGCCCTGAATAAAAGTTAATCAGATGGCGCAATGTGTGGTGAATATGGTAAATTAGTGAGAAGAACCTAGCCGAACTCCTCTAATTTATCACGAGTACGTTTTTCAACACATGGTCTGGCATTGTCACCTAGAAAATAAACTCGATCTTGATGACCACTCAATTTGTTAGCTAATCGTTCCAATTGTTCACAGTAAATATCTGCATTAATTGTAGATCCCTCTGGAAGCAACTCCCACTAAATAATGTCCTTGACATTCCACCACCAGCTGAACATCCTTTTTGACACTTATTTCAGGTATGGATACTGAAACTCCCGTTTCTCTGACACCCAACCATTGACGTTTGCGTGTATGGTTAACGTAGGCAAATATACTATTCGAATTCTACATGGAAAATTTTGCAAAAATGTTATCGATGCAAAGCAAAAAAACGTAAATAAATATATATCGAAAGGTAAATTACATTCATATCCAATGACAAATGTATCATAATACTGGAAAATTGTAAGAAATTGGCGAAATGTCCATTAAAGATGTGTTAGAAACATTTTTATAAAATTTCCGGTCTTTTGGATTAATATAACCGTGGGTCTCAATCATTCGAACATATTAGCCTACTTTCAAAATAAATACGGATTCAGTAGGAGCAAAAATACTAGCCTCATTTTACATGGATAATTTGGGAAAGTCTAACCGATACATTAAAAAAAAACTCAAGTAATCAATATAAATCGAAGGGAAATAAAAAAAATATCCAATAGCTGATTTATCACAACACTGGAAAATTGTAAGAAAATGGCGATTTGTCTATTAAAGAAGCGTTAAAAACAGTTTAATCAAATTTGCTGTGTTTTGTATTAGTACAAACATTTATCTCAATTATTCGAACGTAATAGCTTACTTTGAAAAAAAAAAAAAAAATATATATATATATATATGTATATATGTATATATATATATATATATATATATACGTGTTCAGTAGGAGCAAAAATACTAGCCACATTCTACATGGGAAATTTGGAAAGTTCAATCGATACATTATCAAAAAACGCAATTAAGTGTAGATCGAAATGAAATAGAAAATTTATCTTATAACAGATTTATCGTAACACTAGAGTATTGTAAGAAATTGGCGATTTGTCAGTTAAAGGTGTGTTAGAAATATTTTTAATAAATTAGCTGTCTTTTGGATTAATACAATCTTGGATCCCAAACATTCGATTGTATTAGCTTATTTTGAAAATATATGGTCGTATTCACTAGGAGCAATTATATTAGCCTCATTTAACGTGGGAAATTTGGAAAGTTACATTGATACATATCAAAACATATAGGTCAAAAGAAAACAGTAAATTTATACTATAACAGATTTATCATAACACTAAAATGAAACATTATCATAATACTTACCTTAAATTTGCGATATATCAGTTAAAGATGTAATAGAAACATTTCCATCAAATTTACTGTCTTTTAGAATAATTTAACCGCAGATTTCAATTTTCAAGTAATAAAATATAAACGTTTTTATCAAATTTGCTGTCTTTTGGATTTAATTTAACCATAGGTCTCATTTATGTGATCATATAAACCTACTTTGAAAATATATGCATTATACGTGTTCAGAAGGAGTAAAAATACTAGTCGCATTTCATATGGGAAATTGGGAAAATGTTATGGACACAGAAGTAAAAAACAAAATTATGTACAGGTCAAAAGGAAAGAGTAAATTTATACCATAACAGATTTATCACACTGAAAAATTATAAACAATTTGCGGTTTTGTTGATTTACGATATATCAGAAATATTTTGATCAAATTTACTGTCAACTGCATTAATGAAAACATGGTTGTTAATTATTTGATCATATTAACTTACTTTGAAAATATATGTACGTTCTTCACAATTAAATGAAACTACGTGAACTAGGTTTCGTTGTATTACAACATCTTCCAGTGAACTATTAGCAAAGATTCCGATATATCAATTAAAGATGTAACAATATTTGCTAAGATATAATCTTTGCTAATAGCGCACCTGAAGATGTTGTAATACAACGAAACCTAGGTCGTGGTAAAGAACTTAAAGAAAGTAGAAATAATACTAAATCACGTAGTTTCATTTAATTGTGAATAATGAATTTCTACAAAATTAACGCCAAATATATTCAATATATATTTCAATATATGTACGTGTTCAGCAAGAACAAAATACTAGCTGTATTAAACGTATGAAATTTAAAAAAAGTATTATTGAAGCATATATAAAAAACGGAATTAAGTATAGATTAAAAGAAAACAGTAAATTTATACTCTTACCAGATCTATCATAACAACGAAAAAATATAGGGAATTTGCGATCTCCCAATTAAAGGTGCATTAGAAATATTTCAATAAAATTTAGTATCTATTGAATTACTTTAACCGTGGATCTTGTTTATTCAATGGTATAAGCCTACCTTGAAAATGTATGTATTTATTCAGCAGGAGCAAAAAATACTAGCCGCATTCTACTTGTTAAATTTGGAAAAGTTAAATAAGTAAAAAAAGAAATTTAATATAGATCGAAAGAAAACATTAGATTTATACCATAATAGTGAAAAACTGTAATAAATTTACTATTTATCAGTTAAAGATATTCTGTGATAAGTTGCAACAATTCTTCAAGACGTTACCCAGGCACGTAAACGCAAGAGTGTACGCGGAAACTCACCTAATGGTGTTATTATTTTAAAAGGACGTATCCAGTGGTGGAGTTGCAGGTCACCGGCGAGAGATGCATGTGACAGGGGTGCATAACTCATAACACTTTATAAAAACGGGATGAGTGCTCACTGAATGGAATAATTGAATATTTTTACCTGCAATAAGTAGCGAAAAATGCCTTATGGAATTTATGAGCCCATCTACTTGAGAAGAGTTAATTTGCCTTATAGTACAACAATAATTTCGTATTTTTCAATTACTTTTCATGATTACTTTTGAAAGATTTTATTTCGAATTTATCAATTTTGTGTATACCTCAAAAGACAAAATTGTTAATTAACCTAAAATTATTCACCTCAAAGTGACCGAACATTAAAGTGTATTCTCATATCACTCAGCAGTCAAAGTTCATTTTGAGGTTTTTCTCTTAGATTATAATTACTTTCAAAGTGTATTTTTCGTTATTTCCATCATTACTAATAAAAATTAGAGACAGTTCCCCCTAGTAATTTTTAAACACAAGATTTTAAAATGAAACATGAATTACGCCACCCCTGTTAATCATTAGTCTATTTTAAGAATGGAACCCTACTGGTATTTGCTTTTCAGTTAAATTGTAATAAACAAATATTTAACAAAATTTAGAATCGGAGTATGGCCACTAAATGCTTTAATCTAAAAACTGTTTTTCTGACTATATTTTCAAGTAAATACCCTTTCGTTATAAGGAAATTGCTATAAATTATAGATAATAGCAAGAAAATTTTGTTATTATCTCATATTTTATTAACTAGTACTGTAGCTCAATTGACAGTATAGCCTAATAGCTTAAATGACATTAGGTAGTCAATTTTATAAACAATTTTTATTACTAGTGATATCTAATGTATGCGTATTAATTATTGGTTGATTCGTATATTTTTTCTTCAATTCTTGTCAAAAATATCAAAGGAAAACATTTGTAACGTTTTATTATACGACCCTTTATAACTGAGAAATGGTGTTTCACCCGTATAATTATTGTTTCTTTCTATAAAATAATACTTATGTAGATAAATATCGAAATCTCAGTAAAGAGTTCACATCACCGAATCGTGCTGGTTTAGTTCGACGTGGGCAAGGTGTGTAGTGCATTGAAAAATATTGATTTTAAAATTAATATCAAAATAATTTAACTAGAGAATGGGATGATAAACTTGAAAATTTTATCAATTGTAATAGTTTTAGTTTACACTCAGGTCTCAACTAGAGTTTCGCAATTACAACTAGAGTTTAACGATACTTTCAAATATTTATAATTAATAAATCATACGAAACTTCGATATTTTTAATCGATACAGACAAATGCGATACAGGCTTGGATTGATACATATGTACTAGTATCGGATCAAATCATTCGATTCGAATGGAACGCATCAAGAATTTAATCAAGTCGCAAAGTAATTCAAACCTAATTGTAATTTTTAAAATATATTTGCTTGGCAATTGCCTGATTGGAGATGCGAGTTGACTTTTTTCATCACTTCCATTTAGACAACTTACAACGGTAAATGTTTGGTAATTATATTTTGAACTTGAAAGTACATAGGTTTCAATTATCGAATTAAATTATTTCAATAATCGCATTAAATCTGTATCGTTAGTCAAAAGTTTTATTTTTAAAAAGCCTAATATTTTGAAATTTAAATTTGTCATAATTTTTTATTAAGTACAGAAAATAATTTCCAAAAAAATTCAGAAATAAAAAATAGAATATCAACAATAGAGAATACAACTTAATGTTCTTTCCAAATATTGTATTTTTTGTTACTTACCATGCACAATATTCTGTTTTAACTAAATAGTAGAGTGTTGCATATATTCAAAAAGTCTTATATTCGATCAAATTCAATCGATCCAGGATATCAATATAAAGGAATATCGTGCATCTCAAATCTCAACAGAAAACGTTTAAAAGTTAACAACAACAGTTCATGTAACGGAACTCATATAAATTTTGTCACGTGCCTTTGTCCGTTTAAAACAGGTTTTATTAAACTTTGCAGAAAGACGTAATTAAATTACGTGCACTGGTAGAAATAAAAACATTTTTAAACTCTTTTTGCGATATCTGAAAAATTATGTCACGTTAAAATTGTGTAACGCTTAGAATGTAAACACCGAATTCATTCGACTTGTAGCAAAATAGGTCAAACGTTAACAATATGGCCGCAGAGAAAACCAAAAAGTTTATTTAAACCTAATCTGTTAATGGAACCGCAAGTCGCCCCCCGTTATTGCGATTTTAGTCGTTCACTTAGTTTTATATAAGGTGATAAAAAATGTTAAGTAAATATAATTTTATCATTTATTCAATAGCTCCAGTTAACATTTATTAAGTATAATATTATAAATCAATGAAAATGCAGTTATAACCTCAATGAAAAACAATTTTTCCAGACAGCTTACAATTATTAAAAATAATTGTTAATTAACGTGAACCATTCAAGCAATTTCACTTCATCTTGAGCTTTAGTCTTAAAGCCCACGTCCTATTTGTTTAGTATAATTAATAAAAAAAAATTAATTTTCTTTGAAAAATTTCCATATATTGAATTTGAGAATAATATTATTTTTTCCACGGAGTGGGCTGTCATTTAATTAGGTAGTGTTTAGTAATCAATTCTAAAATGGACGGCATCCTTCGCGGAACATGAGCATCCATGTTGTTTTTAAGGGCGTATCTAATTTTTTTAACTATTTAGGTCATATAATTAACTACGTATAAAACAAATTTTGAAAAGTCAGAATAATTGTATTCTATTAGTACATCAATGCAGAGTTACTTCAATAAATTGGCATAAATAAGTTAAAGAGGTAAAAGCAACCAAATAATTTGTATTTGTCTGCTCAAGGTATACCAAAAATAGATTTACATAGCCAAAAATAATTACAAAATTAATATTTACCCTCGTAGTGCTAGTTAAATACATATTTAATAAGTTTATTTTTAATTCAATGTATACCTAAAATTTTTGGGTATTAATTCATGAATAATCATTTTCAGGATTTCCTACACCAAACTGAAAAACAGGACTCTTGTAAAGTCTTTCTGTCCACATTTCGACCTTTTTATTCATGAACCACTTCATGAGATTTTTCAGAAACTTGAATTTTGACGTCGTAATGGAGCGTATTAACTCACGTATGTTTCAGTACCTGGCACTTAAAATTAGGAGGGGCAAATTAAGCATTCGAAAAAACATTTTATTCCACCAGTAGTACGAGTATCGTTTGAAAGGGCTAGTTATAAAAATCTCAAAAATTTTAGTTTGTGTATCTTCAGAGATTTATCAGGAAATATACAAAAGAATATTTACACTTTATTTTGGATAATACTCAATTTAAAATTGTGGAATTGTTTTTCCTATGAAAAGTTGGACGCTGTAACATTGATCCTCCATGTCATAGTTTTTGAAATAATCATGATACTGTATATATGGAATGTCGCCTTATTTAATTTTATTAAGTATTACTAAATATTGATTTCACTATAAAGTCAATATGACTGATAATTATGGGTAAATAAAATCATTTTACTCTAATCGAGGTATAGAGTCGCCACATGGGCGGTTTTCTTATAGAATATACGTACGTACTCTACGTTCGATACAGATAATGGCGCACAAGGTCTGATAAAACATATTAAAACAATGTTTTACATTAATTCAAGCTTTTAGCTTTTTATTCGAATTATCACTGAAATGAAACATGGTTTACAATTTCATCATTTTCTTATATGAATAAGATTTAATTTAAATTTGACAGAATAATTTTTTGTGGGATTCTTATATATGGGAAAATCGTAAATATTTTCATTTCAATTTTATATTTTGAAAATTTAAAACACGACGAAATTCAATAGATAGTATGGTTTAATTTTTGTTTGTATGTGTTGTTATTACAAAATTGTCCAGTGATTTTTTTAAAACACGCTTAAAAATGTATTTTATGTTATGTTTAAACAAATCTCCTTAAATCGACCAGACTAAATAAATTAAATGTATACCTTGGCAGATTGCAGTAAGGGTATATAAAAAAGCTAATACAAATAAAAGTTACATCAAAGTATAAAGAAAGGCATACACATTACAAAAAACTGGATAGTAAATTACCTATTTCCAAGAAAAGAAAAAAGAAACTTGATTGGGCCTAACTGACCGGAAAAATGAGAAAGAAATTAAGGTAAAGCCTCAAGGTTGGAAAAAGTTTTTTGCGTTCAATGCGTTCTCCATACTGGAGCAAAAGTCTATTATTTGGATGCATACACATTGAAAGATTATTTGTGAAACGTGATTTCATGTTAACTTCAAATATGAAACTAATAAAAACTATAAATATACTGTTTAATTGTCGGTCGATAATTAAGATTTGCCAATTAGATTGATTTATTTAGAAAATATGTCCATAACTTTTAAATAGAGCTTACTAATAAAATAGTTTTACTTTAATTCAAGTTTAACTTTTAAATAGAGCCTAATAATAAAATAATTTAACTTTATATGAGGAAAACTTACTTGTAGTTCAAAAATTAGTTTTACGTACGTATAATTCTTTATATACACTATACACTATAGTTTAAAAAACTAAAAAATATAAATTAGGCGCATACGTATCAAGAACCGATGATAATACAATTATTTCTTAAGGGAGAAATTAAAAAATAAAATTATAGTTTAAAAAAAATTTAAGAAAACTCTTTTGTAGTGTATTTGGAATAATAATACATTTTGACATAATATATATTATCTTTACTTATATGTATGGATGAAACATAATCTTCCAATTAAATTTTCATCTCCTTCCATCCACTTACATCCAAGTTATTTATAATACACGGAATTATTAGCACGCGTGTCAAGAACCGATGATAATGCAACTAATTCCTAACTATAAAATTAGAAAATAAAGTTACAGTTTAAAAAAACTGAAAGATATAATGGAATCCTTCAATTCAATTTTCTTCCATTTCAATATCCCCGAATAATTTGAAATTTGGCGCATACGTATCAAGAACCGATGACAATACATAATAATTTCTTAAAAAATTAGGAAATAAAATTACAGTTAAAAAAAATTAAAAAATACTTTTTTGTAGCGATGTGACCTAAAAATTAAAAATAATCTTTAAATATAAAGACTGATTAAGAGCAAAAGGATATTTCGCAAATCGATATAATTTAATTTAATTTTTTTTTAATAAGCCTAAAAGAAGTTTAGTGATTTACAAAAAAAAATTACTTTAATATAACAAAAATTGTGGCGTGTTCTCATCTTACATTTTCATAACAATCACCCCACCCTTTTTATATTAAGTTAATTTTTTCGTCACACTTTAGTCTTATTTTTAGGTTATTAAAAAAATTAAGTTATACCAAGAACGGAGAGGACGTGCCTTTCCGTTCTTGAACAAAATGTTTATAGTTAAAAATATTTTTGTATTTTTAGATCATATGGCTACATATGTGTTTTTATGTGTAGTTTAATTTGAAATACAATGTTCCCTCGAATAATTGTTTGTAAGTATAATTATTAAGCACCTAATGGTGCACGGAACCTTTGTAGTACGAGTTGTACTCATCTTGACAGATTTTTTTTCTCTCCTTTATCCTGTCCTTCTGCTCCGTATCTTCTATGTATGTATGAGTAATTTGTATTTGTACCTTTGAAATATTACGTTTTAAATACTTTAGTAAATATCTCGTTTCTCAGTTCATACAACCGATGGCAAATTTATATAATTAACATTTTAATGGCAAATTTCTATGATTAACTCTTAATAATTAAAATGTAACTAACACATTAATCTTTTTAAATTAAAATAGCAAAAACGAAGATATCGTCAATCTGCACGTAAATAGAATTTTACTTGATGTGAAACATCTAATGGAGTGTTTGGATGGGAGTTGAAACGTTTGATGGCACGTTGCAACGTGCCATTCGGCCATCTTCACATCCTATCAGCATTACCCGACTTAATTAGGCCAGTTTAGTGTCGTGCATAAAAATATTTTTTAAGTAGATAGTTAAGAAGTATTTTTGTAATAACTTATTTCATAAAACTATAATTATTATTAAGAACCATCTGAACATATGTTTTTCGTTTTCAATTCGTTGAAATTCAAATATTTCAATATACAAAATTTCGACGTTTCATATCTGCCAAATGTTGTGTACAATTTTTTTTTCAACTTTATTAATAGAACTTGGAGCACAATTTCCACGTGTTTGTTATGCTTTTAAGCAAAAGTACGGAATCAATATTAACGAAACTTATTTATAGTTAAAATTGTAAAATATTATCATCAATTTTTTGTTTCATTCTGACCTCTCTGACAGTTAACAAGTTACAGGGCTAAGAGGAAATCAACTCACGTATGTATATCCGATGACTTCAGCCTTGCAAACAATTTTTTTATGAAGGTACGTGTTAGTACTTTTTTTTTAGTATAATTTTTTTTACATTTTTCGATTAAATAAGCCACGAAACATAATTCATTTGAATAAACTTGCGTCCTAATGAATTTGTAAAAAGATCCCATAGTTAAATAATTAAATTGTGTTACGTTTCTTTACATAATAATGTCATGTGACATGTAACCGGCCCTGTACATAATACACAGCCCGATGATACATGATTATGGATACTGGTTAATCCATAAGAAATATGTTATATATGGTGTAATAAAGGCCGTATATATCCATATATTCGAACTGATTATATTTGAAGCGTTTTTCCAAAAAAAGTAATTTTTTTCGTTGAATTCGCTTGGTTAACAGTTTTTTTATAGACATTAAAAATTTTTATATAGTTATATCAAATTTTTATACACGTTCTTTGTTTTACCTAGTAAATTAATTACATACTATTTTCCATGGATTTAAAAAAAATGTAATTTAAAAGACAATGAAAATAAAATTTATTTGTTTCATTATCATACATTACCTGAATTCGAAAACAGGCTAATGACAACGAAAAAAAAATTGTACAACAATATATCTGCATTATTGTTGCATATTAATAACGATTATTTATTCAAAATATTAATCTTCTCTTGTTATGACCAGTATGTCACGAATTAAGTTTCGATTAGGTCACCGCAGAACTCTATAAAATGTATGATTGATTTATTAACCTTTCACCATCTTAGGAACCGTATGTCTACCGTAGATTTGTTAACAACCGAGTATGTTTCGCTTTCAAATTTAGTTACCAACAGAATCATCCAAACGGCAGTACGAGCGCACCCTTACGAGTAATATATGTCGGTATTAGTGCAAAGTGGCGTACTTTAATATGTTCCCAGGGACGATCCGTTATAACAGTAGCCTGCCTGGCACAATATCGAATGAGATTTTTCCATTCCGTTATTGGGGTACTTAAACTTTTGTGCAAACTTGAAAGTGACGACGATCCGAGTTATTGTTTGACGGGGCATTAAGGTTTTATGTGAAGTATTAAAACGCTATTTGGTCCTTTCTACAGATGTAGCACAAGTAAGGCAGTCCTCAGTATATAGATCTTGCGCGTTATTTAAAGCATAAAGTATTAAAGTCTGGTCCTTCAATATTATTTAATAATTTAAAGGTCATATTTTTGTATCATATGTTGAAGGATTATGCTAATTTTCACTTTTTTTATATGTATATATTTGTGAATGTTATAACATTCTCTAAATAAATAGGTAATCATAGTCTCACAACCGTTTGATTCATTACGAAATCTTCGGAATTATGAAGCGCACATACATTAGGTTTGACACATATGTTTCTCTTAGCTTCTAGGTGGTCGATCTAGGTGGTAGGTTTTTTTAAATTCAACCTCTAAAAATGTGAAATTGGGGGTGAAATGTTGTATGGGAATTTTAAAATAATTGAACTTATAGACATTTAAATTTAGATTTAGACTCTTATATAGAAATGAGCAAATATATATTTCAGGGTTTTTGGATAGTCACTAATAAATAAATGATATATAACACAAAATGTAGTTATGGTCCATTTTTGTTCGTTGCCTATGTTATCTGGTTGCTGATTATATATATATATATATATATATATATATATATATATATATGTCTGTCAAAATTGGATATAATAAATGCTGTGCGTGTACTTTTTGTGTGCGTGGGCGGGACGCGTGTGTATGTGCGTATGGGTGTGCGCCCGGACGTGCTCGTGTGTGTGTGTGTGCGTGTGCGCACACGTGCGCGCGCGTATGCATGTGTGTGTGTTGAAAATGGTTATCCTAATTTTTTTTATTTATAGAATCATACTGTCCCTCGCTCCATATTTTCAGTCTCAAGATGATATTACGAATTTGTTATTTTGAATATTGTCACTTGTTCTTCCCTAACTTGCTCAAACAAATTCTGATGAACTTAACGTGTCATTAATTTATTTTACGTTATTATTCGGGTGTTATTATTTTACGTTATTATTTGGGTGTTCATTTATTTTACGCTATTACTCTCCATATCTCGCCTTTGTTAAATTTTACAAATTTTCTTTTTATGTGAAGCCCGATTTAGTAAACAACAGTTTTTGTGATGTAATTATTCAAATCAAAGCTGCAGATAATATTCTATATTTTCACAATTAAATAAAACTACGTGATGCAGTATTATTTCTAATTTATTTTAATTATTTACCACGATCTAGGTTTCGTTGTGATACAACATTTTCAAGTGGGCAATTAGCAAAGATATATGTAAAGCATATAAAGCAACCAGATAATATACCAGATATTTGCTAATTGCCCACCTGAAGATGTAATAAAACGAAACCTAGGTAGTGATAAAGAATTTTAATGAAGTAGAAATAATACTACATCACGCAGTTTTATTTAATTGTTAATAAAACATTTCTACAAAATTACCGCCAAATATATTCAATATTTTATTACAAAGTTGGGGGCCGATTCGTTGCTTCATTTCAAAGTTATGAGGTAAAATGTTGACAAGTGGTTAAACCAACTTTCAAATGTATAATGTTAGTAGGGATAAAATTGTGAATATACGAACTTGAACAAGCAATAACATATTATTATTCATTGTATAAAATCGTAATGGCTATAATATATGTGTGTTTATATATATATATATATATATTTACAGTGCTTTATGATTGCACTAGCTTTCGGATTTCTCTTTTGTAAGGTTTCTTATTAATGATTGTAATGAAACATAGGAAGATGGGCCGAAATCTGATATAAAATAGCTGTGAATATATTTACGTAGTAATATTCTAAAGTTCAAAGTGTATTTATTAGAAAAATATTATTTAATCGTACGAGTTGAAAAAATTAACAAAAGGGATTACTAAACAATTCTAAATTTTTTTTCTCGATAGTATTAGAGATATTGTTGAAAATATGCAAATACGTATGTTCGTATTTTGTCTATAAAATTTATAAAGTCAAAATTATAAAAAATTTGTTAAAAAATATTTTCACATCTGAACTTATAATATTGAAAATTATGTTTAAATAACTATCAAGAACGGTCAAGAATGTCAATATGTGGATTAAATGAACATTCCACTTCTTACACGAAACGTGATATAATATACCTTTTTTATTATCTAAAATACCATGCGTACCATATATTTTGCTATGCTAATAAATTCGTGAGTGTCAACCGTATATTAGCAGAAACTATAACTTATACTGATTTATATTTTGATGAGTGACCAAATTTCAAAGAAGATTAAGAAATAGTGAATCATAAAACTGCAAATCTATCTAAATACACAATATATATATATATATATATATATATATATATATATATATATATATATATACATATATATATATATATATATATATATATATATATAGAGTATATTAGATAATATATTTAAAAGTATCATTAAAAATCAATATACAAATCTTTATCACTCTCCAAAACTAAAAAAAATTACATTACAACAAACCGCTTAACCCAGAAACTTGAAACTTGGAAAGTTATAGATCATATTGTGCCCAACAAATTTTAAAAATATTTATAAGGATATTTTAAGGAGAGGCGGAAGCAAATTGAATGCTGAAAAATTAAAATTAAATTCTAAACATAGTGTGGGGTATCGTTTATCAGGATTAAATATAAGGACCCATATATAATGATCCCAGTAATTTTTTAGTATTATTTCCACATAATTTTTTTAAAAATATGCAAGAAATATATTCTTTTTTTCGAAACTATTGAACCGAAATTTGGAAAAACAAGATATGGTTTTTAAAAACCTACGCAAAAGTTGTGGAAAAATCTTGATGTAATTTTTCTACAACTGTGTACTGCTATTATAATGGAATAGAATGCTCTAATGAGTATTTTAGATGTCATCATTTTTTAAATATTCACTATAATATATGGCCAGGGAGGAGTCATTTAATTGTATTGGGTATTATTAAATGTTTCTTGCACTGATCAACGAAGAATGGATACTCAATGTGCGATTCAAGTGATTCAAGGAACCCTCCCCGAGGTACGTAGCCCTCGATACGCACGCCAGACTCACACTTGACCGCTTTTTCGAACCGATTGCGAGGTACGTAACGTTCGATACGTAAGCCAGACTCATACTTGACCACTTTTTCTTTTTCACCTATTTGTATTAAATTTTAAAATTAGCCAATGTTACTGAAATCTCTTGTATAATCTCAGTTATAAACGCACATATTGATTACTTGTATGCAAACTTAAAGGATAATATATCTTGATTAAAACCTTGTAAACTAAATTACTTCTTCTAAAACTGCAATCATTATCTACAGCTTGCAATCCTCTCCTTTACACCGCTTCAATTCAATATGTTTTTAATGATACGTTTTTATAATCAATTTAGTAGTTTCAATTCAATTCGATATATTTTAATGATACGATTTTATAATCAATTTAGTAGTTTCAATTCAATTCAATACGTTTTTAGTGATAAGTTTTTGTAATCAATTTTTTATAACCGCTTCAATTCGATATGTTTTTAAAGATACGTTTTTATAATCAATTTAGTAGTTTCAATTTAATTCGATATGTTTTTAATGATACGTGTTTATAGTCAATTTTTTATAACCGCTTCAATTCGATATGTTTTTAAAGATACTTTTTTATAATCAATTTTTTACAACCGCTTCAATTCGATATGGTTTTAATGACACGTTTTTATAATCAATTTAGTAGTTTCGATTCAATCCGATATATTTTAATGATACGTTTTTATATTCAATTTTTTTATAACCGCTTCAATTCGATATGTTTTAATGATACGTTTTCATAATCAATTTAAATGTTTCAATTCGATTCGATATGTTTTAATGATACATTTTTATAATAATTTTTTTATAACCGCTTCAATTCGAAATGTTTTTAATGATACGTTTTTGTAATCAATTTCTTTTAGTTTATCCTTACTGAATCATATTTAAGACAATGACTACGATAAAAATTTTAACTAAAGGGTATATATTTTTTCCTTCAATAAATTATAGAGAAATGACACTTGTACATTACGTCTCTCAAAACAATGATATAATTTCCGCCTCATTGATTACGTTTTAATACCACATTATATCAGTGATCTATTGTCATAGATACTGGGTCCATATCAATATTCAATTTCATAGCCATATTTTATTTGTCGCGAAGAAATAGTTCAATATACAAACAAAATACCGTTTACTATTTGTAAACTTTTCAATCCATCTCATTATCCTGTTACATGTTATAAATACACAATTTATCAGAAAAGCTACATTATAATGACTACTCCATAATATTGTGACATATATCTACGATATGATAATAAATTCGAAACATATCGTAGATTATACTCGAGCCGTATCAGCAGGTCTACTTTGTTCACAGCAGCGTAGTACTAAAGTACGTGCTCTAACTACGTGGCGAGACTACGCACAGGTTCGCTGGCTACAAATTACTCCAAGGATACTTGTACAAAAAGAAAAAATAAGAATTATCGTTATACTAGAATTTATTTTCAATAATTTACATTGAACTAACAACTAAGTATTTAATAATAACAATTGCCCGCGGTTTCACTTCTTGTTGAGTAGTTAATTAGTTTGATATACAAGTTGCAGGTGAGCAATCAATTTTATATGCGAGTTGCAAATGAGCAATTGATTAATATTCAAGTTGCAAGTAAGCAATCGATTTTATATACAAGTGGCAAGTGAGCAATGGGTTTAATATACAAGTTGCAGCTTGCAATAAATACAATGAGAAGAAATTGGTAAAAAAGCAAAATGTAAGAGAAAAAATTCAGGATGAAATGTCTATTTAAAGGTAACTTATTATAATAGATATAACTACGTATACACCAGGTACTGCCTTATGGAAGCTTTTAACAAGCTTCTATTAGGTCAGCTTGTATGTAACTTTGTAATAGAATACGCGAAACAAAATTTCATGCACTTTTTATTATTGTATCATCATGAAACTTAGCAGTTATAATGATATTATAACAAGTTATAAAATAAAAATAAACTTTTTAGCCATGTAACAAAAAAAAGATTAAAAAAATAATGGAATATTTAAATTCAATTTTCACTTACTTCCCGATGTCGGAATTATTTAAAATTTTGCACACGTATCAGAAACCAATGACAATGCAATAATTTTAAGAAACTAAAAAATATATAATTTTCAAAAAAAATATAGAAAACTAAAAAAATAAAAATAAATTAATAGTTTAAGAAATTAAAAAGCACGCTTTTACATAATATTGCCGTAATAAGCAAAAAGTAATTATTGAACCTGTTTTCTCTGACTGCTCAGAAAGGACTTTTTCTCAAAAATTAATGATTTTTCTTCTCAAATTAATATTAAATTAATGAAAATGCTTAAAATTTAATTTAGATTTCAAAACAAAACAAGCCACGCTTTTACACTCAGATATACTAAAAAATACACATGGCTTACACTAAAGTCCTTAGTAAGTAGAAAGAAAAAACAGGTCCAGTAATGTTTTTTTTTGTTTGCTTTTTATTGCAGCGTATTGTAAAATATTTTTTTAGTTTTAAGCTATTCATTTATTGTAATAACATTTTTGTTTAAATTTTTTTTAAATTCGTAACCGAATGGCTAAAACAAAAGTTATTTCGTCACGTTCGTCTCTTCCTCTACATACCACAACATTATAACTCTTTTAATTTAAGTCTCATTGTGACTTATAAAACCTCCCATTATGAAGGGCTTTATTTTTTTTTCTTGAGGATGGCAGATCCTCAAGCAGGATATTACTAAAAAGATACTTTAAAATTCATCTGAAAATGTTTAGAAATATTTTATGATTCGCGATCTTTTTCATGAGTGTGAGCCTCTAAACTTAGTCACATATGCGAAAAACCTGAAAAAATTAGAGTAATAACATTTCAATGATTAGATTAACGGAACTTCAATTTAAGGGTATGGCCAATATACAATAATAAATTAAAGACAAATATTTAGTTTAAAAAGCAAATTAGTTGTTGCAAGTAGTAGGTTCTGTAGAAACACTACAGTAACTGAATGCGAAGACAGTTTTGTCGTAAATAATTTAGTCAATTTACGTGGTGACGATCCGTGTACAAGCAGCCTAATTATCTACAAACACATGGCTACAGAACCGAATGTTAGTACTTATTCGAAGCGCATTTGTCAATTTTTCATTTTTGTATTATTTTAATAGCTATTTATAAGCAAGGAAATAATATTTTTCGCACTGTGATCAAAACCTGCTCAAAGAGTGGTCAAAATCTGTTCATTCGTACATAGACCATTAATCGTAAGTTACAACTGTAAGTCCCGTAGCTCCGTACTTACTATTTATCGGGCTTTTTAGAAACAAAATGCCTTAAAAAATTAGTTTTAATTAAAAAAAAATAGTTACGTTTTAAATTATTTTTATTATTTACCATTTTTACAGTTAGATTCTCGGTTGGAAGCGGATATATAAAATTTGGTTTCTGAAATTCATTAGTTGTGCATTTAAATTGTGTTAACAAATTATTTAATAATGCTTTAGTTAACAGAGCAACAAAACTCACTCTATGCCAACTAATTTCCAGGTATATTTTGGAATAAAGATCAATTTATCAGGATGGTAACTGCACAATTTACGGTAAAAATTGTTTTAAAACTGAAAATAAACATAATAAAACATTATTGAAGATTAAAATAACGTTAGCTAAAATCATTTAATAAAATTACTTCATGTATTTCCGGAAGCTACCCGAAAATAATACATGATTGCTTCACCCAAAACTTAATATGAAAATAGTTTTGAGCTGGGTTCTAAGGAGACTCACAACAATATCACAAAATGATCAAAGATGAATCGTAGAAGACGCAACCTTAAAATTATTGTATATTTTCACTAAATGAACTCCTAAGAGAATATTTGTAAATAGTTTGATTTTATACAATCTTGCACCTACCATTCAAAAAGTCCAGTTTTTATTTTGTATGGTAAGCTAAAAGTTCAATTTTTATTTTGTGTGGCTTATTTTGGATGGTATTTATTTTGCGTGGTATTTTATGCATACTTATAATTTGTTTTGAATTGAATAAAATTCACCTACCAAAGTTTTTAGCTTAATTACATAATTCTAAAACGTCTTAATATATTAACGTCTCTTTCTTATTTGCCTTCCCGCTTTTTTAGATAACTAGAAATATATGTGATATTTTGATACAATGCGGGAAATTTAGCTTTAACAGAAAATGAAAAAGCAAAGAGGGTTCAAATGAGTAGGCAAAAAAAATGGTTTTAGTTGTTGAAAATAAATAACTCCAAAAATAACTAGACGTGGATAACTTTATTACCAGTCTGTTGTTTCAATTTATAATTGATTTGGTCTATTACAAAACCAGGCGTATCAGGTTTGTGCAGAATTTTGATGAAAAAGATAAAACTCGATATTATTAATACATTTCGCGTTATATTCTACGTTTGGAAATACATAGATTTCTTTTCCATTACTTATACATGTATATATATATATATACATATATATATATATATATATATATATATACATATATATATATATATGTGTGTGTGTGTGTGTGTGTGTAATGTGATGTAATATAATTTTTCGTTATCTGTATTTCTCTTGAATTTATAGTAGCACCAATTTAAATTTTTTCTTCCCATTATTAGTAATATTAAAATAGCTCTGTTTTACATAGAATATTTACGTTTTTAATGTTTTTCAGGCTTTTCTAAAAAATAACAAAGAAAGTTAAAAGCCACTCGAAAATTTCAATCGATTTCATATCTTTTAATTTTATTTTTCTAATCGGATAGTGTCCTTTTCTTGTTTTTTTTTCAATTATTGTAATCGCCTATCGATAATGTAACCTTAAATGAAGTCCTACTAATGATATTATGTGACCATATTATTAGTAAGACTAGATAAGGTGATGATTATTAAAATAATATAGCCATATGAATTCACGTACACTGTGCGTATTTTTACATAAATAAGCCAAATTAATATAACCCTTCTTTAGAGGATGAAAGCATGGCTATTTATTGCCGTGCTTGTTTCCTTTACTGTTCACATACCAACAAAAGAATCTTTAGAAAGAAATTAGAAGCAAAACAAAGAATTCGATAGAATAGTATACCCTGGTCATTGACTCATATTCCTCCAGTGCCAGAACATCTCAGCATAGTCAGAAAAATACTTGAACGGCTTGAAGAGCTGCCCTACGAATAACTCGTATTTAGTTAAGTGGTCATTTTAACAGCATATATCTTATAAGGTGACCAAAAACAAGGTTTTATTTTTTGATTAAAATTTATAGTTACGGAAGATTTGTTTCTAAAGGTTATTTGATTTAGGTTTCACAATTAAATTAAACTACGTGATGTAGTATTATTTCTACTCTCTTTAAGTTCTTTACCACGACCCAGGTTTCGTTGTATTACTACATCTCCAGGTGGGCTATTAGCAAAGATATGTCGTGATAAAGAACTTAAAGAAAGTAGAAATAATACTACATCACGTAGTTTCATTTAATTGTGAATAATGAATGTGTACAAAATTAACGCCAAATATATTCAAGATTTAGGTTTAATAAAAAATGCCATGAATAGAAGCCAATAAATAGAAAAGATTTAAAATAGCCTGTTATAGTATTTTGCTTTTCAGTATACCCGCATAACATAAACAACATTATTGTAGAGAACGTGAGGCCGGAGCAGCTAGGCTCATTTTTGACATATGCGAGAACCGACACTGTGATAGGAACTAAGTTCGTGTTTCCGCTACGATGCAGATGTATCTTTTATCTATAGAAGTCCTAACGTGTCAATTGCTTATAGGATCTATACATTGATAGTTTATGGAAACATTTTTATGTGAAAATTATTATAGTGAACAGTCTAAAAAAAGACACAAATATACTCTTCGATCAATTCCAGTATTAGCCATCATCACGTTCTGCGTCTTTTTTTTCATGTAACTTATTTTTTTTTGTATTAATGTTAAACCGACTAATTTACTATATTTTTATTAACAAAATATATTTTGACACCTTTGTTCTAGTTCTCATACGCTAGTTCCCACACTTCGAATAGAAGTTTAAAATTTTTTGAAGTGACTTCTTTAGCCGCGTTGAGTGATATTTCATAGGGGAAACCCTTATGGGTTCGCGTCGCCCAGATGCTAATTTTAACAATATATCTATAGCTATGAATATGAGTATATATATATATATATATATATAACATTCACTACTCTGACACCAGACTGGTAGCGGCCTGTATATACGTATACACATATTTAACCAACATATTTTATATACCCGACTGCATAATGTGCGCGTTGGACGTTTTTCGGAGGGTATCTTTTGAGTTCGCGTCACCGACATACTATTATAGTAGTATATCTGTAGCTATAAGGATGACATATTACATAACATTAATGCTATATACATCTATACAAGTAAAGTTAAATTGACTACGTGGAAATTTCAATGTGTATATACCGAGCATTGTTTAAATTATGTTTTCATTTAATTGTTATTTTAATTGTTTAATTGTTGGATCACTGTGCAATACAACATTGAATGCTAAATATGTTAATATTTTGTTATAGAAAAATTAATAACGAAAACAAAGTGTTTATTTTCAAATATTTCCAATATTCGAATCAATATTTGCTTTCAAAAATTTGATATTATTTATTTTTTTATTGTTTGACTTTTGTAATACGTCTTGCAATGAGTATTTTATAGTTGCTTAGGAGTTATATTACTAGCGTGGTAAAACAAATTTCTAGTTGTTCGATAAAACTATTGTTGCAAATTTTAAAATTAAAAAAGCTATAAAATGTTATAAAATTGCTATTATTTCATAATTATAAATTTTTATTTCTGTCGGCAGTCCCCGTGACTACCTATATTTTTTCGGTCACTAAGTTCGGTTTTCCAACCTCCTTCTCTTTAAAAATTACATACGAACACATGAGTGATCTTATGAGGGTTTCGTTTTTACTTTTAAGGTAAGAAGCTTAAAAAAATATATATAATTTTGTGTAGGCTAAGTAAAACGCCTAAAAGCCACAAAAAGTGCTGACAACATTGTAAAATGTATTTATGACATTACAAAGCAATGGTGGTCACGCGATCTAAACCAATTTACGTTCCATCAGTAGACTAGCACTTTCTTTTATTTTTTAAATTTTTTTCGCTTAATAAAAATGTACTTCAGTTTTATTCAACTGCAATAAAACACTGAAAAACTCATTCGAATTTCGATAATTTTTACATAAAGCGAGCACAAACCATCGAAAAAATTAGACATTTTTCTAATTTGTTAACCTTATGTTGAAATAATGTATGAATAATATGCCCTAAGTGATAATATTTTGTAAACTTGTTTGTAAACTTTTATTTGATGCGCATAGAAATGAATAAAGAGGAGACAAAAACTTCAAAAAACTATTTTTCCCTTCAATGTATTCGTAATCCCCAAAGTATTTTATATCAATTTTAATATACTGTTTACGTCAACTGTTTTAGTTTAGGAATAAATTAGTGTAAAGTAATACATTTTTCAACTTGGGGCGGATTCACATAAATAATATACCTAAGCAGGCCGACGAAAATGGAGTTAGTATTACAGAAATATATTTTTTAAAATGTTGGTATTATTTGGAATAAAAAATTCAAACAATTCGACAGTTCACAATCACGAAAGAGCAAAAAATAAAAGTAATTTATAAACATAAAAAACAAAATTAGTACATGTGATATTTTTAACATATGAAAAATTGTTAGTTACCAATAAAAATAACCATGAAGCTCTAACAAAATACGTAATAACTTTTTAGAAATTATTACAAAAATCATCAATATCGATTGCTTTTTTTAAATATATAGCCATGGCTTAAAAAATTGAAAATAGGCTGTTAACTGATATCAATGTTCGTTATATGCTGTTGTCAAAATTAAGCTTTTTGTGCTTTATGGATTTCGCGTGGATTTTTTCGATGACCCTTTTTTCTGTGAGTTTCGTAAATCATACAGGATATAAAGGGACATTGGTTTATAGTCGATAGAACGGGCAATGATCTACGCCTTGTTTCATATTGCTTGTTCAAAAAATTCCGAGAAGTAGTATTTAATAAACTGTTATGAAAAATAACCTGAGTTTTGGTAAAAATATACAATATTTTTCATTTTTCCGATGGACAATTTAAATAAAACTTTTTTCAACTTATTTTTATAATTTTCTTTAAACAAGTTTCGTTTTTATTCTTGTGAAAGGTACGCCAAACAAAATATGGGCTTTTATCTATTTCCATTAAATCTATAACCGATTAATTTAGAAAACGATTGGTTAATAAACGTTTATGTTTATTCCTTTTCAGTAATGAAACACTTACTTTCATTAACTTTTCACTTGTTTGTAATGCAACATATAACAACCTTCCGGGATAATAATTCTATGCGATGGTGAAAACCACATGAAAATCCGTTATAACACTTTATAATAATCAAGTTAAATACGCTTTAATTTTTACTTATGCCATTTAATTTATCTAAATATTCTGTCTTAATAAAGTATCAAATTATTTTTACGGAAGCGAGGAAATATTATAAGAACCAAAACTAGAACTTTTTTGAAATCATCCGACAAATGTTCTAGTTATCAAAAAAGAAAAACTAAACCACTATAATACAAAAATGAAGGCAACGCGCTGAGAGTACCTCAACTAATGAATTTGGTTTAAAAGTTTAAATTTTAAAAGCTAAAAAGTTAGAAACTATTTTTACCACAGACGTATTAAAATGTAATTAAAACATTTAAAAAAGAAAAAAATAATAATAAACGTGATAACATAGCGGCTTCGACTTAATATTCAATCTTAACCACTTTACATAATCACTTTACTTTTCCAGGATAGATGCTATAAAAAATGGCTTCTTGCCGCATCTGGAAACAGCGATCACCGTTCAAATTCCTTCATTCCTTCTACTATATTTATTTTACTACGTTGAGGCTATACAGCTATGCAATCTCATATGAAATGAAACCATTTGTTTCCTCCAAACAGATTATTACTAAACGTTGGTTAATATTATTAACCAAAGTGTAATAATAATCTGCCTACTCTATCTAGCTTTCTATGGATACACTATAGTGTAGACATATATAGCTTTTGAAATATTTCTTTTTATACTACTTTATGTGTCTCTCCCCCTCGGTACCAGAACAAATAGATTATGCTTAGATATTACATGCAAAAGAGACACGTATAACTAGCAATTTGGGAAACATTGAACGGTGCTGATATCTAAACCAAAAACATTTATTGTTTGACCCTGTGCTTTATTGATGGCCATGAAGAATCATAGCTTTAAAGAAAAAAGAGACCATTTTCATTGGAAATGTAAGTCGGTGAAATGGTCCGTATGAATACATCCGGCAGCACCGTGAGAGTGTAAAGTAAAGCCTGTTTAAAACTTGTTATCAGTGCATGACAGTTTTCAAGTGAAATTCAAAAAAGAATTGATATTTCCTGCCTAAACGACTCTTGTGAGTTGAAGTATTTCGTTTTTATTATCTTTAAGATTCATTTTTCAAACGGTTATTTTAAGATAACCATAGTACGTATATCGTCATGAAATTTTCTATAAGACTATTTAAGGTGAATAATTCTGCCACACGGTGTTTCCACGTATCTTTGTTCTTGCAACTTATGTCATTAAACATTTATAAATTATACACATAAACCTTCTCCTGAAATTGTCTACCCATTGATGAGAACCGAAATAAAATCTTTTAGTAATTACTGATATTAGCCCGCACGGACAAACAAACAGGTATACAGGTGAGACTTAAGACTTTATACTGTATAATGATTATACATTGGTTTCCTTAATTGCCATGCACTTCTTCATAAAAAACTTGTGTATTTTAAAAATAATCTCTTAGTATGTCTCGCTTAAGCTTTTACTTGCCATATATGGTCGTGTTGTTATTTCTAGTGAATTGTTCGTTAGCCTCATAAGTCTTTTTGAATATTACAACCATTTTACATCTACCTGTTTATCGAAACTAATACGAAAGTGGCACACTACACACTTGGGCAGTATAATGTCTATATCAACTTCGTGTTTGTGATTCTCCCAAAATTTAAGTCTATGACATCGAAAGTATCAAAAAATTGAGTTATTTATTCTGATTACCATACGACAATTTAAGTTTCATCTGCTACACTAGATGCAACTTATGTTTAATGGATGATACACAGCTATCCTATTCTTTACTTGAGGTATTAGCTAAGTTACATTTTAATATAAATTTGCAATCAACGAAAATATATGCATAAATTAATAAAGCTCATGAGAATTAACAAAGCTAAATTTTTGGCAAATAGCGGGAACGTATTAAAGAATTCAGAGGTTTTATTGCCTGCATTTTAAAATAAAATATATTAAAACTTGTGTAAATATATATAAGTTTAATAAATTTGGTATAAATGACATTTTTATACGAACAGCTCTGTTCAGCTAAATATTTCAATATCATTCAGTTTAAATCTACACATGTATACATCCGCACTGAGAAATTTATTACATATTTATTTGAAAATACAAAACGCTACTTTATAGGAGCTAAAGTTTCAGATAATTAAGGTTACTAGCGTATAAAGAAAGTAATCTTCCATAATGTTGGATTGGCTACAGCTGGTGATATATTTATCGATTTTAAAAGAAAAGTAAGTTATGGTAAATACAAAATATTAGAATTCGAGTTCCATTATTTTATTAGAAAAATCGCCCTGAAAATGAAATGAAACGTAATAAAATTATAATTATATATTTCATTGTATTGTAAATAATTAATGGTAAAAATTATAAGTGATGGAAAAAAATTGCAAATTTATTATTCGTATAAAAATTTAAATGTAGAGTGAG
Source organism: Druceiella hillmani (assembly GCA_039881145.1). Classification (NCBI taxonomy): domain Eukaryota; kingdom Metazoa; phylum Arthropoda; class Insecta; order Lepidoptera; family Hepialidae; genus Druceiella; species Druceiella hillmani. Next base: position 18,225,727 of record JAYKKI010000022.1, read on the forward strand.
TTGTTCAATTTATATAATGACGTAAAATTTATAAAGGTAAAAGTAAAAATATAAATAATGACACAAACTTCTAAGGACTGCACTTAATAATTTTTTTCATATTTGCAGAAAACCTGAACCAGTATTATCAAAACAAATACGTTGTTGAGAAAATTTTATTGAAAATGAGTTTATTCCAATTTCTCTTTTTTTTCAAAAATTTCTATCTTAAATTTTAATTCAAGAAAGTCTCCTCTAATATTTCATGAATATTTTAGAAAACCCACTAATTTTCAGGGAGTTTAAAAATAAATCGAAAGATTTCTACAGGAGGATTTCTGACTCCAGAAATTGCACATCGATAAAGAAATTGCTGAATTACAGTTAATTGAACAAATCCTCAAACACAGCTATAAATAATTATATATATTAACACGCCAAATTGACACAATTGTATCCTTCGTTGGTAGACGATGCTAAATTTTTAAGCAAAAATTCATTTAATTCGATAATCATTTCCAATTTGTCACAAAGAAAATCGATGAAAATATGGAATAATGTTGTAAGTGATTATCATCAATAACTTTAGCAAACTCGAGCACTTCGATTGATCATATATTTTTACGAGAATACAATGGATGTAGATACTCGTCATACAATAAATACATTGCTTAACCTCTAAATAAAGTTATACAGTTATGGCTTAATTTTATTTTTAAACATTTGCTACCATAATCCCTGATTTGAGAATCTGTTTTCACTTATAAATAATCAAAACTATGTTTTCCTAACGTGTAAATAACCAATGTTCTAATTATTAAATAACCAATTTTCTAATTATTTATAAAGCACAATTCTAAAAACTGTTAATGAAAAAATGTTAGTGTCTACTAAATAATCTCGTACCGTCTATTGCTTTAATCCACTTTTCATGAAATATAAAAGACTACATTTAAAATTCCATCAGCATATCGTAATGAAATAAATAACATTAACACGAAAGGCCCTTGTGACGGCCGCATTAATTATTCAAATACCACTTTTTGCACAAGGTAACAGGATAATGAGGAATTAATAGCCTTCACTGCCCTGTCGTAACTTTATCCCTCAGAGTACGAAGCTAATTGTTATTTAATAGCAGCCTTGTCCGCACCTTCATCAGGCAAGCTTTTAATAAGGATAAGCTCTAAATTAACAACCAAAATTAATAACAAAATTTATCTCCCGATTCGTGTAGGAAAATTTGGTGATCTGTGCAATTTCTACACTCATAATTAATAGATTTCTCATTTTTGCGTCATTAGTCATTATTTTTAAAAATGCAAACAGTTAATTGATATCATGTTATATCAATAAATCAATGCTACTTCAAATAATTATAAATATAGTATTTCTAGTTCAAGCAAAGCGACGTTTATAGTTATCAGTAAAGAGTTTATTTTCCATAACTTCCATACAAATGACTTAAACTGATAAAATAACTTTGTTATATACTGTTAATATAATATGTTATTACGCCATATTTTCAAAACTTACATTTGTGATGGCAAAGTCGAATGATCATAGAATCAGTTGAATCTTTAGCGCTATCTAAAAAGGAAACTCGAATCATATTAATTTGGATTGAAAAAAAATTTATGTTACTACATTATTTGTTGTCTCCAAGGGGTTATTTTTTGATGTAAAGTTAGCATTTCATGTTTTCTTTATTTTTGAAATCTTCCTGTGGTAATATTTAGTTTTATTTTTAAATACTTTTACAATTTGTATATTCATTACAATTTTGATTCTAGACCTTTGATTTTTTTCTGAATCAATATTAAATGAACTTTGTTATTTATTTATGAACAAAAAATTATTATCTTCTTTACAAAATTTAAAATTTTTGGGAAACCAGCCGGATGAAACAAAATGACAGGTAAATACGTACATTTTTGAAATCTTCCTGTGTAAATATTTAGCTTTAATTTTAAATACTTTAACAATTTGTATATTCATTATAATTTTACGTTTAGACCATTGCATTTTTTTTGAATCAATATTAAATAAACTTTGTTAATTATATATGAATAAGAAATGGTTATTTTTTTACAAAATTGAAAATTTTTTTTTTGGCTGACCAGCCGGGTGGAACAAAATGACAGATAAATACGACGGAACGTTGAGATATTTAATTAAGAAATAGCATGGAAATGATCAACAGGATACGCGACTTAATATCGTTAACGTAGTAAGAGGACTTAATGAAATAAATACTGTGTGCATAAATATTGTATGAAAAGTTTGAATGATATCTTCCTCACGGCGATTAGCGTAAAATAATTCGCATTATAGTGCCAAGGTGTCCAGCAACAGGTAGAGAGTTTCACAACAACTCACAAAAAGCATGTACTGAAAAGTTTGAATGATTTTTTCCTAACAGCGATTTGCATAAAATAATTCGCATTATAATGCCAAGGTGTCCAACAAGGTATCCAGCAATTAATTACAATCGACTATGATAATTATTTCTGCTGATCTTATGAATCGTTAAATGTCACCCAAATATTCACGGCGTTAGATACTTAAGAAACCTTTAAATACTACTAAACCCTGTGTACTATAAGGATGCAATATACATTGATGCGCATGTAAACTTGTAAGTGTACATAGAACATCAATTAAACTATCTTAGCCTATTAGGCGTGGTATTTCTTTTACAGTTATACAATGACGTGAACATTTATAAGACTATTGAACTTAGAACTATAACCTTATTTTTTTTAGTAAATTTTAGGTAAACTCCTAGTAATATTGTTTTTTCTTCCGTAATTTTAACTTTGGTTATTTTGAAGATGGGTGAAATAGTCTTTCTTTTGACATTACTAGTTAAGTTCTAAAACTATCTCACATTAAATGATGTATCCTTATAAACTCTTCTTTTAACTGATACATAACATATGTAATTAAAAAAATCGATTGCATAGTTTGCATCCTATAAAATTTCCATGAAAGCATTTTAAGTGTTAGCTATTAAAATATACGCGGGGTAAAACGCTTTATAAACACCAAATTTTATGTGTTTCCCATGTTTGTGAGAAAAACAGATGTGAAAGATAGAAGGATAAATATTTGAGTTTTCTTATAAGGGTTCTATTTTTATTTTTGAGGCACACAATCCTAAACATATAATTTTTGGACATTTACACCTTGAACATGTTGAATAATTTAACAAATATCGAAAAACAAATTTTTGAAAATATTATTCCTGCTAAAGTACCATCTAATTCTGAGGCATAAAAATGAAAAAGTACAATGATGAGAAAGTATTATAAAACTTCTTTTTAAATGTAACTGTAGTGTTTTATCATCATATAAACCGGTGATCTATTTCATGTTTCGCAATTTTACTCATTGCAAATGGCTTGGTTTTTCTTCATGCTTTATATTCTATGTATACTCATTGGGCACATTTAAGAGTTGTTTATGTTTTCCAAATATAAAGAAATAAAGCAAAAACACCTTAGAAAAAGTGATCCGATGTAAACCATTTAAATTGATTCTTCTATTTAAATTAACAGAAAGCTAATAAATCGGAATTTTTTAGTAAAATTTATCAGGACGTAATTAAAATTCGTCAAAACTAAACGAAGACAGGATTCGTCACCAACATTTTGGCAAGAAGTGACGTAACATATAATCAGAGACCATTAAATAAAAAATACGGTTTTCATTTGTATCAAAATAAAAAAAATATCTTTATTAGGTAAAGAAACAGTGGCATCTAATCATCTACTGCTAACTTTCATTAATCCTTTACTATAGTAACTTACATCTAAGTTTATTTTAACTTTTGAAATTATATGGTTGCACACAAAATTTTATTCACTTCAGAATTACAATTGATTTCAAACGACTTAACTTTCCAGACAATATGCTAATTTAAGTTTTCTGTGTGTAGATATGCGGTTCGGATGGAATAAAATTTTTTTAAATTATATTATTAACAATACTACAATTGCTTTGTACATTACAAAGCAATTGTAATATTGTTAAAAAAAATAATTTACGCGAATCTCCCAACAGATTTGACGAGTGCGATGACGAGAGAAGATATTGTTATGATTTCTCTTTATTTACTGAATCTGCCATTAAACTTATATTTCACCCCTATTTCATAATTGATTGTCATTATTTCAAGACAGAATTACATTTTTTTCCTTCTTGAGTGACTGAAAAAGTGTTGAAGTTAATATTTTCCAATATATTTGAATAGTAACATATACTATACCGATTGTAAGGAAATAGATATTTTGAGAAATTATAATCCTACTACTACACGATAACTAAGAGTTAAGTTATTGAAAAAAATGTGTAGCAGAAAACAATGCACCAAGGACCTTATGGTTAAAACGGATAAGAAAGTATGTATAAAACTGCGTACACACTTCACATATTTAAATATTTAGGGGCATGTTATATCGCAATACTATTAAAAATTATTGTAATTACGTAAATATATTGTCTACTTTTTTCCATGTAAATACGTTATGACAAGCGTAAAAATGTAGCGAATAACTTAAAAACTGCTAGATTTAAAATCATAGCTGCAATCTCCAGAACAACTTTCTGTAAACTTCTAGTATCGCTATGTTTGAATAATTTTGACTTGCAATTTCGAAGATAGCGAGGAGAGAGATATATTTTCTGTGGACATTATCAGCAACATTTTTTTAATTATCTTAACTATGTACATACGTAGACATATACAAATATTCAAAGGTATATAGTATTACAACGCTATTCGCAATTGTCGTTCATTTTCAAGATAATTTTCAACATATTTCACATACATTGTTTACTTTTTTCATGTAAATATACTATCAGACGCTTATACATATTGCGCGTTTCTTAAATACGTGTATGTTATGGCAAACATAAAAGTGTCGCAGATACCATAAACATTTTGTGATTTAAAATCAGAGTTGTAATTTTCAGGTAAACTTTATCTAACCTTGGAGTGAGGCTTTTTTTTCATAATTTTGACTTGCATCTTGAAGATTGGGAGGAGGGGGTATGTTTTACGTGGACATTATAAGCAACATCTTTAGAAATATTTTGCAAAAATTCTAAATGGTGACAGTAGCTTTGGAAACATGTCCTTTCAAATAATATTTCACACGATCAAGGACATTTGAAATATTTGGTTTTCCTCTTCAAAAAATTTCATATAATTATTTCGAGCTTTAATATTTAAAATATTTGAGAGTTAATATGATTTACGCCTGTACTAAATTTCAAGTTTCTTTTTGGAGAATGTCTCTGAGAAAAACGGCTGTGACAGATCTACCGACGGGTGGATACTTAAATGATCTTATGAGGTTTAAATTTTTTTAGGTACGGAACCTTAAAAACGGTAATCACGTGTTATTTTGTTACCTTAAATTACAATTATAGTCAAGTCAATTTAAAATTATGCCTTACAATTTTGAAGGTGCCTATCCAAATATAACCTCCCATTCAAATATTGCCTGAAAGTTATCCATAATAACGCAATCATAACAGGTCACAAACTTCAATCTACGTAAGTATAACGCAAAAATGATATGCCATATTAACACTTACATTACGCAATTTTTTATAAAAGGGGATGTCTAAGGAACCAAATATTTATGAAAGATGGTATAATAACTCTGTTACATATTCTATAATTAGTACATCTCTTCGTGCGATCCAAAATATCTAAAGTTTTTGGTTTCATAAAAAAGTCACAAAGCTGTTTAGCCAGCAAATATATAATTTTTTTTCTAATAATTTCCAGTATTGTAAAAAGTAAAACCGGGATAAATTAACGTTGTTTTGGGTCATTAATTAGTGCATAATGCTCTTTATACTTACACTCATAATTCAACAATATAAACGCTCGTAAAAATCTATAGCAGCTGGCATTACTCAAACGCAGTCATAAAATTATTGTAAGGGTTACATTGTCGCGTCCAATATCGAACAGTGTCGCAATACAAATTTCCATAAGGGTACAATTATACATTTCATTTTGTTCATTTATGCCTTCATAAAAAATAATTCTTCAGAGAGTGATGGAAACGTACTAGTAGCTAAATTTATGTTGGATCAGATTGCATAATGAGTTAGACAAAGCTCAAAATTAAACAAAATAATACAATATAAGTTGCTCCAAGCTTATCTTCGGGACTTTACTTTTTTATACTTTAATTAAATGTTTAACCCATCTTGAAGCAAGCGCCCATGCTAGACAAATTGTGAAGACATTAAAATTATGCGGATTCCATTTCATTAAAATGGTTTGAATATACTAAAGAATAAGATTTTAATATGTGGCAGTATACGTACATATTTTTTCTTAAAAATTTTGAAAATATCGATGTTACGTTAATAACTTACTTCATGTTATCATCATTATTGGATGTAATTTTTAGTCAAAGTTTTTCTCCTTTAGCAGTCACCCTTTCAAATATTCTTTAAATGATTTTAAAGAAAGTAATAAAGAAATTTGAATTTCGGTAAACATGGAACCCATTTTATTGATCTTCCACTTTCAATCTTTTTCTCAGAATATATACTTGTATAGATTTATATGCAGATGGACTGTCACTTTGGAACAAATTAAATCTTCGTAGTATATATACGGTAATGGTTGCTATTTGGAACTTTTAGAACTATATCACTAAGAAGGTAGACCACCTTCTTAGGAATTAAAACGGATAAATCAGCAGCCCATAAATTATCACAAGGCGCTACTAGGAATATTAATCGATTAATACAAAAGATTAAAACCTGGGACAGGGCTGGTCAAGGAATTGACAGATTTCAGGATGTGTAAAAGAAAAAACCTGCACAATATTTATTAATCATTAATGGCTTCAAACTGAACAATAACATTATTTTAATTGCATTGTGGTAAAATATAAATTATATTCTGATCAGAGAATCTGTGAACAATCATGAAAATTTTCAGCGTGAGACATTTAGAATCTATAATTTAACAATATGACCGTGAGAAAAATTATTTCATTTAACTCGATTCTCGAGGCTTTAAAAAGTTCTTTCAATTTCATTCCCACAAATCTATTAAACTTAAATATAATTAGTCAAAAAGTGTAATACTGACGTGTTTTTTTTAATATTTTAAAGAATATGCTGTAAACCAGATAATATACTTACTGTGCGTTAGTTGGTTTCCCTTTCACGCCGCGTTGTTCTTTATGCCATTATTACATAACTTTTATCACCACATTGCTCTGATAAAGTATTCTTTGCCTCTTTTCATAACTTCGTTTACTTTTATTTATTCTACTATTTACATCTATATATAATGTGACAAATGAAAAATGGAGAGACGCTTTTCAATTAAAAAGAGACGCAATGTTGGTAAACTGTGATTTTTTTAAGTCAACTTCAATCAGACAGAAAAAATATTTTGCTAATGATAAATTATAGTAAATCTGCAATTTTCCGTTTTAAAGTCCTGGTTTGAAAATATTAAACTTCAAACTGATGGACTGTATCTCATGTTCTCCCTTCTTATTTTACTACCGATGGTTTGATATATGAGAAAAATATTTTAATAGAACTTTCAATTTCTTTAGATTAACATGAATTAATAATTTTAAAAGCATAGATAACTACGGAACTCTATTCTACGTATTTCGGTACCAATTTTGATGCTATTTTGGTATACTGAATTTATTCTGTAAAATATAGAATCATACATTTTTTTGGTCTGTTAGAATGAAAAGTATTACACAAAACAAACACATCACAGATAGTTAAGAAAAAGTTACGAATAATTGTCGTGTTACGACTATTGAACTTTCATGTTTAGCGTTAGCAAGAAAATTACTAAATGTTATTATATATATATATATATATATATATATATATACATATACATTTCCAATTTTGGGTTTTCTACTTCTCCACTTCAGAACCATTGTTTTGAAATAGTTACAGCTATTTAAAAAAATTCATCCATATTTATTTAATCCCTTTTTTCAGCATAACCATCAAAGAATTATAAGTTTCTTGTTACCTACATGGATCGAAACAGTAATCAATATATTTATTTCAGCCCAATTACCAATGGACGATGCAAAGAAGCAAATCATGACAACGAAGAAAGTAAGTCCTTAAAGGTGATAACAGCTAACGATCCATGCATGGCAATTAATATAATTAATAGATATCATTAAAGCCTTTCACGAAAGTTTAAATAATGCAACATAATTTAAACTATCACAAAAATATATATAATATATATGGCATTAAAATACTCAACTAACGACAATGAGTATTTTAATCGATCGTGTTTCTATTAAAACCGCATAAATAATAAATTTATGAAGTACTTATTGATGACATTAACATGAAGGACCCCGTGACAGTCACAATCATTATTCAAATATCGTTTTATGCACATAACAACCGGATATTTATGAATTTACTGTAGCGGTGCTTGATATATATATCCTTCAGAGTATGCAGCATATTATTACTTGATAGTATCCTAATATTGTGCTTTGACCAACAGTATTAAATAAAGGTAAATATTCCACCAGCAGATGGAATTAATAATATAATTCATCATCCAGGTTTGTTTAAAAAAAAATTACACGTGTTAATTTCTACACGTGTAGCTAAAGCTATTAACAATTGCATATTTATCACATTCCATTACTACTATAAACATATCTCTCTTGCTTACTTTGAAATTGCTATTATATCAACTACTTGTAACGAGCTATTTAGAGCAGCATAATGTATCTTTTCAAATTAAAAGAACTCAAAGTGTATTTATGAAACGAAATATGCGTAAACGATATAACGCAAAGTATAAAAGAATTTCTCTTAAACGGCGTACTGATTAAAAAGATAATGAATGACCATTCTAGTGCAAAATATTGATGTTGTGTTGAAAAGTGAACATAACTTTGCGTAAATAATTTTAAAAAAAATATGGTGAAAAAAGGCAACAACTTTTGAAAAGTCTTTGAATATTTTTAACTATGTATAAATTGTTTCTAACGTTAAATTACTTTTATTGCTTTCATGTCGCATGTACATTAATTGCTAGCAGTTGCAACATTTTAATGACGAAAAATAAAAACTTTATTGTTTGCAGAAATTGTTAAAATTTCCCAAACCTTCAATTATTTTTATTGTTTTTCGGGAGTATTTAATAGTTTTCATGAAAAAAATATAAAGCAAAATACATAAACATGAAAATTTAAATATAAGTTGTTTACCTCATAATGGGTGCCTTCTCTGATTAAGTGTGAATATTGTTTTTATTGTTAAAAGCAACAATATTATTATTACTATAATTTTTGGATTACAGGTGTCAACTTTTAAAATGGTTCGTTAGTTATGAGTAGTACTTTTTTCACCACAAACAAATTTAGGTGACGAAAGTAGCGAAATCCAAAATAGTATCTTGTTGAATTTTTTTTTTTGAGAGTACCGTATTATTTGTGGGTTTTCGTTAATTCAAACGGAATATTGCTTAAATATACTTAAAGACAAAAAATTAAAAATCAGACTTAATTTGTATTTTTATTGGCACCCAAGAAATCAACCCTGATTTGTGATTTTCACAAACTTTAAAAAAGTGTCTATATCTCGACAACTGAGAGATTTTAATTAAAGTAAAATTTCGGTTCTCAGTTGATTCATGGCTTACAGGATATCCGGTATCTATATTCTGACCGAAACAAAATTCTGACAGAGTTCTCAATAGAAAACAAAAGAAGATCTTTTATGTTTCGAAATGAAAATACGGCAAGGGCATCCTCTTTAAGATATACTTAAGGTCATCTTCTTTTTGGTATTCTACAAGAGTTGGAATTCGTAAAACAGCCGCAGAATGAATGCCCGTCGATGAGGTAAGGAAGCGGGGAAAATCAGGGAATGAAGTGAAAACCCTGGGAAAAAATCGTCAGACCGACGATTTATATTTTGAAATGGAAAAGCAAGTGTGTTTTGTGCACATATATATATATATATATATATATATATATATATATATATATATATGTATATATATATATATATATATATATATATATATATATATATATATATATCTACATCAATATTTTAACGTGACTCCGCCAGTAGCCTGGGCAGTTTCTAGCGAATTTGGCACGTATATAAAATAAAAACGATCCTATAAATCAATCGGGGTACATTTTTAAACGTTAAATTAAATATAAAATATTGAGGACTAACGGAATTCATATATAATTATTTTTATTGTTATTTATTTATTTCTAAGAAACCTTGAGTTCAAATCTTTTTTATGTATGTGATCTTATTATAATAAAAAGAGTGAAGAATTAACTCAAAGAAACCGCCGGGAAGTATTTTTGATGATCCTTATGATTACAGTAGTGAAGATGATGATACCACAAATCTTGACTTTTCTAGACCCATGTCACTTGAACGGCCTTCTATTTCTGAATCGAGAATCTTTTTTTAAAGAGAAGAGGAATAGTCAAACAAATGTAGCTGCCTAAAATCTATTCAATGAAAACTATGCTACCCAACTGGTTAATTATCCACTTCCGTTTTTTGGTATTCATACACACAAGCAAAGTATCTACATACCTTTAGTTTATGTGGCATTTCTAAAATGTTTCTACCCTAATTCCAAATTTTAAAAAGGTGAAAACCATTAATATATATATATATATATATATATATATATATATATATGTATATTTATATATATATATATATATACTTGTTTCATTTTCATGAGGGAAAATGTATCCTAACTACTATGAAAATATTTTAAATCGCTGTAAAAAAATATCAAGTCTCGAAAATATTCCCATTCTCATTGTAGATTTTCATTTAAACGAAATAAATTAAAACTCTCGACGAACTTTTTTTTCTGCCTTTTTATTGCGAATTTTTTGATATGAAAAAAACCCCCGAATTGTAAGTTTAATCACTTAAGATTATGTTTTAATTTAATAGTTTGAAGAAAACCTTTAATCTAGGACAGAAATTGAATCTTTGAAAGTTTCCATCCCTTTTGTTAAAACTATTGTAATATTACAATATTTCGTGTTATTATTACTTCTATCTTCCAGATTGACAATTTCCCTAAATTATTAAACACTTTTTAATTTTATGATACTTCAAGAGGAATGCTAGCAGGGAGTATTAAGTCAAACAAAAACTAAAATGTATATTTTATCCAAATGAACCATATATATATATATATATATATATATATATATATGTATATGTATATATATATATATATATATATATATATATATATATATATATGTATGTATATAATCAAACCGATTGAAAATTTAGTTACACAAATATTAAATTGCGATAGAAAACTAATGTGTTACTATAAATTAATTTATAAAAATATTATAAGAGATTGGCCATATCTTATTGACTGAAAAAATAATAATTTATTCTCACCATATAAATAGCACACATACACCTTCCCGATGGACCGAAAAATGTTTTAATCCAAAATACACTAAACTAATTGAGTATCATTGATAGATATATTTAACTTTCCAGAAGTTTCAGTAGTCGTTAAGTGACGCTTTTTTATTTACAATTAAATGAAACTACGTGATGTAGTATTATTTCCACTTTCTTTAAGGTCTTTGCCACGACCTAGGTTTCGTTGTTTTACAACATCTTCAGGTGGGCTATTAGTAAAGATCTTTTTATATTTGCTTATAGCCCACGTTAAGACTGTAATATAATGAAACGTAGGTGGTGGTAAAGAACTTAAAAGAAGTAGAAATAATACTACAACACGTAGTTTAATTTAATTGTGAATATATATACGAATTTCTACAAATTTAACGCCAAATATATTCCAGCTTTGTTATATGTTTTTTGTTCCAATTTAAAAATTTATGTGCAATGCATAGACATTTTAAAAACAGTTTTAGAAATCACATAAAATATATTTAAGTAATTAACTTGAAATTTTGGATAATGAAAGATAGGAAAGAATCAAATTAGGTAGAACGTTTGAAAGTCATTTAACAGTATATGCTTTGCTGATTTTTCTAAGCAAGTATTTTTGATACGGAAGTAGATTATCATTCGTTCAGTTAGCTTCAATAAATATACCTTCTTCTATATAAATATATGAAGACATAAATATAATATGTAACAAATGTATTTTAAAGTTTTCCTAAAACATGCTTTCATTTGTTACTGTATATAATTAATTTCAAATATTTATCATTATTACTTTTCCGATTTTACTCCTAAAATAATTCATTGCATAAAAAATATTCCCATTCACAATATTCAGGATTAATAATGTTTTTCCTTTGTTTATTTGTTGTTTTTACTTTTGTTTTACTTGTTTTTATTTTTCAAAATTTAACTAAAATGTAAGCAGATTGACATATACATTCCAAGTTTCATCTTTGGACCACAATTTAGAGCCAGAATACCCTAGACACCGCAAGTAATTGAAGCAAATCTAAACGTTCTGACTCCCTCCGGTTTGAAAATAATTCATTTTGCAATGAACATAGAAGAAATCATTCCCTAAAATAAAAAAGAAGCCACTTTTTCTGATTTTACATTAACAGGTTGACTAATAAGTAAACATTTATGAAACAAACAAAATTTAACATAATCTAAAACGGGCCCTAGAAAGTAATGTAATAGGGCTTAGGTGACTGCTATTGCCAAAGTATGCCAATTGTGTAAGTCATTAAAACTTTATTAGTCCATTGCTTTAAGATTTTCAGTTCACAATTAATTAAGGACACATAACACAATTCATATTATTATTGTATATCGTTTACCATATCCACAAACACCACATTCACATGACATACAATTTCGGTGAACCAGTTTTTTTATGTACGGACAAACAAATACTCGAACGTGAATTCCGTACCACATCCGTAATATCTGTCGTTCAGTTGATTGATAGTCGCATCCGATTGTCTCCTATAAATGTCAGTGCGGGATCTTTGAATAAACACACGATCTGAAATTTTGGGTCACGCACATATATACGTATATGACGTACGTTCATGACGAAAGTCGATTGTCGTTTTTCCATCAACTCAAAACAGATATCAAGATGTGCTCGCTACCGACTAAATATCTCCTGTCTTCATCAGCATATGTTTAGTTGTATATTACATACTTTTCTCTGTTGGTGCACTTTAACCCTAAACGTTCGGGTCGATGAGATTCGGTCAGTGCCGTTAAAGTTTTTAGTGGAATGAGGTTTTCGGTATATATAAAGTACCTGACATTAAACATTAGTGTTTGTCACATATTTTTATTTTCTCTGTTTGGACTTCATAGAAACTGAAGTAAATACTAGCTAACTAGTTAATACCTGTAATACGTTTAAAAACGCTCACATAACACTTTAAGAAACATTTTAATCAAATTACTTCATACAGTCAATTTAACATCAACTAAACTGAGAGACAACATATCGGGCAATAGTTATTCCGAAAAAGCCTAAGCTTCTGTGTTAATCATATGCAATAAAGTTCTTTATGTACAATTAACTAAGCGTTATATAATGTTGGGGCTATTTAAAATCTTTACGCTATGGTGTTTAAAATGAAAAAAATAAAATCATTGGTAAGCAATCCCCTTTTGATTAATAATTAATAGTTATGCATATAATTTCTGTATAAAAACCGACAAACAATACCCTTGTCTTCAAAATATAAATAAAAACTTAATGAAATTGTGGAGTTCCTCCACTGGAATGTGCTTGATGATAAATATTTACTTCTTAATTTCTGTTATTCAAATAATTTCCATTACCATTAGTATAGAATTTATGACAGGATCAGCAAAAGAACTTTTTTGCTTATGTTTAAGATAGGAGCTTATGTTGTTTCTTAGTTTAGTTGGTGTTAAATTGACTGTGTGATATAAGAAAAAAAATTTGGTTTTCAAGGTGTGATGGAAGCGTTTTTAAACGTAATACAGATGTTCACCAGTTATTGTTTACTTCAGTTTCCACAAAGTCCAAATTACGATCATACCGCACATATAATGTAGATGACTGACAACAATTTGTTGAATAGAAAAAAATCATAAAAAATAAAACTTGTGACAAAATACTACTGTTTAATGTACCCGTTCCATAAAAAAATTGTAACTCGAATGATCGAATCTCGTCGACTCGAACATTTAGGGTTAAAATACACCAACGGAGAAAAGTATGTATTATGCGACAGAATGTACACGGATAGTAACTAGAAAAAATTGTTATTGAAATTTATATATATATATATGTATATATATATACATATATATATATTTTTTTTTTTTTTTTATATTTCGGCTGGTCCATTTACAGTGGTTCCAAAAACTTTTTTGAACTTTTTGAAAAACTTTTACACAAATCACTTCTGTTCGAAAACTATTTCATTACAGATCATTATCATTTGAATGAACGATTTTGTGCTTGAAATTGTATGTTGACTTTTGTCTGTTCTCAAGAATATACATTAGAAAAGCTATCACTGTCGTAAAATCTGTTGAACAGGATATATATTATAATAATAAAACCTAGGATATGGTGATAGTCTGACAAAAAATCGTCTTGCATAATCATTGCAACATATTTAGAAATTAACATCTTCTGCGCTAAGCCACCAAATATGAAATTCTCATAATCCGAATTTCTCATAATCCGAATTTCAGAAAATTAAGTGTTTTTTTTCAGATTTAGCTTCGTTACTCACTATTTAATGTTCTTTGCCTTAACACGCACAAAATGTGTAGAAATAAATTTACTGCTTGACAGGGTGCTTTTATGTAGTGCGAATATCCGAAAAAGTGTGACGCACCCTATTGCTATGGTGCGAATATAGATGATTGGTACGTATAATTGACGAACTCGGAATACCAGTAATCCTTGCCATGCTTCTTTGATTAATAGTAGGATAACGACATACTTGTAAAACAACTACCTAAAAATATTGTATTTGTATTAATATACATGCCCACGCAAATGTATATATAAATATATAAATATATATATATATATATATATATATATATATATATATATATATATATATATATATATATATGTGTGTGTGTGTGCATATATTCGCTGATCCTTTAATATGCGAACTGCCCCTATAACAGTCTGACCAAATTAGTAATTTCACATAATCTCCAAATGAATGCTCCTCTTTGTTCTGTTTTTATCTTGAGAAGATTTATTTAAAAATGCATTTCTAATAATAAAAAAAGAAATTATGAATTAACGTTTTATTTTCCGGATTAGGATTATTTTTTCATGGAGTTAACTTAATTATATATTTTTGTCTTTACACGCGAATCCCTTTCATTTTATAGAAGCAGATAACACTCACTTTCACATTTGTAATATCAGAATGGAAAACTCTAACAAAACACTTCAAGGAATGTTAGTGCGGATAAATTTTAAGTTATCACAGCTTTAACACGTTTTTATGAAAGCGGTTAAGATATAAATTGAAATATTTATTACGACATTTTCTATATTATGTATACTTTTTCAAAAATTTTCGAAATCACTATTTGAATGAGGCGTACCAAGATAAGTAATGTGTTTTACACCCGATATTCACGTATGATTATTTTATTCTTTGCTCTTCGGGGATTACTTTGAAAAGAAAAACAATTTACAAGTTAAGACTTAATACATTACGCTTCATTTATATTTCTAAATATTGTTACAAAATACGTTTTTTTAAACATTGAATATCATTCTTTAAATTATATGTATGACACGCCTCTATTATTTTTACTGCACTGAACTGGATTTTAATACTGAATCTGAATGACGACTGGCTTAAACTAAGATTTTGAAGTTCTAAACTGACGGAGGCTTGTGTCTAGCACACGCTATAAAGATTAAAAATGTTGATGCACCTATCAGAGGATCTTGTTTGTGTTGCATAAAAATGACTGTGATTTTCAAATTCATATTTACATGAACAAAGTTTCCATTCGTACCATGTAAAGCGACTTTGTACATAAATTGAGTTTTGACAAGGCTTTCAATATTTATTAAAACTTTTGTGTAGTATCTAATACCTTCTATTGATATAAATAATTGTTAACACGTTCTCAGTCAACAAGCAAGAAATAACTCGCTCGGAAATGTTCGTTTTTGGCTTTTATGAGAAAGATACTAATTGCCCATTTATCTGTCTGTCATAGCCGTTTCTTCTCAAAAATATTTTTACTCAGAAACTGGAAGTTCATATTTGCTAACCCACATATGTTTTAATAATAAAAAAAAAATTAACAAATATATTAACACAGAAATTTTAGAGGGACCAAGAAAGGAATGTTTTTTTTAAATTATATGCAATTACATGATATAATAGGTGTATATATATATATATATATATATATATATATATAAATAAGAGTATTATGATAAATACGAATTTAAAGAGAAAGTTAAAAAATTCTAGAGAACTTTTTTAGAATTTAAATAACACATGTTGGTGAAAATATTGACGATGTTTTCTGATAAACCGTTCGATTTAGGAAATTTCAGTTTCACATAGTGATATATTATTAAATTCCAATCGTATTCGTAAAAACTGCAGGAAAATTGCAGGAAGTTTAACGGAAAATTATAGTAACCACAGTAATCAACTAAATCTAATCGTTTTTGGCAAATTCACGATATGTTGGATCATATAAAAGATGCACTATGCAATATACTCATACCGTGAAAATTAAAATTAATTTTCTAAAAACGAATATTATGTACCTTTTAACTTTTATTTGTGCTAAATTTTGCATTCTCGTAGTGTGAGTTTTATTCACACTTAAAATGTTTTTTATGATACTTGATCCATAATTTATACTTTACACCGATATTGGAAAGAAATTTAGGTATCGGGTGTATTTTGAATCAGTCCAAATTCAAACGTCTTTCAAAATACAACTTTGCGAGTCAGTTGATAGCGTTAAAAAGTTGATTACTGGTAGTTACTTCGGACAAAATAATGCTGTAGGATAAATATTACGCTATAAGTACGGTCAAAATTAAAAGATATCTTAAAAATCAAGAGGTAAGAATCAAAAGATATCTTAAAAATGACCGAAAGAAGAACTTGTTCGTCAATATCGGTAAAGTATTTTAACTTCAGAAAATAATGAAACTTAATGAATGTAAACAAGCGAGTGAATGTGACATTTGATTTTTAACAACTAAACACCTTATTATTTTCAAGAGTTACTAAAATGCTTTTATACAACATATAACAAAATATTTTGTCATTATGAATTATTTTGATTGATTACAATTTGCATACTATTTCTACACAACTGGTTTTTATCAAGTGTGACTTCAAATATTTGGCTCTCCGATTTATTTGAAATTTTCAAGATTTACGTTTTATCTATTCATAAAGTTATATAAAATTCTTGAAAGTGTTCACATATATCCATATATCTAGGTCAAAAATTAAATGCATCGATTTTCTAGTTTTATTTTACATCTCGAGTTACATATGAGAATTTAACATGACTGATTTACAAAGTCATTGGTGCTATAAGAAATTATTTAGTTAAAAAACGTTTACGTACATGCATTTATAACAATAATGCATAAACGTTTACGTACATGCATTTATACATTTACTTTCATTAACTTCATCACGTGTTACTAATGTTCTGGGATTAACACTCTATACGGTGGTGTAAATCACATCAAAATCAATGTAGTAAAACTCTAGTTTTAAATAAATAGATATGTAGACGTTACATTTCATAATATTCAGGGAAAATATGCATTAATTTTCAATAAAGCGTCATTTAGTTTATTCCTTAAAAAAACTTTTCAATATTACTTTTATCCAATTATAATTATGAATTTAGTTGGAAAGTTTCAAGTTTAAAATGGCAGTAAAATTTATATCGCTATGATTGGTATATCCATGTTTATTACTAAATTTAAACTTACCGCAGTTTAGCCCGATCTCAAAATGTAAAGTTACCCTGTATCCTCATAAAATTATGTAATGAAAAAAGTCTATATATATATATATATATCTCCAGTCCTGTCCAGGTCTGTCCAGTAGCAGATTTCAAAGTTTGAACAAATATAGTTTCTGAACGCAACACATAAGTGGGGCGCGGGGGGCGTCGTTAGAAGCGCAAGCGTTGCGGATTACGGATGTTTTAGTAGCCATGGAACAGTGGAGTGGAGAGCACCGCGCTTTTGCCGTCGAGGCGTACATTTCGAGTGGATTTTCGCTGTCTGTAGCACGCCGTCGATTTAATAATCGTTAAAGTATTCGTCGATTACGTGATGGACCATCGATCAACCTCATTCAGTCATGGGTAGCAAGGTTCAGAGCTACAGGATCAACATTAAATAGACCCAGGCCAGGACCTACACCATTGGTAGCCACGGATGAAAATGTCGAGCTTGTTATGGTTTCTGTCGTTAAAAATCCCCGTTTATCACTACGTACACGTTCATCGGAATTGTTCAAGATTTACACGATTCTGACTTTGAATTAAGAAAAACTTACGCGGAGGTGATGTTGTTGAGATTTCGTACTGTTACCCGGATGGGCAACATATTCTTTAGTGACGAAGCTCACTTTCACATTGGAGGATATGTGGATAAGCAGAACTTTCGTTACTGGTATGTCCACAATCCAAGACAAATGTATCAACAGCCTTTACATAAGCCTAAAGTAACACTCTGGTCTGCCATATCTGCATTTGCAATCATAGGGCCTTATTTCTTTGAAAATCAGCGTGCCCAAACTGTAACTGTGAATTCGGAGAGATATGCCCAGATGTTAAATGACTTTTTCAGAGTAGAACTACAGAATAGTCCATCCTTCAACTAAAACACATGGTTCCAGCAGGACGGGGCCACGGTTCACACTGCTAATGTGTCCATGAATGCAGTGCGGCCGTTATTCCCAGAAAAAAACATATCCCGAAACGGTACCGTACCGTGGCCACCTAGGTCACCCTATTTAAGCCCATGTGACTTTTTCTTATGGGGATACTTAAAATCCGTTGTTTACAAAACAAATCCGAGCACTGTGACACAACTTAAAGAAAATATTCGAGCCGAAATCAGTAAGATACCCCAGTCGCTCTGCAAACGCATTTTTGAAAACATGCGTGCTAGACTCGAAGAGTGTGTCAGACTCGACGGCCGCCATTTGGAAAACGTGTTTATTAAAAAATGAAATACGCATTTGTTGTTATAAAGTTAAAATAAACCTCCTTTGTATTAGAGGTGTAGTTTTTTTACAGTTTTTCAAACATTGAAATCTGCCATACCATATATATATATATATATATATATATATATATATATATATATATATATACATATGTATATATATATATATATATATATATATATTTATTTTCAACTAGAAACATATTTTCAGTTATGCAAAAACAATATTTGCTCATAAGAAACTGAAAATAAAAGCCTTTTTTAAGTGCCATCACAAAAAGGAATAGGCTCTCATTTTGACTGTTGTTTATGTATCTTAACTCATATCTCCGGCATTAAAAAACCAATTTCAATAATTGTTTTTTTTATTTGGGTCTAATCCCAGTATGATCACACGAAAATAGTAAGAATCTGACTAAGTCATACCATAGAATTCCCTAATAATGAACAACGCAATTGCTGTGATAGCTACTGGATGATATAAGTGTTACGGTAATCAAATAAAATAGGATTAAGGGAAACATAAATGTACTCTTTAGCAAAATCAGTGTACAATTAAGGAGCCGGAAGGAAAAAGAACAGAAGAGGTGATGACAGGAACCCTTCAAAAGTAAACTTACCGAGTTTTAACTCTTTAGACTTGTTTTGATATTGCAAGAAAATGACAAAGTAAATGTTAAGTATATTCACGTACTTACAATATAATTTTTTATTTTTTAATTCTTTAATGCATCAATATTGGTGCTTCAAGTGTACTACCAGCCTAAACCACGAGACTTTAGATTCTGCTGTTTTTACAGGGGAATTGAGGGTTCCAAGCAGAGACTCTGCCATAGAACTTCGAGTTCTAACTCCTCAGCCCTGATACTGCAGGGAAACAGCTTGCCTAAACCGAAATACTTGAGAATCGAATGTTTTGGAATTAGTGTTGTGGGTGTCAAGAAGATACTCTGATACTAAACTGTCAGTTCAAATCCATAGTCATTCCTTCTTTGTCCACAACTCCACGCTTTGGGAGTACTGGATGCTTAAGCGGTGATATTTGAGGAATTGCTGTTTTTAAATTATTATTTTGGGTCTCAAGCAGAGAATGTACCACGGAATTTGAGTTTCGACACCTCGGTCTTGACTCCATAGAGGTACTAAATCCCATAATCTTGAGCAGCAGCGGTACTTTGCAAATTTATTTATATTTGGAAACGAAATTTTACCCCAAAATTTTTCATTGAATATTCCTAAATTCAATATTTTACAGTAAGTTTTTTAATTCGGCGGTTACTTGAAATCGGTTCAAATTCTATTAATATTCTTCAATATGTTTTAAATTTTAATCCAAAAATGATTTTATGACATTTGAAGAAATTTGTAATAACTACACTAATTTTAAGAGGATTCAAAAATTAAAACTAAATATTTCTACTGGAATATTTCAGAAATTACACATCGATGAAGAAATTGCTCAATTACAATAATAGAACAAAGCACTCAAACACAGCGATAAACGTACATATCAACACGCCAAATTGACACAATTGTACTATTCGTTGGTAGATGGTACTAAATTTTTAAGCAAAAATACAATTAATTCGATAATCATTTCCAATTTGTCAAAAAGAAAATCAATGAAAAAATTACTTAATTATATAATCAATGAAAACATACATAATGCTATTATAAACGTAGTAAAAAAAATAAAATCAATGAAAATAGTACGTAATGACTTAATAAACGTAATGAATAATTAATATGTTTATATCAATCATCAATAACTTTAGCAAACTCTGGCATTTCGATTGAACATATAATTTTACGAGAATGCAATGGATGTAAACACCAGTCATACAATAAGTTAATTGTTCCACTTTTAAATAAAGTTACACATTTCACAAGTTAGGGCCTCGTTTTAATTTTAACATGTGTCTGCCGTGTATTCCGTTAGCTCTTTTAACTTGTAAATAACCAAAATTATATTTTTCTGACACATAAATAACCAATTTTCTAAATATTTTACTGTCGTTAATATTTTTATTCGAAAAGCCCTAATCTAACAAGAGTTAAATAAAAAAAGTGTTAGTGTATTCCAAACAATCCCGTACCGTCTATTGCTTTAGTACATTTTTCATGAAATATAAAAGACTATATCTAAAATTCCATCGGGATGTAATGAAATAAACAAAATTAACACAAAGGACCTTGTGACGGCCGCATTAATTATTCAAATACCACTTTTCGCACAAGATAACAGGATAATGAGCAATTAATAGCCTTCACTGCCCTGTCGTAACTTTATCCTTCAGAGTATAAAGCTAATGGTTATTTAATAGCAGCCTTGTACCGCACCTTCACCAGTCGAGCTGTTAAATAAGTATAAACTCTAAATTAACAACCAAAATTAAAAACAAAATTTATATCCCTGGTTCGTGTCGAAAAATTTGGTTATTCTATTTCAACACTAGATTAATAGATTTCTCATTTTTATGTCATTAGTCATTATTTTTGAAAATGCGAACAGTTAATTGATACCAAATAATTTCAATAAATTATTATTAATTCAAATAAATATAGTGTTTCTAGTTCAATGGTAGAAGCGAAGCGACTTAATAGTTATCAGTTACGTTATTACGCCATATTTTCAAAACTTACATTCATGATGGTAAAGTCGAATGATCGTAGAATTAGTTAAATCTTTAGCGCTATCTAGTAACAAAACTTAAAATTATATTAACTTGGTTTGAAAAAAGTATATCACATTATTTGTT
Source organism: Druceiella hillmani (assembly GCA_039881145.1). Taxonomy (NCBI): domain Eukaryota; kingdom Metazoa; phylum Arthropoda; class Insecta; order Lepidoptera; family Hepialidae; genus Druceiella; species Druceiella hillmani. The sequence continues at coordinate 18,247,696 of JAYKKI010000022.1, forward strand.
GTCTCCAAGGGCTTATTTTTTATTGTAAAAATTAGCATTTCATGATTTCTTTATTGATGTACATATTTTTGAGAGATCCCGGTAAACATATTTAGTTTTGATTTTAAATACTTTATCAATTTGTATATTCCTTACAATTTGTTTTTAGACCATTGCATTTATTTTTATTTAATATTAAATCATTTTTTTCATTTATGTATGAATAAAAAAAAATTATTTATTTTTTTACACAATTCAAAATATTTTTTTGAGAAACCAGCCGGAAGAAATAAAATAACAGGTAAATACGCCCGAGAAAATGATAAGATATTTAATTAAAGAATTGCATATAACTTATCAACAGGAAATGCGACTTAACATCCCTAACGCAGCAAGAGGACTTAATGAAATAAATACTGTGTGCATGGTAAGGTAAAGAGTTTAACAACAACTTATAAAAAGTATGTACCGAAAAGTTTAAATGATTTCTTCCTAACAGCGATATGCCTAAAATCATTTACATTATAATGCCACAATAACCTCAAAGGATTTATTCATCCAGCTATTAATTAGAATCGACTATGATAAGTGCTATTGATTTGTTGAATCTTTAAATATCACCCAAATGTTCATAGCATCGGGTCCTTAAAAATTTTTTTTTATACAATAAACCTTGTGCATTATAAGGATTCAATATATATTAAGGGACATGTAAACTTATAAGTGTACGTAGAACATCTCTTAAGCTATTTAACTATAAATATATGTATATATATGTATATATATATATATATATATATATATATATATATGTATATATATATATATATATATATATATATATATATATATATATATATATATATATATATATATGTATACACCCTGATGGTACTAACAAAAATGTACGAAAAAATATTAAAGGTTTGCACCTTCTTAAAATACCTAATTTTTATATAAATAATATAAATATATAAAAACTTAAAAAATAGTTAGAAATAAATAACATTAAAAACATATTTCATTTTGTGGTTTTTGGTCAAATATGAAAATAAGAAAACGAAAATGATTACCTTTTTCCAATTTTTAATATGCAAAAGTTATAACAAGACGTGCAATTATTTTTATCTTTCTAGCATAATTTATTACTTCAGTAGTTAACAATTTGACTATAGGACCTCAAGCTGATACACCAAGCTCCAAAATATTTTCCCACAAGCAATGCTCCTAGATATATCGCACTTCCAGGTCTAAACTGAGACAACTCAACAAAGGTCATTTTTCAGGAGATGTAAAAACGTACTACTGCATTTTTTGTTAGAGAAGTTTTGATATTCAATTTAATTTTAGATAATAAATAGGTTGTGAAATGTCACTGTATATAAAGTGAACTAAGAATCAATACTTTTTAGCGATAATCGCTATTTTTTAGGTGTTATACTGTAGGGTGGTGACTTTGCTTAAAAAATAAGCCACATTTTGACTTGAAATAGTTTTATTTAACCATTTTGAATTGTATTTATATTAGAACAATTATTAAATGAATAAATATTCAAACAAAACTGTTCTAAACAAGTGAACAAACATAAATTAACAATTAAACATCAATATAATAATAATAAATATATATCATAATGATAATAAATCTCAAAATATAAGTTTCGAAATATTAAAATTTACAGTAACAAATGTTTAGTACATTTCTAAACAAAATAGTTTCTTCGCGTAAATTTTAGGATTTTTAATCTAGTAATAATTAAAAATAGAAGCATCTTACAAATTATTAAATGGTAATTAAAATTAAATTCTTTTACAAACCTCTTAAGATACTTATAGTAATAATTTGGTATACCTTTGAGGTCAACGATTAAAAATAGGAGAATATCACTTTCCCACTCAAAAAAAAACATCAGTGCCTTATTATAAAACTAAATACCAGGAAAATAAAATGTTTCAATTTCACAAAATAAAAATGTTACAAATTCTTATAGATAGGAAGGCTGTAAAGACACATTAGTTTTTTAAATTAAGTACGTAATTATCAAAAGCAATCAGATATTATTACCAAGTACATTTTTGGAATAAAAATATATGTAGAACTGTGGGTTTTTTTACAAGATCCTTAAGGTCTTTTATCTTTGCCTCAGAGAGTAATATTTTTTTGTGTGTAAGCTTGTGTAAGCCCCATAAATACTATCTGATTATCTTTGGTTCGGCGTTTGCGCACACAGATTTTTATAATTTTTATCTGAAAATGACGTTTTATAAAGAACGCTCCTGGGTTCTCCTTTTCCACTTTTAAGACTTTTACATCGTTCCATTTGATTTTTTGGTTTATTGTCGTAAAGATTTATTGTCGTAAAACTTTTCAAATGTCATCTCTTCCATTTGGTAAAGACTGCTCGAATTTCTTGTCGAACGAATGAAAGCCCAATATTGTTGCGGAATGTATATTGAACCAGATTTAATGTGTCTTTTAATTCGTTTCTCTATAACAATGTGAATATTGTCACCCTCAATTTGAGAATGACCACGTATAAGGATCTTATGTGTTATCGACGTAACTCGTTTAGTGGCAACAGCATAAGCATAAGCAGAAAGGAAATACTTATCTTTGCTGTCCACAGCAATTATCTGAATAGAAAACCATATCGATATCTTTGTCTAGATGTTTTTCTAATAAAGTTTCAATATAATTCAAAACACACGAGCCTATTTCGACAGCGCCCCTTTTTCTTTCCGTTTCGTCCCAAAAATAGCATATTATATCTTTTTCCTTCAAATCACTTATAAAATTTGAACATTTAATTCTAAATTTATAGAAAAACCGTGAAATTTGACCTTTTGGATCTTGCATAACTGCTTGTAAATCATATACAGCTACAATCACTCCGGCATTTCTGTTCTTGTCTTTTTCTTTTTGATCCCTTGCTAATTTTTTTTTCTAAAAGATATTGTTCATAACTCTCTCGTATTTTCAATTTCTGTTCTTCATTAGCACGTTTAAAACTCTCAGAAAGGTCGCAAAGATCTTTTTTTCGGAACAAAAAAGGAAATATTATATGTCGTATTGAATATCCTTGTAAAAGTTTGTGGCAAAAGGTAACTATTTGTGTTTACGAGCTTCTTTATAATCGCGCTTTAAGTCGGTAGGAGCTTTATTACTGCAAATAAATTCTCGTGGTGTCTGCGCTCTCAAATAACGGAACTTAATCCTTGGCATGCTATTAATAAACTCCATAACCCTGTCTTTGATTTTAGCATTAATTTTGGGTTGGTTACCATGTATCCCTCCGAAGACATTGGCTACAATATCGGAAGCATTTTTTTTAGAGAGTGCAATAGTTACAGTCGTATTACTTAAATCAAGTGTAGCCTTAAAAAGTATTACATAGTCTGATTGTATTCCCAGTAACTTCGAAATAAAATGCTCTATGAAAACTTTTATACTCTTGTGTGCTGCAATACCTGTACTTTGGTTTAATTTTTTGAGTGTGCCTCTCTATATACTCCCTCTGTTTCTAAAGATCAGCTAAGCCTCAATAAGCATTAAATATGTTTTGTCTTTTTTCTTCTTTTATCTTCTTATTACAACGTTGTCTGCATTTTTCGCCGCAAGTCGTGCGTACGTTCCTTTTCAGAAGAGTTTTCTTTTTTGTTGTGTGTGGGAATTACTTAAGGGCGCAGTTCCTTTCTTTTATGACGGATATAGCTTCGATTAGTATCAGAGTTATCTATGAAACTTTCTTCACTTGCTGGCTATGGCATGGTTTGTTCAGCACGTTAGTGTTTATTGGATTATTTTCTTAATTTTTTTCTATATCTACATTTATAGACGTTGCTAACTCTTGTCCATTAACTCTTAATGGTTCCTCTTTACATTGTTCTTTTATAACATTGACAAGAAAACGACTTCGATTCATTTTTCTCTGGAAAGAAAAAAAATGGCTATTGTTTTATCCAAAAATATTGAGCTAATTCAAAAAAACTCTAAAAACAAAGCGGTGGATAGTTTGATTGAAAACAGCATAATTTTGAAACAGACAAAACAATACCGTTCATGACTTTTAGACAAATCATGTAAAATGTCAAGTTGTGTGTAGAAAAACCTTAAAAGAAATTTGTTTCAACAATAGCAGGTTAACTAGAAATTTACACGTGTTCCATAAACAAAATCAAGTCAAAATAGTAACTAAATATTTATGTACCTAAACTGGAACAAGTCAAAATATCCTGAAGTAATATGGCAGAATTATTCACCAACACCATAACAACTCAAATTAACTCACATATATATTTTCATCGAAACTGTAACAATCAAAAATGTCCGCGTTTTCGTTCATGTTAATACAAGCATTCCCTAAGGCTAGCAAAGGTCAACCGACAATAGAAATGTTTAGGTGGGAAGGGCTGATATCCTTTGATTAAACAAAAAAAGCTAACGCCATCTAGTAACGAATTTTCAAGTCTTTATTGAACTTTTTATGTTGAATAGTTGCGTATGATATCCGAGCCTCCGAATACAAGGTAAATTAAAATTCACGATTTTTGAGTTGTCCCAGTTTAGATCTAGGTGTGTGATAAACTTATAATAAACAATTAATTTTTTAAATAATTCATGATATTAATTAATGCGAGTAGAATATTATAACATACTGACAAATTTTCTCAGGGTTAATACAAAGCAACTCAATGATCAACTCATCGCTAAAATTATAAGTCCCATGGGGACAGGAGTATCGGCATACTGAAACACATGCCAGTCAAACTGTTAAATGATTAAGTCTTCTGAGCGCCAACTTTTCCACATATTTCAAGGTCTCATCGAAGAATATCATAAGTTATAATATAAGCTCCTATTTCGACACACTTTTCCCACTAGACCCTTTGCCACCTTTAATTACACATTTGTCTAGTCTTTATAACACCAAAATAAACCGATAACAACAGGGTTAATTTCATAGGTATCCCTTACAGCCAAATCAAACTTAATTCTAAACAAACTCCAATTTAGTAACTTAAATTAGTTGAGTGTTAATACCAAGTGAAGATATTAGCTCAGGCATATAATTAATAATGATGGGTTCGGTCTGGCTACTATTATGGAACCGTTAATTTTACAAGTCCTTAAGGCAGAGTCGTTAACAAGCTCGTCGGTTACAAATTCCAGTGACTGATCAATTAATTTCACATCCATTTCGTGAAATCCCATTTCACGAGATTTTTAATTAACTTGGTTGTAATTGGGATCATTAATAGCTTTTGCGTACGTCAAATAACTTTGGCTAAGTGGAGAGGAATTTAAATTTTTATTACCTACGAAGTTTTAATAAATCATTCCATCATTACTTTAAATTCGCTTGTCTTTTTATCTCCAACAATTCGGTGCATTTATATATGTTTATTAGGTTCAATGAGATATCATATTTATATCTATATTTATCAATAGCCAATGACAAAAATAATGTTATTATGGTAACTAATTCTTACTACATGTATTTCTTTGGATCGAGTTCCGACAAAAGATATTTACGTAGCAACGAAATATTATACTTCATTGTACAATTACAATTTATGGATTAATTGAAAAAAAATGTTCTTGTTATAATTGTTTAACATATAAAAGCTAGATTTTAAAATTGAAAATATAATCTAATATTACTTTCAAAGCTTTATATTTTCTTTTTGAAATCCTTTACTTTACAGCTACAAAATATTTCTAGGTTGTAACGTATAACAATTCAATTGTCTAGTAACCATATGTTCCATGTACAGATGTTGGAAAGTGTCCAAATAACGTTTCTTAAATCCTATATAAATTCATCAACGTGAGAAAAATGTATAAATACTAACCATATTTGTTTTCCTACATCACGTTACTCTGCATAGTATTGTAAAGTTTTTAAATTGCAAAGAACCTTTGCGTTTAATTAAGATTGTGTCAATCAATTTGAGTTAGATGATAGATTTCTTGAATTTTACTCACTTAATTTACATATCGTTAAAACTTTTGCAGTTTCTTATCATGTCAATTTAAGAAAATAGTGTTCTTTTTCTTAGCCAATATGATAATAACTTGACAAAATACTTTTTTGGAACAATGTTTTGAACAAAAATTGAAATGATTGTGACAGAAATCAATTCATTTATACTCTTCAGCAGTAAATTAGAGTTATCGAAATATAATACAGCGCTTACCCTACATGGAAAATTAAATAGAAAATACATAAACTCTAAACCATATTGTTAAAATTGAGCGTAGTTGTCTTAAAAATATTAAACAGTAATGAAATGAGTTAATTTGAGACTAAAAGTATTTAAAGAAAACATTTGTTTAAAGATATAAATATACGTAGCTTCCAAATCAATTTAATTACCAACCAGGTAAAAGCCAAAAATTTAAAAAAATATATTATTGGGAAACTATTATATTAATAAAATTAATTATTATTTCGAAAAAATACTATTTTTACTATTTTAATTAAGTTTTCGAGTAAAGTGCTTTGAAAAATTATTTTTATAAAATTACGACCATAGAACGTTATGTTCTAAAGTTCTGTACGGTTTAATAGTAGTTTATTGCATATATAATTAATGTTTGTTTAGTTATAAAAATATTAACATAATATGTTTTTATGTTATTTATATATGTGATGTTCTGATATTGTTGATAACATTGATTTTAGGGTTTCACCAAAACTGAAATACGATGTTGTGAATATCTCTTCTTTCGGATAACCGTAAAATTTCCAGGAATTGAATTAAATTTAACGTTTATATAAGGCTGTAATAATAAGGAAGTAGATGTGTATAAACTATTATTGTCATCAGAAGCTCATTTTTTTTAAATATACGAAGTGTATGATGAAAATTATCATCACATATTTTCATCGGTGTGATGAAAATTACTTAACGACATAATAGAAAAAAATTTGCAATATACACATTTTTTACCTATTGTGATTACGATTAAATGAAAGTCACAATTGTGGAAAAAAGATATGTGCTGTACTGAAGTTTGGGAAAACTAAAATAAATTGTTTTTGAGGTTTTCATAAATATTTCTTAATTTGATTGAGCATGATATCTATAGCAATTATAGTCAATAAACTTAAGACATGAAGTTACAAAAACACATATTTTAAAAGAGAACTACTATTTTTAAAATGTAAAGTTATGTTACCATCTTTCACGAACATTTACCTATTTGTTATTATTGTTTACCACGTTAACAACCACAAACTTTAATTATTTTAAACATATTAAGTTGAAATACTAACACTCTAGCAACTTAATCAAAAGGCTTTATTATTTACATTATATATCAAAATAAAATTCAGTTCGAGAATAAGCTGAACGTTAATATCAAATAACAATACACATTTTAGGACAATTCACTCCAATTAAATGTTCTCTTGCGTGCAAAATTTGATTAACACGCACTGTAAACTAAACAATTTAGTAAGTAATAAATCAGCTGCCAACAACTGAATACTTGATTTGAATAAAGCACTAAGTACCAAAAATATGGTTTTCGAACTAAGTTTACAGTTTGATATTATATACCAACGCTAATAGTCCAAGTGAAGTACTTACTAAGCATCGACGAATCATCCACACGATCTAAACAAAGCTGGAAAATTCGCCCGCGTACTACGTACCTAGTTCGCATTTTCTGAGAAAACACTATGTTTCATTGAAACAAACTTTACATTAGTTCACATTTGGATCAAAATGGCGGACGACAGAGAACACGAAAATAAATCCAAAAAAATGGTAAAAGTGTTTAGCCAGCAAGTAAAAAAAGAAAAATGGATGGTCTTGATTATGTATCAAGTTCTAAAAATGTTATTCCTGCGAAAGTACCACTCCATTCTGAGGTATGAAAATGAAAAATAATTTTCAAGTTCCATGAAGTCGTGCATATTTGAACTAGTAACTTTACACATAATTTTTTGAATAGATTTTAGTGTACATCTTTGGTAATTAAATACGAATGTAAAGTTACAGGCTTTTTTCATTGACTGTATATTAAAATAGTTGCATTATGTTTATACATGAAATATCAACATGCGATGTAGTGGCGAAGAAATAATTGAATACAGATTTCTTTGTAATTTCGTGATTTACGTAATACCTAGATTTTATATTTGTATATAAACATACGTCTGTGTGTGCTTTTAGTGCTCGCGTGTATCTGTTAGTCCAGCGTGTATCCGTACATATGAGCGTAATTATGTGGTTTGCGTTTGTGATTGTTGCGTGCTCTCATGTCGTGTGTCCAAGTATTTATGTGTTAATTAATAACGTATTGGCGCTTGTATATATGTGTACGTATAATCACACCTGTGCGCTTGTTAGTGCAAGTGCATACATGTTCGAGTACTAGGTCTCTATTACAGAAGTGCATAGCATGTAATTTTATGAGAAAAATTGCGGATTTGATTGCTAGTCTTATATTAATTCAGAAGTTTACAGTTAGATACCTTATTATAAAACTGCTTGTCAAAAATTGTGTACTAGTATAATTACGTCATATACTTTTATTGTATTGCTTATTTAAAAATATACCTATTTAAATTTTTTTTATTCTAGGCAGTATTATGCAAGTGTTAAAATACAGTGCAATGAAATTTCATTTGCTCGAAGGGCAAGGCTATTTCACGATATAATATCAATTAGATTCAAATGGCACATAATTAATAGGGCTCATTTAAATTTTAAAAATCAAAAGCTGAACGTATTTTCAACATAAATATCCAAAGGATAGTATGTGCCAATGTACCGTTAGTAGTTCTCTATCTGATGGTAATGAAACAATTAAACACATTTGTCGAAAGATATTTGCAAAAGTATTTGGTTCGAAATTTAAAAAAATACGTGCTTGTAAAGCAAGTGAATTTGGGAACATTGGGTATAATAAACACACAAGCCACAAAACAAGTAAGATGGAAAATATGCATTTGAAAACACTTAGGTCATTAAAACTCACGTGTTATCGTTTCCTAAAGAGGAATCATATTATGAAAACCTCGTTCCTAAAAACAAAACTTAGGTCTAGATTTAAATATGAATCGTCTATTTAAAACTTTTAAAGACCTTAATTCAAATTCGAAAATAACTGACAAATTCTTCTTTGATATTTTCTTAAAAGAATTTTAAAAAATTTAATTTGGAGTGAAGAAAACTGATACATATGCTACATGTGTCTTACTATCGGTTCAAATTAATGCTAATGTACTGAATAAAAATTTACTTAAAATTAAACTCTCTATATATCAGACTAAAGCAAATAAAGCCCTAGGATCTTTAAAAAGTGATATTAAATCTTTCCAAATATACAGGAGTATTAAGTTTATAATCAGAATGGACTTACATTAAGTTTTATTCATTCCTATTCTGACTCATATGAAAATGTAGTATAGTTCTCAGATGTCGAATTTTAATTTTAGCATATGTGTTGCAGATACAAACGATGCTCGATTGAGTTTATGGTATGGAGGTTTCTTGTGCAGGGAGCGGGTGTAATGAATTATGCCCGTATCTAAAACAAAATACTTGTCAATAATATGACAAAGAAAAAAAACCATTAAATTATATGAATGTCTGCTCTGTATATAAATACTCTGTATATAATTAATAACAGAATTACATTTATTTTATTAAATTGAGCACAAGTTTCTTTAATAGAAAAAAGAAAAAGATATTCAAGTCAAATGTTTCCAGAGGATTTGGTTAAAATAACGAAAGAAACAAAGCATAAAGAGTTTAGTGACGGCAATGAGTGAAGAAAATTTTCTATATTTTAACAGAGCCGCGGATTCGGTTTAAATACTGAGAAATTTAGCATTTCGAAAGCACAGTGGATCACGATACGCAAGAATTAGAACAACTGTGATTAATATGGAGACATAGAGTGAGTTATTATCTCAAGCCAATATTTATGACACAACTGGAATGTGAATCCAAAATTTCACATTTAAAGAAGAAATATTGTTAAAATTGATGCTACAAAAAAAAAAATATATATATATATATGTATAATAGAAATATTATTAAAATAGATACGCAACAAAGAACGCAATAAAATAAGAATTAGAACAACTGTGATTAATATGGAGGCATGTAGTGAGTTTGTGTTGGGATCATTTTAGAAAAAAAATTCTTCGTAATTATTATCTCAAGTCAATATTTATGACACAACTGGAATGTGAAACCAAAATGTCAGATTCAAAGAAGAAATATGGTTAAAACATAGTCACTTACTTGGAAAAAGAAAAATTATCTCCTTATTTAAATTTTTTATAACTGAAAAAGTTTATATCTTATATCAGTTGTTTTATCTTGTCCCATCACTATGTTCACGTTCACATAATTTAAATGACAGAATGTGCTTTCCAGTAGTTAACAAATGTGGACTTAGTTTTTTCTTCTAAAAAACGTACATGATATTTAGTAGTTTCTATAAACGAATTGGTTTTAGAAGGAACTCTCATATTATTATTAAATGCATACAATATAACTCACTCAGTTATTTATCCCTTTTTCTATATTTTGATAAAAGAAAACAGTATCAAATAGCGTTACAACATAATTTTCTCTGTTTTTCATTGCAGGTGCTTAGTGCTATATTTAAATTAAGAATTCAATTATCTATTTTTGTAGTCAAAAGTCGGTGACTGATTTTCCATCATACAAATCCATAATCAATTTCACATGTCGCAATTTACTCATTGCAAGTGGATTGGTTATTCTTTATGCTTTATGTTCTATATCACTTTATTAGGCATATTTCGGAGTTGCTTATATTTTCCAAAGATGAATAAATAAAGAAAAATACACCTGAGCAAAAGTGATACTTTGTAACTTATATAACTTTATGTTGCTATTTTAAGTAAATATTTAAAATAATGAAAAGCCAATAAATCAAATTTTTCAGGAAAATTTATCAAGATGTAAGTAAAATTCGTTAGAAAAGAACAAAGAAAGGATTTCGAACAAAGAAAGGGTCTCCACCATTTTAGCAAGAAGTAACGTAATCTATAATCAGAGACTATTAAACAAAAAATAGGGTTTTTATTTTTATCGCAATAAATGGTATAAAAATATCTTTATTAAGTAAAGAAACAGTGGCATCTCATCATCTACCGCTAACTTTAATTAAACAGTCACCATATAAAACATTGCTGAATTGTGTAACATTCAGTTAACTTTATTTCAACTTTTGAAATTATATGGTCACATACAAATTTGTATTAATTTCAGAGTTAAAATTTATTTCAAACGACATAACTTTTCAGACAATATGCTAATTTAAGTTTTCTGTATGTAGATAACGGTAGGGATTGAATAATTTGTTTTTAAATTATTTTATTAACGATATACGAAAGCGATTTTAGTATTGTTTAAAAAATTAATTTACGCGAATCTCTTAATAAATTGGACGAGTGTGATAGCGAGAGAACACAATGTTATGGTCTCTATTTATTGAATCTGCAATTAAGTCCACTATTTCATAATTGATCCACATTGTTTAACAACAAGATTACGTTTTTTACCTACTTCAGTTAGTATCTTTGAATATATTAATAGTTTGAACAATAACTTACACAAAGATCCAGAAATCAGAAATCTGCTACTACTTGAAAACTAAGAGCTAAGTTATTAAAAAAACGTGCAGCAGAAAACAATACACACGAATGTCCATACGATTATCACGAGTATAGGTGTAAAAATACGTATATACCTAGAAATATATAAATGTTTTAGGAATTGTAATAGTTAAAAATAATTTTGAGACATGTATAAAAAATATCTGATGTGCGCTTATGACCACATTATAGAAGTGAAAAATTCTAATTTGAAAAAGAGAAAAAAAAATTTAAAAAAAAACATATATATATATATATATATACATATATATATACATATATATATATATATATATATATATATATATATATATAATATTAAAACGGTAAACGTAGTTTTTCAAACTTGCCTTTTCAAGTGATATCCCACACGATCGAACAAAATTTCAAATATTCTGTTTCCCTCTTTAAAAATTTCCTTAATTTCCTTATTATAAATATTTCGAGCTTTAACTGTTAGGATATTTGCGACTTAATATGTTTTACTTATATACTAAATTTCGATTTTCTTCTTGTCAAACGTCTCTGAGGAAATCCGCTGTGACAGACGTACCGACGGGTGGATATGCGAATGACCTTATGAGGTTTCCGTTTTTTTTCAGGTATGGAACCTTAAAAAAGATAATTACATGATATCTCATTACTTTAAAGTGCCCATAATAAGTTAATTTGACATTACGTCTTTCGATTTTAAAGTCTATCCAAATTTCACATTTAAATATAGCCTGAAAGTTATTTAAAATAACAAAGTCGTAACAGGTCACGAAATTTAATATAGGAAGTATAACGTAAGAACAATTTGCGATATTAACACTTCCATTACACATCATTCAAAAAGTGGTTAAGGAACCGTATATTTATAAAAGATAGTATAATAAACATGTTAAATATTCTGTAAACAATACATCTTCCAAGACGATAAAAAAATCTAAAATGTTTGGTTTCGTAGGAAACTCACGATGATATTTAGTCAGCAAATGTATATTTTTTTTCTAGCTGAAACAATTAATGTTATTTTGGGTCATTCATTACTGTCTGATAAACTAAAATTAAATATTAATTACTTATAATATTTAATTTTAGTTAATAAAAGAACTCCTTACAAAACAATGAAAACCTACTAGTAGCCAAATTTATGTCTAATCAAATTTCGTCAGCAAATTAAAATTTAAGGATTTAGGCAATTCTCAAAATTGAACAAGATATGCAATTAAATAATCCTCAAGATTACATTCAGGACATCACTTTTTTGTACCATGATTAATAATATAACCCATCTGATTGCAATCAGGTAGATTTAATTTTTTTTAATGGTCGGAATAAAACAAGGATATAAGTCTTACTCTGTGTAATACGGAACCTATTTTTTTTGGTACTTCACTTCCAATCTTTTTCTCAGAATATATACTTGTAGAGTTAAATGCAGATAATCTGTCACTTTGAAACAAAATAAATCTCCGTATATTTAAAATTAATTTTCCGACAATGGCCATCATTGGTTTTAATACATACAAATGATTGTTATTTGGATATCTTAAACCCATAGTCTACCTTTTTATAAATTAAGACAAATTAAAATAGCCCAGAAATTGTCTCAGCGCGACTGGAAATATTAATAGATTAACACAAAACAACAAAATCTGAGGCAGGGCTCATCACAGAATTGATCGTCCCCAGGATGTGCACAAAAGAACCTTGCATGTTTATTCGTTATTAATGGATTCTAACTGGAATATGGCATACTATTAATTGCTTCATAGTAAAGAATATTTCCTTGAATGTCCAATCCTTTTGCGTAAATTCTCTTCATAGATCGATTTTTTCATAGATCGGATACAATGAAATTAAAGTCCATAAAACGAGTAAAATATTTATCTCCAATTAACTTCTCGCCTATACATGGTAAAATATAACATCGATGAAACAATAATTTCAAATTCATTTAAATAGTGTAACAGACGAAGGTATTAAATTTCTTCATTTTATTTCTGTATTTTTTTACTAATTAAAAGGTTTTCGTACTTAAAGTGTGAGAACCGTATATGTGTTTTCAGCAATGCCCTGCATCATTACCGAGAGAATATTACTTTAAAAAGTATCGCATGATAGAAAGAAGTAGGTAATAATAATACCGGGAATGCTTTCCATTAGCTAATACTCCACGGGAACTAAATTGAACTGACTAACGTAATTTCTTTTACAAGAATTTGTACCAATTAGAAAATTTGTACCAATTAGAAATGATCACCTGTTTTAAAATGCAAACCACAGAACATACACGTACGCAAAATAAAATAACCAAGTGCTACAAAGCTGCATCACAGAGATACCTTGGATTGGATACATTAACTAAGCATGTATGCATAAGAAGATACTTGTAAATATCAATGATTATACCAGATTCGGAAGGAATCCTAAAAAGAAAAGATTTAGAAAAGATAATTCTTTAATAAGTTTTGTTATTACCTAAATGGAATGTAGCCTTGAACGTCACATAAAACAATTGCAAGAAGATGTCCTCACACTGTGCAACATTTAGTTCGTAAATCATGGAAGTAACTGGTCGATTTCAACAATAAATATAAAGCTGTAATTTTTAAAGAATAATTTTATATTTGTTTTATTTTGCCTTTGCCAATAGGAATATTTTTCGCTAATCAAAATCGTAATCGATAATTATACATCGGTTTTTGGATCATACCTTAAATTAGATGTGTATTGAATTACTTTTTTTCATTTTGGCCACAATTCTTTTGATTTACTAATTGGCCACGCATCAGTAGCGGCCTAAAAATTTCGTAAAGTTCATTTTTTTTTCTTAAATATGTGTTTAGTATTATATTCTGTTGCTCTATTTCTACCTTACTAACTACAGCGGTGTAATATTTTTTATAAATAATTAATTGAATAAAAGTAAACGCAATGAATATTATGTAATTAGTGTAACAAATTACAGCTGAATGTATTTGGAAAAAACAAAGTTCTAACTGCAAATTTACTGATTCATCTGACAAAACATTGAACGCCATTTTTTCGACCATTTTTATGTCGTGGGCGACGAAAAAAAAACCGCAAAAGTTAAGTAAAAATCCTTGCCACCTTTTTGCTATACTATGAAATTAAAATAATATTTCAATTAATTTAACATTAATCATTTTAAAGAAATTAAGGCAAAATTATTAACTCATAAGTGTATTTTTCCATGTTGTTATTGCCTGTTAATATTCAATTTTGTGACACTTCATTCATAAAAATTTTAATAAACGAATATTTTGTATGCAGGTCTCATTTTTTTGGACAGATTGAGACCCCCTTTAATAATAAACGTGACCGCCCAGGTTGAGAAAGAATGGTGTTTGGCGCAGGTTATATTAATTAACTACCTGCGTTTGTAAACAAAAATCAGTCAACTGCCGCGCTTTAAGTATATGATGTTATTTTAACATTTTCATTCAAGGTATTTCGATTTTCTAGAGTATTAGTGTTGGTTCTTGTTAATAATTGTTTTGATAAATGTTATAATGTCTACTTTGCGCTATCCAATAAATTGTTTTGATAAATGTTATATTGAAGTGGACGACTTTATTCCAAATTTGCCTTTGAGCCTAGTCAGAGATATGTGGTGGCAGCACGACGGAGCCCCTTCACTCCAGTATTCGAGTACGTGAGTATATAGACAAGCAATATTGTCCTCACTGGATTGGGCGTAATGGATTTGGACTTCGAGATCTTCAGATTTAATACTACTCAATTTTTTTTGAGTAGCATCAGATTCGATGTATACTCAAATAAATACCCAGACGAACAAACTTTACAAGAAAGGATTACCGACAATTTTAATAAAATTAAGAGAAATATTCGAATGGTGGATAAAATTACTAATTAAATTATAAGGAGAGCGAGATTGTGCGCAGAACAAAATGAAAAACATTTTGAATATCTCCTTTAAGATTTCCTTAGAAAATAAGTGAAATAATTGTTACTAAAATGACTTTTCTGTGTAATACTTTATAAACGTTGAAAAAGTCATAAATTGAGTGGTTTCTGTAGAACTACAATATATGTACATTAGTAAAATTATTTATTAAGCTTTTAAAAGTTATATTTCCTTTTATTTAACCAATCAATTAAGGAAATACTCGCTACGTATAATTTACTTATTTATATACAATGTCTCGCGAGGCAGGTTCGTCGGTCATTCCCCCGAGCGACGTGGAACAATGTGCCCAAGAATTGTGTTTACAAAAAAGATGACAAATAATTATGAATGTGCTTTTGAATTTTCTGAAAAAGAAGTGATCTTTTAAATTGTATTTTAATAACAATCTTTCAGTCAACGAATAATATATATATATATATATATATATATATATATATATATATATATATATATAATATGGATTTGACCGATCGACATTAAATGAATCCTCATAATACCACATTATGCTCATTAATCCTACGCCAAAAATCAATTAACAAAATTGAGCAATTAAGTAACAGAAATGGTTTTAAGTGGTTTGTAATTCCAAGCACGATGTATGTAATTTCAAACACGGCGCACTGCTTTGCTACCGGTGCCGACAAAACAACAACCGCGTACTGCTACAGTTTTGCCAAGATCAGAAACACAATCATTTGAGATTTGATCAGACATTGTTATAAGAAAGAATTGTGTTTCGAAGTTATTACCTTATTGTCTAACAAAAAAAACATTATTTTTCTTAGTTGACATGATGAGCAACTGCAGAGGTTTTAATGAAGTTTAATTTTTAATACAGTTAGATATTGAATATATTTGGCGTTAATTTTGTAGAAATTCATTATTGATAATTAAATTAAACTATGTAATGTAGCATTATTTCTACTTTCTTTAAGTTCTTTACCACGACCAAAGAAAAAGATATTTTCGAATACAACTGTAATACAACGAAACCAAGGGCGTAGTAAAGAATTTAAAGAAATTAGAAATAATACTATATCACGTAGTTTCATTTAATTATTAATACAGTTAGAGTAAAATTCAGAGAGTTTGTCATCAAATTCAAAGTGATGGAGGAAATCATAATTTAACGTAAATTTCTCTGCAATTAGAAAATTTTGCAATAACTATGGACAGTAATACGACATAAGAAAACAAATTTGGATAGTATTCACATTTTCTCAAACCAATGAATTGTTATAGGAACGAAGAGACGTTATTTGGACATTTTCCAATATTTATAGATAGAACATATGATTACTAGATAATTGGATTTTTATACGTTACACTCGAGAAATAATTTTAGCTTAAAATAAATGATGTCTTCAATTTTGTATTGCATAAAGAAAATAAAAAAAAACTTTGAAAGAAAGATCACGTTAAATGTTTAATTTGAAGATCTAGTACTAGTATTTGACCTAATTATTTTACATATAATTCCCAATTAAATGAAACTACGTGATGTAGTATTATTTCTACTTTCTTTAAGTTCTTTACCACGACCTAGGTTTCGTTTCGTATTACAACATCTTCAGGTAGGCAGCATTTATATGTTTCAAGTACAATAGCGGAAGCCTGGATTGTGTGAATTTTCCCACTGCTTATGTTAGTGAGTTTATTGTAGGGGAGCGGTGTAAGTTTTATTATATTTCCGAGAGTTATATGATATACCAGTATTTTAGTGAGGGTAATAAATTAAATTGTTGTTATTATATGAGGTTGTACAATTCAAATGTTCTAGTGTATGTAATAAAATTGAATGGAAGTTATTCTAGGTAATATATTTATACAAAAGCAAGGGTATCTGAAAGTTAGAACAATGTTATACCACTAATTCAAAATATCTCCGGTTTTATTTATTCATGTATTAATTTATTTACATATATATGTACATGTATATATATATATATATATATATATATATATATATAAATATATATATATATATACATATATATATATATATATATATATATATATACATATATATATATATATATATACACACAAATATATATATATATATATATACATCTTTTTTTATATTTATTTACTTATTTCCTTCAATTTTTTTTATATTTAAAACAATTTGAAGACTACTGTAGAATCAATGTTGTCTAATTATATTATGCCTAGAAGATATTAAGTATGGGTGATGATATTATATTTAGTTGTTCATTTAATATATTAACATTGGTGTCTTTTTATGTCTGTTTATTTCTAATGTTTCTAGGATATTAAGTTTATTACCTTTTGTATTTATTTATAATATATAGGGGGCATTATCAGTATGAGGGTGATAGTTATTTTCATTGAGATGTTTAGCAAAGTGAGATGTGTCTGGCTTGTTATTTCGCCACCTGGCAATGTGTTCTTTATATCTTGTAATAAAATCTCTTTTGACCTATGTGTACACTATTACAGTCGTTACATTTAAGTTTATAGATTGTATTTTACTCTTTTTAGGTTTAGCTGTTTTTTCTTTATTATTAATAATGGTTTTACCCAAGTTATTTAAAGTAAGTAATAAGCACATGTTGTATTATTTATATTTTTATTATTAGTTAAAAGTTTTCTTAATTTGAGTGATCCATTACCTATATATGGGATAGATTTATAGTAAATATTATTATTATTTGTTACGACCGGGTACATTTCTTGTATTAGTATTTTTTTATAAAAACCTAATTTACAGAAAGAAATAAAAACTATAAATCAAATCGTAGTAAATAATAATTATAACCCATCAATTGTCACAAAACTGTACCATAAAAAAATAAGAAACACACTACAATAAACTCACTAACATAAGCAGTGGGAAACCCACACAAACCAGGCTTCCTCTATTGTACTCGAAACATATAAATGCTGTTGGATGTTCCTAAGAGTTAATATTTGTTAATACCCCACCTGAAGATGTTGTAATACAACAAAACTTAGGTCGTGGTAAAGAAATTAAAGAAAGTAGAGATAGTATATCACGTAGTTTCATTTAATTCAGAATAATGAATTTCTACAAAATTAACGCCAAATATTTCAATTAATATATGATGTTAAATAATTGTGACAAGTACATTTTTTTTAATTATTCAATGAATTTTTATTGTACAATAAAGTATAATATTGCTACGTAAACATCTTTTGATGAAACCCGATATGAAGGAATAGCTGTAATGATAATTAGTTATCATAAATTATATTTATCATTTATTATTTTAGTTACATATATTAACTGACAGTTTAGATTAAAAATTCTAACTTTGCTATTTTATTAAGTGGGTACTTTAACACATTTTAATATATTGTATCAATGAACACAGAAACAAATATGATATCCTAATAAATCTATATAAATGCACCGTCCCATTGGAAATAAAAAGACAACCGATATTTAAAGTAACTATGGAAAAATTTATTAAAATTTCGTAATTAATAAAACTTCAAATTCTTCTTAACTTAGCCAAAATTACTTCACGTATCGCAAAAATTATTAATTATGCCAATTAATATCAAATTAATTCATAAATTTCTCGAAATGAAATTTCAAGAAATCGTCTTGATCAGTTACTAGAATTTGTAACCGCGGAGCCTGCTAATGACTTTGCCTTAAGGACTTGTATAATTAATGGTTCCATAATAGTAGCTCATTCGAACCGATAATTATTAATTAAATTATTTGTTTGAGCTGATATCTTCACTTAGTATTAATACTCAACTAATTTAAATTAATAAATTGGTGGGGGCAATTCGTAAATATCTTTAAAAATTGTCCACCTGAAGATGTTATACAACGAAACCTAAGATATGGTTAAAAATTTAAATAAAGTAAAAATAATATTATATCATGTAGTTTCATTTAGTTGCGAATAACGTTTAATATTTTTTTGTCCATTTCTGATATATACCATTACGATCGATGTGTTCATAAACATTTATCATTTAGTGATATCATACATTTATCATTCATTTTATTAGTAGTTTAAGAAACCAAAACCAATTGCAGTCATATTATAATAATACACGATTTATAGACAGCTGTAAATTAAAGACAGTGGAAATATTCCAAATACCAAATTTTGCCGCACAGAGATAGTTGGGGAACCAGAAAGTGACATAGATAAAATGCCCCCCCCCCCGGGAAATCTCATTATTATACGAATACCCAAATAATAATAAAGATTCAAGTCTGTTTGTTTGTCCTCTTTTTTCATCGCAACGGAGGAACATATCAACCGCGCTTTCTGCACAGAGATGGTTAACGGATCAGGAAATAATTTTCACAACTTTCCAACCTAAACAATCTTGCTCTAACTAATATAGCAATCCAAAAATTTACAAATTAGGAAGTATATTTGTTGGTCCTTCTTTCAGATTACAATGGAATAAAAGATCAACGTGATTTCCTACACAGAAATAATTGACGAACAGGAAAATTACAAATACAGGCTGTACTCCAACCCAGGAAATCTTATCTTAATTAATATTACTAACCCAAATAATGTCAAAAATTCAAACGAGTCTTCGTTAGTCCTTCTTTCACGTTGCAATGGAGCAACAGATCTATGTAATTTTTACAAAGTACATGATCAGAAAATGAAGTAGGCTGGTTGCCAATTCGGAAAATCTCATTTTGCTTAAAATTAAAATCCCAAATAATATTAAATATTCAAAAGTATATTTATTCTTCTTTGACGTCACAAGCCACCAAAAAATATTTGACAGACCAACAAATGATTCTTATATTTTATATAAGAATCATTTGTTGGTTGATTATACAGATTCTTATATTTGGCGGACCAAAAAAATAATATAGACTACTAACTAATCTTACAATTTAAAATTAAAATCATAACGTTTACATAAAATATATAAAGAGAAAGTAAAGAATAAGTAATTTACAATTTTGTCTATTTTCCATTTTTTCTAATCACGCTGAAATTCGGTGAATATGAATTCGAGGGGACATCTAAAAGGATACCAAATAACATTTAACAATTAAGTGTACTTAACTACAGATTCGTAGACTTAATTTTTTACTAATTTTAATTGATTAAATAATAATGTGTCTCTATATATATATATACATACACACACACACACACACACACACACACACACACACGTGTGTGTGTGTCCATAGTCACGACGATCTGTTGCTCTGCTGTATGTGTGTGTGTACGTGTGTGTGTGTGCGTGTATGTGTGTCTTCTTTAATTTAATATATTACTTAAACTGTTAAATGAAAAACTGAAAATAATGACCTTGAAACGAAATATTTCTATGACATAAAAATATAAAAACAGTAAAAGTAATCTGCCTGAATTATAAACGCAGGTTTAATCTATTTATTCATATTAAAATAATTATTCTACATATTCCCAGGGTTTATAATAAACTTCGCAAAAATAATCGATTTTCGTCAAAGATTCGTTGTAATATAGAGACGGTATAATAAATAAAACCTCTGCGGTAGAGATAAATAAAGTGTTTTACAGTTCGTGGTGAAAACTTTCTCTTTTGGCCTTGTTTTCTAATATAGCTGGGTATATGTCACGGCTTATGAACCCAGTCATAAAAAAGAATGATATTTGATGTAATCCTGGGACACTGTCAAAATGATAAAAATGATTTTAAAATCTGTGCAGATTCTGAGAATATTGCTCATATTTCGTTGTCCCCTACATATATTTCAAATTCGAATTCATTTTTTATCAAATTCGAATCTATTTTTTATAATTAGAAGTGGAAAAGTGCTTGTTATCTTTATGTGACCGTATTATTCAAATTAAATTAATTTGTATTCCAATTAATTACAGGATCATATTTAATTAAAAATCTTCCAATAATCCATCTATATATTTGTAATAATTGAAATCATCATATATGCCAAAGAATCTGAGGATCCAATTCAGGTTGATACAGATTTCTATCTAATCATCTTATTTAGATTTAACAATAAAATTATGATAAAGTGAAATGAGTTTAGAAAAGTTCAAATCTGTGGTATCGTCAACTTCAGTACTGTTAAAATCAGGATTTTCAAGAGAATTTTCTGGTGGCAGTTTTGGTAACTTCCCATTGTTTTTATTATTAAAAAAATTACATTTCTAACATATCTAGGTTAATGCTATAGATGCAAGGCATAGTATGACTCGAAATCATATTTTTTTTAAATCAATCCAAGACAATGAAAATAATTGTACATAAACTTTATTGATCGCTTATCATTTTATAAATTTAATTAAACGTTTAAAAATTTACCATCTATGTACGATAAGCCGCCGATCTAAGGTTTTTTTTAATGGACTTTTGCTTCACCCTAGGGTTTCCAGTTTCTTTACCTCGCCGAGAGACACTTCTTCTGCGACTCTTTTACAAATTCTAACCCTTATTGGGAATATCAGCAATCGATTATCACAAGGCGATTTCAGGTGTATCTTAAAGGGATTCCCTTCTGTCTTTTCATTTCGATGTGTAAAAGATTTTGTTCTGTTTTCTGTGAAAATTTTGTTTTGTTTTCTATTGGAGTTTTTTGCCGGTCAAGATTTATATTGTATTCTACGTAAGCACTTATTCATGTATACTTGGAGTGGCCATGCTAACTTTCTGTGCTTTGTACTTATATCGTATAATAGACTTCAAATTAATGCTGAATAAATGAATCTTGGTGTTGTTAAAATAGTTCAAATTATGCAAGCCATGATGTGATATGCACATCATGGCATTGCTATTTATGGTTTTATCAGTATATTTATGGTTTTATCAGTACTTCTTATCAGTACGATTTCTTCCAATGTTCAAAGACTTTTTTGATTATTGTCAACAACGAGTTATAAGAATAATAAATATGCAGATCAATCGACAAGTCTTTTCAGAAATTTGCACAGATGTTGAGAATATTTAAGAGTAGCGTTTCTGTGAATATTATGAATATATTTAAAAATTTACTGTCGCATAGCTGCTATGATTATTTATTTACATAAAGTTATTTTCATTTCTCAATACAAAATTAATATTTTCCACCGGATAATTTGATTCATTTACCTCTTTAATATAGTAATCATTTAAGAGTGGTTATTTTGTACTACTTGTTATACTGTTTACGTATATTCTATTTCATGAGCATACTTTGTGTTCTTTTAATTCGTAAAGATACATTTTGCTTCTATAAATAGTTCGTTACAAGTTGTTGATATAATTGCATTTTCAAAGTAAGCAAAGGAGAAATATTTATAGTAGTAATGGAATGTGATAAATATGCAATCATTAATAGCTTCAGCTACACGTGTGGAAATTAACGCATGTCATTTTTTTCAATCAAACCTGGATGATGAATTCTGTTATTAATTCCACCTGCCGGTGGAATGTTTACCTTTATTTAAAACAGCTGATTAAAGCGCAATATGAGGATACTATCAAATAATGATATACTACATACCCTGAGGAATATATGATCTACTATAAGCACTACTGTAAATTCCACATTAACCTGTTACATTATGTACCAAGCGACATTTGAAAATTTATTGCGGCTGTCATGGGCGTCCTTCGTGTTAATATCGTTCATAAATTTATTCATTATGCTGTGTTAAGGGAAACACTATCGATCAAACATTCGTTTCTATTAGTTGAGTATTCTAACGCCATTTGTGTTCGTGATAATGAAGTCCTATTTATTGGTGAATTAATAAAATTTCTGCGAAAAGCTTTACTGATATCTGTTAATTATATTATTTGCTATCCTCGGATCTTGGATGTATATATATATATATATATATATATGTATGTATATATATATGTATGTATATATATATATATATATATACACACATATATATTTCGTAAGTATATATTTTTATTAAAGTTGACCATTGTGGGTTTCTTTCGACTACACAAATTATAACAGACCAAAGAAATAAATTCATTACCCTACATTTTACAGAATAAATTCAATATACAAAAAATAGTTTTTAAGTTGGCGCTCAAACAAGCTAAGCAGTATTCTCCAGTTGATTATACTCCTAAAATTATTAATATAAGTCAATCGAATGAAATTGAAAGTTTTAATTTTGATTTGGGTTTAAAAATCTCTTGGGAATGCAAATGAAAAGAAAGCATAAAGGTTATTATCTTAAAATTTCTTAATTCAGTTCTATGAAATCATTTTTCTCAATGGTATATTCCTAAAATAATTAGAAATGTCTTACGCTGAAAACTTTTCAAAAATATTCGACATTATTTACAGATTTTATGACCAAACTATTATTTACACTTTACCTTAGTGCAATTAAAATATTGTTATATCCTAGTTAGAAGCCAATAATCATAAAATAAATATTCTGCGGCGATCTCGTGTACGCATCCTAAAATCTGTTAAAGCCTGCTGTTTTGCACTAATCGGTTAATATTCACAGTAATTGCTGGTCTATTGGTTTAACTGTTTTAATTCCTAAGAAGTATACTATGGGATATGTTGTTTCGAAAATGATAGATTATCTGAATAAAAAACTCTACAAGTATATATTTTGAGAAATGGATTGGAAGTGAAATGCTAATGAAATAGGTTCCGCATTGTCGGTATGATGGTGATGGTTATTTTCAATGATTATTGCACTTCTCACTTTGCTAAACATCTCATTGGAAATAACCGTCACACTCATACTGATAATGCCCCCTATATATTACAAATAAATACAAAAGGCAATAAACTTAATAGCCTACAAACATTAGAAACAAATAGACATAAAAAACACCAACGTTAATATATTAAATGAACAACTAAATGTAATATCATCACCCACACTTAATATCTTCTAAACATAATATAGTTAGACAACATTGATACTGTAGTACACTTCAAATTATTTCAACCCAACTACACATCTAAATATATAAAAAATAAATAAATATATAAAACATAATGTATAATTAGTGGTACAACCTTGTTCTAACCATCAGATGTCCTTGCTATTGTATAAATATATTACAGAGAATAATGTCCATTTCATTTTATTACATACACCGGAATATTTGCATAATATAACCGCATAGAATAACAACAATTTAATTTATTATACACTAAAATACTGGTATATTGTATAACTTTCGAAAGTATAATAAAACCTACACCGCTCCCCTACAATAAACTCACTAACGTAAGCAGTGGGAAAACCCACACAAACCCGACTTCCACTATGGTTTTTGTAATATATAAATGCTATAGGATGTTCCCAAGAGTTAATTTTACTAACCACCGGAAGATGTTGTAATACAACGAAACCTAGGTCGTGGTAAAGAACTTAAAGAAGGTAGAAATAATACTACATCACGTAGTTTCATTTAATTCATTAATTTCTACAAAATAAACGCCAAATATATTCAATGTTTTAATTAATGCATAAATCAATAAAATGAAATATCTAATTATACCCTGATGGCAATTTGTATCGCAACACTTTGTTCGATTTTGGACGAGCAATGTAACTCTGGTAATAATTTTACAACTGTATTTGAGTAATGTCAGCTGCCATATATTTTTATGAGTATTTATATCGTTGAAATATAAAAAAAAATTAAATGGTAAGAAGAGTTGCTGGATTGAAAAAAATATATCCAAATTACATAATTTTAAAATTCGAAGATTCAAACGGTGCATTTTAAAAGTATAAACAGTATTATGCAGTAATGAATGATCCAAACAACATAAATTGTTTGAGTCATTGTTTTTTACAGTACTGGAAATTATTAGACTAAAGAGCATTGCGAATTTTCAACGAAACCACACACTTGATATTTTTCATCTTTTGGGAAAATGTAATGTTTACAAAATATTTAACATATTTATTATACCATCTTTTACAAATATTTCGTTCCTTAAACATCACTTTTTTTAAAACTACGTAATGGATGTGTTAATATCGCATATTGTTTTTACTTTATACTTACGTATACTCATTTCTATGACCTGTTATGACTGCGTTATTTAGATAGATTTCAAGTTATATTTATATGGGATATTATATTTAGATAAGCACTTTAAAATTGTAAGGCGTAATATCAAATTGACAGATTATAGGTAGTTTAAAATAATGAGATAATACGTGATTATCTTTTTTAAGGTTCCGTACCTAAAAAACCCGAAAACTTCGTAAGATCATTCATGTATCCACCCGTCGGCATGTTTGTCAGAAACCATTTGACAAACAAAAACTCAAAATTGATCATAGTAGTAATAAAACATATATTAACCAGCAAATATCCCAAAATTTAAAGTTCAAATATTAATTAGGAATTTTTTGAAAGAGAAAACAAAATATTAGAAATTATAACGAAAGGGGTATCATCTGAAAGGGCAAATTTTCAAAACAACTTTCACCATTTCGACTTTTACATTTCGACAACTACAATATGGCTCTGAAGATGTTGGTGATAATGTCCATAGAAAATACATCCTCCTTCTCACTATCTTCAAAACCGCAGGTCAGAATTTTGAAAAAAATAGCGATACTAGATGTTTATAGAATTTTATGTGAAAACAACAACTATAATTTCAAACCTTAAGGTATTCACGACACTTTTACGCTTGTCAAATCATAATTGAAATGTGCATGGTAGGTTTATGCTTCTGATAATACATTTACGTGGAAAAGGTAGTTGATATACTTACGAGCATGTGATAAAAATTAATGTCAATTTTTAGTAGTATTGTGATATTATATACCCTTAAATATTTACGTATGTCTAAATACGTACATCGTTTTAAACGTATTTTTATCTTGGTTTTAAAATTAAAGATTCCGTATGTATTGTTTTCTACTACACTTTTTTTAATACCTTATCTCTTACTCAATAGATTTATAATTTCTCAAAATACGTATTTTATTACGACCTTGCTGTATATGTTATTATCCAAAATATATTCAAAGACACTAATTTATACATTTTATGTGCTAACATCGAGAAGTAAAAGAACGTTTATTTTCCTTCTTGTGCTGAAGTTCTTTTATTCTGTCATGAAACAATGTCCATCACTATGAAATAATGAGTTTAATGGCAGATTCAGTAAATGAAGAGAAATAATCAAAAATCGTTTTCTCTTCCCATCTCACACTCGTCAAATCTATTGGGAGATTTGAGTAAATTAATTTTTTTAACAGTACTACAATTACTTTCGTACATTGTTAATAAAGTAGTTTTAAAAAAAATTTATTCAACCCGCACCGTATTTCTACACACAGAAAACTTAAATTAGCATAATGTCTGGAAAGTTAAGTCGTTTGAAATCAATTTTAATTTTAAAGTTAATAAAATGTTATGTGCGACCATATAATTTCAAAAGTTGAAATAAACTTAACAGCGAATTATTAAGTTCTACAATAGTTTATCTGGTAAAGGTTTAATGAAAGTTAACAGTAGATGATGAGATTTCACTGTTTCTTCACTTAATAAACATATTTTATGCCATATGTATTCATACAAATGAAAATCCTATTTTTTTAGTACTCTCTTATTATACGTTACGTCACTTCTTCCCAAGATGGTGGTGATGAATCCTTTCTTCGTTTAGTTCTGACGAATTTTAATTGCTTCCTGATAAATTTTACTAAAAAATTTGGATTTATTGCCTTTCTATTACTTTAAATATCACTATCAAATTCTATAATTTACAATGTATCGCTTTTAGTCACACGTATTTTTTGATTTATTCATATGTGGAAGAAATATTCAACTCTTAAATATGCCCAATGAATAGATATGGAAAGCATGAAGAAAAACCAATTCACCTGCAATGAGTTAAATTGAGAGACGTGAAATTGTTCATGGGTTTGTATGATTATAAAATAGTACAGTTTTGAAAAAGGTCTCATAATACTTTCTTATGAGTGTAATCCTATTATGAAAAGAATATTGCAAAAAATCATAAAAAAATAAATAATTCACTTTTATTAATAACAAATACAGAAAAATTTCAAACTATTAACCTTTGATCCCCAAATTAGTTCATTTCAATATAAATGTAAATTAAAAGATATATCATCAAAAACAACAATGGTTATTATGACATCATCAAAAAAAACACGGAACTTCCATAAATTATTTCCTTTTTAATTAGAAAATCTTTTTTTATTTAGGAATGTAATGCAACCTCTCTTTATTGAGATTCAGAAAATAGTAACGCGGTTATACGTCAATAGTTGGTCTTTTGACGGAGCGCAATAATATATTTTCCAAAGGAGCCAATGTCACGTGGAAAAACTGCAAGAACTTTTCTTAAAGCAATTTCACCTCCTATGCATAAGTCATAGCCAGTTAATAATTTGCTTTTCAACCTATTAAAATATCCTAACGTAGAAAATGACAGAACATACGACTGAACACGCGCTAACGGTAACGGTAGATGTTCAGTCGACGGCATACGCATCAGGAACGATAAGTTGGTGGAAAGTTGGCCACCAAATTTTTACCACAAAAATAGTAGAATTATTGATTTTAATTTAGTATTAAGTACCTGGAATGAAAAAGAGAGTAAATAATATTACAGTCAAAATCAGTAATTATCAATTTAGTACCTTTTTCTTTCATTATCAAATATAATAAGTTTAGTGCTAAATAACTTAATGATGTTATATGGAATATATTTAATAATAATATGACAGTTCTTTCTAAAACGAGTTTATTTATGGAAACTACTAAATATTGCGTACTTTTTTTTTAGGAAAAGAACTAAGTCCACGTTATACGTTAATTAATATTAACGTAAACATGCTAGTGATGGGACATGAGAAAACAACTGACATGGAATATCAACATTTTAATTTAAATTATCTACTTTAAACAATTTGAACAAAAAAGCTTACCTTCTTGTTTTCTTAGGTAAGAGACTATGTCTAATAAATAATTCTTCTTTGAACCTAAAATATAAGATTTACGTTACGTTAATAAATATTGACTTGAGATAATAATCTCGATGAATTTTATTTTGTTCTAAAATATTCCTAGAAACTCGCCCCATTAATCAAAGTTATTTGGGTTCTCACTTTATTGGATTCATCGTTGCACATCTTAATCTACTGTGCTTTCAAAATATTCAATTTCTCAATATTTAAAACTGAAGCTTTGTAAAAATAAAAAACAATCTTATATTTTGCCACTAAATCCCATATTGATATCCGATGTGTATACATAATAGTACCACTTTAAAAATACAATAAATGAAAGAGCATGTCACTTTATATTCGCTATGAAATACAAACTAATATAGTCACTAAAGATAATTAAATGAAACTGCGTGATAATAATACTACTTTTATTTCTACTTTCCTAAGTTCTTTACCACGACCTAGGTTTCATGGTTTTACAACATCTTCAGGTGGGCTATTAGCAAAGATCTTCGCTAATAGCCCACCTGAAGATATCGTAATACAACGAAACCTATGTCGTGGTAAAGAACTTAAAGAAAGTAGAAATAATACTACATCACGTAGTTTCGTTTAATTATCAATAATGAATTTCGACAAAATTAACGCCAAATATATTTAAAAATCACTAAAGATAAGAGGATGTATACTAACATCGATTCACAAAATAATGTGTAAAATCATTAGCTCAAATATCCATGACTTAATGGAAATTGAAAATTATTTTCCACTTTTATACCTCACAATTTGGTGGTACTTTAGCAGGAATAATATTTCCAGGTATTGATACATACCCTGACTAAACATATTTACCATAATTTTTGGATTTATTTGGTATCTAACACGTGCATACTGCCATTGGCCATTTTGATACAAATGTGAACTAATGTAAAGTTTGTTTGAATGACACATAATTCCTTCTCGTAAAATGCAATCTCGGTACATAGTACTCGGACGAACTTACCAGTTTTGTATAGATCACATGGATGGTTCGTCGGTGCTTAGTATTTTACTTGGGCTATTAGCGTTAGTATATAGTATCAAATTGCATACTTAGTTCGAAAAACATATTTTTAGCACTTAATGTCTACTCAAAACGAGGATTCACTTGTTGAAGGCCGATTTACTACTTACTAAAATGGTTAGTCTGCGGTGCAGATTAATCAACCCTTGCATGCAGGAGAACGTTTCATTGAAGTGAATTGCCCCAGAAAGTATGTAATAAACTTTTTGATATTAATGTTCAGCTTAGTCTTGAACACAAATTTATGTTGTATAAAGTTAATGATAAATCCTTACGATTTGGTTCCCAAAGTGTAGTATTTCCACTTAATATGTATAAAGTGATTAAGGTTCGCGATTGTTAACGTGGTAAGCAATAAATACGAAAAGAAGTCTAGTTTTTGTGAAAGATGATGATAACATGGCTTTAGGTTTAAAAAAAGTAGTTTTTTATTAAAATATGTGTTTTTGTAACTTCATGTCTTGAATTTATTTACTATAATTGCAATAAATTATTATCTAATACGTTCAATCAAATTACAAAAATATGTGTAACAATCTTAATAATTTAATTAAGTTTTCCCAGACTTTGCTATTGCACATATCTATCTTTTTTTCTTCATCGTAACTTTTATTTACCCGTAATGACAATAAATAAAAAAAATGATCTATTACAAACTTTTTCCATTATGTTATTAAGTAATTTTCATCGGCAACAATTTTTAAATTTCAAAAATGAGCTTTTATTTATGAATCCCCCAATATTTTATTAAAAATTTTTATACACATCTATTTCCTTAATATTATAACCTTATATACATGTAAAATTCAACTCAATTCATGGATATTTTATGGCTATTCGAAAGAAAGGATTTTTCCCTATCATATTTCAGTTTTAAGTGAAACTTTGAAAACAATGTCATCAATTCTATCAACTTATACCCAGAATTTTACCTCTGTGTTTTACTTTTCATGATTCTACAGATATTACTTATAATGTGTAACTATACAAATACTAACTTTATATAAGTACGTACAATAAAATACTATTAAACCGTACAGTAATGTAAAACTTAACCTTAAAGGGTTGTAATTATACAATTTTTTTTTCTTTAAAGCGCTTCACCCGAAGACTTAATTAAAATAGTGTTAACTATAATTTTGTCCAAAATAATAAAGCTTATTATAAAATTAATATATTAAAAAATTATATTAAAAAGTTCATATTAATAAAACTTTTAATATTGGTATTCACTTAATATCTGTTCGTGTTAATATTTATATTTTAATTTCCCTCAATTATTAAATATAATTGATTTTTGTTAATAATTCAAGAAGAATGCTAGCAGATAACATTAATTCGAAGAAAATTAAACGATATAGTATATATTGTACAAATGAACCATTATATAGTTATTTACACAAAATGTTGATTAAGTTGAATTGAAAATCAAACCGATAGACAATTTTGTTACACAAATGTTATATTGGCAGTTTTTCTCCAATTAATAGTTGTGTAACTAAATTGTCTATAGGTTTGATTTTTGGTTCCACTTGATCAACATTTTGTATAAATAAATTTATAATGAAACCTTCTCCGTTCCCTGGTGGGTAAAAAGAATTTGTTTTTTTAAGTGTAATATCGAAATTTATTCGAAAAATAACAATTTGAACAGTTCGTTCGAAAATTATCAGAGAAAATAAAGCATGTGGCAAGATATTAAACTTGAATGTGCCTGTCTCATAAAAAATTGGAACTATTATGTTGCAATCTCGTCGACCCGAACATTTTGCAGTTAAAATGCACCAAAGGAAAAAAGTATATATACACGAGAAAATACGCGCCGATGGGGACAAGAGACATTTAATCGATGGTGGGCACCTCTTAATGTCTGTTGTAATTCGATGGAAAGACAGCAACCAACTTTGTCCCACGAAAGTCGCCATTTGGCTGCGTATATAATGCATGTACGTCATATACGTACATATATATGGGTGACCCAAAATTTCAGAATGTCGTTTATTCAAAGATCCCGCACGGACATTCATCGAAGACAATCGGATGCGACGATCAATCAACTGAACGACAGATATTACAAATACGGTACGGAATTCATGTTCGAGTATTTGTTTGTCTTTACATCGGAAGAAATACATGAACTGGTTCACCAAAATTATATGATGTATGAATATGATTCTTTAGTGGAAATGGTAAACGATATATAAAAATAATATGAATTGTGATATTCGTCTTCAATTACTTATGAACTGGATATCTTAAAGCGATGAGTCAATAACATTTCATTGACTTACACAATAGGAACACTTTTGTAATAGCAGTCACCTAAGTCCTATTTCACTACTTTTGAGGATGTGTTTTAAATGCTCTCAACTTATATTTGTTTTATAAATATTTAGTTTTTTCAATTTGTTAACGTATAATCAGAAAAAAGTTGCTGCATTTTCATTTTAGCAGATGATGTCTTCCACATTCATTACAAAATGAATTATCTTCAAACGTCAGTATGTTTAGATTCGTTTCAATCACTCGACGTATTCTGGTTCTAAATTGTTGTCAAAAAATAAAACTGTTGCGTGTAATTATAAAAAAGTGATGGTATAAAGGATATAAAGTGAGGTATAAAGGATGTTGGGCCACTAGAAATAAAATGTCTCTGTTACAGAATTAGTAAGTTATTCACAGAATTAGTAAGTCTGTCAAAAGCGCTACAGTTTCTTTTTCCGAATCGTTTGTTTAACTTCAATTCAACAAAACATTTCTAAAATGTTGATTCCATTTGACATGGAGTAATTTTAATTTGTTTCTTGAGATTTGTTTATGTTTTGTCTCTAACTTGTACTTTTATAAAGTTATTTATTCAATTAAATTACTAGTAAAACTTGGAAGGTACGTCAAATTGATTTTCATTTTAGTAAAAATTCTAAAAAAAGAATTTATTTAAAAAATCAGCAAAACATATATTGTTAAATTATTTTAAGCGTTCCACCTAACTTCACTCTTTCCTATCTTTCAACCTCCAACATGTTAAGTCAGTTGCTTCAATAAAGATTATGTAAAAAAGGTAATTATATAAAAATTACATGATTGATTTTTACAATAGTTTTTAAAAATGTTATGCATTTGACATAAATTTTTAAATTACTCCTCATTTAAAGACTCATAAAACTTTTAGGACTTCAAATATATTGTTTATCTGCCAAATTTCAGCGTAATTAATTTATTAATTTTTTAAATATATCACATAGATAACGATACATTTTGATTTATAAAAAAACACTCATGTGTATTTTTTTCTGTATATAAGCGCCGATTTTCTCAGAAACGTACGACATGACAACCTTGAAACTTGTGTAGTAAAAGACTATTTCAACTCGAACACTTCGCAGTAATTACAAGAAATTGCGTAATCAAAAATCATGAATAAATGTAATTTGTTAGATCGATAATCTTAAAATTGATGATTTTTGAAAAATTCACGATATTTTTACATTTGCGGACGTACTAGGGGCATATAATATAATTACATGGTGGATTTAGGATGAGAGGTTGTTTGTGTGTGCAATCCAATGTTCCCATTTATATCCAAAACAGTTTGGCCGATTTAGATACGGATTTCTGTAAAAGATTTGTGACTCAATAAATCAAATTTATGAATAAATTCGTGAACACTATCTAAGAATTTATTCAAATTTTACATTGAATAAATTCTTAGATAGTGTTCACAAATATTAATTTTTCACAACGTAAATATATTAATACTATATTTCTCACAAGCGCAAAAGCAAATTATACAAATGTATAACAGAGATTGACAAACAATTTAAATTATTTTGCTCGTCAATAAAGTAAGTATATGTGGCATATGTAATTAGCCTAATTGTTAATAATTATTTTACAGATTCTTACCAACCACGTGTTGTTATGGCATTTATAATGTTCTTTACCAAAGAATTAGTATTAATATTGTGCGGTGGTATGGAACCCTTCCTGTGCGAGTTCGATTCACATTGGCCGCTTTTTTAACCACCCATTTTGCTTAAGTTTCCAGATGTTTAATATTAAACTGCAAAATCTATTACCAAAAATGTGTTAGTCGATTTCCGTTCAATGTATCTGCAATTCTGCGAACACTATGGACGTATCTGCAATTCTGTGAACACTATGGACTTATCGGCGATGGTTCTCAAATAGGTGTTATGGAGTTAGCACACCAGGGGGCTCGGTAACATTTTGTTGCAAACGAATGTTCCCTTTTATCTCCAAAATGGTTTGATCGATTTAGACAGAGTTTTCTGCAAAATATTCTGGACTAATCGGCGATGATTTTTCGATAGGTGTTAACTCGCCGAGAGGCGCTGCACATTTTGTTGCAAACGAATTTTTTCATTTTTCTCCAAGTTATAGTGGTAACTCGCCAGGGGGTGCTACAATAAACATTTTTCATTGATCTAGATTAACCACTTTGTGGCCTTTCTTTGACTTCGTCGATGTGTAATCCAGGTAAAATTTTTCTCAAGCGCCCTAATTCTTTCGATGCTATGCTATTGTGTGCATCGTTGAAGAGTTTTCTTTGATTTAGGTCATTTATTACTACGCCGTCTAAAGATCGTACCACTAAGAACCACATAAGCTTGCCTTTTGGTGAATATTTTTTTAGAAGCTTAGTTACTAAGATTAACATTAAAAAGCAAAATTAAAATTTTGACTAAATGCACGACAGATATAAACGTTTTAATCGAAAAAGTATAAATTAAAAAGCAAAATTTAAAATTAAAAAAAACCCACGATGGATATAGTCGTTAAAATTGGTGGTTTTCAAAAAAAAATATTTAATCGTTTTTTAATTTCCTTTTTTCACTACATGTATTCAATTTAACATTAAATAAATTGAGAAATGACATATCAGACAATAGTTATACCTAATAAGTTTCAAGCTTCTATCTGAACCATAACCAAGTAGTTCTTTTGGTGACTCTGTCATAAATTCTACACTAGTGATAATGTAAATGATTTATATAATAAACATTTAGAAACTGATATTTCAAATATTTTGCACATTGTAAAAATTATAAGTTAATGCTATTTTGATTAAAGTACACAATACTGATAAATTACGATGTTGCCATGATAAATATAATACAGTTGTTTGCTATCACTTTGTATTAGTTGAGAGGTATTTAGCTAAGTTTTATCTCCGCATGATTAACTATTGATTTTATAGATATTTTAACAAATATTCGAGTTAAAAGACTATTTTATAGTTTTTTCCATACAAATTTTTGTATCCATATTCATCACCTTGGTTGTTATCTAAATTTCGGAAGTAATACTCCTTCCAAATTAACAGAACTGTTAATAGTTTTCCTGCAATAAAAATTTTGATCTCCTGTTTTACAATCTCAAGCATTGGATTTTCAAAAAAAGGGAAATGTGTTTTTATTTTTAAAGCACTTTTACGGATTGTGAAATAAAAGGTAAAAACTAGGTCATTTTTCTTATTTTTTTTCAGTATTAATAGGGGTTTAAAGACACCTGTATTACACCTCTAGTAGATGAATTATGATAAATCCTCCTTATTTGCTGACTATATAGTACAAAGAAATTCACCCAAATTTACCGTTTAATTTAAATTTAAAAACAAATTAATAGAAGTGTTTAACAAATTGTTAATTTTATTAATGCGAAATTGGTACTGTGACAAGAACTGAGTTCGTGTTTCCTGTACGATGTATCTTTTACCTATCTAAAGCCCTGAACATCTGATTTGGTGATCGGATCTATACATTGGTAGTTTATATCATACTTTTTCTAATTATTCCAGTTTTTTATTTCGGATTTTAATTAATTAATTTTTTTTTTATTTTTATTTTAATTCAAAATTGTTTTTATTTCTTAATTTCCAAAAAAATCGAGTTTTTTTAAATTATATTGTTTTTATGGCAGACTCATTTTTGTTTGTCTCCTTTCTTTTTCGAAGTCCTTAAATACACGCACTTAGTTCTTAAAGTTAGTAGTAAATAAATTTCAAGTTTATAGGATATATATTATCGGAATGATAAGTAGCCTGGGTTTTAAATGAATCCGAAGCATTATCCTCGTGAAAGGCCATTCACATCTGTCTAGTAGTTTTTTTTTCCGATGCTCTAGTAAACAGAAAAATAGACGAAGAGCGAGGTATAAATTCTAGGCTTCTACTCGATCCCTGATGGGCCTCTAAATTATAATTTGCTAAAAATATTCAATGTATTTTTACTCTCGTCCTTCCGCTGAACAATTTGGTGTAATAGTGTGGAGATAAAATATGCTATGTTAAAAGGCAGTGAAATAATTTATTATAAAAAATGAAACCAATTTAACATAAAATCGACGTACAAAACTATTAAAAACTTATTTTTCCCACGATATCGTATATGTTGTTGATTGCTAATATATCGACATTTGTGTTTTTGATTTGATAAAAGTAGCGAATGTGTATAGTAGTGAAATATAGTTTTACAAATTAAATTAACCTAAACTATATTTATCAAAAAAAGGGAACGGAATTGATTTAAATAGTATGAATAGGTCCCTTCATAATTCGCCCAAAAACATATCTACGTATATAAATACACTCATTTCTCCACCTCTCTTACACTCAAAAACTTGATTTAGATCTATTTTTATATTATTTATTCCTCTATCTCGCTCTCAGAATATGTTGCATTATTACCATCTCTTACTGTCGATGCCATTTTGCAAACATTAAAAATATGCAATTATTGTTTTTAGTTTAGAGGGGGAATCCCTCCTTTTATCTTATTTATGTTACGATTGATGTTTGTGCCCTTTAATAAAAACGATGAAATCATATTTGCTCTTACGAACTATATTTTCTCCACTCACACAATGAATGGCTTTCGTAAACAAATGATTCTTATACGACTGCACTCGATCTATTTTAAACGTTATTTGTGACCTTAATATATATGCAAAGCCAATAATTTTTAATAAACATAAATTTTAAATAACATAATTAACGTTATTTGTGACCTTAATATATATCTAGTATTATTCAAATGTTTGCAGAATGGTACAGTCCAAAAAATAAGAAGTGTGTAATTTTAAATACTAACAGACCAATTTAATATTCCGCCTAACAAAACTTTGATCCGAAATGAGCTAATGTATGAATTACACTTAAAAAAATATAACAAAGTCAAACTTTTATACTAAATCAACTAACCTCGTATTATATTACAAATATGGTTTTACGATTCAATTGAGCTACCTAACAATGTTAACGTAATAATGGCATTAACATAATTATGGCATTAACGTAATAATGGCAACGCAACAGCATATTTTTCCCTACAAGCGGAGCCTGTTTCTCACATACAAGTGTATATAAGAAGCCTTGTATTTTACCTTTACTTCCGAAAACACTTTTCCTATTGTAACCAAAAACGATAGGTTATATCTATGGACCAAAATATGTAACGTGCAATTTATTCGTTTATGGTCCAATTATTTTTTCTTGTTTAGGAAGTTCTTTTACACTTTTCTGTGGCAAGGGCGGAAAAGATTTAAAAACTCATAAACATATCATTTTGTTCAGTCAGCTAAAATAAATGCATACCCGGAGTATGACCAACGATCTATAGCATTTGTCTCCCAGTCAGTATCAACTACATCAAACAATGAAAAACTAGTCCTCTCATACATTAACCTATAATTAGATATGTCTTAACACACTTTTTGCTGCCTTCCGATGCTGAACATCATAATTAGTATTAAATTGATTGAGGTAGTTGACGACATAAGCAATATCAGGTCTTGTGGAAACGGAAAATACATTAACGCACCAATCAAATTTTGATATGGTAACTGTCTCATAACATCTTTCTTTATCTTTTTAGGCTTCTCTAGCATGATAAGGCCATCCATCGGAGTTATCACAGGCTTACACTCACTCATATCATATCGACCTAAAATCTTTTCAATATACAATCGTTCATTTAAATATACTCTGTTTTCTTTATCTTTTTCAAATTCAATATCTAAGTAAGTACTAATTTCTCCCAGGTTTTTCATATAAAACACGTTCATCAGCTTTTTTTCACATCATTCATCCATGCATTTTCATTCGTTGCTAATGTTATATCATCTGCATATATAGCAATTAATATCATTGTGTGTTCATTTTGTGACACAAATATACATAGATCTTGAGGCATTGACTCAAAATCTATCGATTTTAACGTACTAATTAGCTTTTTATGCCATTGTAAACCTGACTGGCGCAAACCATCATCACATTTTGTCCATCTCTGTTTTCCACAATTTAGCTGTTTCGATAATCTTCTTGTCTTGGACTATTTTTCCACGTGATGTAATGATTTTATCCAGTACATCACTTATTTGATCAGGTATCTCCATATAGACTTTTTAATCTAATGTACCATTCATAAGTAAGCAGTCACTACGTACACTTGAAGGATCTCTAGTCCTAACTCTGCTGATAGTGCTGCTATCAATCTGATAGAAGAAGACCTTACAACTGAGGATGATATCTAGTGAAAATCTTCCCCTGGTCATTGAGAACAACCTTTAGCAACCAAACGAACTTCATTTCCTATAGTTTTACTTGTGAATATCCAATCACTCTTCGATCATGTGGTCATGGCACTATATTCCACGTTTAATTTTTTATTTGAGCTAGATATTCATCTTTTAGCGCGTTTCTCCAATCTGCTGTATCATTCGTTCACTATATATACTATTGCCATGCCTACTGTCATTTCAACTTCCAATTCTTCATCTTCTTTATCACTTTCTGTTATTGCTCTATCATCCTGCTGGTATTGATATTTCTCTTGGGGTCTCCTTAAGAGACCTGTACATATAAGTCTCGGTCACCCTCTTCCTCTTTTTCTAGGTTCTATTATTCTTTCCCATATTACTGTTGAATTTCTTTTCCTTGCTAACATATCATTTGTTACAGTTTTCCAGCTTCAGCCCAAAAACCTGAAGAACTTCCAGCTTAACGCATCATGCATCGCGCCATCTTAATCAGCGTTCTATTTTTCCTTTCGGAAACACCATTCTGCTGCACGCTACAGTTAATCTTCGTGTAATTCTTTATTTCTTCAAGAAATCATGAAATTCTTTATTTACGTACTCTCTTCCGTTATCTGACTGTAAATTCTTTATCTTCTTTCCTGCGTACTTCTCCGCATATACTTTGTATTCATTAAATACTATAAAAACGCCACTTTTGTTAGCGACGAAATAAACTTCACACCAGCGAGATTTATCGTCGATAAAAGTTATAAAATATTTTTTCTTACCAAATGACTGGTGTATCATGGGACCACACACATCTGTGTATCCTATCTCTAATAAATTATGCGCGCGATCTTCACTACCTTTAGAAAATGATTTACATGTCAATTTTTGACTTATACATATGTCACACTCTAACAATTTTTCAGTGTCATCGAACTTCACACCATGTACTAGATTATTCTTAGCCATGGCTTTGAGATCACGTTCGTTAATGTGTCCCAAGCGCTCATGCTACATGTCAATTGGCTTCTTCACCACTTCAACATTATTGAGATACTGCTGACTCAATCTTACAAGATACAAATTACCTACACGGTCTGCCCCTTATGTGAACTTTTTTGTTCTTATCAATAACAACGGCGTCATTCTTTGTTAAATGAACCTCAAATCCACGATCTGTCATTTTTTACTGATAAAAGGCTTGTTCGTAAGTCTGGTACGTAGAACACCTTTTGAATGTCTACTTGGTGTTTTTCACAACCTGTATTAACCAAAATACTAACTTTGCCTATCCCGGTTATTTGCTTACTTTCGTTTTTTGCCAAATTTAATTCATTTTCCAGTCGCATAAATCATTGTATCGTGTGTTTATCAAAGCACATATATCCCGTGCATAAACTGTCAATACACCAAATAGAATTACTCTGTTCACCGTTAAGAGCCTCTTTGGTCATGCTAAACATTGTCGTATATCATTGCCGCTCAGAACTACAGCGTTCTGCTTGCTTTGCGCTTTGCTTAGTCTTGTTTAGAATTTTAATTTTACGTTCTCTTGCAATACAACTTTAACTGTAATCTTTATTCCTTCAAAATATTCAACAATCTTTACCTTCAGTATCTCTGTAGATGGTAAATCATCACGCGATTCCATTGCAGTACGAAACATAGCAAATAAATATGGTAGGCTATACAATAGTAAAATTGCCAATAATTCGTCAATTACCACCAAACCAATTTCCTTGAGATTCTTAACTGTATCAAAAAAATCTGCAATATGCTTTCGAAGATCATCTTCTTCCTTCATGTGCGTCAGTATGAGTTTCTTCAATAACGAGGCTTTACGCGCGGGTCCACTTGTTTCATACATTGATTTCAACTTATCCCATATATGTTTGGAGGTATCCAAACCGTCTAGCGCTTCGAACTCACTAAGACTGAGAGCCAACAATATATCCGATTCAGCCTCCCCGTCCATTTTTACCCAATCTGCATACGTATACCACTTGATTCATATATTGATTCCAACTTATTCCATATATGTTTCGAGGTATCCAAACCGTTTAATACTGCAAGCTCACTAGGACTGACAGCACTACAATATATCCGATCCTGACTTTTCGTCCATTTTCACCCAATCTGCATACTTACGATCGGTCCAAGCCGGTTTCGGTGTGGTACCCGATACGAAATCCCACATACCGTTTTTCTTCAAAATAGCTCTCATGTTAATCTTTCATGCATCATAGTTATTGCAGTTAGTGGGTCAAAAAAAAAAAATTAAAATTTTTTTTTTTAAATTTAAAAAAATGCCCGTGTGCAGCAATTTCAACGGGTATTTGACCTTCTGATCTAACGATTTAACCCAGTCTGGGAAAAATCCGCCCCTTCATGTCGTCAACCAGCGAAGAGGCGGCAAAAACCCAGACCCTCGCTTGGCCCAACGGGCGGCACGGAGTCCGCCCAGTTGAGCACCAGAAGCGTCCATAGTAATGTTTTTTCAACACTATCTATAATAGACGAAATTAAAAACGACGTGAAGCAAAAACAACTTGAGCGAGTTCACTTTTTAACAAGCATCAACTATATTGAACACGTGGAACGGGCGAGTCCATTATTTTGCTTATGCAATTTACTACAGTTTTTCACTATATTTACTGTTGAAAAGAAATCACGGAATCAATTTTATATAGTTGTCTGGGCCGAAAACCTATTATGACAAAAGCAAAGACACAAGTATTAATCACTTATTCCTTCGTTTATTAATTAAAATATAGATTGGCAATCCGTTCGCGGCTAGTGATACCGGTCTTAACTTACGACTAACTTTTTTTTTCTGTTTTAATAATACATGTGCTCGCGTTGACACTAGCTCACGGCTCTTCGTACATCTTAACAATGCGCATATATATAATATTCGAAAATATTTACACTCTAGGGGGAGAGGGGGTTAATTTAGACACCTTAGGAGGGAGGATTTAGCAGAAGAAAAATAATTTTTAAGATTCATCAAATCATCGCTACTTCTGAAATTACTAAACAAAAAATTACAAAAAATAGAGCTTTTAGAAACCTATCTAAAATTATAAAGGTGATTTCAAATGTCATAGTTTTTCAGTTATACAAAAATAAGCCCAAAATTTATATTATTTTATTAAGTATTATTGAATGTTATATGGGATTTCTAGCGTATTTCTAGGTAGCTTATAATAAATACAGTAATTTCGTTTTGAAATCTGATATGGAAACCTTTATGTACGAGCCAGACTTGGCCAGTTTTTTTTTTTAAATAGTTAGCTGTTTGTTGGTATAATCAATATAATACTTTGAAATAATCTTTCCCAACTTAGTCAGTTGCAAAGCGACAAAACATTTAACAAAGTGAAATAATGATGCCGGCTACCTTAAAAAAATACTGATGTGCTTTTGATGATCTCTGATTTTTCTTTATCCTGCTAATATTCTGTAACCTATATCCCACAATTTTAATAAGTCAAATCTAATTTGTGATTTTTAAATGTCTTTGTTAAATAACTATGTGCATATATGAGCATATCAAATGACGTACTTTGAATGCAGCGGATATAAACATTTTATGAAATATCAGAAATCTTGAATATTTCATTCTACTATATGGATCGCAATTTCTCCAAATTTTAAAAGTTTATTGACTTGAAACGAATGCAAGCCATTAAAAAAATTTATATTTTCAATAAATTATTTAAAATTTTATTGAAATAATACATACTTTATTTTACATATTCACACAAATCCTAAAAAATTAAATTATATAAAAATAATCTAAATTGATTTATTGGTTTTTATGTAATCCGTTCATAAACAACCAAAAAAAACGTAAAAACTTAGAAACGGAAATGTTTTTCTCTCTCGAATATTTAGATATAGATTGACAAAAAATAGTATTTTTTTTATTTAGGACCAACCAGCATAACATAAGTGTACATACAAAATTTAATCAATTTAGAAAACGGTAGATTTTATAAAAATATATTTATACAATAAACGTTAATTTACATGCGTAAACAGTAATGAAATTTCAGAGATAATGATAGTACCACATCATCTTGTCTCAAATTATGAAAATTTATGACGGTAAAGCTCTTTCTAATATACATTTTTCGCATTTAATGACTTCAGCATTAGGTTTATAAAGTATTCGATGTTCACTAATCTTTTCTTTCCTAGTTTCACGTCATATTTTCGTGCACATACCATTTGCTTTCCACTCATATCGCATAATGATCCCATTACTCATAATATCCTCCCACAAAGAACATTAAATATTTGCTTTTGCCATTCGTGATTTCCGCAACCATCCTTGCGCTGCCATTACTTCTTGCCTGACCGCTTTCTAAGACGCGTCTCACAAACATTAACATAGTACTAAAATCTCATTATCTATAATAAACCATTAACTGAATTTCTACATACAAAGTAATTTATTTGACAAATGAAAATTCAATAAACTTTCTCGACAGGAAGTTCCTGCTAAAACACGAAATTATTATTACTAATACTTTAGAACATTGAAAATTTTTGAAAATAAAATTCAAACTTTCTTAGAATTACACGATAGCAGTAGTAATTATAGAAGAAGGCAAGATAAAATACGAGATACTCGCTTAATGAATTTAGTTTAAAAGTTTGAAGTCGAAAAGATATAAAGTTAAAACCACTTTTATCACAAACGCGACTGCAAACTAATTTTCATTTAATATATCTGTCATTTTAATATTTAAATTTATATTATTTTCTGTACATTTCTTTTCGAAAGGAAATAACAAATATAATTAAGTAGCGGCTTTAACCTAATATTTAACTGCATACATTTTTCATAATATTTATTATACTTTAATTTTCCAAAATATGTGCACTGAAAATTGACTTTTCATCGCATTTGGAACAATAAACCAATTACCAAAAATAAGTCTACA
This sequence comes from Druceiella hillmani, assembly GCA_039881145.1. Taxonomy (NCBI): domain Eukaryota; kingdom Metazoa; phylum Arthropoda; class Insecta; order Lepidoptera; family Hepialidae; genus Druceiella; species Druceiella hillmani. The sequence goes on from JAYKKI010000022.1 coordinate 18,290,742, forward strand.
GCACGCACGCGGACACATACACACATACACTAGCACACACACACTCACACACACACACACACACATATGCATCTGACGCACGTATTGCTACAGGGACAATATCTTCCAATCGATAAAAATATAGAGTATTTATAATGTAACAAAGAAGGGTATATCAAAATTTAATGGTAAAATTATAGTCGAATATTGATATGTAGGCAGGGATTTGGAGCAGGATTTATAAATTTTTCACAACATAATGTATTACTTACTACATATTTCACTATCGTGAAAATTTACCATATGGACCATATTTAAGAAAATATAAGGTCCAAGTAATCACTATAGTTTTCCTGCAACTTTTATTTAGGCTACTAAAAAACCTTTTATTTCACAATTTTAGTATGATTAGTTTTTGAAATAAGTGAAGGGTAACATATTTCTTTGCGTGTTTTTAAGCATATCTCTGAACATATAATAGCTAAAATTACGAAAAAAGTAATAGTATTTTTGAGGTCATTATCATTACACCTTTCGGACTATTTCCTTTAAAGATTACCATACAGAAAATGAAAAATAATTTCTTAAACTTGATTTGGTTTCTAAAACATGCATATAAGTATTGATAAGTATTAGTCGTTGAGATATTATCTTAACTACTGAAGATGTGTTACTACTAAGCCACTTTTCAAATTTCTGCGTCAAGTGGGTTCTGAGAAAAACGGCTGTTGCAGAGAGACAGACACGTGAGTGATATTATATTGTGTTTCCTTTTGAGGTACGGAAACCTAAAAAAGATTAAATTACACAAATATAAAAGAAAATGGAATATAGCAAGTAAAGTTAGAAATATGATTTATTTCAGCCTAAATCTGAAATAAAATTCCGAACATGTACTTACAATGCCTGACAATATAATTAATAACAACGATGTGAAAATAAATTTTAGGATTTTTGAACTACTGCTAATTAATTAAGTTTCAATCCCAGTTCCATCGTTTCCTCAAAAAAATCGTGCAGAAATGAAATAAAAGGAAATTAAATTATAAATGCTTTCCTCGTCGAATTTAAATAGTTTTTGATAAAAATTACGAGTAAAGGAAATTTGAAATGACGAATTTAAAATTGATAAAAAAATATAAGTATAGGATGAGCCTTGCTGAAGTGTTGGGCTACCTTTACATGATTATTCATTTAGTATTTTGACATAAATTTAAAATACTTCCTGATACACTAAATAACATCAGCTCTCTCAGGATTGCATGTAATAAATTTTGTTCTTTATTTTCAGAAGTTTCATGAACCGTTATGATTAAGTCTGTAAGTGTTCAAAATATTTATTGGATGTTTTTTTTCTTTATATCTTATTAAAAAAAAGCGATTAAATATTATTTATGTTTACGTGTAATTTTTTTGTTGCGGTCACCTGTTTCTTTTAATAAGAATTTGTACCCATATAACTTAATTAATGTCTACCTCCAATGTTACATTTACATGCTTAAATTCAAATTCTAAAAATGAGTGAACGTAATGCTCCTGTAGGTTATTCAATAAGCTATTGACTTTAATGGAACCTGTCACTCATTAATATCGTACATGATAAAGCGTCAATTTTGGGTTGGCCCCGAATAACAGTAAATTTATTTCGCTCTCTCGCAGTTCTGGAATTGTGTCAAAAATATCGGATGCTATGATAATAAGAAGAATTAGAGACCATACCCTTACTCATAAATAAATAAAGTTGCAAATTTTTAAATAAAGTTGTACATTTTTCGTGTTGCATCAACATTTTATATTTTAACATCTATGAGTAATGTATATTGAGTCCACTTTTCACTTGTTAACAACCAGACTTATAAATTTTGTTGCCGATATTATCTAGTGTTAATCAATACACTATTCCCACCTTCCACCCTGGTTGTCTCAGATCCCCTCCTGGGATCCGTAATGACCCACCTCATACAAAAGAGGGGACCTTCGAAAGTCCCTTAAAAGTGTCTCTTATCTACAGTCTCAGCGTTTTCGCCCGACAGGGTTAGTCTGTCCCTTCTCAATTAATCATTTAGTACGTCTATTTTATCTAGAACGCTTTTCGCGAATACTCTAAATGACTCAAAGATCGGTCAATTCCCAACCAAATCTCGGTGCCTAAAGACCACGTTCTAAAGCTCCGCGTGATTCTACGTCACTGTTTAGACGCATGCTCTCTAACAAAACTCTTCGCGCATCGTCGTGCTCACTACAGTGGAACAAAACATCATTCATGTCCTGTGTCTCAAAATCTGTTGCACAGTGGATATGTGAGTGATGAGCGATGTAGTGTTATAAGGGTTTATAGGGTTTTTACTTTGAGACAAGAAATCGTAGATGTAAGAAACAATTTAAGATGTTTACTTATGCACAACGTGCACTAATTTTAATACAAATTTTAATAAAAGTTGCTATAAGTAAAGCGGTTTTAAATAGATGGAAATTAACAATATGAAAATAAACGCCGCCAAATAAAATTGTGAATATAAATATTTCAAACTTCCACAGAGTGCGTCTAATCTTAAAAGGGTATGGGGAATTTGGGCCGTATTGACTAACCAAACCTAAAAATATACATATATAATCAAAAAATACGGTGGCCTATACTTATTTTTTTATGTACTCAAAATGATTTTTTTAAATTAATTTCATCATAGCTACCACCTAAACAGAATAGTAGCGCTCTTTTTTTAATTTTCCTTATTCTAATTTATTCGTGTAACCTTTTCGTGTTTTTCCCACATTTTTATCAAATATAAATATTTTTCTTACTAGTCTCGTTTCGCCACATGACTATTAATGAGATTTATATTAAAATATTAGAAAATAAAATGTGTGAAAGTGACAAATATTTGTAAGCACGCCAATTTCACCAATCAGAAACGTACAAGAAAGGATTAAAAATACATCTTTAACTTAAATTTATTCTAAATATTGCAAATGCGTTTTTACTAAAACTGATATAAATATATGAAGGTATTTGAAAGAACAAATTTTAATTATTCAAATAGATCTAATAATACAAAAATTATAAAAAATACTTAAAGTACTCTAGAATACATAATACTTGCTCAAAATATTTTTAACTTTCTAATTAAATTAATTACCGAGATATGGGACGTTAAAAGTTTGACTTTCTGAACTCCTCCAGCTAATATTTAGTCCCTTATATAAGTAAAGTTTTTCAAAAATCCTATTTTAAAAACTAACCGTCATTATACATCACATGTAGTTAATTATTAACCAATTATTAACGTTACGTACAAGTATGATATGATACTGAAAAATGAGCTCAAGGATTATAACAACCAATACCTTAGTATATATAAAAAAATAAAACAAAAGGCCCGTGAGGACAGACGAGTCGCCATGTTGATACACGTGGCAGACAAGCTGTTAGTGACAGTCGAGCTGTTCTAAATGGATAATCTTCTGAGAGCCTACTTTTCAACCTATATCAAAGTCACATCGACGTGTATCTTAATTTATAATGTAATTCCCATGGGGAAGTTCATTTCATCATACTATTATCACTAATCCCTTTACCACCTTTAAATACACGTTATATATATATATATATATATATATATATATATATATATATATATATATATATATATATATATATATTATTAAAGTGATAACATGGTTAACTTAATAATTATCTTGTGCCCTCTACGATCAAGTCAAATTTGATTCCAAACAAACTAACATTTAACAACTTAAATGAAATGACTATTCGCGCCAAGTGAAGATATTCAATTAGTCAAATATCTACTAGTAGTTCGATCGAGCTACAATGATATATTCGGTCAATTGTAGAAGTACCAAGGGCAGTCGGTAACAGCTCGAAGTTTACAAATACCAGCACGAGATCAATAAGTTTCACGATCATTTCGCTAAAGGAAGTTTGTGAATTAACTTGATTTTAATTATTGTCATTAATGACTTTTGCGATACATCAAGTAACTTAGGCCCCAATTTAACCAAACGCATCTTAACATAACTCATCGTTGCTTTATATAAACAATAATCCATTGTTGCTTTGATATCGATTGTCTTTTTACCCCTAATGGAACGATGTATTTATATATGTTTATTGTGTTTAATAGAATATCAGATTTGTTGTATCCCACCTGAAGATGTTGTGATACAACGAAACCTAGGTCGTGGTAAAGAAATTAAAGAAAGTAGAAATAATACTACATCAATTAGTTTCATTTAATTGTGAATATTGAATTTCTACAAAATTAACGCCAAATATATTCAATATTTGTAACAGTATTATATTGTGTGAATTTCTCTACAGTTACTATTAATATAATTATTAAACTTTAACCACGGTATGTTAGTTATATCAATTATAGATATCAGTTTTACACTAACATAAAAAGTGTAATATAGATGTAAAGTTCATTATAAAAGTTGACAGAGTTCATAACAACATTTTGAAGGTTTCACATTTTCTTCGCCTGACCATAAAGAGAAAAGATGTGTGAACATTTGTTAAAAAAAATTATGCTATTCGTCATAATATAATAATTTGGGAAATATGCAATCGGTTACTAATCAAAATTAGTATAAAAATCGGAATAATGATATAATTGAAAAAATCTTCTATTTGCCATCCTAATTAAATAGAATTAAAAAAATGGAAGAAAATACAATTATTTTATATATCAAGTTAGGAAAAAATTTAAATAAATTGTTTTTAAGTTAATTGAATTATAAATATATTTTTTAATATTCTTCACAATTACTATCAATTAAATTGCGATATAATGTTATAGAAAACACAACTTTGATTAAATTTCTATTTTTAAAACCTAAAATTATATTGAGATTATGTTCCACAAAAACTAGGTCATGTTGCAATTACTGCATAACATAATACAATCACAACATTCAATTTTCTTGTAAATGTTCAATGTAACTACCACACTCTCGCAAGTTTTTCCTAGATCGGAAGACTTTATCGTTTAATAAATATATCATAATAAGATTCAGTTCCAAATCCTCATAATAGTAAAATGAATATCACATCATAATACACTTCCTCGTACAATTTATTTCAATTAAACGCTTCTCCGTCTGTAAAGTTTGATTTAGAATCTGTCATATCCAGTTAATCTCACATCGTTGCATCTCATAGTCTGTATGAAAAACACGTCACGGTAAAGTCGTATTGCATATAGTCTTGAAAAAAGAGAAAGGTTAAATATATAGGAATACTCTAAACATCTACATTTCTGTTGTTTTCACGGTTGTTACTTATCCATGAATAGAGAGAACGTTCTACAGTTTCATATATTTTATTGCAGTTTCTTACACAATGTACTTTAGAATATAAAATGCTTAATTAAGTTATTTTTATCTTTCTAATTAGATGAATTACTGCAGTGTGGGATATTATCAGTATGATTGAGTACTAGTCTAAGGCCCGACATCCAGCTAATGTTTAAACCTCGAAGCCATAAACTGTTTTGCAAGAATTTTTTTTTCTGACTGCTAATACCGTAAACACATAATAAATTATTATTCATTATATTAAGTAATGCAAATACAATACTGAGAAATGAATTCAGGGATAATAAAAAACCTCTCATATACATCAACAGTAACAAACAAGGCCTATGGGGACAGGCGCATGGGCATCAAATTTGACATATATGACAATCAAATAAAATCATCCGAACGCCTACTTTTAGACATGTCTCAAGTTTACGTCGAAGTATACCGTAAGTTAAATTGTATGCTTCGACGAGATATCCACTTTACCACCATTGTCCCAATAGTTCCTTTGCTATCTTTAAATAAATATTTCTCTGATCTATAAACAACAAAATATGACATGGAAACAAACGATATGGTTGACTTCATATGTACCTTATGCAGTCATATCATATTTAATTTTAAATGAACTCCAAGTTACTTACTTAAATTAAATGGGCATTGCTACTAAGTTAAAAGGTCAGACATAAAAAAATAGGCATATTAACACTACTGCATACTCCTTGGATCAATTCTTTATTACAGATTTGCATGCCAGGCTCTATTTTGATGACAAAGTAATTATAATGAGTGTAATTTTTCAAGTAATTAATTTTAATACAGCTTTTTAGCAAGACGAGATGAACGTCTGCCAAAAAACGGCAAAATTGTTTAATTATTTAAAATATTTACTACAACCTAAATTTGCCTTTCAAAAATAAATTTTGCAATTTATGTATGTATTTATTTGGATACATTACAGGTTGCAATTTTGGCCTTTTTTCGAGATTTTTCTTTTTATCGATTGGCTAACTATAAGAAAATAGGATTACTGATTTTCACCGTATTTTGTCAAACAATTGAATACTTGCAGACCATTTGCCACAAAAATAATTTTTCGTACTCGGCGACTATCCTCGGATTCCATTTTATACGGTTCTTCTTGCCCGTTTCTCTATTCGCTGCTGTTTTCAACTTTTTTATTTTTAACTTTTGCTAATTTTACCAAGAATTTAATTTTTGTTTAGAAAACTAAATTTAAATTAAAACCTGTTTTGTATTTTGAGAGATTAAATAGCAAATTAAAAACATAAGGAATATATTATTTACGCAGAATATATGTACTGTGACACTTCTTCTCATGTGGCAGTGACTTCCTTTATAAAAAAGATAAAAAGGATAAAAAATTACACTCCACTGAAATAGGAACCATATAAATACAACCACGTTAGTATTTACTAAACTTCATTAAATATGCAAAGTCAAATTATTTCCCAACTAATACACTGATTAAAGTACGGCACGATGAATTTCGGAATACTCAATTCTTGCCGATGGGAATTGAGAATTTATGTTTTATTTCAAAAAGCAATATTATTTATTCTTAAGATTAATTCGGACATAATAAAAAATAAGGAAGGGTCTACAAGTGTAATAAAATAATAATACAAATCTGTATTAGTAGAAATGAATTAAAAAACATTCAACCTAACAGATAATAATTAAATCAAATGAAACCTAAGAACATTTAAAACAATTATTTCAAATCTAGCATCACGTGCGGTATACATTTTTAAAAATGTATACCGCACGCGCGGTATACATTTGTAAAAGTAATACTATTCTAATCTATTTAACATTCTCTTAGTGCTGCTTTTTAAAATAAGAGAAGTACAGTGGCTCAAAATTGGTCAGGACTCAACATGAAAAGAAACCATCATCATCAGCTACCCATTTGAATAAGACGTAACGTGACGGGACATTATTTTACAAAATATTGGAATACATATTTCCGCTTTAAAAGTTTTATTGCTTGTGTCAAAATATAAGGTTTAAACTTACTTTCTTAAATAAATATTGTGGCATTTCGTTGTCTACTACTAATTTTCATTAAACATTTACCGCATAAACCATTGCAAGTAATACGCGGTAAACTTATTTCAACTTTTGAAATTATATGGTCGGACAAAAAATGTAATTAACCTCAGAAATTATTTCAATCGACTTAACTTTCCAGATTATATGCCAAATAAGTTTTTTGTCTAGAAAGAAGGAACGTATTAAATAGTTTTTTGGAATTACTTTAGTAAAGGTATACGAAGGAAATTGTCTAAGAGATTGCTAAAAAAAATTATTCACGATAATTTTCCAGTATATTTGACGTGTGTGATGGCAAAAGAAAACAATGTTTAATTTTTTTTTATTCTACTGAAACTGATTATAAACTTAATATTGCATATTTTGTATAAAATTTAAAATTGTCAAAGAAAATTTTATTTGATTCACGGCAAGATTACATTCTTTAACCTCTTGAAAGGAAAGTGTAATTATGAAGTCTGAATAATTAACGTTCACAACTCACGTCATCAACAACGTATATTTAAAAAATAGCAAACATAAAGATGGTCATAAAATAAATGTTCCCAGAAATTACTAAACGACTATAACATGATAACTGAAAGTCAAGTTATTAAGAAGAAAAGAGGTACAGACATCTAGTAGAAACAATAAGCAACGAAGTCTATATCATTAAAACGAGTACAAAAGTATGTATTAAGCTACTTACGTACACACAATCACGCAGCATCCAACATTTAACCAAATGATGAGAAGTTGTTATTTGGATGCAAATATTTGTTTCATTTTATTTATTTATGTCTTTATTGAAAAATAATTCCTCACAGTTTAATAGAAACCCGTTCATAGTTTACATCATTTCAGACCAAATTTTGTCAATAAATTAAAACTTATAGATTATTTGTGCAATACATGCAGCGACTCACATACATAAAATGATTTAGTACAAATTATACTCTAGGTGAAATTATTTTTTTCATATCCCTTATATATTCATTGAAAAATAACTGCTTCCAACGTCATAGAAACTCATTCGTAGTTTATATTATGTCGAACTTAGTTTTGTCTTTAAATTAAGAATTAAGGAGTTAGCCACGTTTTCACTTATGAATGAGTTTTCACTTTACATTTAATATTAGCTCACGCAGAATTCATTTTATTATAATGCTCTAAACATAATAAAGACAAAGTTCCTAGCTATGGTATTTCGTGCACATATTTTATTTTGACAATTACAGGAATATCGATGTTACTTTTAAATTTTACTTAACCTAATCATCTTTTATACACATTTTAAATTTAAAGCAGATTATGAAATGAATTACATGCATTCATGCTTTGCTTTTTCTTTTATTTATTTACTTCGAATTTTAAGGTGATTACAAATATACATAGATATAGCGGACATATTGCTACATGAGTAATCTCTTCTAGCCTACAACACACTTAACACTCATAGTATTTAGTAATGTGGAAGTATATGGGATATTCATAAATTTTCTCTTAAACAACATTTACAAATCGAAGTATTAATAAACAAAAAAAACAGACTAGATAAATACAAATAAAAAATAACAAATTAAATTGTGAAATTTAAATATCAATATGGTATGGTTAATAAAGAAACGTAAAAATATGCAGATTAATGTGATCATGGACTAGATATTATACTTACGTATAAAATAAATATTTTGGTCTCTACAGTACTTGTGAGCATGGTCCTTTTTGCGGGATTGTACAAAATTATTTACGTTGCTTTTTGATTTTAGTTTATTATGTCGTTTGATTTGAATGCCCTATTTTAAATATATTTGGCATTACTTTTGTAGAAAATCATTACACGTTAATTTTTCATAACTAAGTAAAACTACAGGATGTAGTATTTTTTCCACTTTATTTCAATTCTTTACCCCGACCTAGGATTCGTTGTATTACAATATCTTCAAATGGGCAATTTGTAAAGATTCATCTTTAGGTCATGGTAAAGAATTTAAATAAAGTAGAAATAATACTACATCACGTAGTTTCGTTAAATTGTGAATAATTAAATTATAATGCTCCTGTTAAGTTCGATAGTGAATAATAAAAACGATACATTCATATAATTTTCCCTGCTTCTTTAACACTTGCCACATAAAATTCACATTTTCTTATGTACCGAATGAGAAAACTAATATTATTTTACTATTTAACTGCTGTTCAAAATATATCACGTCTCACAGGTGGCACCAAATGTTATTTGGGAATAATTCGCCTAGCACTCAATAGTATCTAGGAAATTAAAAGGAAAATTAAGGTGGCACTCAATATTACCTAGGAAAATGTTATACCTCCGCAATAACTAAATTTTGTTAAACGCTTTCATAATGAGACTTAAGAATAAATATGTAGGAATATATTAAGAAAAATATTTGAAACACCATGGCTTCGTATTGGGGCTAATACAATATTTCACACCTATATTTTAAATCTATTGTTTATTATTGCTTATAGTTCTATCGTGGGTGCGAGGGAGATTTTTTTTATTTTCTTTGTACCTTTAAACCGCTGCACAGAAAGTACCATATCTCAAAGATAATAGTTTTTTACCCAAGAAAAAGGCGCTAGAATTATTGATTGCATTTTTCCATACTTCTGTCGATAATTAAACCAGATTTACATAAAGGCATTATAATGAGACATAAGAATATAATTTTTACATGAAGGCATTATAATGAGACATAGGTATGTATTATAATAAATATTCATAATTTGTATTTACACCTACACCATACTTTATATTTATACGAATAATATATTTCATATCTGTCAATATTTTGCATCTATTATTAATTGTAGCTTATAGTTTTATCGCGAGTGCAATTATATTTTCTTTATATCTTTAAGCCGCTGTACAAAAAGCGAATGTAATATTTAATATTCGTTTATCTTAGAGAAATGAGCTCGAAATCTTATATGCATTTCTTCTCTACCTCTGCTAAAAAATTTTACGTGTTCGCATGAAGGCATCGCGATGAGAAATAATAATAAACTCATGGAAATATATTTAGATAAATATTCATAATGTTATGGACCAAAACAACAGGGTATTATCTGAAATGCTCGGACAATACGAAAAATGGTCCAGAATGGGTGGACATTAAAAATAATAAATTAACCGGGCTTTTTAAATAACGTAATGTACGTTATTCTCTGCTGGACAAAATAGTAAACGTATACGTTTTATTAAATAATTTAGTGTCAGAAGATTAAGAATTAAGCAATTACAATCTTAGTCAATAGTATTTCAATCTTACTTGAACTTCAAATATCATGTGGTAGTTAACAACTTTTATTTTATATGTGTGTATATATATATGTATATATATATATATATATATATATTTATATGAATAATTCATTTAACTAATATTAATGTAATTCATTATGAATTTTTTTAGTATTACTAATATCATTACCGTTGATATTTACTTGCAATAGTAAAATAATATAGTATGTACATTTTCAAAGAAATTAATCAATATACAGCCACAGACAGTAATAAAACTTAAAGCACCCCGTAATAGTCAAATGAAAGTTTTAACTATCAAATTCAAATAATTGGTTTTGTTATACACAGTGTTTAGCAAAGTTTATTTTATTACAAACAATGGTTTACTCAACTCAACAGAGCTGTGCCTTGAATATTTAAGACACCTATTAAATACAGAATGACATCTTGAACTTAAACGTCAAGATCAAGTGTTTGACTAATAATTATTTCTGTACAATATATAATTATCAATTTCGGTAATTATTAATAATAGTAAAAACTAATTGAAGTCTTCATACATAGATTCTATGCATTATACTAAAGTTATGAACTTATATAAAAATAATTAGTAAATACTCTTATGTCTGCGCTATCTTTATAATAGAATTACAGGTAATGTAATTTCATCTACTTAATACCTATATCTCTTTTCTGGAACATAAATAAAATCTAACATCTAAATACAGACATCACTAAAAGGACAAGTTGAAATTAAGATTCTCTAGTTAGTACAAACTGTGTTATTACGATGATGTTAAGTTCAATATTTAATAAATGATTCTAAATCTTCTAACTATCATTCAAATAATATCCTGTTAAAAAATACTTAATATTCATAATTATACAGTCTAATATTGTTGTAGACGAGAAACAAAAACTTTCCTCCGTTTTCACCCAGTGAATTGTATTTCCGATCTGAGTAAATTGGTTTGGCTGCACTACGTAACTATTCACTAGGAATACTAGGCGGTGTAAGAGATAAATATTTCAAAACTGCCTTTCTTAGTTGGGTATATGAGCTGGAGTTCCAGTAGGCACAAATATCTGCATTTCTTTTAAAATCTTTCTCTGAAAGATAGGGTTGAGTTAACTGTTAAATGATTGGTTATAATTTACCAACTTTAGTTCGGCAACTAGTGTCTATTTGACAAATATTGCTGTAATGAATATCCCAATATCCTCTTCTTTCACTGAGTTGACAGGAGAAGTACAAGCCTCTTCAGAAGTAGTGATTTTGTTTCGATGTTCTACTGTATTTTTATTCTTGTTTTGTGATTTTAAAATGTTATTCTTCCATTTGTAACAATATCTATCTCATCAGATTTCAGATGTTGAAGCTTAAACCGTAGATCCAATAGCGTAAATTCAATTAGCCCAAGATTACGTTTGACAAACGCAAATCATATGTTCATGGATTTGCGTAGCTCGATTTTAATTTTTTTGAAAACATCGTTTTTATTTGCATCTCCAGTTAACAATTTGCAATTTAATAATGTTATTAGAGAGATAATAATAGAAATAGAATTATTATCAAATCATGAGAACAAAGTGGCTTCCTAGAAATATCTTAAAACATCTGTTATATTTTTTATAAACTCCCAATCAGAGAGGGATGGGGTGCTTATGCCATGCAACACACAATACTAAATCACAGTCCTTCTTTGTTTCAAAAGTCTCTGCAACATAATATATGTGCTGTTTCACCTTGTTTCAATATCGTGAATCAACGCGTGATTTTCAATCCACATTATTTTTAAATTCGGCCAATTTTCTAGAGGCTCATTCATTATATCTAAAATGGGCCACTATTTTAATATAAGTTTTGATCTGTCATTGCACAAAGGATATTTGCTGCATTATCACGTAAAATGAGAAGCAATTATCTTATCATCAATTCCTTAATGATTTCTTCTAACTTTTTTTCAAAGCGCTCACTAGTGTGGTCATTTTTAAAAACCGTTGCACATTTAAAATGTAATCCAACAATAAAATGGCCTGTAAAACTAAGAAGCGGATATGATTTGGCTGGTTTTCGCCATATATCAATCGTAGCACTTATTCCTTCATGTTGCAATAAGATTGAGTAACTTTTTTTGATATATGCATAAGATTTCTGAATTATTGTTCTAAAATACTTTTCAAACTTCAAATTATACTTATGGGAAGTACACGGGTCTGTGAATTTAAATGCCTCTCCCTCTACTAGAGAATACGGTAACATGTTAACAATTATTAGTTTCATAATTTTTTTGTCAGTCCTGCGTTGCCACTCTGCGTATGTCAGCTCTGCATGCAATCTTGTGCTCATCCGGCTATTATGATGTTTTTATGATTTTTGCTTGCATCGAGTATGGAATTAAAGTTTGAATAAGACCATAATCTTTATTTGTACAACTAGTGTTAAGCGAGACAGAGTCAGATCGTTTCAATTTGACTTCTGATTTTGGCTCGTCTATGTCTGACTGTCGTTTTATATATTTTCTGTGTACTACGTCATGGAATTTTGAGAAATACTATTTAAAACCATGCACTGTTTGATACTTTGGTTGTGTACTTCCTAGTGAATACGATTTTATTGAAAAATTTGAAATGGCTTTCGAAAAATCAGTAAAACACTTGTAAAAATATTGCCAAATTAAATTCTTTTGTGATATTTTGACTCTTCTTGCCCTACAACAAATCAAATGAAAACGATCAGTTGGACTTACATATGCAATACAGTGTTAATCAACAATTACTTCATTGTCGATTAAAATTTATTGCTTAGCTAGGCCCAGTTAGGAACGATATAAATAATTAACCAATGTACTTTTACTCTAAAATTATTAACTTAATAAATTAATAATATTAAAAGCTGGGAGAAATTAATATTAAAAGCTATTTAACCAGGATTATTTGTGATCTACTACTACTCAAATTACGAGGCCCTACTAAACATTTCGAAAATTAGGAATTGTAGAACACTTTTTGAAAATAAAATTTAAATATTAATTTATTACTATAGTAACGTTATAGGTATTGGTGATAGCACTTTTAAATTTTAATACTTAATTAGCAGCGCAGTGTATAATTTATTATTCTTTTTTTATTGTCAGTAATTTAATAAGGTATAATCTTATTATTTATTATAACAATTTCATTCATTAAACTAATTCAATTTAAATCTCCTCACTACTGTTTTGTACTAAGTTATTGTCTAAATGCAATGAAGGGATACGAGAGATTAAAAAAAGTGCTATTAATGACTATCTGATACCTCGTCATTTAAAAGTCATAATTTTTAGCTACTTTTGTAAAATTCGAAAAAAGTTGAAGTATCATATTACTTAGTGTTTAGTTTCATTCTTAATCGTTTTAAAATTATCATTATTGTTATTTTAGTCTTTTTTTTAAAAGATATAATAAATCTTAATAAATCTAAAATAAGAATCTATCTAAATAAATAAGAATCTATCTAATAAATAACTAAATATAGAATCTAGAATAATAAATCAAAAATATGAGGTGAAATAATTTCTTCATTTTTAAACCTTAACAGTTTTGCTGAAAGAAATTTACATTCACGGAAAAAATACTTCTGCCGGAAAATATGAAAGCTTATACGTTTCGAAAATATAATTCGTTACTTTAGAAAATCAAAGTAAAAAACTAAAGAAATACAAACTATCAAAACATGCTCAATTCTCTTCTTAAAGACATCCTATATCGAAGTAATTTATATATTTTACACAAATCAAGAGGTGATTTTAATTTTCGTTCAAAGTCTTCCTTCATTAGCAACCTCTCTTTTAAATATTTTTGAAATTATTTGAAAGAATGTAACAACTGACTTAAAGTCTGATAAACGCGGCGTCCACTGTATTGGGTCTTTAATACCAATCCTCTTCTCTGAATATAAAATAATAGAGTTTTATATGCACACGTCAATTTTAAAAGAGGCCCTATATTGCTGAGCTACAAATATTTTGAACTACTTCAGTAGATAAAACAACGCTTAATCAAAAAAAACTTAAAGGATATCGGAAGTTTAATTTACATCCCTTAATACCGGTTTATGAAATATTAAACACACTTAAATTAAACTACGCGATGTAGTATTATTTCTACTTTCTTTAAGTTCTTTATCACGACCTAGGTTTCGATCTACAAGTATTACAACATCTTCAAGTGGGCTATTAGCAAAGATTTTTATCACTCTTTGCTAATAACCCACCCAGCCCAAATATTTCTACAAAATTAACGCCAAATACAGGATGTCCAGTGGCAGATTTCATTGTTTGAAAAATTGTAAAAAAAACTACACCTCTAATACAAAGTAGGTTTATTTTAACTTTATAACAACAAATGCGGATTTCGTACTTGAAAAACCACGTTTTTAAATGGCGGCTATCGAGTCTGACACACTCTTCGAGTCTAGCACGCATGTTTTCAAAAACGCGTTTGCAGAGCGACTGGGATATCCTACTGACTTCCGCTCAAATATTTTCTTTAAGTTGTGTCACAGTGCTCGGATTTGTTTTGTAAACAACAGATTTTAAGTATCCCCATAAGAAAAAGTCACATGGGTTTAAATCGGGTGACCTAGGTGGCCACGGTACGGTACCGTTTCGGGATATATTTTTTTCTGGAAATAACTGCCACACTGCATTCATGGACACATTAGCAGTGTGAGCTGTGACCCCGGCCTGCTGAAACCATGTGTTTTGGTTGAAGGATGGACTATTCTGTAGTTTTACTCTGAAAAAGTCATTTAACATTAGGGCACATCTCTCCGAATTCACAGTTACAGTTTGGCCACGTTGATTTTCAAAAAATAAGGCCCTATGATTGCAGATGCAGACATGGCACACCAGACTGTTACTTTAGGCTTATGTAAAGGCTCTTGATGCATTTGTCTTTGGTTGTGGACATCCCAGTAACGAAATTTCTGCTTATTCACATATCATCCAATGTGAAAGTGAGCTTCGTCGCTAAAAAATATGTTGCCCGTCCGGGTAGCAGTACGAAATCTCAACAACAACACCTCCGCGTAAGTTTTTCTTAATTCAAAGTCAGAATCGTGTAAATCTTGAACAATTTGAATTTTATATGGATGGAACTTGAGTTTTTTTCGCATTATTACCTGTAAAGTTGATTTCGGAATTTCCAATATCGATGAACGTATACGCAGTGATAAACGGGGATTTTCAACGACAGAAACCATAACACGCTCGACATTTTCATCCGTGGCTACCAATGGTGTAGGTCCTGGCCTGGGCCTATTTAATGTGATCCTGTAGCTCTGAACCTTGCTACCCATGACTGAATGAGGTTGATCGATGGTCCATCACATAATCGACGAATACTGTAACGATTATTAAATCGACGGCGTGCTACAGACAGCGAAAATCCACTCGAAATATACGCTTCGACGGCAAAAGCGCGGTGCTCTCCACTCCACTGTTCCGTGACTACTAAAACATCCGCACCGCTAGCGCTTCTAACGACGCCCCCCACGCCCCTCTTATGTTTTGCGTTCAGAAACTATATTTGTTCAAACTTTGAAATCTGCCACTGGATACCCTGTATATTCAATATTTGGAATATTAAACCCCAAAGTGGCGAGCCATCCTCTTCTTCTGATTTCACAAATATCAGCTTAAAAACGTGGGAACATTTTGACAAGGAGTTTCGATTTAATTTAGTTAGCCCTATTTTGTATATTTCAGGAAGAAATTGGGCTGTGTTTTTGTTTACTCTATTTATTGTATAAAATATCGTAACATGCATTTTGTTATTCTTTATAACACGAAAAAGTATTAGATAAAACAATTCCACTTCACAAAAAAGATGGATGCAAGCAAAACATGTCAATAGTGTTGCACACTGATGTATGAACTAAAATACGAACAAAAATAATATAATATTATTGTTAAATCCTCGTATTTGACCAACTCTAATATAAAATTCACATATTTTCAACTATGTCACACTAAATTACCTACAATTCTAATTACCAGTGAGACTTATTTACTAAAGAAGAGGTATATATTAGAGTAGTAGATTAAATCAAGCAGATTCACTGCTACAAAACAATCTGTGGAATATTTTGATGATATTTACAAAATAACTAAAAATGAATTAATGAACATTTAAAAGTAAAACATAATTTCAAACATGGAGATGATTAGTCATTGCGAAACTAAAAAGGGAAGAGAAAAGAAGGATTATGAAAAAATTAACTTCTTTTTATATTTTTTCTTTTATAGATATATATATATATATATATATATATATATATATATATACGTATATACATATATTGCTACTAAAGTTAAATTTGATAAAAAATGGCTGCTGAAAGTGAATTTTAATCACTTTCCTTATTATTAGGTATGACACTGAATTTAATTTCTCCCATATCTTGTTACGGAGCACTAATAAATTCCAACAGAGCATCAAAAAGAAACTTATCAATAGACTAACAAATTAAGTTAATTCTCTACATAGCCATTAAATTATTTTTTATTAAACTGGCCTAAGAGATTCTAATGGACAATATTTAATTTTCTTGATACTCGTAACAAAAAATATTTTTGGATATAATTCGTTGTATTTGCATATAGACGGAGGTAGCTAGGACCGCTTGCGGCGGGATCATGTCGATAAGAACGTAAAGGTAGAAAGTTTCTCAATGAAGATCTATCAATGTGGAAACAGCACATCTAAAACTGACCAAGTACTCATTGGATTCCACGGTTTTGTACATAAAATTGGATTTTTTGTTTGTATATATTAGAATTGTTCATACAAATCAACCAAAATAATTTTAATTAAACATTCTAATGAAATGCTGATACCAACAATTTGACATTTACAAAATATTCAATTTTCACTTTTTTTTATTACAAACATATTCTTAAATTAATTGGTGGCCGTTTAATAATTTTATTGATATTCTAGATGCATCTTATTATTCTCACCAGATAAGAAGCACCAAATGCTCTTACGCAATTTTGTTAATACGTTATCATAAGAAAACAATCCACAATGACTGCGTGTTTTCAAAATGATTTGACACTAATTTCTTCATTCCTATCTTAAGTAATTTTAGTTAATTCATTACATATTTTATAAAATATAAAAACTATTCATATGCAAAATCAAATTACATTTCTAAAAACGTACTACAAAATAATTATGAAACAGAAATGAACTTAACAAATACATCGTAAAAATTGCTTTTTATCGATATTGTGACACTTTAGTTATTATAAACACGTTTACAAATGTTTAAAAAACGTGCTAGTCAGTAAGCTTGTAATTACTAGTATTGGATCGTTTACTAATCAACAGGTCTTTGAATACGCATATTAGTTATATTGTTAAGAAATATACCGTTAACATGTTGAAACCATATCCTAAATTATTTGGTATTCGTGCGAAAAAAAAACAATTCAAAATCCAACATGTTTTTGTTAACACTTAACAAAAAAAAAACGCGCATGCTACGTCTTTGTTAACATAGTATGGTCAGAATATGATACACACAGATTACATATTTTTCACTTCTGGACTACTTTCTTCACTTCTTTTTTAAATATTTATTTGATTATATATTACATATTTTAGTAATTTTTAAAAACAAACGAATTGAATTTCCATGACACTACATCTTTGAAACTTAGGAACATGTATGTATATGTGTGTGTGTGTGTGTCTGTGCGTGTGCGTGGGAGGGTGCGTTTGGGCGTGTGCGTATGCGTGCGCGAGCGTGCGAGTGCGTGTGTGCGTGTGTGCGTGAGTGAGTGAGTGCGTGAGTGCTTGCGCGCTTTCGTGTGTTCGTGCGTACGTGCGTGCGTGTGTGTGTGTGTGTGTGTGTGTTTGTATTGTAAATATATACATACATGTTTGATATTATTAAGGAAATAATATCTGACGGACTAAAGAATACCGTATTTCACTAAAGTAATAGAACGCCACCTACTTAAATTCTATAAGAAACTAAATTTTATTACATTACGAGATCTACGTGTCTAGTGTAGATAAGGGAGCTATTTAGGTCTCATGAGAAAAACTAAATATTCATTGGAAAATCAGAGAGTAAAATATGGAAAATCCAAAAGACATATTTATCAAAATGAAATGACCTTGCATGGATATATCATGTGCATATAGGTGGAAAGGTTAAAAACTTAGGGTGTTATTTTTATTCCGATAAGTGAAGAAAACAATTTTTAAAAAATGTTAATATATTTTTTATAATTTAAATTACCATCTGTTTCATAGTATTGGACCAATTTTGTTACAAATGAAACAAAAATTTTGATCTTACCTATTTTTTGCCAATTTCTTATTTCGATAGAATAAAAAATATAATTCCTATAAAATCTTAAAATGTCGTAATACACACACACACATACATATATATATATATATATATATATATATATATATATATATATATATATATATATATATATACATATATATCACATTTATTTCAGCCATTATTTCTTCTTTACGTTTTTTTCTTCTAGGTAAACGTTATATATATGTAATTCAATTTTATGTTCGTAAATACATATATACATAAAATTTAATTACATATCTAGCGACCACGATCAATGAAGCCGCAATGAAACCACCTCGAAATTCAAAAATAATTAAAATAAACATCTTCAAATGGAGGATGTACAGCCGCTACCAGTACAATATCTAAAATGGCCTGTGTGTATATTTTCTACACTATCGTCCAGAATTGCCAAATATTCACATGAGAACATTTGAAATAAACTTATATCCTAAGTTAAGTTAAGGAAAAAAATTGATTGCAGGTGAGTAAAAAGTACAGTTAAATGAGAAATCAGAGAATTAATGCTGGAAAGCTTTTTTGGAAGCATGTTACTAACATAAGGCAGCAAAAATAAATTAAGGTTGAGGTATTTAAATATATGCTTCATGAACGTATAGACATACAATACAATGAACAAATAATAACCTTGTTAACTTCGCAGACATTTCTCATAGACAGAACACGTCTCAAGAAATTCCAAATTAACAACTCGAATTAAGTGGTTACTAGTGCGCAGTTAAGATATACCCTCAGTTAAATAATTATTGAGGGTAGGTTTCGATTTAGTAACAATTACAGCCACCCTTAATTGTACAAGTCCTGAGGGTTCGAGTCGTTAACAGGCTCGGCGTTATCCTTTGAATTGCGAATTCCAGTAACTGATCAATTAATACTTCGTAAAAGGGAGAATATAATGAATTAATTTATTGGCACCAGTACCGTTAATAGCTTTTTCAAATCACTTTGGTTATGCCATGAGAAGATTTTTTTTTATTTGCCTTTGAACACTGATTTTCATTTTACCCTCAGACTTATTACCTGCATTTATCGTAATTTATGTTACCATGTTGAATTTTTCATACGAACTCTTCTTCAGAACAATATCCAGCAAAGAATATTTTTCTCCACAGCAAATTGCTTATTAGTTTACGTTATAATACAAAAAAAAATATACATAAATTCCACATTAATTTAAAACGTTATTGTTAGATCAGTAAATGGAAAATCGAATCCTGTTTTATATTAAAACGTTTTCACTTTTTTACCTTAATAGTTAACGGTGTAACTAATTATATTTCTTGTTACTAACTTCTAGTAATCTAATGATCTACGAACCGGATATGCTGCATGTTTATGTGCGAATACCAAAATCTATTCAAAACATTTTCTACGATCCCATAAAAAACTTCAAAATTTGCAAAAAATATGTTTGAATATTGTTAATTTATATATTCTAAGATGGTCTTGAAATATGTCAATGTATAATAATTTGAAATTTGTTATAATTTAGCGATATAATTTTTTTGTGTCAGTAATTTAGGATTTATTGCTACATTTATTAAAAAAGGTGAGAACACACTTACGGAAGTTTATAGTACATTCTTAACGCAATGTTTACCAGGAAAAAAAATCTGAGGAAGAAATAAAGGCTCAAATAGATGTGCTTCTAATAATTTACTTATTTGAGGACCAAACTGAATTTATCCTCATTTAGATGTTAAACAACAAATGCATATAAATTAAACACATAATTTCAAAATGACATTAAACATTTTTAGATATGTCAATACAACGAAACGCTGAAAACGATACGTCAAAGCGTAGCAAATGTTGTTACAATAAAATAGATAATTGCCCCTACAAAATTAAAGATGACTTAAACATAAATTTATTCATGTCATCGAATTTAATTTTAGATCTCAATTCATCAAAAAAATATGGTAAATAAAATTGCAATTTTATGTTCGAGCTAAACGCTTAAATATTATTTTAAACCCTTTTAAACTGATAAATATCGTTTCGATGGTTTTGCGGCATTTTGACGTGATTTCTTTAAACTTAATTAGTTAAAGGCGTTTTTAGTAAAATTTTAGGAATTTCAAAACTTATTCATAAATCAAAATATCACGATATGAATATCCTTCCGTTTGTTTTACCAAATTATTTCCACATTCATAATGATAAACATTTACGATAATGAGAAAAGTATTTAATTTTACCATCTAACTAAATAAAATTAGAATGTTCTCAATATCAGAACAAGTTCATAAAAATTGTTCCTGCTTAATCGTTGCCGGATAAATTTTTCTCATTTACTCCGATATTTTGCCAATATTCTTTTTATTTTTTACTCTTCTTCCACTAGTTATTGGTAACATTTGCGAATGAAATCCAACCTAAATTATTTAAAAATATTTGACCTTTTGCTACAAATAGGCTCGTGGCAAATTACAGCCATTAAAATGGTCAGAGTAGAGACGAAATTTTTTGGATTAAAATATTCTTCCAATTTAAAATTAAGTTATGATCACCCTCCATACAAGCAACAATTTTTTATTTTTTGACTGGTCGACAAGAAAACTTGACTATTTTATTAAGGATACATTTTCATAAAGGTAGGCTTAAACAGGGATACATTTTCAAACAAGGATACATTTTCATAAAGGTAGCTTAAAACTCAAATTGTAGATGTCTTTAAGTAGACTTCCACTCATTACATCAATATTTACCTTAATAAAACCTCTTACATGTTTTTTAATTAATTTATATGATAACAAGGTTTACTTACAGTAATAGCAGTCTT
Source organism: Druceiella hillmani (assembly GCA_039881145.1). Classification (NCBI taxonomy): domain Eukaryota; kingdom Metazoa; phylum Arthropoda; class Insecta; order Lepidoptera; family Hepialidae; genus Druceiella; species Druceiella hillmani. The sequence continues at coordinate 18,312,549 of JAYKKI010000022.1, forward strand.
CCGTCTCTGTCTCCGCGTATTCGGTCGTATGTTTTATTTTTTCCCACTTCGTGCGGTTTGTCACGTAATTTTCAGAATAACAAGAGTCAGTCGGAATCGCACCGATTTTTTAAAATCAAGTTTCTAGGGAGTGGTCGCAAAAGTGTTAAATAGTATAGGTTCCATTTTCGACAGTTATCGTGGAAACACGTCTGTGTTTATTGTTCGTAAAACGATAAAGAATTAGATTAATTTTCTAATAGATACCACATAGTACAATTTTATGTATTTTCTAAATTGTCATACGCTCTCTAAAATATTAAGACTTAAAATATTACATACCTTCTTTATTTCTTAAAATTAATTTCATTAATATTGACTTAATTACTTAATATTAATTACCACTTTACATAATTGAAACTAAACACAGAAACTAAAAAAAATATTGTTTGAGAACAACGAACAGAAGTGAAACTGTGATAAATAACAAAATAGGATAATTCTCGTCATTAAATTACTTCTGTGAATTCGTGATGAAAGAACGATCTCGCCGCTGATGGAAGTCCTTGACGAATTCTAGGTCAAAAAAATTTTTGGAGCCTTTATTTCACGTGAACCCCATGACGTTTTATTGCAAAAATATGTTATGTTCGTAAGGTACATTCAAGCTTAATGACATAAGCAAAACTTCACAAAGTTCTACCCACAAAAAACAAGTAATCATTGGAGATAAACTTACTTAATAAGAAAGTATCTAAAAATTAAAAATGAATAAAGGAAGGCCTAAATAAACGAAATTTCACAATAATTACATACAATAAATATACACAAGTTCCTGAATATAAATCGTATTGTATATAATATTTACTTTACGATAAAAATAAATCGATGTGTATTACATAAACAATTGTAAAAAAAACTTAAATATGAAAAAAAAACAATTAAGAGTTACATGCAGGATACAATTTGTTTCACGACTACTGAGGTTCAAAACAATGAACAAAAATTTATTGCTTAGTCAGTTTTAACATTGACTAAACTATGAAGCTATACACCTTGTGATATTTATTTTGAATCAGTACTTACCTTCCTACCTTTATCACAGACGAAAAAGTTCCTTTGATGGCATGGTCATACTTTCTACACAAATAATTAATATAAATTATTTAAAAAACTTCAAATTTAATTTTTCAAGTACTTGCTCTGATATTTATTTTGGTATCATTTCAGACGAACGGAAGACGATGTTTATATGGATATGACATACCAAGAAATATATTGTATTGTATAGTCCAAATTTACGGAGGTACAATTTCTTAAAAAAAAATCTTACCCATTTTGAATACTATTTTTCTTCTCTTGAAATCATCTTGGTCAGGGGTGTAGCCGTCAACATCAACTTCCTTACGTGAATGAAATCAATGAATAAAAAGGAACACTTAACGGAGTCTCGTAGTTTATTTTAGTGCTTGGAAAATATTAATGTTCTATCATAAAATTATATATATATATATATATATATATATATATATATATACATATATATAAATTTATATATATATATATATATATATATATATATATATATATAATTTACCAACATCTTATACTATTTGAATGATGTAGGCATGAAAAAGAGACTGATGAAAAAAATTATTTTGAAGATGCCTGTTGTGATCGTGTTACATCATTTTTGACAGTTAAAATCCTTATACGCGCTGGCGTCATTAGTTTAGATTAGGGAGATATTTAAAAAAAACTGGCAGTAAGCTTTGATTATTAAAACGTGATTTACATACAAATATCAGTGAAATTTGATGTATTTCGAGAGGAAAATTTCTTTAGATTGATTCAAATGGAAAATGGCCTTTAACTTTGGTGCTCTGTTAAGTATTCCTTTTTATTTATGAATTTTCGTCATATAGCTAATTTGAAGTTGACAACTAAAGTAGTAACGAAGATGATTCCAAACGAATAAAATAGTATTTGAAACGGATCATTGGTACTGTAAAAAATGGACTAACACGATCTCAACTCTTTTTCATACCCGTGTCATTCGAATATAGCACGTATGACAAAAAATATAATTTTACTGATGAAAAAATATGCAAAAAGGCGATCTCTGTTCACATTCGCACATTAACTAACTTTATATATGCATATCCCTAATTCATTAGGAGGTACTTAATCTAAAATTTTCAGCAATAAACAAAGTATAATGATTTTCGAATAAGATAAAATACCTTAATCACAATTACAATTAACGTCCCTTAAGTTTCATTTTCAAAATATTAACCAACAGCTATGAAAATTAATCCAACAATGTCGCTATTGCGCGTTGTATATATTTGATCAAAATTATGATGTTTTCTTTAAGACAGGATGTTTTTTCCAAAGCATGACTCAACACCTAACTTGAAAGCATTTCAAATAACATTAAGCCACAGGGCGAATGTCGCTAGTCGCGAACAATGCCTCAGAGGAACCTCTTCTATTTACTTACATCTTGGATTTTCTCCCTGTCTAAACAAATAATCAAGTCACGTTTTCATCGTGGTCGTAATGTACGAAACAACAAACAACGAAGTAACTCGAGAGATGCCGCAAAGTCATGAAGAGACGATAATATTGTTTTATTTTAGTGCTTGAAAAATATTAATGTCCTACCTTACCGTTTTTGTGCAACGCTAGCGAAAACGAATAGAATTTTTGCTAACGTTATATATACATAACTAGCTAAAAAATAGTACCTCGATGTGAATACTTATTAAACAACTTGAAAAAAAATATCTTATAATATTCATCGTATCAGAAGCATTTAATAAAGCTTTTAGCAAGTAAATTTCTGTAAACATTATATTTCATCACTATAAAATGTGGCTTGAAACATAATAATAGCTGATATTATGGGTCATCTATAGAAATTCGAAAGATTCTAATTTTGATTGATACTCGTATGACCAGTTATAAATACCATATTTTTATAGATATTATGTATGTTGGCTACCCGTTCCGGTTTTGTGTGGACCTAAAAACCACCACATCTTCATTTCGTTTTAATAGACGTTTCATATAATAATTACCTTCTACCCTCGGCCAGCGTAGTACTTATCATATTCCTCCCTCTCTTCACTCCTACAAGCGCTCTGTCAGGGAAAATACATCGCCGGGTCGAAATGCATAACGACTTACCATGGCTACGGAAACGCGAATTGCAGCGCGAACTGTGGTGCTAACGTCGCAGCGGCCTACGCAACCTTGACACGAACAACGGCGGTGCAGCAATAGTGAGCGCGGGAGACGTATTGAAAATAGCGTTATCAAAAATGGCACTTGATTGTCTCAAAACTCGTTCGTTCTTTGCTCGATATAGTATCTATCCAACACAAGGAATACATCTTGTAAAAAAAAAAAACGAAGGAAAACGCTGAATCTTATGTGCTATTCAATGAATATAGGGATTAAAAAACCCGACTATTTTATAAATATACAAGAATGAATATCAACCTTTTGATTATATACCCATATATATAAAAACAGAGTTGAAAATACGAACCAATTTAGAAAGTTTGTAACACCTGTAAAAAGTTTTTTTTTCTCTTTAAGGTAAGTAAAATAAATATTTTGTTATTTATTTCTTTTATTAGAGAAATTATATAAAGAAGAAAGTAAAATATTACATTAAGTTATTTAAAAAACTACTTAGACAATATAATATATTACGAATTAGTCACGCTAGTTGTTATCTTTCCATCTCACTGAATAACTTAAATTGGTATATTGTAGAATTATTGTTATTGTTTTAATTAGAAGATTCTGGTTGCGTGTAATAGCCATGGGTTTATGTATATTGACTGCGAGTGATTTCGTCCATCAAAACTTGAGTGATTTTATTCCTTGACCTCATATCTTGTATAATATTTAATTTATCCATCTCAAGCAAAAAACTCGTGACAAAGTGGTAGTCATCGGATTTAACAATATTTTAGCTAGATTATTCATAGCTGCTCCAAACTCTAGTAGTATTTATTATTTGGTCTGCGTCGTTTTCGAAAAGAATTTGTTGTTTGAGTTTGTAAGACGTGTTGCTGTGGGAAGTATAGTCAAGTTGAAGTCGGTGGAGATTGCAGCACCGATGACGATAGTTATTCTCTTAGATGTTGAGTTTCAGGTTCTTTTCGGTGGGTATATATAGGTCTTTTAAAAAACTTAGTCTGATTGAAAATATATCTAGTTAAATTGTATATTAGGAATTGGATACCTGGAATGACAAGTAGGTAATTTTGTGAGTTTTTTACAATACATATACATATATATATATATATATATATATATATATATATATATATATATATATATATATATATATATATATATATATATGAATTTAATTTGAGTGATATTTGAATCTCATCTCATCTGCTGAAATTATCTGAAAAAGAAACAAGAACACAGTGGTATTTTAATTATTGTTTACTATGTTTTCCTTGGGGTTTCACTGGCGTAAATTTAAATTGTAATTTAATTGAAATAATAGATGCGCGCGCGCGCCCTTATTGACATACGGACCAACTGACCCTCCACTTTTGTTATATATTAATGAAGGCAATATTTTACTAATTCAATCTTTACAAAAGACAATGGTTAGTTTCTTAAAATAATAATAAAGCAATACTTTAGCATTATATTATTATTTCTTTAATATTACTTCAGTAATTGTAAATTAATTCATTTATATTTTTGGTTCATGTTTTTTGGTCATGGAGCTTCATTTAAGTTTTTGGCGTAATCGTATTGATTAGATCGAAATAGTATTGTTAAAGTATTTGTCAAACCTTTAATATAATTTGGAGAAATTTTGTGCAACTACATATGGCAAAGCAAAAAAATATTGCAAACGATATTTTTTCCGAATGGCAATTTCCCAATTACCTTGTTTCATTAGAATGGCAACTTTTCCCCATGTTATCAAAATTACTGTGTATTTGTTTTTCAGTTGTATGATTTATTCTGTAAGTGTATTGCCCTATTCGACATTGTTTTATACCTATTTCCATATGTTTTCCCACGTGCCCGGCGCTTTGGATAATACTGTAAGTTGGACATAGCATTGCCAAGAAATAAATAAATAAATTAATTAATTAAATCTACCCAATAGTAATAGTAAATAATACAATTATAAAAAAGAATTTGTACTAATGATCATAAAAATTTTATTTTTGAGCCTTTGATGTTGGCGGCAAAGGAAAACAAAGGGATGTAGATACTTTTCATTTTTCTAGATTAAAAATTGTTAATCAAAAACAGATTACTGTAACACTACCTCAGAATATACCTGTCTCAAGTGCAATATTACCATATGTTTTGATCGAGTTTAAAAACCCAGCCTTTCAAAAAGTATTTGATATGCCCAGGATGATAGGGTAATTTAGATAACAATATAATTTTGAAGTAAAAATCTAGAAGCAATAATCGAGCTACATTTCAAGCATCAATTATACGAGACTAATTCAATATTGCTTTGCTGCTAATCGACTGACAGAATAGCATGAGGCTTATTAAATATTGAATCAAGATTTTCATTACTTTTGTTTAAATGTTAGTAATTCAAGTAACTTTTAGTAACTTCAAGGTGAAGTTCGAAACGCAACAATCGAGATACATATCAAAAAACTACTACACGAGATCAATTAAAATGTCACTTTTTTACTTATCAAGTAACAAAATAAAAATAGTCTAATTATACATATGTAGATATATAATTAGACTATTTTTATTGAATAAATGAATAGCACAATTACCCAACTCCATTATCACAAAAATTTTGTTTTATTTCTTTCCAGAATATTATAACTACATTTTAATATTTATATTGGGGATGATTATATAACTATTATTAACCATATTACAAGTCATTTAAATATTTCGCTAATACGAAGCTCGCTATTTATAATGTCGCCGCGAATAAAAAAAAAGATTGTTTTAACCGTCTGTCGCTGTTATGACTACCAAGATTGCAATTTGCACCGATATTGTGGTGTGGAACCCACGCTACAAGCCAATATATTTGCTTTAATCGTAATACGCGAGTTAGGAAATTCGACGAGACTAGAAGATGGACTTTTTTAAAAATAGACTTTATTTAATTATTTAATATTTACAATGAATACACAAGATGACTTATTAGTACGTTAATGCGCCTGTGTCTACTACTTGTTTGTATCTTCCTCTCGAAATAACTGCTTTTATAGGTGAGTCCTATGAGCTCTATGCGACACGTTCCTATGACATTTGACGTTCTGTTTCTCAAACATCTGTCACCCGGATAGCGAATTCAATCGTGTATTTGGCGTTGAGCCGTCAGTGATCTTACGAAGCGGTTTTTTATTTACAAGTAAATAAGCTCAATGTGACGCATTCCGTGGTACTCAAAATTTCGTTTCCCATTAATATTACGTGTCAGTAGGAATTTCAATCGTGTATTTGTCGTTGTATCGGTGCAATGTATCCTAGGTACATCGGCCGCGGACCGTAGCATGGGAACTTGGCATCTACTTAACTCGCGCTCCATCTCCGTCGCCGTACCATTTTGCTCTTACATATTCTCTTCGCGCCTCCAATGTTCGTGTCATGCTTTATACTATTTCTTTACATTTGTTCTCATCGCGCTTTCAGACGTAATTTGCGCCGCCGTTCGCGCCGTTAACGCGATGAGTTTGTGGCCAGATGGTAAGCGCTGCGTAACTATACGCAAGGATAAATAATTATTTTGTAATTATGTGTTTACTTAAAACTTTATATATATATATATATATATATATGTATAGATATATATATGTATATATATGTGTGTACTTAATTGTTTTCAAATAAATAACCACGAATATGATATCCATTGATAATATTTTTATCATAAAAATGTCGTCACGAAACGTTTCAATAATTTTAACAACACATTCAATTTATCGTGCCCGGGCATTATATTTTTAGCTTCTATGTTCACTGCTCAAATGATATCGTAATAATATATATTATATATCTTTTAATATAGTATATACATATATATCATCTACAGAAAATATAATTAATGAGTCTCCTGAACTGTTTAAGCGTGAAAGTAAGACAAACAAGCGTACAAAAAAACAGTCGATAATTAATTTGTGTTATGTAATGATATATTATTGCTGATGTCGTCAACAGTTTATTTATTAAGAGCTTTAATCGAGTCCAGAATCATACGATGTAGTGATCACTTTTCTCGCACATAATTTTAATGTAGCCGTAACCGTGTAGAATGTATTATATGAAATAATAGTGTATCTGTTATTCATACTGTGTGAACCGTATATTATTGCTGATGTCGTCAACAGTTTATTTATTAAGAGCTTTAATCGAGTCCAGAATAATACGATGTAGTGATCACTTTTCCCGCATATAATTTTAATGAAGCCGTAACCATGTAGAATTTATTATATGAAATAATAGTTCATCTGTTATTCATACTGTGTCAACGGTACTGTTAAACTCTGTATAAAAACTTTTTTCATAATCCAGTATTTGCAAAAACTACGTAATAATTCACTATCTTTCATAGTAATTATCTTTTGAAAGTTGTGACAAAAGAAACAAGATCATAAATCCAAATAGCATAACTTTAATCATATATAAAATTTACTCCTACTAAGAGATTAAAATAGTATAAAACATACCAATTAAAATTTTCTAATAACCTTATTTCCGAACATGTTCTTAGGTTTTAGACTCAATCTCTTAATATCATCAATCACAGAACAAATGACAGCAGCGTCTGAAGTGTCAGACACACTGACTTGTCGTTTCTAAGCAATTTTAATAATACTCAACACAGCAGCTCGGTATAAAGTACGTATTTTTAAATTTAACCTTAGCAAAGGATCGGCGGACAGTACTAGAAACATTCTTGCTAAATTAAACGTTTCACATAATCGCCAAATGAATTTACTCTGTTTTTCTCCTGTTGTTTTCTTGTAAAGATTTATTAGAAAGTATGTTTTTCTTACTGAAAAAGTGACAATAAATTAGTGTCTCTTTTTAGAATTATAATTGTTTTGTACCTAATTAGATCAATTACACGTGTTTTTGTTTTTTTACTTACCAATTCCTTTAAAGTGATATTCATATCAAGGTCTTGAATAAATAAATAATCCGCTATCAGAGCATTGGCCGTATTAGATTTATGATGACATTTTATACCCTAGGTAATTTTACAGATATTAAGATATTTTTCTGTTAAATTATATTAAAATATAGTCAGCACTTTTGCAGCGAAGATGTCAGACAAGTAGAGAGACAAACTCACTTTTATATTTGTAATGTTAGTGTGGGAAGCTAAAATACTCATCGAGAAATAGCCATTATACATAAGTTCCAAGCTTCCTACCTTTATCAGTTAAGTCGAATAGTTCTACAGGTTTAACAGTTAATATAGCTTTCTTGACTAATAAAAGATTAGTTAGATAATTGAAATATTTATTACTACATTTTATAAATTATATAACAATTAAGGGGTGGCAATAAAAGTGTTGCGGTCCACATTTCCACATTTTTATAATGATCTTCGAAGGCCATTTTAATAAAATAAGCAATTTGCAATTAAGGCTTTAAATGAATTACTATTTATTTATTTGTATTAATATCATCACAAAACACTTTCTTCAGATGTTTAACACTGAAACTGGTGGTGACTGACGTGAACTGAGATTCTGGAATGCTGCACTTAACGGGACTTGTGTCTAGCTTTTGTAAAGAGCTGGAATGCTGATCCATCTAGGAATGCAGTTTGCTGGGGCATTTAGGAACAAAGTTTTATCACAGGAAGATGAGATTCTGGGAACCGGGCTTGCTTCGTAAAATTCATTTGAGACACTTGGGAGCGGTGCCGTGTAAGTATTCGGATTAACACTTATCAGTGATATAATACAACGTATGTATGTATACGTTATTTGCAAAGTTGTGTAATTTAAACAACACATTTGACGGTAAATTATATTTCATTTTTCATTTATTTTATTCCCTCTTCGTTTTTGCTGTAGAGATCAGTTTCTTCCTGCCTAAAATTAGACACATAATACGATTCTTATTAAAGTTCACCTTTGTGAAACACATACGTTATTTGCAAAATTGTATAATTTAAACAACACATTTGACGGTAAATTATATTTCATTTATTTTAATTCTTCTTTGTTGTTGCTGTAGAGATCAGTTTCGTCCTGCCTAAAATTAGACACATAATACGATTCTTATTAAAGTTCACCTTTGTGAAACACATACGTTATTTGCAAAATTGTATAATTTAAACAACACATTTGACGGTAAATTATATTTCATTTATTTTCATTCTTCTTTGTTGTTGCTGTAGAGATCAGTTTCTTCCTGCCTAAAATTAGACACATAATACGATTCTTATTAAAGTTCACCTTTGTGAAACACATTTATTTATTAGATGTTTTCAAGAAGAGTATATCCGCAACGTCCGTAAGTGTTTATTTACATTTAAAAGATGTTATAGTTATATCATATTATCATGTGATCGTTAACATTAAATTTACCCGAAAACTATGTTACTGATTCTAAATCTAAGATTATTTAACAAGTTCACCACATTTTTGCATCTGTGAGAGATACTCTATGCAATGTATGTATATAGCATATATAAAAAGTGTATTTATAAATGTGAGTACTATATATACTTAAATGTTAACTTGTGCTTAAGTGCGCATGAATCTATCGTAATAATACACTTGATTCCTAATCTGTGTATTAAACCAAATTTAGAATGTAAGTTAAGAATTAGGTGTATTTGGAGTCGGTGTAAAATCACACGTCCCACAAAGTACATCTTTGCTAATTAGTGAACTGCGTCCAAAAGTTGCCAAATAGTAGTTACTACTAAGAGAACCATACAATAGAATAAATATTATGCCAAAGGAACCGTTCCAGGATCAAAGAAGCCCTCAAAAATGACAGAAATATGAAGTGATGTTTACGGTGATGTATTTTATTGACCGAATATAGTAAAGACTAAAAAGTCACTGAGTGAAAAAATTAGAACGTGTTAGTAAGTATGTTACGAGTGACTAAACACAGTATTATTTTTATAAGTTTTAAAAGTGCTTATGTACAATACACTACACCACATATAGACATAAATAATTTTGATTTATTACAATACGAAATCTACATGTACACAATTGCTATCTATCAAGTGATTTTTGAGTATTCAATTCTCAGATTGGTCTTAAACTATTATATAATGTTGTTTAATCTGTTCTTAGTTATGTTACATTTTTATAAGTTTTCAACATTCCAGAATATAAATTAAATTTAGAAAACTCCTGCGTTGCTTTGTCGAAAACTTTATTATAGTGGCTGCTATAATTCAAGTTTTGTGTTTCAAATATAATTTATATTTAATTTTTTTTATTTTTTCGCTTAATGTTTTATATATATATATATATATATATATATATATATATATATATATATATATATATATATATTACAGACCTAATAAAATCTGCGACACACTCCAAAAAATGTAAATGACTACTTCCGTGTAAATGACTACTTTCACTCAGCAAAACACCGAACTACATGGCGTCACATCGCGTGGGCCGCAGTGGCGAGGGAACAGGCCGAATCATGATCACGACCACTCTGTCAAGAGTGCACGACTAAGAAGGAATATATATATATTAACTTTATATATTTATAAGTATTATTTAAGCATTTAAGAATTTTATTAAAAAGTACAATTAAGAAATAACGAAGATTTTAAATTTTTTTGTGTAGAAATATTAAGTTATGAAAGGTAACATTTGCTGATTTTAAAATATAAATATGCATACTTAGTTCACGTAAATTCGAAAAAAATGTCGATTTTTTCCATGCTTCGAACTTCCTCTGCATCTGACATAAAGGAATTAGAAAAAATTAATTAAAAACAGAACGGCAACTTGCACAGAGAATATTAAAGATTCCAGCGAAAGTTAAGTCATATTTATTTATTTACTTTGACAAATAAATAATTCTGGCGAACTTATTGCTGCGAAAGAAATCTTTTCCATTCAACGAATATACGAGATAGTTTATTTATAAAATAGCAGGACAGATAGATTACAAAATATGATGAAGGTAAAATGGAAAAGACTGAGTTTTGGACCAATATTAAGAAGTAAGAAATGAAAAGAGAAGGTTGAAGGAACCCGTATGGGAAAATACCTAAACAGGGTAGCCGTTTGGGTATTTATAGTTGTAGTATATTCAAAGCATATGAAATACGCAAAGTTAAGTTAGATGAGATATGATTTTTTCGAACCTTTTCGAACGTTTTAAAAGAAGAAAAAGTCCCACGTCGGAATTGAGTGTATTCTATAACTTAACAAAGTAAACAGTTAAAGTGCAATTATATTATCCTTTTCTAACATTTAGTACATTTGTTTAATTATACCGCTGGTAAAACAAGACTTATTTCTAAATATCCAAAATGTTAGGGTACAATTTTTTTTTGCATTTCTGATGTAACTGAATTGAGCCGCTGAGAAAAAATTATATATATAATTGAATTTACCTTAGTAAAACTTATTTATTTAAATTACAGTTCTATAAGAGCATCGCTTGTAAATTTCATAAGAAAACTATCGACCACGGTATCTCATCACTATTGTTGTTATACGATTCGTCTCCTACTGGAATATGGAATAAAATAACAATGGAAAATAAAAAAATTTATACAAATAATTTTTTTAAATCTAAAGCAGATTATCATAATTGGTGATATGAAAATAACATCGAATAAAAACACATTGTATTGTAGTATACTGTATTTTATTTAAAAAAACCAATAAATCTTATTATGTTATATCACTCGTTTCTTGGTATTAAAATATTTTTAATCAATAATGGTATACACTAACGATGAACAATATCCAAAAATAGTCTAACGTAGATCAATTTGACATCTTCAGAAATATTTTTTTTCTATATATTATGTCCATTTTCAAGAATAAGTCCTTTCACTTAAATATGAAATGTTGACTAATTCAACATGAGCAATAATATAATACTATAATTTTCTTACTCGAAAATTAAGCCAAAATATGGCGTCTTTTCTTCTTCGTCCATAATTCGACAATATAATATTTATTTATTCTATTAAACGGAAAATTAATGATATAAACTTTTGTGAAATAAATAAAGTATAATGACATGTAAATTAAATATTTTCCTTGTAAAAATCTCTAATCACTATTGTAATATAACTTTTTATTTCCTATTTTAAAAACGTTAGCCAAATACAATATAAATTAACATAATTTTTATATAATTTCATAAGAATTATAATGTTCTCCGTAACGGACAAAACAGACCAGCAACTTCTGCAGGTAGTAAGTTGGCAAACGATAACTATTGACTTTTGTCGAACAAAGTAGGTAGCGAGTTCCAATCGACCCAATACGTTAGTAAAAAGGCTCAACTCTCTGACTACATATATTTATCAACTCCCGTCACCGCATGTTCAGTCGTGTGTTATCCTTTTCAGCTTTAGCATATCTTAACTCGTAATGTTCAAAGAGGTGAATGTCGACCAGAGTCGCTCGGATTTTTTAAGAAGTTCATGTTAATTTTAAGTATCTTATGTCCCGTTTCATCCAAATTATTGATAGTTTTCTATATTATGCCTGAGGCATGCTATTTTTTGCAAAACCTAATACCTTACTTTCGATTTAGATGCCAGTTTTCCTCTAGCAAAACAACTTATGGTTTCGTTATGTAAAATTTATTCACAGAAAAGTGAATGATGGAAAATTTTACGGTTTTGTTATTTTATTCAGTGCTCTGGTTGAGTACAATCTTGTAATATAATAAGCCTTGTAACAAACTATAATAACTAACCATATAAACCATGGAACTCTTTCGTAGATTTCATGACCATGTGTAATTCTCCCAAATTTTATTTTCATATGGCTATATAGGTTTGGTTTTTTTAACCGAAACAACTTCTATGGTCCAATTTTATAACACACAATGATTTATAGCAAAAAAGTCGTAATAAATATAACATTCAATATGTACATCGATATAAAAGTTTAAATCACAAAAGTTTAAGTTTTGTTCATTGTATATAATAGTTATATTGTAATATCCTGTAAAACATAATTAAAATGTTTTTTATTATTAATAATTATACCAGGCTCTCTTCTTAATTCTTCCGAAAAAATAAATGAAAATGTTTACATTTACTCTATATTTTTGCCTGCAGCTTGAGCAAAACCAATATTGGGTTAAATTAAAACGTCAAACTAGGAGAATATAAAAAAAATCAAATATTGTAATATGTAATTTCAATTCAATATTAAAAGAAAGATTTTGATTTCCTTACTATTAGCCTTCAATTGCCTTTAAATTCAAATTTGAAGAATAATAAAATTGTCAGAAACTGCCTTCTGACTTGGCATTGCCAGCAAAATTAAACGACAGAAAAAATCATACACTTTAAGCTATTGCTATTCTCAAAATTAAGAATTAAACATTTTTGTATTACAGGTTAACAAAGAATACTTTTGTTATATTTCAGTCTATATGAATCGACTTAACTATAATATTATGTCTATAATTCTGCCAAATGTTTAAAAAAATTCCATTGTAAAAACTTCGGATATTTATGGAAAAATCTAAAGTACTTTTGACAAAAACTAATAATTCTAATTCCATTATCCACACCAGATTAAGATCAACTAAGATATGATGTCAAAATGTCAAACATTGATATGATATTTTATATGTTTATTACCTACACAATGTATCAACATTAATTTTTATTTTAGTAATTTTCTGTTTTAATTTCTGCAATACTTACAAAAAGCCTTGTGACCTATTATTCTTACCATACTTTGGAAATTGTAACAAAAAAAGATCATACCTGAAATGTAGATAATGAGTTTTTTCCCCAGGGTAGTTAAAATAAAATATATCAATTAAAAATTAGTAATTAAAATATTTTAAAACATACATATTTAGGTCATGAATCGCAGAACAAGTGACTGAATCTTTTGAAATTCCAGTCACTTTGCCATGTAGTATTTGCAGGATAATATTTGACACTGTAGATTTATCTGCTACACGTGTTTTATGAAGAAGGGATAGTGCTAAAACGAAAACATAATGTAGAAATAAATATAAACCTTTCATCAGAAGACATTATTTTCTAATTAATGAATTCTAATGAAACCTGTTGTTTCCCCATTCTTTCAAAATATAAAATCATTCTATATATAAATATTAAATCATTCTATGACCACATTAATGATCTTTATTATGTACATTGTTTTCTATTACTTCTTCTCGATAATACCTTGGCTTGCCGTTTATACCTTGGTTTTTCTCCATGCATACTCGACGTATTGGCGCTGTTAAAACGTTTCATAGACATCTGAAACGTCTATGAAACGTTCAGATGTCTATGAAACGTTTCATTTCTTAAAGAGCGTTAGGTAACGAACAAACAAACCACTATAATGTATGAGGTTTGAAGTTTTTTGGAACTACTCATTTGTAAAAATGGCAACATGTAGACTATTTTAAAAAACTGACTTTAAAAAAGTAGACACTTAAAAGTAAAATATAATTAACTCAAAATAGGTACCTACTTATTCGCAAAAAATAACTTAATACTTATTTTTGAAGTCAGTACCAGCACTGTCGATCCACTTATAAATGATCCAATTGTGAATGGGTCGCAGTGGCACTTACACAAAACGATAAGCGTTTAAATGCTAAATCATATAAAGATAGTACTCTTTTGAAGTGCTTAAGTTTACACGGCTTCTATTGTATGAAATAATTGAAAATTCAACCCAATTATTTATAACAAAATTTACATTTTTTCACGCACATCCATTGCCATTCCTTGTGTCCGATCAATATAAATGAAAAGGACTAAAATAGAAAAATTCCGTTCCCAATGAAAAGCATGATAGTTTATTTCATCATTTAATTTCCAATATGTCAAAATAAAAAAATACCAATTCCAACAAAACCCATTCGAAAATCAAACAGTCCACCATTGTAAGCTAAAAAAAATAAATAGTAAAATTGAGCGGAAAATTAAATCTGCAATAAAAACAAGTAAAAAATAAAACGTTGTCAAATCAAATCATAGTAAATTCGAATAAAAATTGAAGAGAATATAAAAAGGTAACTTTTTATTTCCTTCCCGATGAAGCAAACGGTAGCGCGATTTAAATTGTACGTAGCGCCATTTAGTCCCAACGTCTTCAATATTGATAAATTACTAATTATTATAATATGGTGCAGTCCCTAGTTGTCGTTTTGTATTACATGTGATCAAATTTTCAGCTAAATAACAACTCCCTAATCTTAGTTATACATTTTATATTACTTTTACGAATATTCGAGTTAACAAGATATTTTCTCACTATGCATATTTTGAAGCACTCTTATTCCTTTTGAGGATGAATTTTAAAAAATCATATCGACGTCCTATATCACGAATGGAATTTTCTCTTGAAATTAATAAAACGGCTATTAAACCATTACAATTTTGCCCTCATATTTTTTACCTCGACATTAAATATATTTGTAATTATTTATTTTTTAAATAATTTAAAAATAATCAAATTATTTTTTACGAGATTTGAAGCTGATAGGAACATTTCAGATATTATCCCCATACAAAATTTTTACACTCCAGTTCCACCCTTCTAAGGATTGAATTTTGTAAAATCCCCCATTAAACAAAGAAGTGGGTTACTTTTCAAGAAACTGTGAAATATTTATTTAATTACTTATATTTTCGAAAATTTCTCCGAAATTTCATACAAATTCGACGGAAAAAATATTTTTGTCATAGAAACTTTAGATACTTTTGGATTTGAATTCCAAAAAATCATATCTTAATGAGCTACGTTCCATTGGCAGTCTCGACTCGATATTGGTGAGGCAATACCAATAATTGTAAGTTGACTGTTGGTAGAAAAATTGGAACCAAACCATATATTTAAATAGAAATATTGTTATAAATGAATTAAAAATATTTTAAAAGTTGATTAAAAAGTGAAAATACTGAGGAATTACTCTATGAATGCAAATATTTAATTAAATGTTGCATCTTCCAATCACATAATTTACAAAATTATGGTCACGATCTTATTACAAATTTTATTTTCACATTCCCGGAAACAACTCTTTTCATTAGAAAAGACAAGCAACTCATCATCCCCTCGCTTAGTAAGAAAAATATATTATTATATAAATCTTTACAAGATCACTGCAGGAGCAAAAAGACAAAAGTTTTCTCAAGATTAATTTAGAGATTACGTGAAGCGCGTAATTTGGCTAAAATTTCTATTAGTGCGGTGCACCGATTCCTTACGAAACTTAGATTTAAAAGTACATACTTCAGACTGAATCTCGAGTATAGTGTGTCTTTTAATGGAAGCGACATGATACTAAATCGATAATTTCTGAAACGCTGCGCCATTTTTTTTCGTGATAGATTAGATTTTTCTTATTTGTCTGGGATTAAACTAGAATGGTTCATTAAAAATTTGGATTTAGTCCATCTCCTCCTTTTTGAATGTTTATATATATATATATATATATATATATATATATATATATATATATACATATATTAGTCAAATTTTACAACAAACAATTTATTCAATATTGTTTTTTTTCTGAAAAGTACTAAAGTTAGTTTTACTGTTTACAGTCTATCGATTGAAAGAGTTACCCTAAAATATTAGAGTAACAAAAATCCTATAAAACTCTTTCATTTGTAAACCAAGTAAAAAATTTGACCGTTTTTCTTTAAAAAATCATATCTTGGGTATTACTTGAGATATTTTTTTTGTATTTTTCCTATAATGTCTGTTAAGGTTATCAATTCATTACCGGACATGTATATACATGTGTATATATACATGATACACACATACACAAACATGCGCGCGCGCGTTTGTGTGTGTGTGTGTGTACTTTTGTATTACCAACAGAAATTAAGTGCGTTAACGATATTAGTTTTATTATGTATTCTAGAATGAAAACTGGACATTTATAATGAAAGATACCAGATTTCAGAAATACATGCACGGACAAAAAAATGTAATCGTTGCATTGCTAACTTCACGGCAGGGTTCGGCGGCCGATAACTCTAATGATTTAAACGAATATTCAATGGATACATCACAAACGTTAGCAAACACGAATATTTCTATTAATTATATTTTTTTTGTATTATACACGATATAAGCTAAGCAAAAAGTATATTCGTTTATTTCTAAATTAACTCATACATTCTTCACGTTGCGACACATTTTATTTTTTAACAAGTGTACCAATTAATCTATATTGAGTTCAATTTTAACTTGTGGATAAAAATTCTAAACCATTTGCTATAACAAATATTTGCATTTATAAAGCTTAGCTCGTAATAGTATTGGATAAAAGTGGATGTTAGTTTTAATGTCTAAACACATCTTCTAAACGGCGTCTAAAATTCCGCTAGTTCATCCTAATGGAATAAAAAAAATTAACACGAAGGATATCTGTAACGGCTGTATTAACTATTCAAATGCCGCTTTTTCCTCAAGGTAACAGGATAATGAGGAATTAATAGCGCTCACTGCCCTGGCGTAATTTCATCCCTCAGACTGTGAAACTAATTGTTATTTAATAGTATCGTTGTGTCGTGCCTTGACCAGCCGAGATGTTAAACAAGGATAAACACCAAATAAGGAACCGAAATTAGTAACTGAATTTAGCTTCGCATTTGGATGGGAAAATGTTGTGCGACCTTTGCCTTTATCACTTACGTCATTGCCAAAAATTAACTTTTGTGATGGTAAAATCGAAGTGATTATCGAATCAATTGAATTGTGAATTAGATCCCTATCACCACTTGCTAACAAACCATAATATACATTCTTTAGTTAAATTTATGTTACTAGATTATTCGTTATTTTCAATGACTTGTTTTATTTTTTGTGAAGGCTTAGTGTTCGTACTTTCTTAATTGGCGTGTATATTTTTGGAATCTAAAATCTTCCGATAGAAATGTTTAGTTGATTTTAGAATGCCGTTTGTTATCGTAACGTTCACCACAATTTTGCTTTTAGACTAGCCTATCTTTGAATTATTAATTATCACTTTTCAACAACCATACCATTTTCACATTAGGTTTATTTATCAAGGTTTCTTTTACCCTTGACAACATAAATTATTTTTTTTGGAAAATCAATAATTTGAAATAAATAGAAAGAAAATAAGAGATAAAAACGATATTAATTTTAATAAAAAAACAGCAGAAAACTCATTAACAGGATATGCAACTTAATATCATTGACAATAGTAAGAGATCTTATTATAGTGATATCTGTGTAACTTAAATTACAGTTTTACAAGAGTTTACAAAAAAAACTGTAATTAAGTTTCAATTATTCTTCCCACCAGCGGTATGTAAAAATAATTGTAGATCAGAGAAACAAAAATAGTTGCAAAGGAGTAAACCGTTTAACCATTCATTAGAACCAACTTTCATAACAATCAGTTCCAATTTTGTGACTCTAAATGTCACCGGAAGATTTGTGGAATTGAACGTTTAAAAAACATACAATGTGCGATTAGAACTCATATTACGAGAGTTCCCCCTACACTTGGGTTTATATAAACATTTACGAGTGTATAGTATTTCTATCAAAATATTTACAATTAATAATATTATTTTTCAGCATGTGAATATATTATCTCGTATTTCTTCTATAAGTGTAAAATATTGGACAGTTTAAAAACAATGGGAATTAAAAGCTTAGCTTTAGGTAAAGTTTTAGCAACCCTGTTTTCTCCATAAGTTTGACTTTGGGAATTTTAAAAATTCTTCCCTTCCCTTTTTGAAACTGCCAAAGCTAATGTTTTTTTAAAGTCATTTTCGGTCTAGCTGTAAAGGTTTGAAATTCTCGTAATAAATCCTCTATTAATGTCCCACACAACATAGGAAACTTAAAAAAAATCGATTACATGATTTACACCCTCTAAACTTTGAACATAATATTTTTAAGTGTTACTTATTGAAAAATATATGTCTTTATGATTATGGACTATGGATAGACAATTTGAACTTTTTGTATCAAACCGTTTCTGAATAAAAGCGATCCTTGTGGCAGATGAACGGATATGTGAGTGATACTATAAGGGTTCAGTTTTTACTTTTGATTAAATAAATCCTATATGTAAGATATAATTTTATGATGTTTGCTTATAGCTCAAAGTCCACTATGTTTTAAAAGTTTTTATTTAAACTATTTTCATACAGTTAATATTAACACAGATACAAAAAGTTAAACCATAATGTACTAGTTATATCGATTATGAATATCTGTTTTTCAAAAATGTATAAAATATGATATAGATGTAAGTTTCTAGATCTGCAGACATTGTTGATAACACTATTTTAAAAAGTTCATCTAAAATTCAACAATATTATTGTGAACATACTTTTTCTTCGCCTAAAAATAACGAGAAAAGACGTGTATAGGTTTTGTTACAAAAAATTGTCTAAGTTAAATATTAGTGAAATTAAAAAGTTCGTAAGTGAAATTAACAAATGGGGAAAATATTATATACATTCTCGCAACTTATACCTAAATCAAAAGACTATAATAAGATTCAGCTCCAAACCAAGTAGGATATTAATATCACATAACAATACACTTTCTCAGACAATTTACTTCAACTGAAAGTCTTCGTGTCTGCAAAGTTTGATTCTGAATCTGCCACATCTAGTTTTTCACACATCGTTGAATCTCAGTCGTCGTAATCCACATGAAAGACACGTTACATTCAAGTGGTTAAAGACATATTATATTTTAAACTTAACTTTTAAACTTTAAACTTAAAATTTATATAATCCTCATGCACCTTTACTTATTTATCAACGGAGATAACATTGTGCAGTTCCATGTATTTTAAACATTAAGTCACTAAATTTTTAAATAACAAAACATCAATCGCTCCCTTTTCTCAATTTTTTAAACATATTCATTAATGCAAAATTGTTAAAAGTGTATCAAGTATTTTAGAATATATAATGCTTGTTTAAAATAATTTAGTCTTTTTAATGTGATTAATTACCGAAATATGGGACATTAAGAGAGTGCCTGCCGATCATTACCGGTGTCTGCTGATCGATTACCGATATCGTCAACAAGTAATAAACTAAGTAATGACTAAATTTATGTACAAGCATGGTATAATACTGAGAAATTAATTTAAGCATAATAAACACCTTTAACCACTGAGCCCTCACGTGCCTCAAAAGCAATATACTAGGCCCATGACTACAGGCACATCGGCGCCAAATGTGATACTCATGATATTCAAATTAAATAGTCATCTAAGCTTTAACTTTTTAACTTATCTCAAGGTTATATCGAAGTACTCTGTAAATTACGTTGTAAGTTTCCGGTAGAATTTCATTTTGATTTTATTTTTCACCATGTAAGCTACATTTTATCATGTAAACATATTGTCAGAGCTGTAAAATTACTATGAATATCATGAATTTAGTATCATTGCTATAGTTTTCTAGTAAACTTTCAGGTAACTTCTACTAACTTCAGTTTCGGAAATTGGAATAACAGGAGAGGGAAGATATATTTTTGTTTGCCGTTATCAACGGCATCTCTAGATCTGTCTAACACAAAGTCAAAACATAAAATTGTTTTGGAAACTTGTTCTTTTAAATGATATTCCACGCATGCGAATTAATATATTTTACTACTACACTGAATCGCGAGTTTCTTTGTCAAAATGGCCGTGGCAGACGGATGGATACGTGAAAGATCTTATAAGGTTTCATTCGTTGAAAATAACTCCTTCTAGTGCAATGGCAACTTATTCGTAATCAACTTTATTTCGACCAAATTTTGTCTGTAAATTAATAGTTAGGGAGTCAATAGCGTATTATGTGCAGCATCTAATATCGAATAAATTTACTGAAAATGAATTCTTTACAGTGCGGTACGAAAAAACTTTGTAAATTAAACCTTAAGGTTATAGTCACTTATAAACTCAGGAGTCAGGTTTTTTTTAATTATGATTTTATTTAAATTTTTACTTTATTTTCCTTGTACCAAGAATTAAAGTAGGTTTACATGAAGGTGTCAGTATGAGACATGAGAATAAAGTCATAGTAATTTATAAGGATAAATATCCGAAACAATATAACTTCGTATTTAGACCAATACTATATGTTACAGCTGTCTTTATTTTATGTTATCTTTATAACTTTTTTTATTATTGCTAATAGTTTTATTGCGTGTGGAGTTACACATATGTGCGTGCATGCCTATTTAGATGCAAACTAATGTTCACAAACTAATTTTCCAAATATAATCAAAGGACACGGGAGATTATAAAAAATTGTCTTATTAATGATGTGTAATAATTCGCCATTTAGAAGACCCATAGTTCTCTACTATTTTTGTTAACTTCCAAAAAAAATTATTGCAGTACATTATTTATTAATAAATTTTGTTTTTGTTTTACATTCTTATTGCTTTTTTCCAAAAGCAAAAAATATTACAACTCAAAATGTGCGGTAAAATAATTCCTTCGCTTTTAAATCTTAATAGTTTTACTGAATGAGACTTACATTCACGGGAAAAGGAATTTTTAAAAAAAATGTGGAAATTTAAAAAATACTGAAAATACGGAAATTTAAAAATTGTGAAAAAATACTCAATTTATTTTAAAACAACATATTCTACATCGTGGTATTTTCTCAATTTAAGTTATCGAAAGATTTAATCTCTCTTAATTATTTTTTAAATTATAGCAAAGAAAGTGGTAAACAGACTCGAAGTCTGGTAAACACGGCATCCACTGTATTGGCTCTTAACTTTTGATCCGTTTTTCAGAATGTGTACTTATTGAGTTTTCTATGTAGACATTTATATTTAAAATGAGGCCCAAAATTGGTGAGCAGAGATTTTCTAACTACTTCAGTAAGACAAAAAATATTTTATTAAGGGAGAAAGCAATTTAAAAGTTTAATTTACCTTTTTTAATTTCTAATATGAAGTTCCAAAGTGATGTGCAGTGTTTCTCTCCCCCCCCCCTTTATTATTTAATTATGGCTTTGAAAATGGAGGATTTTTTTATAAGAAGTTTCAATTTATTTTAGGTAATTTTTGTTAATAATTTTAGAAGAAATAAAAAGAATAATTACGATGAAATACCGGGGGAATCCCATTTGCACGTTTCACTTAACACTTAACCAATTTTTTTGTATACTATGCATAATGCAATATATCGTAATTGGTATTATTTTTTTGGTACATTTATCATTTTTGAAGAAAGGTTAGGTAAAACAAATAAACCCTACAAAAAGTGTGGCTATTTTAAAGGACGCTGAAAATTGCACGAAATTTCTAAGCTTAATATTTCCCAAATACTCACTATTTTTTTCGATATTTTAATATTTTCCCTGTGAAAGAAAAGTTGAAAATATTAAAAGAAACATCAGTTTAATTTTAAAAATCCATCTTTTCGTTCCACATAGTTTTAAATTTGTGGAAATCGTATCTGTAATGGATGCACGAACGAACATAATGAAATTACATAAGTCTGATTATTGAAAACCAGTTAAAGTCTGTCCCAAAAACTGGGAACTTCATAAGTACTGCACCAATATTACTATTTTTTTTAAAGAAAAAAGACAGAATGATATTACACTTGCTGAAAAAACATTATTCAATTCTGACTTCTTCGGCTGTAAAATAAAAAAAATTCGGAATCTATGAGAATTATTTCCGGCACACCTGGATAAGATTATTTTTACAAGTTTTTATTTTACTAGACTTGTTTGGTTTGTATTGAGCATTCAAATAATGTCAAAATTTTTCCTGTATATGAAACGGACAATATTGCAATGTAAGGTCGCAAAGTATTAATTTGAAGGATTCGAAAATACCAGTAAAAACTCACTTAATGTGGGTTCTCAAAATTCGTCTCGATAAGTAAATGGGTTAAAGACCACGATCAATATCTGATGACGAAGACGAAAGATGGCCTCAGTTTCTCCATTCTGGTAAAAGCAGATCTATTAAGTCTGAGCCCATTATATTCGTTTCAGTGAGTATATGAGCTGAAGATTGTGATCAGAGTCGGATGGTGAATACAGGTTTAATGCTTTGGTGCACGTATATCGACAGATTTTGGTCGTTGTTAGTTCATTAGATTAGTCTCGATGAGTATGGGAGTTATATATAGTGATAATATTTTGTTGATGGAGTTGGTAGGTGCCAATGGTATGCTAGAGATTAAATTTAAAAATATATTGAAGTTTTGTTGAATTATTACGTAGATAAAACCCACCAATTCCGCTTGACAAACGCAACTGGAAGCCAAGGCAATTAAAAAGGATTACGCGGCTCCTAGGGATGAATGTACAATCATTTTTTAAGTTGAATCATTCATACATACTCAAATATTTTTCCAATTAGGCGTTTACTACGATTTGTATCTTTAAAATTGTATCCATGTTTGTTTATTCCTTCTTTTGAGCTTAACATTTAAAAACATTTAAATTTTATTTTACTTACACGAGTCGAAATAGAAATTAATATATTTAGCTCCGATAAGGCAAATCCTCTAATATGACAGATAATCTAAAGTTCAAATTACAAACGATCCAAACATGGTAATTTACGTAATTAACAGATGTCACTAAAGTCTTGCCAAGAAGTTCGATTAACTCTCCAAATAAACTAAAGTTCATCATCACAAAAGCGAATTATAATAGAATATAAATTAATAGCAACGAGCGCTTCGATCGATCTTATGTTTTTGTTCATACCGCTTGGGCAATAAATTTATTAATTATAAATGAACGAAATTAAGAGGAAGGACTTCTGTGACAGTCACACTTATAATTAAAATGCATTTTTATTTACAAACTAATAGAATAATGAGGTATTTATAACGAGTACTACTCTGGCATCTGTCTTTCGGAGTAAATAGCATATTCTTATAATATTCCCATATTGGGCGTTGATTAAAAAGTTGTATTAAAAAAATATACATTTCATCGGCAGGTGGAATAGCTAACAGAATTCATCACCCTATATAACTGGAAAATTCACTTGCTTCGATTTTTTCGCATATAACTAAAACCTGTTAAATATTACGTATTTATTACATTCCATTGCCACTGTAAATTACTTGCTCTGAAATTATAATTATAACAATAACTGGTGAAGAGGTGTTTACAGCAGCAAAGTACATGTTTACATATGAAAAGGAATTTGATATACATTTTATGTAATACAATATACATGAACGATATAATACAAAGTATAAAACAATTGCTTTTAAAATGGGTACAATTTAAAAAAAAATAACATTCTAGTAGAAAAATAAAGTATATGCTGAAAACAGAAAACATCCCTTTATGTCAAAGAATTATTATACCGACTAATAATCGTGGGTATTAGTAAAATTTTAAATATTCTTACTACGTAAGAAAATTCTTTAACAGACTTGTAAATCGATATGCAATCTAAATGCTTCTTGTCGACACTAATCAAAAAGGTCTTTGAATATTAGAATAAAATATACTGGTAGAACCTTTACTGTAAATACTCTGACTTGTACATCACGGCTTGCTTAGCTTATTTTAACATCACGAAAATCAGTTCATTTACTACCAATGCAAAATCTATTGCACCAAATGTAAAATACATTATTAGACACCCTGAAAATGACCACGACTACTATAAGGTAATTTAAAAAATTCACGAACAAATTTCTGTGTAGAATGATTATCCCATGTAGAATGCGTCGCTCAAATTGTCAATAAGAATCTTCACAGAAACATTTGATAAGCATCGATATGAAAAGATACACTTGAAGTCAATGATATACATGCGTGCCTGCATGGGTACGTGTGTATGAGTGTTTATACGTGCATACGTTCGCATGTATTTGAATGTAAGGCCCCTAGCACACAGCGTATTTTAAACGCGCAGACGACACGCGTTTCAGGAAGTCGCGTTTTCTGCGCCGTAGATGATGATTTTTGCGTTTTCATAGCTTCGAACGCGCGTAAAACGCGATACGGACGCGCGTTTGAATCGCGTTCGAAACTCGTTTGATGCGCGTACAAAGGGCCAGAGGAGGGGAGGAGGAGGGGCGCGCGCTTGTGTCACCGCAACCATACCTCACCGCTAGCAGCGTCAGTATTATTGTTATTTTATTGTATGCTGCGCGTGTATTTTGATTTAAAATGGAACCTTTTGACCCCGACCGCTTTATGACGGAAATAAACAATCGTCCAGTTACACGGAATTCGTTGCTGCCCGAATATTCGAACAAAGTTTTAAAAAGAAATGCCTGGGATGAATTATGCCATATTTTTTTATGACAATTTCAACGAAAAACCCATTAAAGAAAAAAACCTGGCAGGTAAGATTTATTATACATATATTTAAGAAAAAAATACATATTTGTTCTAAGACCACACCATAACCATACACAGAACAGTAAAACAGATTTTTTTTACACAGTCAAATTAAATTACCCTAAATCTTAGAATCTTGCCATGATACTGCACCTTCATCGCTAATAAAATAATCAGTATACATATTTCGTATCGCATTTCCACTTAATTGTGAGTGAGACCGTCTTTCATGAATCGACATGAAACTTATATCTTCAGGAGGATCTTCTAAACCAGCTATACTTAAAGTATGATGAAAATTATAGCCGTATCGTTCACGTATGAAATTATGTAGTACACAACAGGCTTTTACAATATCCACTCTAAAGTCCACGCTAACGTTCAGTGGCCGATTAAAGATTTTAAATTTGTTACATAGTATACCAAATGTATATTCAATGTATCATCTTGCTCGTGTCAGGCGATAATTATATATTCTTTTTTCTCGTGGAAAGATTTTTCCAGCGTAAGGTCTCTGTAGATGTTGAGATAATGCAAAGCCTTCATCTCCAATAAACGTAAATGGTATTGGCAGTCCATTATTTGATATTGGTCTCGCATTTGGTATATTATAATTTCCTTGCCTTATTTTTTTAGTCCATTGACTACATTTATTTATTGTTGAGTCTGCAGCCTTTCCATACCATCCAACATCTATATCGATAAGTTTGTAATTAGCGTCACATATTGCAAGCAATACGATGGAAAAATATTTTTTATAATTAAAATACTCTGATCCACTATGTTGAGGTCTTATAACTCTAATATCTTTCCCGTCGATTGCGCCAAGCACGTTAGAAAAATTTGCATATTTAAATAATCCTTCAGCCGTTTTCAGATGCCTTTCTTTGGTAAATTCTGGCATAAAGATATTTTTTAGTTTATCCCATATTATTTTTACTGTTTCACGGACTAAAACGCGTGCCCGTTGATTGTCTACACCTAAAGTCGTAGTGAATATCTGAGAAATAGCAACCCGTAGCTAAATACCATTATTATTGTTTTCAGTAATTAATCTACAAAAAAAATGGAAGAGCATTAAGGACGCGTATAATCGAGACAAAGCAAAGAACCGAAACTGTGCCAGTGGATCTGGAGCTAAGCCTAGAAGACCCTGAATATATTCCAATTTGCTAGCTATTTTAGACCCGCTTGCGAAAATAAGACCTCCAAGTCAATATTCAAATAGCTCAAGTCAAAATGATGAGGCAGCACAGGAACACGATGAAGACTATGATTTTCAAAAGCCAAATACACCGAAGAAGTCTAAAAGTAATCCAAAAAATGAAAACCCACAAGATAACTTGTATGAAGCTCTAACTGCAAATCTCAAACAGTCTAAGGAATACAATTTATCTAAAAATCCAGACAAACTGTTCTTAATTTCGTTAGCTAGTGATTTTTCTGCCATCAAAGACGAACATAAGTTGGAGGCCAAAGCTGACATGATAAATTTAATTCATAAATTCAAAAACATGGGCCAGTCATCGAGAACGTTAATATATGCCAAGGTGGATTGCAATATGAACATCGATATGGATACCAGTCTGGATATGAGTCTGAATTTCAACCTGAATATCCAAGTAATCAAGCGGCACCAAGAAATGAATATTCTACACTACTAAATTTGGGTAGTAATGAATCGGTTACAAATGACTCCGACATCATAACTGACATGTATGATAATGATTAAATAAATATTATTCTCTTATTCATAATTTGAGGGCACTTGATTATATTTTATAACTTTTAACGATTGATTAGAGTTGTAATAGATAAATAAATGATTAAACAAATAAAAACCGGTTGTTTGCTTACCTCAATGTGATGAGTAAACGTTCTTCTGCCGATATACATGATCTCATTACTGTATTTTGACGACTTAACTCCGGTTTTAGAATCAAAAGAAATTCTTGGAATGACGAATATGACATTCGATAACATTTAGAAAATTTTTCCCATTTTCTATGTTTTACCAATTGTATAAACGTTGTATGATAATGACCACACAATCTTCTTTCACTCATAAATGGATCTATCCAATAGATTTGCTTATTTTTACGTCTTTTCTTTTTAAGAGCAGTAGTATAGAGCAGTCACCGTATGCAGTGTTGTCTGAACCGAAGCCATTGTACAACTATCGACGAGTCTCTGACCAATACGAGGAAGCTACGAGCGACTACAGCGCGTCTGTATCGCTGTATCTGCGCGGTAACGAGGTTGCGTTCAAATCTCATTTGAACGCAACAAGCGCGGATAGTGCTTCATCTGCGCGTCGTCTGCGCGTTTAAAATACGCCGTGTGTTAGGGGCCTAACTATGCTGGTAGAACTGACGGTATCTTGCGAATTTGACACGAATAGATAAAAACTTAGAAACAAATCTATATCTATTGAAAAATCAAAGGGATCTTCTCGAGGTGTGTCCTCAGTAATGAAATATGTTATTAGAAGTAACTGAAATGAACATAAAATTCTTTAGTGTAGATACAGATAATGACGCTTCGTTACTGTTAAGATACAAATGGCACATTAAAAAATTTGGACGTTATACATGGCCTCGAAGCTTATTTATTGTTCATATATCCTTAACGCAAATTTAACGAATTTAATTTTTTATTCCAACCCCAACCCATTTCTTCTGGTCATGTTTTTTTTGTAATATAAAAGGATTAGAGTTTGAAATGTTTGAGAGGAAAAACAAAATATGAGCAATGTTCTCGAAAAACTGCTAAGATTGTAAAATTATTTGATTACCTTCAGGGTTAAACCACATGTAGTCCTGTTTAGGATTCCGTATCACAAAATAAAAAAGGACCCATTAAAGGACCACTTCATTGTTCGTCTGTGTCTCTTTCAAGACCTTTTTTCTCAGGAATGCGTAGAGGTATTAAGTTGAAATTAATATCAAATACTTAGGTCTACGGTCCCATGGAGCTTTTAAAAATCAAGCTGCCGAGTCAAGGCAATAAATAAATACGGCAATTTAGGCCACATATTTTGACACTCGCGAATAAATCAAAACCTATAGGGTACTTTTCGTTGACCTAGAGTCATGGAATTTGGCAAGAATCAAAGCCTTGTACTAGAATTAAAGATTCCAAAAAACTTAACTTGTAGTTGTATCGCATAAACAAAATTATATATTTTTAATATGCGCCTGTGAAAGATATGATAGGCAATATTTTAGATTTTGTAATAAGTATAATAGGAATATTATGTACCATAAAATGTTTTAAATGTACGCAACCCTCGTAATGCAAGTTTCACTAGTGCTTGACTGTTTTTTATTATAATATGGTATTTTAAAACAACATAAGCACTAGAGTTAGTAAAGAACAAATAGTTAAATAGAACAAATAACAAATGAAAAAGAATAAAATACTTGAAAATGGAGAATTCATGGCACAGTCTTTAATAAAAATGTTGAATAAAACAATAGCAGAATACATATTCTGAAACTTGTACATTTAAAGTTCTGTTTTCTAAATACAAGAAACCTTTGTAGTAAATATGGTGTTCGATTTCATGAATAAATATTGGAAACAGAACATATATTCTATATGTCAAAGATAAAGCGTCATTGTGCTGATGAATGTAGAACATTGAGAAAAGAAGGTTGAAAAAGTTGTAGATTGAAAAAAAAATGTTGTACATTCATTAATTTCTAACTGTTACTATATACTTTTGTGATGAATAAAATTGTTTAAAATTATACAAGTTTTGTTCAATTTCACAAAAGCAATTTCATAAGGATCAAAAGGTGATATAGGTTAATAATTTGAAACCATAACAATTGAGTCGACTTTATTAAGACTTTCATAAATATCCCATAGACTTCCAGGAGCAAACATGCTCAAAACAATATATTTTATAAAAACATACCTTTCAAAAGTCTTAGAAACAGTAGGTCAATTTCGATGAATTTCTTTTTACTAAACATGGTTTTTAATATTGAGCTATAGATAAAGTACATATCATTATAAACACAAGAATAAAGATTCCTCAGATCATAATAACTAAAAAGGAGGCTAGGATAACATCCTAGCTACTTGTCTGTCATTTTGCGAAATTAATTTCACCGAGATAATAAAAGATAACCATGTAGAAGTAGTCGCAAGCTTAACTAATTAATTTATGTATTGCAAAAATGCTAAGTAACTAGAAAAAAGTGCGTTATTTAATTTTTAGCAATTACATTAATATTCTTATTCGTCATGTAAAGTTTTCATTTCAATGGTATACGATTAATATTAAATTATTCAAATTTAAATTGCTAATTTATTCAGTATTAATTTTAACCCACCTATAACATCTGGCACAGACCTTGAATAACTATTATTTTCTGTTATTTTATCCTTTTGCATTTTCCTGACTATTTTATTCCGTAAGCTAAATGCGGACATTCCCATTGACATCACTTTAACTGTATTCGCTAAAAAAAGAGTTAAACTAATATGCAGTTTGCTAATAGCAGAATACGTGAAATATTCTCAGTTGTTAGTTATAATAACTGGTAAGATGCCGCAGCATCTGTAATGCTATTCTATAATGTAGTGTACCCGACGGCTTTGACTTAATTCAAACATTTTTTTACCCAAAGGCTTTGGCTTAATTCAAATATTTTTTCACTGCAAAAAATATTTGTTCACTACAATATCAATACTAATAAAACCACACGCTGTTGTCTATTATGAATATAATTGTAAGCGGAAATCCTTTGTGCCAATTCAATAAAGATAATTAAATTCAATTTGCGCCTGACTTACGTAAATCATTAAAATAAGTTCTTATTCACTGCAATAGAACGCTCACACCCAACATCTTGGAATTGTTTCTACAAAATGTTATGATCTGTAAGTACCAGACTTGGCACCCACTATTATTATTGCTTCCTAAACCTGAAGAAACATCTTATTGGATGAAGATTTGCTTCAGGTAATGATGTCAAACCTCATACAACCTCAAATTTTTTTTGGGTTTATTAAAAAGTTGTTAGTCTAAATGTATTTCTTGTAAAATTATAATGTTTAAAATAAAAAACATACTCAAAAATGTTATGTTTTCTCTAATTTCAGAGTGAATGAATCAATATAAGTAAATTTAGTTTTTCAAAAAACACATTGTCGACATTAACCAATATTCGGTTTTCATTCCTTTTCTTCGACAATCATACTTTTGAATTAAGTTCTGTTCGCATATAAATTTGGTTGATATTCTAAATATAATGTATTATTCACACTAGATAACGGAAAAAACAACAAATACGCTTACTAAACCTTTGTTAACAGAACATCAATAAAATGCAACACACAACGATTGCGTATTTTCTCTTTGATTTTAGTTTCTTCATTTCTATTTGAAATAATTTTAGTTAATTTATCAAAAATTTTACAAACTGCAACAATCACATAATTGCATGGGAAGGAAAATTAGGTATGTAGTAACGTAACTCAAAATAATGACGAAATACTAATGAACTTGAAAAATAAATTGTTAAAAGCGATTTTGATATCAGTTTTGTGACTGTTACTGTTTCAGTAAATTTACTATATTTTTTATCGTTTGAATTGCTGCCATTTTAAAAGTTTTGAACCAAATTTGTCATAAATTAAATTTGTTTCGTGCATTCCATCCCTATGAAATAAGAAATATGATTTCTACCGCATTCACAAAGTCATTATATTGTGTAAATATATACATACATGTAAACTTTCAAGGTGAATTTGGAATTGGATCTAGGGACAATTATCAGTGAAGCTAAAATTATTTAAAAAAGCGTCTTCAAATATAGGATACTGTTGTTAAATATCTGAATGTCTTTTGTGTTAATGTTTTCTGTGCTATCCATGACTACCAAAATCTCACCTGAGAATATTTGAAATAAACCTGGACCGTAAACTGAATAAACACTTAATACTGAATTATATAGATACTGCAAAATAATAAATATTTGGTCTCTATTAAACCTTAGATAGGGGTAAAAAAGTACAATGAAAAGGGAAACGAATAAATGAGAGAAAATTATTTTTTAGGCTTGTCAATGCTAACATGTGAGACTATATTCATTAGATTTTGTCGTCTATGCTTCATATTGCAGCAAATATGGCTTAAAGTTCATATTTTGAAATATATGTTTTATGGACCTAAAAATACCGAAATAAAATAATAATAACCTGGTTAACTTTGCAAATATTTCTAATAAACAGAACATATCTCAATAAATTACAAATTAACAACTCAAATTAAGTGTTATTGGTACGTAGTTAAGATATTCGCTCGGTTAAGTAATCATCAAGCTTGGAACTATGAACAATTATAGCCACTGTTAATTGTAAAAGTTCTTAAGTTCCGAGTCGTTAACAGGCTCGGCGTTATCCTTTGAATTGCGAATTCCAGTAACTGATCAATTAGTTTCACGGTTACTTCATGAAATGGAGGATATAATTAATTAATTTATTGCCACCAGAATCATTAATAGCTATTGGGAATGGCTTTGGATATGTCATGAGAAATTATTTTCAATATTCCTTTGAATAATGATTGTCGTTTTACCCCGGAATAATCACATGTATCTATTGTGTCTTTTGTTATCATTGCAAATATTTCTTCAGAGCAGTTCCCATCGAATTATATTTTTTCATTATAGCTACTTTATATTTTATCACAATATAATACATTAAGATATAAAAAAAATTATGTTTAATACTAATTTAAAACGCAACTGCTAGAGTCGCAAATGTAAAATCCAATCTAGTTTTATTTTAAAGGTTTTCGCGAGAATAAAACCTTAATCATTTACCGTGTAACTAATTATACTTCTTTTTAATAACTTTCACCAATCTAGTTATCTGCATTCTTATGTGAACATACAAGAAATTATACAAACAAATTTTCTCCAATCTCATAACAAAACTTTAATTCTTGCATGTGTAAAGTATGAATATTGTCAATTTAGATATTCTGCGATATTCTTTCAGCATGTTGCTGTATAATTCTCTCAAATTAGAAATGACTTCTTTGAAATGACAATTTTGTTATTGTCAATAATTTAAAATTTTTCACTACATTCATTGAAAGAGAAGAATTCCATATGACAATAATTTCATAGAACAACGTTTATCCGAAAGAAAAAAAGGCGAAATAAACGAATGCGATAAACGAATGCGATAAACAAATGCGAATAACCAACGCGTTTAAATGAATGCGATACAAATAAATTCAGTCACTTTCTTCAGGACCGAATTAAATTATTCGCTACAATTTAAAAGCGAATTTATCCTATCTTCCATGTTAAACAACAGTTACATTTAAATTTAAAAACACAATTTTACGATGAAAGGAAACATCATTAGACATATCAATACAACGCAGCGTCAAAAATGAGACTCAGAACATGGCAGTTATTGATTATATTTGGCGTTAATTTTGCATAAATTTATTATTCGTTATTAAATGAAACTACGTGATGTAGTATTATTTCTACTTTCTTTAAGTTAAAAATAATATTACTTAGTTTTATTTAATTGTGAATGGCAGTTATTGTTACAATGAAGTATATAATAGCCCCCCAAAATTTAAAGATTATATAAATGTTAATTTATTCATAAAATATAATTTTATTTTTGTTTTTATTTCATAAAAGAAATAATAAATAAAATAGCAATTATGTTTTCAAGCTAACACTCTAAAAACCATCGTTCTAAATTTATTCAAATTGATAAATATTGTTTTGACGGTTTTGCACCTTTTAACCTAACTACTTAATTAAACAGGTTGCTAGTAAAATTTTATAATATTTTTAAGGTTTATTCATACATTAAAATGTCACAATATAAATATCCCTCCGTTTATTTAATCAATTTTTTTCGTATACTACTGCAGCTCTGTTGAATCTAGTATGTTTTTATTATTAAGTATTTGCAATAGTGAGAAAAATATTAACTTTTAAAAGTTAAACCTAAATTATCGCTACTGAATCGTTTCAAGCTAGATTTATCTCCTCTTTCCGGAATTTTCTTGTATTAATCCATTGCTTATTGGTCATATTTCCAAATAGAATCAATTCTATGTTTTACAAGTATATTTGCCATTTCTCTAAAAATAGGGTCCAGGTATATGAGAGCTATTAAAATGATTTCTGTAGAGACGAATGTTTTCCACAGTAAAAAATATCTTTCCAACTCAAAATTAAGTTACGAACATTCTCCATTCAGACTTCAGAAGTTTTCATTTGTTAAATAATTTTAACTTGTCTACTTTGAGGAAGACTTCCCTGAACCAAAAGCTCTCACAATATATGTTTTTATGACAACAAGACTACCTTCTAGACTAAGCAATAATATCACAATTTCTCGAATAAATCACATTAATTATCCTGCATTCCGTACAAAGTTGAATTTACCTTCTCCCGGCCCATCGTAACATAACTTTGTATGAATTATCATAAATGAATACTCGTCATATAAAATGCACTTTTTACTCGACTCATATTACAAAGAGTCTTCAATAAAATGTGTATACATCCATTCATTTTGAATATCAACCTGTATGCACTTTACCTGAGTCGTTATTGCAACGCGTAACGCAAACAAACGACTATTGTTGATAGCGAATCGACTAACAAAAACTGCCTAATTTAGTCAAAGTCGGTGGCAGACTTTCCATTGACTTGACGCATATGTCAAGAGACACTCACTATCCTCTATCTCTGTCAACGCGTATTCAGTCGTATGATCTATTCATTTCTTCGCTGATGCGGTTTCAAATCGGCGACAGTCGGCCTGAATCGCTCCAATTTTTGGTAGGATCAAGTTTTGTAAGATGTAAAAAATGCAATAATATATATTCCGTAAAAATTGTAAAAATTTATTTGGTTTTAACTACGTGTACTTACTAATAGATACCACAGCATAACATTTTAGGTATTGTGTAAATTATAATACACTCTTCAAAACATTAAGATATTAAATATAGCATATATTCATCAGTACTAAAAATCAAATTATAAAATATAATTATACATTTACCAAAATAAAATGAAGATATTCGAAATAACTAAACAGTCTAAAAGAAGTGTTGTTTAACAGCTCTAGGTATTAAAAAATTGTGCGTGTGAGCTCCGAAGCGCCACTGGAATTTACTCCTTAATTACGATTGTCTTGGAATGTATAAAATAGATAACACTGTATTTAAATATAAATATCAATATCGTCTATCAACAAAACTCTTACCGTTAAGGTAGCGTTCAGAAGAAACGAATTCGCTCGACTGTGTTTTCGTTGACTCACGGTGCAAAACTGAACTCAACGAAAAAAAAAATTAGCGGCATAATATATAGCCTATGTCTATCCTGAAGTTCTTTCCTAAACATTCATGAAATATTTTTTTGAAATTGGATGAGTAGTTTCGAAGATTACCTCCTACATACAAACTTACAAAATTTAACTTTTTTATAATGTATAAATTTTATTTAACGGAATTATATACAACCTATGTCCATCCCGAAAGTCTTTTTTAAATATTGGTGAAAACATTTTTGAAATCGGTTGAGTAGTTTCAGAGACTACTTCCTACTTCCAAACTTACAAATTATTACACTTTTTTTAACGCTTTAAACTTCTGACTTTACTTCTATAAAACTTCACACCACGCACTATGTATTAATTTCGAATTTTACGGTGAAAACTCCAAAAATAAATTACTTTGTAATAAATAAAAAGTTGTAAAAAAAATTGAAAATGAAATAAAATTAAAAATGGCAGGTAACAGAAATACAGGATAAAAAGTAAAAAAAAAAAGTTGACCGAGAATATTTCCCGAACAGGAATGTTCTAGGGGAAAAGTTATTATAGAACGTTGTTTATAAATGATTATCTATTTGAAACTGCATTGTGACAATCTACAGGCTTCTATTATATTAGTTAGTACATCGACTGAAAAAAGAAATACCAAAATCGATAAAGAATTGCGACCTATAGCGTGTTTTCATACGTACATACGTATATATCA
The DNA here is from genome assembly GCA_039881145.1 of Druceiella hillmani. NCBI lineage: Eukaryota > Metazoa > Arthropoda > Insecta > Lepidoptera > Hepialidae > Druceiella > Druceiella hillmani. The sequence goes on from JAYKKI010000022.1 coordinate 18,348,095, forward strand.
GCGGACGGAAACGCAACTCTTTTTGAAAACCATTTCTTTTTGGAATTTCAGAGAAAGATCTCCGCTATAATAAACGGTTGATTAATTGTAAAATTACTCGCGTTAAAATTGCCTTTATCATCAAAACTCAAGGCTAGCGTGCCAGTCGATAATAAATCGAACACCCGTGAGGATGGGCAATATATAAAGAAACAATCATAATTATTATTTTATTAAGCCGTAATTAATTTTCAAGCGTACTTGAAATGAAACGTCCTCAAAGAAGATGCTTGGAAGGCACACTTGTAGTAAGACTCCTTAACCGCTTTACCTCCCCAGACCCTAGGTTCCTGAAAGTGGCCAATTATGGAACTTATATTGGTAATTGGAATACCGTTAGCCACGATTTTCTCCAAAATATTGCGACAAAAGAGTCAAGCAACATTAGCCGATGCTTCTTTCATTTTAAATGAAAAAAACATAAACTAATGTTACAATAAAACACTTTTGAATCCATAAATATGGTGAACACTTTATTTCTCTGTCTAAAATCTATGAGTGTACTTTATTAGTGGGTTTGCAATTGAAATATAAAATAAAAATTTAGAACTCAAAACCCTTTCGAAATTACAAAGTCTTGTTTCCTGTACCAAGAATGATACGATAAAAATAATGCTTGTTAAGAAATATTATGAAATGAATAAATCAAATATGCAAAATAGGGCTATTTCGATTTTTTGGAAAATGGTGGGAAGTAAATAGAAAAATTATCTTTTCAACGTAAAAGTAGTTTTGAAACGTTGAAACGGATGTACAAATTTGTGTATTTAAATATTTGTTAACTTTGGATACAGAATGACCATCTTACAAATTTGATCATTAAAATTATCTTACGTGAAAGGGTCTTAAGAAAAATTTATTAAAAAAGTAAGATATCAAAACAAATGAATGGTTTTAGATATGGAAACATAATTAAAAATTTTATAAAAAGATTTTCAAAAATTATTTAAGGTCATAGCAATGTATGTAAGCACCTAAAAATATATAAGAACATACACAAAATAATTAGAAGTAAAATACATAATACCTAAGAAGGTACTAAAACTCTTAAAATATGATAAATTGTATGTAAAATATCCTAAATTAATATGTAGGCGAAGGTAATTCATGAAATTCGTCGGCTTTAGATGCTAGCGAAGAAAACATTCATTATCACCGGTTATTCCATCTTAGCCAAAATGACCTTTACGTTATAATCGACTAAATGTTGAAATTCTAAAATGCCTGTTTATTAATTTAATTATATGCTTTAAAGTTTTTCTTGGACATCTTTTTTAAGAAAAGAAAATGAGTGTTGACTCGTCATCGATCCTAATTTTCTTCAGATGTAAACTACATTAACGACTCTAGCATTAAAAAGTTGTCTGTTAACGTTGCCTGTTAATTTAAAATGGTAACCTTAGACTTATAAATTTAATTACTTTCAACTTAAAATTGATTTCAAAGAACTAAACTTCTAAAACCATGTGCTGATTTAAGTCTTCGATGTAAAAAGCCTAAAAATATTAAGTTACTATCTGCGAAATCGTAATTAAAGCATAATATAAACCTGTTTCTTTGATGTAAAAATTCATTTATGTACATTTTCACGTCATTTACATATCAACATATATGTATAATGACGTGAAAATATAACCTTAACATTTTCCTTAATTTTCTAAATCTTAATCCGACTTCAAGTATTCTGTTAAAAATATCAGTTCCGTAAACACCAAGTTCTTAAAAATAAATTCATATTACTCCTTGATTAAATTGTAATCTCTTTGTTGTGTTAATAGTAAAGTAAATTTTTAAATATACCCAATTCACCCAAACATTGTTGAAATTGTTGTCAACAATGTTTGTTGAGATTTTAAGTTTGCACCTCTAATATTTTTTCGTACATTTTTGTTAGTACCATCAGGGTATATATATATATATATATATATATATATATAAATATATATATATATATATATATATATATATAAATATATATATATATATATATATATATATGTGTATATATATATTTATCCTTTGCTGAAATTTTCATTTTAGTATTATTTAAGATACAAAAATTCGTTACGAGTCATCAGTTATGACACAGAATATACTGACAGCTGTAAATTAGAAAAATGTGCCTAGCTCCAAATTTTGTAATTAAAAATATTTACATTCACAATTATATTAAACACCGACTTCCCTATACCTTTCACAGCTGTTTTTTTTTTAGAAACATGGAAAAGATATGATATTTTATATATTTATAAAGCGTTTTATCCCGCGTATATCTTAATAGTTATCTCTTAAAAATACTTCCATGGAAATTTTAGAGAATGCAAATGTTTTAATTACATATGTTATGTATCAGTTAAAAAAGTTTTTATTAAAATGCGTAATTTATTAAAATGCATAATTTTATAGGAGATAGTTCTAAAGCTGAATCAGAAATGTTAATATTAAGCCTGTTCCTCCCATCTTCAGAATTACCAAAGTGAAAATTATGGAAGAAAAAACAATATTACTAAGAGTTTACTTAAAATTTTCCGAGAAACTACAGTTATGATTCTGAATATAATAGTCCTATATATGTTCATGTCATTGCATAAATATAAGAGAAATACCATGCTAAGTAGGGTAAAATAGCTTAATAGATATTCTACGTACGCTTATAAGTTTACATTCGCCTTAATATATATTGAATCCTTATAATGCCCAAGGTTTAATTGTATTAAAAAAGTTTTTAAAGACCCAATGCTGTAAACATTTGGTGATATTTATAGATTCAACAAATTAATAGCAGTATTGATAAACAGTAAGGATAGGATATTTAATTGAAGGAATATGACTAAGAGTGGAACTTACTATAATGGTTTTTTGATAAATTTTTATTCAAGGAAGAAAATAAACAGTCGAACACGTGATAATAACTCGTAACCTTGAGCCTAAGGCCATCCAACTAAAACTAAGCTATCCAATTAGTATTGACCAATTAAGAGCACCTAAATGTTTTCTAAAATAGCATAATACGGGCATGAGGTAAAGTTTAAAATAACTAAATATGGTTTGTAGCACCGCTTACAATTTGCAGTTAGTTACAAATTTATAAATGGTAAGGTTGCCAGCATCCGACTATTTTTTTTCTAAAACCGTTTTAAAACTGATCAGTAACAAAAAGAAAAACATTATGCTATTTTAAATTCATTTTATCGATCTTGAGTCACTAACAGTTTGAACACAAGATGTTTGATTGAAGATCAGTTGTGAAAAATTTAATCTAAAGACAATAGTTAAGGGGCTTTGATTGAAGCGCTGGTCATTTGGTTATGGTTCAATTAAGGTTCAAAAATGTAAAAAAAAGTTAAAAAATAGTTCCTTGTACTCTTGAACCGCTATGACGTATTAATTGAATGACAGGTTTAATAAGGGACATGCGTATTACAAGAATTAAAAATATTTAAAAACCTGAAGAAATTTCATTTTTAAAGTTTACTAATATCATTGCTGACTGTATCGTGTTATTTAAATAATTTTAAAACAGCGCTAGGAATAATAACTTTAACAAATGTCCAATTTAAATAGACAAATACAAATAGTTTCTTTTCGACAAAAATCAAAATTAAAACATAGAAAAAAATTAAAATGATATATATACACTACATATATAATACTCAATACTCATTATAACAGAGCTATTTTAATTTTAAACCGGTACTAAATTTAAAAGTCTTTAATTTTCAGCTTTTTGACTTAGACATGCTAAATTTATAATACTTAAAATTACTATGAATAACAATACCAAGAGAAATAAATTTCCCTAATAAAATTATTAACAAGAAATAAAATAAAACTAAAAATAATCAAACAACAATAGATGGACATCCTGCCTCAATATATTAAGAGTATAATTTTGTACATAAGTACATAAGTTAGTTGTGCATAAGTATTTTTTCAACATAAATATTTTTTTCAACACATACATAAATGTTTTTATCGACTTTTTTAACATAGAGTTCTCCATGTATCCATGTATCAATGGAGCACAAATTGCATTCTTGACTTGAATTTGGAGTTTTATTTCTTAAAACTTTAAGTCCGGTAACATCTTTCTTTATTTTCTTCACCATTTTATCGTGCGAAATTTTCAGATATGCTTTATACGAGGAATTCGTTATCTCCATAGCTTGTTGAGTGTTACAACTTCTTCTTCTTAATTCGGATGCTATTTTCTATATACTTGATGATATTTGTAAGATCGTAATGTCAATTCGTTGGCTAGCTCAAGCCAAGACGTGAAACAATCATCACAAAACACTCATCTTTCATTTTTAAGCTGTTATAAAGAAAAATATCAAGCCTTAAAGTGTGCCCGTTAAAAAAATCTGTTATTGTAGAAATACATTAGAAACGTTCTTCAAAATATTCAAACTTATTTTGCTCAGTTCAAACTTATTTTGCTTATTCTGTGATTACAAGATATCCCATTAAAACGTAAATGTAACGATCCACCTTAAAACAAATACGATGGTTTTAAAATAAACATCTCTTTCTTTAATCTATGCTTCACTATCGAATGGCGCACCGCCCAGCGTTTTGACGGTACAATTATAACTAGGGTAATTTTAAAAATAATCAAGTTCTTTTTCAAAAGAAGAAATTTTCTTCAGAAAACGGTACTATATTTTAATTTCTTTAAATATTTATTATAGTGCAAATTTACCTTCAAACATGACTTGCAATGCCGTCCGTTACTTTGTACGTACGAGGATACGTCATAAGTCGCAATGCTTGTTCTTGATATTGCTAATTATTTTTCTACTGATGAATTGAAGTCAGAATAGAAACCTATGGTTTTCGTAATGATTTTTGGAATAGTTTAATTTTTACTAAAATATGTTAAATAACAAAAAAACGTCCATTTCTCGTGCTCGTCATCTGGTTTCGACCTACAGAAAAAAGAAAAGGGACAAAAAGATTCGCACTTCGTTTCGTGCGAACCTTGTCTCTTTTTTCTGTTATCCGATGCCCTTATACTTTTTATTTAATTATTAATGAAAAGACGCGGTGTGCCCTTTTGGTTTTATAAACGAATATTTTTTATTATCATTTATCGTTTTCAGGTTATTTTTTGTAATACACAAAGACTCATTAACTTCGTTTACACACACACACACACGCACACACGTACGCATTCATATACGCACGTACACATACACACACCATGTATACACACGCACACACTTATAAATATATGTGTATGTAACTTCAGTCCATATGTTTTTAAGCTTGATATCTAACAAATCTTTGACATTATTACAACCAATTCCAAATAAATCAGGTATTTATATATTCTTGAATTTTTCTAAATTATTAAACATAATTTGTTAATATGATTCTTTAATAGAAAAGCTAGCATGAAGTATTATTTCGAAGAAAAATAAACAATATTATATATTTTACACTAATAAATCATTATATATTTATTTATACCAAAGTTTTGGCCAACTTGGAAAGAAAATCATGACGATGGGCAACCCAGTTATGAATATACGAAAACGCGTTATCAAGCAATAAGTTACCAAATACGGAGATGACATATTATGTTAAAATATTGCAATGGATCGATAATAACTTTATTCGATGAAAATATTATGATTTACTCCAATTATTATTGCTGCAATTGAATGCCTAATGATGCAGACAAGTATAAAAATGTATTGCAATAGGAAAAAAAGACAGTCGCATGCAGGTTACAACGGAGAACCATATAGATTATTCCTACGTACTTAAAAACATAAAATAAAATATATATATATAAATAGGAAAAATAAACTCATCACACTTAAAATAACAACTTATTGTGGAAAATTTCATACTATTTTTAAAGAATCGTTTTAAACAGTTGCTCCTAAAATATTTAATGGTCGAAATTATTTTTAATTAGAATGGGATTAAATTAAATAGTTGAATGAATCGCTAAGATGAATATTTCCAATATTACGAAAATGGTGTTATCTTATCTAATTGCAAAGGTTTATACATACACGTAATAGTTTAATATTTCTTTGGACAACTTTCTGTTTATTAAGTAAAATAGCTACACTGATACCCTTTGTATGTTAAGATCATTTTACTTATTGTTTTTAATCTCTTACCAAGCTTTATTGAAAATTTCTAATAAATAATAAATCCAAACGGATTAATTTTTACTTTTTTATTAACGTCGGTTATTACAACACATTTATTTCAAGACTAGATAACGTTATGTATAATTTTATGAGAAATAAACATTGTATTGAAATTTTATTTTATATTTGTTCTCATAAAATTTGCCAGTTATTTTTTTTTACGCTGTTTCACTGGTAAGGAAAATTCCAAAAGTCTAATGGAGACTGAAATGTTTTTAGTAACGATCAATTCTTTAGCCAAGCCTTTGAAATATTTTGGAAGAATGTCGATATTGTAATATTTTATGAAATAATTAAAATTAACTTCTTCAGAAAAGCTTTATTAATTTTTTTGGAATTCAATTAGCGAATCAATTATCTATCTGCTGGCCTGTGTGCGAAGTAATCTAAGTAATTACTGACCTAATTAAGCAAAAAATTGAACGAAAAGCATAAAATTAATTCTCTAGTTTGAGTAATATTTAAATTACGCTTTTCGTACGCGTTAATTACTATGATTTAAAAATGAACTCGCAATATATATTATTTACAAATTCAATTCTGAAAGATGGAATATAGAAGTATATTATAGATTGCCCAGCTGATAATATTAAATTTTACCTACATCATGTATCTAAATATATTAAAATATAAAATTTAATGACAATTTAATAATTATTAAATTCATTTAAAATATTTTCCGAGACTTTTTTAACTTGTAAACCAAATTTTTGAATAATCTATTTGACATATACATTCCAAGTTTTAACTTAATTTAATTAACAAAAATTTATTAACTTAATTAACAAAAAATACAGCGAAGAGGCAAAACTTAATAAATTACAATATTACAAAAGAAATAAAAATAATTCTATTTCGGTTTAGATCAAAACTTAGCAAACAATTTGTCAAATTAATGAACTGTCATGATGTTTACATTATTCGTACCGTGACCTTTTCTGTAATTATGTGACGTAATCTAATTTTGAAAAAAAATTACAACCCGAATATGCTGTATGATACAGCTAAAATGAAAAAGAATATAGGTTGAAAATAATTAAACATGTATAAATAAAAAAAAACCAACCGATTTATGTCTTTCTGCTCATGTAAAAACAAACAAATATTCGAACGTGAATTCCGTACCGCATCCGTAATATCTGTCGTTCAGTTGATTGATCGTCTCATTCGATTGTCTCCGATAAATGTCGGTGCGAGATCTTTGAATAAACAGACGATCCAAAATCTTGGGTCACCTACATATACGTATATGATATATGTGTATGACATACGCCACCAACAGGCGACTTTCGTCGGACAGAGACTGTAACCGAATTTTCATCGACTCAAATCCTGCGTCAAAAGTCGCGCACTTCCGATAAACGTCTCTGGTCTTCACCAACATATGTTTAGTCATATATTCTATTCTTTTCACTATTAGTGCATTTTAAGTCATGACTTTCGGACCGACGAAATCCGGTCTGAATCGCTCCGACTTTTTAGTGAGACGTTTGCATTAAAGTACTGAATGTCACATGTATTGTCGGCCGTCTGCATTGCGTATAAAGCATGACACTCAGTTAAATTTCCCGGAAGTGATATCAGAAAAAATCAAGTGGATACCAAAATAGCTTTTGAATCTCTGCAATAAAAAGGATGACAACTCTCTGAAAAATCAAACAAATTTTATTTTTTATGTACAGTCAATTTTAACACTAACTTTAAAACAAAACATCGAGGGAGGGTTATTCTAGATTAATTTAAAGTTCGGATCTTTTTCATGAGCCAAATAACTTCTTTTGCCATAACTTCTACACCAATAGTTAATACAAATTATTTGAGTAAAATGAATATTTGAAGCATTTTCATGATATTTTTTTATAATAATAAATGTAAGGGTTATAAGTTCTTACTATTCTAATTTATTCGCAAAATTGTATAATTATATAATTATATAAAAGTGTATAATTATATTGAGAAAATAATAATGTCATTTATGTTATTATTTCTTTACGTCAAAGTTCTATCCATAGCTATTCAACCAATGTACAATTGTTTCTCTATTTTATATATATATATATATATATATATATATATATATATATATATATATATATGTATATATATATTATTTGTTTTTTAATAATTTTATACAAAATAAGCATAAAAGTTTCAACAACCCCCAGCGTTATGTAATGGATGGCAAATAATACATTAACTGCGACCCCCAATCTTAAGTAACAACTTTGTTACATGAGTGAATCAAAGGATTAAAATTCCGTCCTTATGGATGGTACTGTAGTTATAGGATATTGACGAATTAGAATCAGTCCAAAGAATTGTTTCCTTCATGCGACACTGAGTGGCATTGATATTTTGTGCATAAATCTGGGTTTCAAATAAGCAAGGCTTTCAGTATTGATTTAAACAATTTAATAACATCGTAAATATCCCACCAAATTATGGTAGTGATACTACTGAAGCCCACAAATAAACGCTCGAACTGTCGAACACAGTCTAACACCGTTATAAAATACACCCTCGGTGAAAATTGTTTTTAATCTCTATTTTTCCTCACTTGTCATTAAAATATGTTGAAAAACCCTTTAAAAAATCATAGCATGCTCGTTCACTAAAAAAAATATGACTATGTTGATGCAAAACATGTGCAAAAATATGGCAGTTAATCACTTTCGGCATTAATTAACATTATTACATTCATTTATTTAAATAAACCGGGTACAATGATTTAAAAATTAGATAAAATACCCTAATTATAATGGCTATGTACATCCCTTGGTTGTCATTTTAATAATGGTTATAAACACATAGACAGAATTTTAATAAAACACAACATCATCAATGATGTATTTTATTAAAATTCTGACCCTTTCCCCAAAACAGCATATTTTCTTCAAACCATGGTCGACACTTGACTTTAAAGCATTTCAAACAACATTAAATATAAAAGAATATCGCTAGTCACGAACAATGTCTCGGAGGTATTTGTTCTATTTACTTTCATCTTGGATCTATTCTCGGTCTAAAGAAATAACCAAGTCACGTTTTCATCGTTTTCGTAATATATGAGACAACAAACAACGAGCTAACTCGAAAAAAGATGCTAATATTGTTTTATTTTAGTGCTTGGAAATTATTAATATCCTGACCTGTCGTCTTGATAAATCTAAAGTGAAAATGAGTAGAGGCCTTATTAACATAATTTATAAATGATCAGAAAAATACTTATTCAATAGATTTGGAGGAAAATATCTTGGAAAGCTTAATAAATAATCAGCTTACGTCAAGCTAATTCCACATACTCAATATATAACGTTTAGTTCAGTTTTCATAAACAAACATGGTTCTGCAAATGAATAAACACTAAACTCGAAAACATTACATTCTGTTACTTTAAAATACGGCTTCTGAAAAAGTTAAAACCATAGAAGCTCGAAAATTTCATTTCAATACATTTCAATATTGATACTTGTATCGCAGCTAAGACAAATTATTTACATCAGATATTGATATCGTACATATAATGGCTAGACATTTCTAGTTTTAATTTAAAACCATACTAGTTTTAAAAAATTAAAATTTTATTTATTTGTTCATTTAGACTTAAATGTATATTTGATAAACTTATTACTATATTAGCAAAATATCTAGTCAACTATAATATCAGAACTTAAGGGCTTAGTATTATTGGAAGACTACAATAATCCTTCAATGAGATATTACAAATATTAACTATACGTGACCATATAACAATTAGTAATATAAATATATAATATAGATTAACCTAATAGTAACTAAATTACAATTAATTTAGATATCAATACGGATAGGAAGAGGGATTGGATAGGATAGTAGCGTTAGGGAATCAATACTTGAATTGTCGATGAAAGTCTGGTATTGGAATTTAGTTCTATAAGCTAACAGCGTGAATATTAAAGGAATGTTACATTTCATTTCTCTTAGTTTTTTTAGTATTTAGTGCAAAATAGTATATTTGTTACTTAGACTACTTTTAAAATAAGGTTTGTTTCTCAAAAATTCAAAACGTTAGATGATGAATTTTCTTCGTTTTTGATGTTTGAAGAAGAATGTTATTTTAGACCGAAATTAATAAAATTGAAAAACAATGATCAAAATGCTGTAAAAATATGCGTTAAAATTGCGTTATATAAATATGATTGGTGCTCGTTAACTATAAGCTGATCAAAGTTGAGAAACAATTTATAAACAAATACCCGAATTAACAATTTCATAAATTCTTTATACATACAACATAATTATGAAGGAATATGTGACAACACAATTTATAAGGTAATATGCGACATTATAATTTCATAAATTCATTATAAAAATATAATCCATTTCAAATAATTACAGCACTATTAAAGCGGGAAAACAATTTATGAACCAATTACCCCATTCCCAGTTTCATAAATTCATTATACAAAAATAATCCATCTTCAGTAATATAATATGATTAAAGTGAAAAAGCTATTTATGAACGGGTATCCAAATTTACAATTTCGTATATTCATTATGCAAATATAATCCATCTCTAATAATTAAAACTCGATTAAAGAGAAGAAACAATTCATGAGTAAAGGTGTAATGCATTCCAGAAACAAAATTTCATAAAATAATTATACAAATATAGCCCAACTCACATATTTACAAATCGATTAAACTGAAAAAATAATTTATGAACGAATTCACAATTTCATCAATTTATTCTACTAACGTAAGTGAAAAAAGCTTATTTAAATAATTATATTTCAATTAATTAAATCTTATTAAAGCAAACAAACAAAAAGACACAGGATAACAAAAAAGGTACTTATAAGACTGATATATTTATCTTATTATGTGATCACTGTCCAACACTTGATAATTCTTTTTTTTAATCACTGTTAGAATCTGCCAATCCTAAGCAATGCACAAAAATAATCTAAGATTAAATTGAAGTTTAATTCGGCATGGTTCTAAAAATGCCGAATTAAAACGTCTTTGATTTTTCTCCTTTATATCTATTCACACATAAATCGTTCAACTTAAATTTATGATATTGATGAAATAAACAAGTGTAAACGATAAAATACCATTATTTTATTACTCAAAAATATACAAATATTAAATAGCCATCTATTTCTCTTGCGTACCTAATTAGGCAAATTATATTTAGTTATTCAATTTTAAACGAACAAAATGATATAATATACTTTAGAAAAAGCATAATGTTGTGCAAATTAAACATTTTCTTTCCAAATATGTCTAATCGCAATTTTAATTAAACTTTTCATCTTCAATTTGAAAACGTTAACCAACTACAATATAAAAGGCACAACAGAGTTTTGACATACTGATGCTATTTTTAAAGTGTTATGTCAAATAACGTTCTATCCAAAGCGCAAAGCATTTGAACGACTTTTACCGATGTTAAATAGGTGACCGGAAACTTGAAATTTTGTCTCACAAAGCAGATGGTGGCTTTCCATCGACTCAATGCATACACCAAAAGGCTCATGTACCGAATAAAATCTCCCGTTTTCCTTAGTGCGTATTCTGTCTTTATTTTACTAGAAACGTACGAATCGGTGAATGACGGTCAGAGTAGCTAAGATATTTTAAGAAGTGTGCATTAAAGTATTCAATATCATATATAATCCTTTCTCTAAGTATTATTGGTCAATCGTTGTACCGAAGACAAAATATTTTTTCAAACCTTGACTACATACCAAACATAAAAGTATATAAAATTACATTAAAAATGTAAGCAAATTCTAATAGTCCTGTATAATGTCTCGGTAGAACCTCTTCTGCTTAATTACACTTTGGATTTTCTCTATAACTAAGTAATTAATTCACGTTTTCATTCTGACTGTGACGGATGTTAAAATAAAAAACCTGAGAAATGTTGCAACTTCATGAAGAAGCGATAATATCGCTTTATTTTGGTTCTTGAAAAGATATTAATGTCGTATCCTACTGCCTTTGCACAATGAAAGTAAAAGAAAATAGAATTTTTTTTAATATTATTAAAAAATAAGCGGGAAAATAGGGATTGATTTTTACGTGGATACCTACGCAATAACCTTGAGAGGTAAATGGTTGGGAAAACTTTATAAATAATCATCTTATGTTAAGATATCTCCGCATTATATAATATTAAAGTCAATTTTTATACATAAAGGAAATTTAAAAAAAAAAATTAAAAATATTTTATTTCTTCATTATACAACACTGCTCATAACGTAATAAAGACAGGTGATAGGAGCCACCGATATATATATATATATATATATATATATATATATATATATATATATATACATAAATATGTCACATTTTCAACAGCTTGAGCAAAAAGGGCGTTTAATCATATCAAAATCAAACTAGACGATCATTAAAAAAAAATTAAAAGCATTGCCATTTCTAAAAAAAAATATTTCAACTGTCAGACCATAATAACCTATCACTACTTGCAATTGAAATAATGTACATCCTTTAAATTTAAATTCACAGAGTGAAGAACCTTGTCAGAAACTATCTTTTCCAACTTGATATTGCCGACAGAATGTTATGCGCCTCAAGCTATTGTCAACTATCACAATTAAGAAATAAGTATATTTATGCCTCCACTAATAAACAAGAAAACATTTTCTTAGATCCGGACTGAGGTATAATGCTTTAAAAATAATATGTTTTCAGTATATCTTATGGACTAGGGTTTTTCCTGGATAAAAACTATATTTGTTTATAACACTTTCCGTTGGTGTACAAAATTGTTCAATAATCGGTTCCTTCCTCGAAAAAAATTACGTAACAAAAAAACCAAAATTAAAAAAAACTCATTAACGATATTTGTTGCGTGACCTTCGCTCGGGTCACGCAACAAATATCGTTAAAGTTTAGTTTTTTTCGGTATAAAAAATGAATATTCTTTCCCAACATGAACAGTTTATAGTTCTTCCCATACCACAGATCAACTTGAAGATTCAATATAAATAGTTGAGCCATGGAAATTATATAAGAAAAGAAATCAACTTTCTATGTCATTTAATATATAAGTTTGGATAAATCTGCAAAAATGGTTGTAAACAAAATATTGATATTTACCTTCTAGTAATATAAGTAATTCTTATGAAAATCCTTCCATAATCTTTAGTTATTTATATTGAAAAATATTAAAATCAAAATGCAAATAAAAAAGTCAAGTATCGTGATACAAATTAAGTCCATAAAGCTCAATATTAATTTAAATAAAAGTATGAATTTGAGCAGGTCGAGGTTGCACCGTTAAACTCTTCATTTGTTCTCGATGAAGAAAACGATAGCGCGATTTAAAATATACATTTCAACGTTTGGCGATAATTTATTCAATACCGATAAATTACGGTTTTACTATAATACGGTGCAGTTTTTTCTGATTTTGTGTTCCATATGAACAGGTTTTTAGTCAGCTTTTATCTTTCTAATCTTAATTGTTTATTTTTGAGAAAATATTAAAATGTTACAATTTAATAGAATCCTATAATAATTTTACTCTGTTACAAACCGTGAATTCCATTCATCCCCCAAAAGTTATTCAAAAAATGCGAAACGTGTTTAAATATTTATTTTAGGGTACTTTTAGGAACATTAATAGTTAATAGTATCACCTGACATTTTTTCAATAGAAATTTCTAAATCCTGTTTCATGCTTTGAGGTGGGATTCTGAAATACTTGGTGTATTATAAAAAGAACGTTCCCTTGAAATTCATAAAATCTTTAATAAATTTGCTTCGCTATAAATTTTAAACCCCTATTTCAAGGACAGATTTCCAAAAAAATGCGTAACCTGTTTTTGATTATTCGTTTCTAAAAGTTATCAACTAATTAGCATTTTAAATTTTTCGGCATATGAAATTTTGAATCCTTATTTCGTCGCTCTAGGGGTGGAATTTTTAAAAATCCCTACTTAATTATTGCTATTTACATCAAAACATTCCGTATGTTATCCCGAAATTAATGTAACCATTTAATAATTTATCCCCTTAGGAATTTATTGCCAATAAACATGCGTTAGATAATTTCTTTTCTAGAGTTCTTTTAAGACGTTTTAAGGAAATCAAACAAAAAAATAATTTTTCCCCATATAAATTTCAAACCCATTTTTAACTGCTATAGAAGTGGAATTTCAAAAGATTCTTCAGTGCTTCCATTTCTCAATAATAAACTTCCAAATTATTATAATTTATTTTAATGTCAACATTTCTCATTTTTATTTTGCATATCGTTTTGCTTTAACTCTGTTCAACAACCGTCAATTTACACTTTTCGGCATCCATGTATAGTTCTAAGCATACATGTGTACAGGTTATCCCGTAAGCTATGAACCATTTGAAAAGGGAAGATGGGCCAAACTATGACTGGATTTGTGACAAAATTCGTCCTTAATAAAAATCTCTTGATTTTCGAGATAAAGACACTTTTTTAAAATGTGTGAAGATCACTATTCTAGGTCGATATTTTTGGATTTTTTTTATTTTTTTACAGTTAATTATAGATGAATACGACAACTAATACGCTTCACGAAAAAAAAATATACTTCTCAGGATTTTGTAATTTTAGTCATCCAAATTTGACTATGGTGAAAAAAAATTGTATTATTCAGAACTGGCAAACCATTTTAAAAACTTGTACATGTAATACGAATATTATAGTTATAATAATCTTACTGCCTTCAACTATAAAAAATTCACATTTAACCACACAAGGCTCCCATTATGAGTAATTACCCTATATTTTAATTTTCATGTAAATATATTTTTCTTTAAATTGTTTTACGTAAACTAATAAATAAAATAAAAATAATTGAAGATTAAAACAATTTTAATAATTTCTTCATAAAATAAACCTTATTTTTAAATAAAATAAACTTTTTATTTTTCGTTATAACAAATATGGAAACTGCCTACAATTGGCTCTAATGTACGGCGACATCAAAACAATAAAAGTAATTTAAGGTTCGAAAACATTTTAATTATTTTTAAAAATAATTTAAGGCTTAGCAAATGATGTTACCCTTTTTGTAATATTTTTTTTAATTGACGCCATATCAGGTTCAAATGTACAAATTAGAGGAACGATATACACCTGTTATTCGTTTATGGGAATAAAATTTAGTTGTTGTAAATTCTTTTTTGAAAGAATCTTAGTTACCTTCAAACTCTCTATTTCTAGTTTTTTCTCAATTTTATTTAGGTCAAACTTTGTTAAAAACTAAGTCATAGTTTGACCTATCTCCTCTTTTTGGTTGGTTCATGACTTACGGAACATCTATCTACATATATGCTGATAACTATGTATGGATGCTGAAAAATGTAAGTTGACGATGGTTAAAAAAAATTAAAGCAAAACGATGTATAAAATAAAAATCAGAAATGGGGTTAAAAAAATATTTAAAAATAATTTGGAAGTTTAATGTTAAGAAATGGAAGCACGAAAGAACTGTACTATGAATGCAAATATTTCTTGAAATGTAAGATCTTCCAATTATATAATTTAGGAAATGTTGCTCACGATCTTATTCCGTACTATATTCTCAAATTCCCAAAAATAACTTTGTTCATAAAAAACGACGAGTAACTCACCGTCTCCTTGCTTATAAAAATACATTATTGTATAAATCTTTACAAGATAATTGTAGAATTAAACAGACAAAAGTACTCGTAAGATTAATTTAGAGATTAAATAAAGCGAGTAATTTGACTAAAATGTCTATTAGTTCGGTCCTCTGATACATACTTTACACCAAATCTTCAGTATCGCATAGTGTTTAATAAAAATGACGTAATATAAAGTCGAGAATTTCAAACGCTGCTGTCATGTTTTTGTAATTGATTATGTCTGAGGTTTGAGTCTAAAGCAAGTATTATATTAGAACAGATCTATTAGGAATTTTTTCTCAGTCCGTCTTATCTTTTTTTACGGAGAAGAAAGAAACATTTATGTCTACATTATCTTGATTCTACTAAGTAATTTTATAGATCGTGTCTTGATCTACTCAACAAACTTAAATTTGAACAAATTCAAAATCCTCGTTCAGTCAAGAGATGTAAGCAAAAATATGAAGCAACTTGTCACCTTTCATTTTTATAAAATAACTAGAGTTCTGTTAAATAACTGTATCGTATAAAAGTGGTTTACATCAAGATTATTACCAACATGGATCTAAAATAATATTTCATAATAAACAATGTTAAGGGCGGTACTTTATAGTAGGTAAATATATAATATTTAAAAATTATATAATATTTCAAAAGTATTTTCCTTACCCTAATGGAGGGTGCAAATACTTTTGGGTGGTAGAAAATTCAACACCAATGAAAACAAAGAGAATCAGGTTCAACTAACTCTAACATTTTTAAAATCGATTTATATTTTTATGTACCATTATTTTTAGATTGCTTAAGCTTAATGAAGACATAAAGGGTAATAAATAATCACTAAAACCTGTTGTTATGAAATAGAATCAGTTGGACTCATTGCTTGCAGTCGACCTAGAATAATATAAACAAAATTAATTTCTAACCAAAGATCAAATGTTAGCAATAATCTTATAGTTTAAATTGGTTGTTGTGTCATATCGCCTCCAATATGTGCAGTAATTTTAGTGAAATTTCTATTTTAAATAAATTTTCAAAGTCAATTCATAAAGGTTTTTTACATATCAACATTATGGAAAAGTAGATTAACGTAAGACAGTTTTATTGAGATTTTAAAGACATTTTCCTCTCAAAGTTATAGAGAACGTGTCTGCACTGAAGACTACTTATTTTCCCAGATATCTATAAGTTATATTAACAAAACCTCTATTTATTTTCACTTTCGTTATATAAAGCCCGTGGGATAGGACATTAACATCTTTCCAAGTACTAAAATAAAATAATATTATCGTCTCTTCATAGTTTTCCAGCTTGTCTCGAGTCATTTCATTGTTTGTAGTCTCGTACATTACGACAACAAGTAAAACGTGACTTGATTACTGGCCTAGATAGAGAGAAAATGCGAAGTGTAAGTAAATAGAAATGGCTCCTTTGAGAACTTATTCACGACTAACAATCCTTGATTTTGGGTAATAATGTGGTATACTTTCAAGCTACGTATGCATGTGGAAATAGAAGCTGCATTTTCCATATTTGTGAAACGTCGATAGAAAAAAATAAAAACAAATAATACGAGGTTAATTGATTTAGTATTAAATTGCGACTGTGTCATATTTTATTACTGTGTCTTAAACATTGCATAAATTCGATGGGAGTTTTGCTTAGCGGAATATGTGATGGATCCCTCATATAAACTTATGTTTTATTTCAGTTATTTATTTATCTGATCACAGTGAAATTACTTTTTAATGTGTTCTGTTACAAGTAAAATCAGCGAGATATTACCTTTCATAATATGCTTATGCATTTCTATGTAAACAAAAACCCATATATGTGTAAATACAAACTTCATTAATTTTAGGATGGCCATTGGAACTCCGAACCTAAAAAATTCAACCAAAAAACAAAAAAGGTTTCAACCTGCAAATTTCCCCAAGTTTCAACTTGTTTCGAGGAATTTCTTGACTTGACTCACGAGTGTTTTCTTCATGTCCAAATAATTATAATGCTATGAAAATACAGTTGCGATTGTGACAGCAATAAAAGCGTATTTTATGATTTTTATTCAATGATTTCGAGACGTAGTGAGTCTACTTGTATTATATTGGGA
The DNA here is from genome assembly GCA_039881145.1 of Druceiella hillmani. Taxonomy (NCBI): domain Eukaryota; kingdom Metazoa; phylum Arthropoda; class Insecta; order Lepidoptera; family Hepialidae; genus Druceiella; species Druceiella hillmani. Next base: position 18,366,059 of record JAYKKI010000022.1, read on the forward strand.
CCATACAAACAAGTTGATGATTGACAGCTACTGACTATAAGAGACGTCATTAATTTTATTTTATTTGTCAAGAACGACCTGAAATTTAAGTATAATGGAAATAATTGATCCAATTCAGATATACATGCAATTATTTCTGAAGAGATCAACAATATTTGGACCAAAACTTCGATATCGATCGTAATTAAGGAAGGAGTTATTCATTTACTGAAATCCTATTCCGAAAAGTACCTCAATATGAAAAGATACCAAAAAAGCAAACGAAATTATATTTTTAAAAAAACTTAAGTACTTTTTAAAGTCATCTCTGAAGCCTTTCAACGTTTCTGCTTGTAAATGCATTTCATTTGAATCTTGTTCCTGTTTAAAAGCTAAGAAAATTCCCACCAACAGGAGATGTTGTTTGTGAAATGAAAGTACAGGAAAATGGGTGTAAGCGGTGTTGATAAGAAAGAAACGGCTGGATTAATGAAACGACAGCATATACAAATTGAAGTCGTTTCATTAATCCAGCCGTTCGTATATCAATAAGGGCAGCAAAAAAGTTGTATTCTACTCAAAAAACAAAATTCTGTCTCAGCAAATTATGATGAAGATTCGGTATATGAATCTTCCCCAAAAATGGATCCGTTAAGAGAGGCATCCCCGACAAAGTCGACTTCAACCGAGACACAGTCGGATTCAACGACGAATTGGAATACATTGCAGTTGCAGCAAAAGTTGCTAACGTCTGTGACAGATATGCTTTACGTGAAGATTTAAATCTGGTTACTAATAAAAATAGGATCCATATTTGTATCTAAAATTCGGAGAGAAGCGCCAGAAAGATAGTGGAGTTATTATTATAAAAAGTATTTACTTTTATGAACAAAAAGACAAGGATCTGGTAAATAAGTAAATAGGGGATCGTTTCCATCGCAAAGATGTTTTAGAGGAGCACATCTCAATTTTAACAGAACCCGGATCAACGTATTTGAGACACACAACGCCAAGTCTAGGCACTGAAAAGGGAATTCTTACTTCGATCCCAACTTTACTAGAGAGTCTAGGATAGAATCCAAATGAGATGATTTGCGTTGAATGTGATGAAACGTCAACTAACTTCGGTTGGAAGAATGGCGTGATTCAATTTTTAATAGTTACCCCTTTGTCATTTATTCTTGACCTTAGATGGTTGCTTTTTGGGCCTAAAGAGAATATTCAGGAACTATTGGAAAACAATTACTGGTTACCAAAATAAAACCATGGTGTCTCTTTTGCGATAACTGGTAATTTTCCTAACTTGCCGAAAAATGTAGATGATGAACTAAGTATGGAACAAAAATATATTTGTATATCAAGCTGTATCAACTGGTTCCTATACTCTTGAGCTGGCAAACCGTCAACCTGGAAGAATGGCGTACTCGGGATGACTTGCTTCTGCTAATCGTACACTCAGACTTTACGTAAGTACTCTTAATCCATCAGAAATTTTTCAATTGCTTGTCAACTACATGGTTAAAGTATGCACTCCGATTTGACTCCTAATCAAGCAAAAGACGTCTTCAAACGTCTCACAGGACCGAGCCCAACATATTTTTTAACTGATTATATACTCCCGATTTTTAAAGCTAGAGAAGCATAAAAAAGTACTAAAGGATCTTTCTCTGATTTCTCTGCTAGAGATTACACCGAAATTATTGTGTGGTACGTACGAGTGTCAGGTTACAGCACCGCCGGTTCTTCGACATATTTCTAATAGCAATCTTCAAACCATGAGAAAAGATAAGAGCTTGTAAATTATTTTTCTTTTTCACACACAATCTGTGAAAAGAGTGTTATACTGGTAACATACCCACTGTGAAAATATGTGTTAAACCGGAGACAAGCCTTACAAAGTGTAACTGACGCTACTTCTAGATCTTTATTAGAGCCAGGTTTCAATCTCGAGGAGAAATGCCAAATTATGGACAAAAAAATAAATTTAAATTCTAGGTTTTTTTCATTGATTATAAGCTCTATTTTTTTATTTTGTACTTTATTCATTAATTTCAATAATTAAATAATTCTTAAACTTGACTTTTATGTTATTTTAGGCATACGGTTTAGATATGTGTAAACGTAAAATTTACTTAATTTTAAAATGTGGTAGAGCCCTAAAAATGACACACATTTATAGTTTTTTACCTTTTTCGTAATCTGTGTAAAACTCCGTAAATTGTGATACCAATTGCGATAGCGTAACTTGACAAAAAATTCTCATACATGGACGGGATACCCGGTTATAAACGTCTCAAAATATTTTCATAATTTTAGATGGTATAAATATATATATATATATATATATATATATATATATATATATATATATATATATATATGTAACATACACGTAAAATATGTTCCCCTCGTCTTTATTTCTAAACCTACCAAACCAAAAATTTATTAGAAGCCTATGCACATGACTATAGCAATGATTCCCGATATCATAGTTTTTGAGATATATCCATCCCCCTATCAATCATATCAGATGCTTTTTATGTATTTAGTGAGCTAGGAATTTCATTCAAATCATAACATATGATAAATATAATAATTCCGCTTCAACCGAGGTACAAAACCTCCGATGCTCAAGCCAGGATTTGACCGGTTTAAAACGATTTGTATTTGATAATGCAAAATTTAAAATTCTAAAAATTTATATGAAGAGTAAGACGTGTAGGTTGAATTTGGGATTCCTGACAATTAACGTCCGCGATGTTAACCTCAATTTTCGACGCTACTACATAAACGTTAAGGCTGAATTGAACTTTCATAATATCAGTTTACAAAGAAGATAAATTTATTAAATAAGAATATAAAATACGTCATTCGAGGAAGAATACAAAAGAAATAATTAAAGAACTAGTCTACAAAGGTAAAATTTTAGTAGATACATAAATTATAAGTCTGAGCGATAAAAAAGGCAGACTCCTGTTTGATGCTACACATTTTAAGACAATGGTAAAGACATTTACCATTGTCTTAAAATGTGTATTATCAAGTCATACTGGCATCATACTGGTAAGACATTTTAAGACAATAAAAATATTGCTTTAATTGTTTTAGTATTATTTATATGGTACAATATCATAACTATAACCTAAACATAAACACTTATATACACAAGTATAAACTACTGCACAATACACCACAATACACGAGTACTAAGAAAGTACGCGATATTAAAGTCTAGTACATCGAAGACTAAACAAAAAATATCACGATAAATTATTTACATTAAATATTAATTTACTAGAAATAGATATATTAAATATTAAAAGTATTATAAATATTAAAAGCACTATATAAGAATAAAATAATTTATGTAAAATGTTAAAAATGTTATGTATGAATTAAGAAATAAAATTGATGAACTATTTGTGAGTGAATTACAGAGAGTCAATAGCTGGTTTTTATTTTAGGTTGACACCCATTGACATCGTCCCCTATCCACTCTTCTACAATTTCCAAACCAGTATTCTTTCAAAGACACAAACTGTGTATATAGATGCTCGAAAATTTTTAGGTGTTGCACTTATTCAAAGATCTTGAACATTATTGGAAACATTCGGAAGCTCGATTAATCGTCATTAATCGACTAAACTATAGTTACCAAAATTCGTCATTAATCGACTAAACTATAGCTGCCAAATTCACCTTCGAGTATTTGTTATTACATGCACGAAAATACATAAAACAAAAATACCCTTGGGGAAAATTGTAGTGGAAGAAGCTTGCTTTTTTAATTTTGTCAAGATACATTTCATTTTATTCTATTTATAGCTATTTCATATAATTTTAAAAAAGAAAACGGCATAAAGGGTATCTAGTGAATATATTCTCTCAGTGAACGTTCATCCAACGTTTGGTGTAATCTTCAAATAATTTGACAAATTATTCAATCTAATTCGAAACTTAATAACTTTCATTATTTAGATCCTACATCGCCCAAAGATCTATCTCTTTGCTACATAATTTAATGGTTGATCCAAAATTATAAATTTATGACAAATTAATTTTCATTTTTAAGAAAAAACCTATAAATTACGAGATAAAATTGATTCGGTACGTAAATTTATTTGAGAATTAAAAAAAGAATTAAAATCTTAAATCGTGTGAATTTTAAAAAGAAATATGTTATTACACAATAAAGATATTCTAGTTCGCAAATTTATCAAAAGACCTACGAAAACTGACTAAATGCAACAACAACAAAAAAATTTAATTTTTATTGAAATTTGTTTATAATTATAGTTATTATAATTATTAATACTTATACATACAATACAAAATATCCACACCAGTATAAGTCAACGCCTTGTGAGCAGAGTGTTCTAAAGCCCTCTTTCCACTGCAAGCCCAGCGGGTTTTTATGAACCCCATTTGACTCGCAAATGTGACCTAAATAGTAGTGCTTCCAATAAAAAATAGTCCAGCGGAACGGACTGAGCGAGTAAAAATTATTTAGCAAACGGAGCGGTATCCATACGGACTCCATCCGACTAACGATCGAAAAGTGCATAGTAGCACTTCCGCCAACAAAGGGATAAGCGGAACGTATTAAGCGAGTAAAAAAAAAAATTGAAATATATATAACAGCGTTTATTACGGGACACTGTCGTTAACAACTTTGTAGCGGACCTCGTGCTCGAGTTCCTCTACGTGTCTACCCTCTTTGAGCCACCTTGACTTGTTTCGTTCGCACGTGTACTTGGAAACGGAGAGGTGTTCATTGAAGCTGCGTGACAAAAATCGTGTCTGAGATATGTATTAAGTAATGATTACAGAAATACCGAAACTTATTTTCGGTAGCTTACGTACGGGGCTTGGCGAAATACTGTTGACTTGAAATTGACTAAAAAAAAAAGATTAACTAGGATTGAACTTTGAATGTATTCAAAGAAAAGAGAAATCTTGAGGGTGTAATCTACCTGAGTTATTAAAATAACTACAATACGTATTACGTATATTGAATCCTTTTGGAGAAGCTCGTAGTTTATCATAATTGGGGAGTCGAAAATATTGATAATTATAGTTTTTACCATTTAAAATTTATAACTGACGTAGGCCATCTAGATGCTCCATGCAGCTAAACAATTGGAGACTCTCCTCAAGTGGACAACGATGGACATGCCAACTTAATAATATATCACATACATTTTTGGTGTTGTAGTCATTGTTAGTGACTCTTACGCGTAGTAAACCCCATTGTTATCAATAACCCATTCCAAACGTAGGGGTAAAGCGTGAATTCCTTCTGCGTAAAAATATCGGGGCCATAGCCTAAATTACTTTTCCTAATGATAATTCAGTAACTTCTGGCGGACGAATTTAGCTACGTGCATCCGGGCATTATCGTGATAGAAATAGACTTTTGAGTGTTATTTACGTTTTTTTTTGTATTTCTGTGCAAATTTGGTCAAGGTTATTTTAGTATATTTTTGAATCTACTGTCATATGTTATAACAGTAGCTCCCAAAGCAAAATTTTCTTTGCATTCCACCAAACAGATAACAAATTTTCTCTTGATGAAGTTCAGTCTTGAAGCAGATATCGGCTTTTCATATGAATTTAACCATTGGTATTATTTACGTCAAGAATTTATCTTTCTCTTCCAGTTACCAATTAGTCAAGCCATTATTGTGTGCGTCTCGGGGAAAGAAGATTCATACATATATTGGCAGGTTAATTTAACTAATCAGCGGTCAGGGTATATGGTATTCACGCCTCTAACTTATGTACTTTATCTATTTGATACAAGTGTTCCAAAATATAAAGGTTACTGCGACTGAGCTCTGGTGACAGGCAACGTGTGTTAAAGGCGGGGATCCCTTTCAATTGATTTTTTTAAAATGTGTACACTAACTTCCGTTGGTCGCAGCTACGGAGAAAATCTTTTAAACTATAATTTTCATTTGTGAATTTCTGAAAGTGAATTATAGACCGCATCGGTGTATATTACGCATCTTCACCTTCTGCATTAAATATATTTCAAATAGCTACAGTTGCTGAATGATTTAAACGAAACTCGTACCAAAGACAAAGAGTTTACGCTATCTTGGCACTTCCATTTTATAAAATAAAATGGTAACGTAACGGAATATGATAAGAAATACGGACAGAATTGAGACAATAATAATAAAAGTAGATGCTGATTTATGTGAATTGTCAACAGAAATGGAACACAGCGACCAAAAAACGCACGAAGAAAGGGACGCAAGACGAGAACTAAAAAATATGCTACAAGAAAAATATCTATTAAACTTATATTTAGAAATTATAGCAATAAGCATAAAAAACTATGCCATTACTGATGAAAACACGTACAAAGAGGAAAATATTTGCTATCGTAATTAAAGCTGATGACGATTTGAATAATTACAGCGTATCTGTAACACCAAGTCGTGGACACAAAATGTTAGCAGGTACAACAACGTCACAATCTATATGGCCGGCCAATTTTGAATCATATAAAGTATCTGAAATTAGCGGATCGTCAGCATTATTTTCGACTGTGCAATCCCCCACTAATTAAAATACTTTGTAAAGAATCAAAAGGAACGTTTACCATCTCATATTATTGTTGCTGATTAACAATATAAATTAAAATTACTTTAAATGAATAGTAAGTCTTTCCAAGGTCGAAATAATTTTCCTTAGTTGGTATCTGGTTTTAAAATATCAACCTCTATAAGTATCAGAAATTCTGGAAATTATTTTCTACTAACTTAAAAATAACTTTTGATTTTTTCATCACGTAAATCAACAGTCCACTTTAAACGGTCTTTCTCTGGTAAGATTAACTAACCAAAACTTTAGTTTGACGCACTTCTTTTTTCACAGTTACACTAGCAATTTTTTGGGTGTGCACATAGTCAGAATCTGCTTTACTTGAATCGGTATTTAACATCAGAAAGTACACGAGATTCCGGTCCAAATACAAAGTCTGACTAAACTCGCTCGCAGTGGAAATGACCTAGTTCTCATTTTCCGCACTTCTCGCTTTCATTTCATTTTCTCAGTGTAAGGAAGATATTAAAAAACTGACAACACTCGCAGTTAATGGAAGGTAAAATTCTTTTTTATCTAATTCGAGACAAAATCTATTTCAACTCAATTCCGCTCAACTATTTCTCGTTCATTACACTTTTACAGTGCAATTTGAGTATCCGATAGTGCGTTAATTTTAATACACCTGGATTTTGAGTATCCGATAGCGCGTTAATTTTAATTACATCATCCAGATCAACGATAGTGAGATTCGATGTCATATATAAATATACTTCTATGAAAAAACAAACAAGTAACATGTAAACTATGGATTATTTTATATGAACAAGATGACCTTGTGTCCGGTCATATAGAAATGTAAAATTTAAAATTAATAAGTTCAAACGTTTTTACGTAGTTTAATATCAATTTCAAAACTAATTTTAAGAATTAAATTTAAATAGTTATCATATATATAATATATATATATATATATATATATATATATATATATATATATATATATATATATATGTATATATATGTGTATATATATATATATATATATATATATATATATATATATATATTAAATAGTTACACGTTAGTATCTTTAAAATGAAGCAGATGATGAATCAGTTTCAGGCAACATTTTTCAGACAAAGATTTCAGGCAACTTAAAAGTGACCCGAATATCTTCACGATTCTTAATGATTTTGTGGAAATATTGATACTCAGAAGAGACTTGGTAAAGGCAAAAAACTTTTTTTTACATCACTAAAAATTCATTTCTAAACCACGTGCGTGCAGTAGAGAAAGACGACTAGCGAATTAAATATGTTGCTATAGTTATGTTGTTTGACAGCTCACATTTTACAAGTTATTGTTTTCCGTTATAGCTTTGGTAAGTGTGCTACTGTTAACACTTGCAATATAGTACGAAGTTATTTCATTTTGTATTAAACTGTAACTATGTCAGGATTATTATTAGTGTGGCCCACGCGTTGTTTCGTTTAGACGAAAGTTTTGTTTAGTGGAATTTTCACGAGACCACTATTTACTTTTGGGCTGAGGAAAGTAAATTTGTGAAATACATATTGTTTTGTAAAAATGAATACATTTTATAAGTTAATTCTAAGTTTATAATTTATTTTGTGGAAAAATTAAAAATTTTACAGACAAACAAGTTGACGGACACATGATGTTGCCGGATATGTAACTACAGAGTTCCATTTAGTCAGTACAGGACCATAAAAAGCTTCAAGCGAGTGACCATATCATATCTTACGAACTTAACGAAGATACGAAATGTTGTTTGTGGTTTTCGTCCGGTTCTATGCATACTATTTTATAAATTGTATCTCAGAACGATGTAAAAAAAGCGTAAACGGGAGTTTACTTAGTATTTTATTAAATGCCACAATTTGTTATTTTATTATTAAACACTATCAAAGTAAGGTTTAATGGTTAAGTCAACGTAATGAATTTTGGTGACCATCGTTAGATTTTTCCCGGACTTAACCAATATTTATCCTTCAATATTCCATTACTATGGAGGGTTTACTTACGTAAGTAAAATCTCATGCACAGTAAACTGTTGGGTTTATAATGAAGCACTTTTAAACATAACTTTAAACCATCTAATAAAGTCTTCATGGTATGTTAAACCATTTATTGAATCCAATAATGATTGATTTTTGTCAGGTCACTTAAGTACATGTTTTATGTTGCTAAAGTGGATATCAATTTTATTACTTTATTTAAATATTTCCTCTTCATTCTCACCTATATATTTCACATAAATGAACAGCAAGATATAAAGATTATTTAAAAATATGAACTATTAACTAATAAAAAATAGCCCTGTCCCGTGGTTTAACCTGGGTAGAAATACTATAAATGTGGTTCTAATTATTCTAAATTCGAATATTCCAAAATTTTGTTTAAAGAACACAACTTTACTCCGTTCGCTAAACGACATCGGTTGTTGAGGTCAATGATATGTCGACGAAAATACTGGGTATAATAAATAAATAAATAAGCCGGTCTTTCACTACCTTGCTTCTTTTAAGCAATGGTTCTGGTTTCAGATAATTTTTTATCACTATCTTCCCGTGACATAATGATATATAGCCTATAACATCTTTAAATGTATGGGCCTTCTGATGAACAATTTTTATTTAAGATTTATTCATCATATTATCAAATAAACAAATATTTCTACTTCATCACTTCTCTGCCCATATGAATTTAAGTGTAATAGAATAATTACAACCCTTTGATTTGCATATATCGCTACGAAGACAACGTAAACATTACATTATTCCGTAGAATATTGAGACATCAATTATTCCGTAGAATATTGAGACATCAAACTGTTTACTTATGTAATTTGTTTAGTGTTGTAATTTATTTTATTAATTGTTAAGATACTCATTTACAAAAATACTTTTATAACAGGTTCAGTGCTGGAGACGTCAGCATGGTAAAAATTTATAACTAGAGAATAAAAAGAAATGGTTATTTAAAAATAAATTTTATCTCACAATAATAATTTAACATTCAATTTATCATATAAGATATTCACTCCGAAGTCGCTGTCGAAACGAAATGCGAAAACTTTTATTCAATTTGACACATCAATTGAAATGAAATCAGTCATATCAGGAAAAACTACGTATAAATAAAAAAGAAAATCATTTTTGTTTTCTAAATCCGATAAAAAACTTTTAATGGACTGATACTCAGAAAGAAAGAAATATTTTCACAGCTCTTTATAAATTTACTTACGAACGTAACTTGATATTTACAAAGGACCGCCTCGGTGTTGATTTTGTTTCCTATTTACAATGTGTCGAAAGTTTGTACTTTAATCTGATTTAGAATCGATTGAATCTTATGTTTAATTTCAGATATGAAGTTGTTAAATTATAAGCAAGAAGAAAGGAAATAATAAGTGAGTACTGAAATTAGCCCAATTTTCAGGGTTCCGCAATGAAAAATTGACCTTGTTTTACAGAATTTAAATATCAAGAAAACGTAGAGGTTAAATGTTGGTGTGACATACAATTTTTTTTTGTAAATGAAAAGAAAGATGGGTGATAATTCTCTTCATGTTTATAATGATCTGCCAGAAAATGTATCAAATTATAGAATAACATTTTGAATATCTATAAAAAACTAATTGCAAAAAATATGTAGGCTGCTGCATTTTGATTATTATAAGAAAAGTGCGAATTAAAATCTTATTCTTGACATGAAATTCTCGAATAATTAAGAATAACCGTTTTTAAAAAAAAATTGTTTTTTATGTAAATACTAGTACATTGTGTTATATATCTAAGATTTTTTATTCTTATACCTTATACATAAATTGCATCCCTTTATTCAATGCATAATAAAAGCATTTATTATTTAAATCACTTACACGTAGAACCATCATACCTATTTATACTATTTATAATCAATTTTGATTCTATCCATGAGCGCCATCATACCTATTTATACTATTTATAATAAATTTTGATGACACATTTAAAAATAATTTAAAAATTGAAGGAGATATTATGAATGAAATGAAGAAAAAGCATACGAGCTCGTATTTAGGCCAAAGATCGCCATCGATGAACGTGCTAAAGTTTATAGAATTCAAGTTTAACACGCTCAGTATTTTACTTCATGGATCTTTCAAACAAATATTAAGAACAACGTGAATCCGTTCTAACTTTTTTGAACCTAGTTTAAAAAAGTAAGAAATTGTAATATCTACTCTATATGCTGTTGGTTATCAGAAAATACTTATTATCAACATCAATTTTTAGTGAATTTTTAGGGCGAAATAATTGGTGTGCTGGTAATTGGGTCGCTTCAATTGTCATAGTGGCAAAAATACGTCCAGGAAATTTGGAGGTAGAATAGTTACAAGAGTAAAGTTATGAAACATGGTAGTACCATCATACATTCCTATTATTACTTTAAAAGTCTTCCAGTAAAAATCCAAAATAATTGATGTTATAGTTATTCAGTAGTTAATTGTCAGTTACACTTTTTCTGTAATATTTCAAATAATATAATTATCAAAAATTACATGAATTATCTAAAAGGTAACACATACACGTAAATCATTATTAAAGACAATAAATACAATAGTAACATATTTCCAAACAGTATTCCAACAATAATTAAAATAACAAAGATTGCATAAAATAGATTTTAAAAAGTTAAATATAAAGTAGACCTACGAATAAATTGTTTTCATATATTCTCGTTATTTTATATTTTAGCTTGCCTTGTTGTAAACCAAATCATGTTAGAAGTATGATAAAAAATGTGTGTAAATATTTCTTTTACTTGTGACATCGAACCATAATAATCCCCTGTGCAACCTGCACAGGGGATTATTATTTAGCTCCTTGAGCATGAAATTTAAATTTCAAAATCCGATAAGAACAGGAAAAGGAAGTAAATATATGCATTAATTGTATTTTCCGCATTTACACTAAAAAAAGGACTGAAGACAATAAGATAGTATTGATGTAACATAATTCAAAAGCAACATTAATTATGTTCGCAACAGCTCAAACAATAAAAACATGTGCAGAAAATACCAAATTCGAGACTCTTAGATTATTCGTATCATGCCTAGAATATAAATTTCCTCGAATGTTGCTTAACGTGGTCTGCATAATTAGGATATTCTCCCAGAGCATGCCAAGTGCAATTAAATTGAAGATTCCTTCTATTTAAAATACAAAGAAAAATGTTGTAACGAAAAGGTAAGGTTAAATTTAATACTATGACTTAAAGTAAGTCGGAAATGAAACCGAAAAATAATTACTGATCGATATGAAGGATCACACCCCCAAATTACGACAAGATTTCGTTTGATACAGTATTGGGTGATCTAAAAAAATATGTAAAAGCTGTGCAACTTCTATACGTTATAACCGTTTATTTCGTCGCAATATGAGGGAAGAACCAGTGCAATTATTAGTTGAAAAAGTGGCATGAAAATATAAATAGTCTCATAATAATCAAAATATAATTAATGGTTTCAAACAATTATTTTGCAATATTTGGTTTTATTGGAAATAACACACATTTGAAGTTTAAGTAGTTTCATAAATTTTTCGTAAAATAAAAACCTTCAGTATTTGTAATTGATGATGATACATGAATTATGAAAAATCATGCTTTCACCAAGTTTTACAGATGGTAAAATAATTTTTTTGTTTTTCTCCATTTAACGTCCGTAATTAAAATATTACCTTTCCGCAATAAAGAAAACAAGAGTTTTAAATTTAATACCTGTCCAACTTATCCTAAGTTGCGCTGTAGAACGATAACATAACGTTCTTCTCATTAATTCCACTGTTTTCAGAAATATTCATGACTTACAACGAATTGGTATGAGTGGACTTCTAAAATGCAAATTTGGCGTTTTAATGATTTTATTTTTTGGTTTGACCCACAAAGATAGGTACTGTCTTAGAGTAAATTGCTTGGTAGCCGTTCTTATAATCATGCGCTTATCTTACGATCTCATATATGGTCATGTGTAAGGTGTTTGCATGTATATGGTCATGTGTAAGATGTTTGTTTATATTATGGCCGAAGTAAGGAATATCTGGCGGGTGACTGTAGAAAACAATTTACCGCGGATTTTTCTATGATAATGGACTAATTAATCTGATGTTTAGTCCAAGACATCCACAACATGTCACCAGCACCACATCCGCTTTTTTTTAAAGAAATTTATCGTCTGACCTTTTTTATGCCTTGCCTCAAGTGAGCATATTTCCAATCCTTTGATATTTGCTTTCGGTTCCTTTCTTCGCAAATAACTTTCTACGTTTCATCAGTATTTATTATTATAACAATTATTCATTTTAAAGTGTCTCAAACAGAAGTTCTACATGAAACAGCATATCATTAACTGTGCGCTGATGTGAAGATTTTTACTTCAGTCTGTGTCCCATTATTTTTTGAAAACTGACGTTTAGTTCTCCTTCAAGATTTTAGGTAAAATGTAATATTCTTTCGCGTTCTGCTTTGAGACGAAATTTTATCCAAGTTACAAGAAGTTTATAATCAGATCCACATTCTTAATCCAGGATACATTTGCATATTCAAAAGAGAAAGCTGTTTCTTAGAGTGTCAAAAATGATATAATATATCGGATTACTTACAATACCACTCTCCTAATAACAGCCAGGTGTATCGTTGGCGCAAATAGTTAAATCTGGTATTTTTAAATGGTATTTCAGTACCGCTTCAAAAAATACCGATAAAATAAAAAAGATGAAAAACTAAATTAATTACTATCTGTAACATCTGTAAATGTTATGTCAAAAGCTTCAAAATTTCAAGATAAATCCGATTGTGCAGAGAAATAGAGAGACAGAGGGAAAAACTTTTTTAATATTAGATTCCTTTTAATAATGTTAGATTTCTTTGAAGAATTCAAAAACTGATAATTCAAATATCATAGTCACTGGAAATTTATTTGTCTACATGATTTCGTACATAAAAAAACCCTGTATTAAAGTAAATGACAAACAATTTTTTATAATCATAACATACCTCCTTCGAAATAATGAGATTCATTCACTGTTTTACAAGTGGAAAATGAACGAACTAGTACCAATGCTTTACTTGGCATCGTTAAGGCGTAAATTCTTATGGTTTAAATTAAAAATAATCTAATATTTTGTTAGTTTTCGATTTCATTTTCAATGTTACACAGTTCAAGGATTTATCCGTTCTAAAGACGCTGAGAGAATTATAATTTCATTATGTCTATTCGTCTGTTCGTCGGTATTTGGTTTGTTTCTAAATGTTTAAATTAGTACATGCATTGAATAATAAAATATTAATGAAAGCCTTAATTTAGTTGCAAATCAAACACGAAGTTTTACAACGAAAACTGTGTTATTACTTCGTATATTATAGGAAACAAAAAATCTAGAAATCGGATAAAATATATTATTTCAAGTTCTTCTACTTGCGGATACATTTTATACGAAACCCGTATAAAAAGTTCTTTTAACTCGTATATACTTTAATAAATATAGACAATTTTCTCTACTCAGTATCATGTAGAGAAAATTAGTTTGAGTAAACGTGTGCCATTCTATTGATTAACATATCCCAGCTGTTTTAAATACTTTAGCAACATAATAATATATAGTTTTGTGATAAATGCATATACGCTTCTGCTCTTTTGAAATATTATTGAAACCCATCGAATACATCGCCTATAGCACTTCTTAGTCGCTTATAAGTTAATAAAATTATCGATGTATATTTACATTTGTCTAATTAAACCAAATCTCATTGACTGACATAGGGAACAATTACACATGCTAAAAAATTATCTCTGAGCCTAAATTGTTTGACAACAAAGCACTAAAACTTTTTAAATAAGTAAGGAAATGCTGATGTATTTAATTTTTTTTTTTAATATTATCTAATATATAAAGAAAAAGTTGAGTATGTTTCATGTCCGGCTGATACAATTGATATCAGTATGATGCGGCCCACTTTATTCATTTTAGGTTAGTATTAAATCAAAATTAAGTAAAAAATTATTTCTTCTGATTTAAACCTAATTCTCATAATGACTTTTAAATATCTCTATTTTTAAACCAATCAACTAGAATTTTACTTTTAATATACTTTAAAACAAACCATTATTGTGAAACATATAAGATTTTATGATAAAATTATTTTATACTGAAATAAATTTACCAAATTCAGCGCAGTGTACCCATTTGAAACTAGCTAAAAATATTATAAATGTTGTAGCATTAAGAAAAATGATCTAAAAGCTATTTTTTTCGTAGAATACCCAAATTTGAATAATTAAATTTCTTCCCTAAAATATTTCTCCGAAATTTTGAAAAATTTGAATAGCTTAACATTTCATTTCAGTTTTTCATGAAAATTGTATAATTATTTGTTAAAAAAATCTATTAACTACCATGGAAACTCGCAATATGAGTGTTCAATACACGTTGAAGTACATATAGAAAGTAAGGTTTACTTAAAATTATTAATATTATTTTTCACCATATGATATATTTCCCAGTACATGTTTCATAAGCGTGGAGTTATCTAACGAAATATAAATTTAAAATCATTGTTATAGTTTTTCGATAACCTTTCGCAGAACCGCCACATATTTTTGCAGATATTTTCAATAATATCTATATTATATAAAATGCTGAAAAAATAGTTTTGGAATTATTGTAACTAGCTATTTCAACCCTATTAATTATGGGGGTACATGATTTATGAAAAAAATTCTATTACACCACTTAACCTCTGTAAAATTTGTAAATAAATATTTTGTTGCGTTAGCTATTAAAATGTAGGCGGATTAAAATACTCCATTGCTGTCCCTAATTATAAATTTCTGCTTTGAAAGATTTCTGAGGAAAATAACTGTATATTTTATACATTTAGATATATAACCAATTATATAATCTATATTCCATTCAACTTTGTAAACAGTTTGTTTGCAAATTTAACAGTTAAAATATTATTGGCACAAATAGATCAGCTGACGGCTATTTACAAAACTCATTGTATTATACTAAGAGTAATATTATATATATACATAATCAAAATATTTAAGAAAATCAAATACTTTAGAAAGTTTTACAGCAAATAATGTTATAAATACAAGTATTAGACAATTATTTTACTGATACGAATTGTTAAATTCCCATGGCAAAAATGGATAAACCTCCATTTTTTACGAAAATACCAGTCGTTTTAAACATTTCGTGAAAATAACCGAAATTTTGACGATGAAAAAGCCTAGAGTGTTTATGCTGTTCGTTAATTTGACAACACTTTAGAGTGAGATAGCTGCAATATGTCAGCTTACACTACTACATTTTTAGTTTTGATTGCATTATATATAAATATACTTATGTTATATTTGGCGTATAGATAATAAAACTAACATTGTGACATGTTATTTTATTTTCAAACAATTTTTTTAACTACAATGTTTTCCAGTGTAGCCTATTGTATACGTACTTTAGGATAAAGTTTTTTATAATATATATATATATATATATATATATATATATATATATATATACAACATGTTTCAACATTAATTTATTAAGTATCTAACTATGAATTATATATTAAACGTAGAGTTTGACCGCGAAAGATGGTCGAATAGACGGCCGCAACCCATTATATTTAGCCTCAGAAAAATGCACTTGTGAGGACAATTTCTTTTATAGGAAGAATTGCATACGTTAATTAACCCGGATCCCGAGAGGTGGTCGGAGGCCGAAACGCAGCCGTGATTGTATTTATACATATCACGGCGCATTCCCAATGATTCATTATTACGCATTTTAATAATCTCGCAAAATGAAAACGAATTAGGAAAATTAAAATTAAATTGTATTATATTAAGTTTATTATATTACTAATTGTTTTATAATGTTAAGTTTTCTGTGCTTCTTACTTTTAAATTAAATGATGTCAAAAGATTTCTACTTGAAGCAATATAATTTAATAAGCCCTGGGTCATGCCTGAACAAACTTTATTAATATTGAGATACGATGTAATAGATAGATTTATGACGAACATATTCTGCGAATATGTTCTGTAATAGATATGATATATTCTGTAACACTATTTCTCAGTAATGTAGGTGTGATATCGACCAAGTTGTTGGAATGCGAGAGCCGGCCCCCTTCCTTGCATTCCAATATCTTTGGATATCGGTGTCGAGGTGCAGATTCATTAGGATATAATTTTGTATGTAAGCAGTCTTTCTTCTGTTTATTTTATTTCGTGTATTTTTATACATTATTTCGTTTTAACGATTACTCGGAAATTAAGTGTTTGTGATTACTTTGTAATAATTTAATTTTATGTATAACTTACATTTAATTGAACTACTATTTCCATTATAATTTTTTTTTATATTACAGTAATACTTACAACTCGTTCGAAACAATTCATCTTACTTATATGAATTTCTCTTAAATATAAAATATAACCCATATTTTCTAAGTTATGTTTGTGTATATGGCGAATGTGAAACCAATAAAAAAATTATATTTTTAATACCGAATAAATCTAAGTTAAATTACTAACGTTAATGCAAGGAAAAGGTTTGCAATACCTAAACTGCCAAATTCATTTGCCTGCAAAGATTCTCTATTGAAATTGAATGGAGTATAATTTTATATATTAGGTTGACTAGTAAGTTTTTAGCCACAACCTCGGGGCTTTCCTAGAAAGATTCTCGAAACTTCTGGAAGGTTTAACTATAGGGTATAAATAGGCTAAAGCGCAGTCAGTTGGCAGCAGTCAGCACCGTAGCTTTAAGTGAATTACATAAATGATAATTGATTTAAATCGATATAAAATACGGATTCTCTTATTTTACAAATTTTGTCCGGGTCACAACGCAAAGACAGTCATGAATAATATTTGTCCATGGTATCTTACACGACGGCAAAGATTTGGTTCAGAAAGCTTAGGAATGAGGAATGCGATCTTGGGGACGAACCCCGTACCGGACGTCCTGTTGAACTGGACTTTCAAAGATTACGACGTCTAATTGAGGAGGATCCTCAACTGATGACTCGTCAATTGGCAGATGGGCTATACTATACTCATGGCACCATACAAAACACATTTGCGAGAATTGGGAAAAGTTTCAAATTACGGTGTGCGGATACCCAACAAATTGTCTTCATATCACTTTCAGTGCAAAGTTGATACTTGTCAACATTTATTGGCATTGAAACGTAACTTCTGCTGACTGAATCAGTCAGTAACTAGCGATGAGAAGTGGGTTTACATATTTTAACCATACACGTAAACGTCAATAGCTGGGTGTCGGAAAAACAGGAGTTTCAGTATCCAAACTTTAAATAAGCACCAAAATGGTAAAGCTCAGTTGCTAATGGAATGTCAACGGCATTATTCATTGCAAGTTTGTTCTAGACGGATCTACAATTAATGCAATAATTTACTATGAACAATTGGACCAATTAGCTAACAAATTGAGTAGTCAACACGACCGAATTTATTGTCTACATGATAATGCTAGACCACATGTTACAAAACGTACTCGTGATAAATTAGAGCAGCTCTGCTGGTTCTACTCACTCATCCACCGTATTTGTAGAATTGTTTCCTACCATTTATTCAGGGTTTTACATAACCATTCACATAAAAAAAATTCCCCGTTAAAGACGATCGCCGAAACGACCTCGAACAGTTTTTTGAATCAAAAAACTCTGCAACGTTTGAAAAGCATATTGTCACTGCCAACTAGATTTCGATAAGTAGTAGATGATAATAGCGCGTACTTAAATCAAATATTGTGTAACATTGTTTAATAAAAATTGTTGACAGCAACTCGGGTTTAAAAACTTATTACCCAACCCAATACTTACGATTTTTGCATATAGTTTTTTTAGTATAGTTTTTTATTGACATGTCAATTTATTTTCCTAATTTCATTCCTACTAATATTGATTGAGGTCACAACCCTTTATACATGTTGAAGTGCATTACTTACACCACTACATTAATATGGAAACTATTTATTCTATCCCTTTCCCTGGCTTTATATTAACAAATAAGTATTTTCCACTATCAATAATTCGTTCATATCAAACAAATTAAAATTCCCAATATTGACTCCCTTATTCCCGAAAACATTTTTGAGATGTCAGATTCGTCCAGCAATCATTTTAAAACCCACATGCACATTTTTGGCCAAAAATAATCAATTGGATTACAATGATAGACAAATACGATGAGTTCAAGGGACGATTTCGGTTTTTCATTTTTTTGGATTTTTTACCCTGATTGATACAAAAAAATTAAAAAAAAACAAAACAATTTTTCAAGAACAGTAATAAACAATATCCGTATGCTGGTACATTTAGGAATAAGAATTCGTATTGTAGAATCACAAGGTTTGTCTGACTTGAAATTAATGAAAACTTACCCAAATGAAGTGTTTGTGAAATTTTTGGCCCTTGGATTATTTTAATCACTTACAATGTCCCATGTTACAAGTATTTGAAAACTTATGTACATTTTATATTTATTTTAAATTTCATCGAATTGTCGCAATATCTTTTTTTTTTAATTTGAAGTTATTGACTAAACATTGGATTACATCAATATATATATGTTGTAAATATGGACCAAAAGAGTACAATGGATTCAGATTTTTCTTACTCAGGATAGTTTGCAATATAACCATTATTTATATAAAGTGAGTATAATCTGCTTCAAGTTTCCTAATATAAAATCTTTTATCGGCTTAATGCAAATTAAAAGATTACCATAACTATTTGAGATTCCAAATAAGACTTACTTTAATATAAGAATTTATCAACTTTTTTTGTAATGTCTAAAGTACTTACCATCAATACAGGTATTTTCCAATAGGCGAAGTTACATTATAAAAATGTTAGCACTTCGAAGCAACTTCATCATTTGGTGTGAAGTAATTTGCCTTGGCGAAGTTAGGAGGTCAAGTTGGACAAAACTTCAATCGAGTGATGTGAGAAACTTCTCGTTCAATTTAAACTTTGTAATAAATTAGAATATGGCTCAGAATTCCAACCATCCCTTGTACTGATTGATGGGCATTTGCTTTACAGATTTTCTGTCTCAAAATATATATGAGCAAATATGTTCGTTTATTACAAAAAATTATCTGCATTAATTATGTACAGAATTTGATCAAACCATAAATTACAGAATTTTTTGTTTGTTTTACCAGTCAATCTTTTGTTTCTTTTTAAAAGAGTAATAACTCAAAGGCAGAAATGTTAAAGTGAAATTAAAATAACCATCAGATGTATCCATCTATTTTATCCTTATTATATTCAGAGTTTTTAAATTACCGCTAAGATATTATAACTGAGATATGCCTTACATGTGCTATTACAAAAGTTAAGTCTATACAATAATAGTGGATTTTAGGATATATCCATTTATTTTTTTTAATATAACTCAGTATGTTTAATAGGAAAACTCATATTTCTGATGTGTAACTTCATTATCTTCCCGTTGAGTACCCTTTGCATCGGGATAAGGGCAAAATAAAGGAATGTATGTTAAATCATTGATTCAATACTCTTTTACTTGCTCCGATGAGCTGAAAGCTTTATGATACCACATTTAACAGCAATAGTAAAGCGTAACAAAGAGACGAACAATTTTTTGTTTTTTTGATTACTTTATAAAGCATATAAGAAACTACACTTCAATGGGAGTGCAAATATCATTTTTTCTAATGCAGGTGCTCGTTATTTGTGCTTTCTTCATGTTTCATGCACACGAGATAATTGGAGAACTGACTAAATAACTAAATTTAAAGTACATTCCTAAATTAAGTTTAATATTGTTTAAAATGATTTTCTCGTGTAAATAAATACTTTAAGCCTTCCAAAACCTTAGGACCAAATCATCAGATGTACGCACTATATAAAATATCAAAATAAAGTCATACTAATTAAATACTATTGGAGTTAAATTAGGGCAAATTAGATATCAAAATTTTAATTACAAATATTAAAGAGCTTCTTCGTATAACTTTCTGAATAGTTAGAAATAAGTTACATAATGGATTCAAGTTCTGAAAGCATAGAAATGGAAGTTATTTACATTCATGTAAATTACTTTCTTTATCGAATTACTGTTATTCCTATTATTAATATTGTAACTATTGATTGTGAAATTTTGGGATAAGAATGACTTTCGTCATAAATTAATTTTTGTAAATTTTAGAAATTATTTATTGACTACAAATAACTTTAAAGCAATTACGGAATCCAGTAATGAATTATTTTGCCACAAAACTTATTGAAAATACAAAAGTCTGACTCTACCTAAAACATTTTCTTCCACATGAATTATTTTAAGGTCATGCGGAAAAAAATGTTTTATGCAGAATTAGAGGATAAAAAGTGATTATGTAACTTTTGTATTTTCAATCAAAGAATAATAGAATATATTTCATTAACCTCCATTGACGTCGGTTGACTTTTGATAGAATATCTCAGCATATATGTGCGATATGTACCCATTGACAGAGAACAATGAAGCTTTTACCTCTATGGTGCCATCCAATGAATTTATAGATCCATTTTTTGTCAGGAAATCCAGAATTTATTAAATGTTAATTTACATTTAGAAAATAGAAACGAAATTTTCTCACACTCCTGGTTAAAGTTTTTTATACTATTACTTTTAATTAAGAATTTAATAAGCGATAAAGTTTGTTAAGTACAAATTTGTGTCGTACTAAACTAACTTTATCGCTTCTATCGAATTAGGAATTTAATCCTAATTCTTCAGTTATACACCTCCTAGTTTATAACATTGTTGCTACTATTCTGGTAAAATTGTTATTTTACGTAAGACTGAAATGCAGTAAGAGAACTCATATCAAAATTCATATCTTAACTTTTTGATAGCCCATTTGCAGGCAAAATAGATTTATCTAATTTTCACTAACCAACATATTAAATCACAAACAATAACCATTTAAGCATTCAAATTCAGGGCGTCACGCGTCAAATGAGTAATCGGTCAGTAAACACTCGATAAATTTCGACGTGACGGAAAGAGCTCAAACTAACAGGAAGTAATTTAAGACCAAACTTAAGTAATTTAAATCAACTGGAAAATCAAAGTTTCACGAAATGCCCTAAACATCGAATTGGGTGATAGAGTTGACGAGAGTTTCGTTCAATTTACAAGTGTCGAATATAATAAATAAGTTTATGGAAACCGGCACACTTCGTCGTAAGTATAATGTTCGTTAGATGATAACTATTTCTTTAAGACTACACGAAAAAGACATGTTGTAAACAAACCATCTAAAAAAATCAATAATAAATGTACCACGATGGCATTAAAGCTACCTTAACTAGGGAAAGTTCTAATCTAAACATACAGTTCTAATCAAATGTCATACACACATCTATTGCGAATATCGTAAAATGTCCATTTCGTGATCACTTTAGTTTGAATTTTATTATTCATCAATACCTCCGATATAAATGTTTATTATATTAATATTAATAGAATAATCTAATTTCGATTTGTCGTGATTTATTTAAAATTTAAAATTACATTTCAACTTACATTACTCCAGATTGCTTTCTTAATCTATTTAGCCTTATTCATACATATACTTGTTTGAATTTGGTCGATTAACTGTAACAATATTTATTTCTTCTGACTAATCTTACATAAAATAATTACCAACAATTCGTTTTGCATAAGGTTGAAAAGCAAATCATTTAAAATAATGTGTAAACAATATTTCAACCAACATTCTAATGCAGCGGGGTGGAGCAATGCTTTAAAAGGATTAAAAATAACGAAATGTATTCCAGGTTAAGAATACTTTTAGAAAGATTTGTAAAAATATTACCTTACTATCTGATGCCAAATTATCTCAAAATTTATATTACGTCTACAAGATTGTAATCGTATAAAAGATATCTGCGGTGTAAAAGAGGTGCACTTGATCATGCAGAATGATTTTTATCCTCATGCGTATATATATATATATATATATATATATATATATATATATATATATATATATATATATATATATATATATAATATACATATATATATATATATATATATATATATATATATATATAGATATGTGTGTGTGTGTCTATTAAAGAAAAATTGAAATTATAATTCCTTTACTATGTTATTTACATACTTGTTATTTATGAGAAAATTACTTATTTCTGAAGAATTTCAGATAAAAACAACCTGGCGATTGATACTGCCAGACAGAATATAAATACACAAATTAATTCAATAAATCTGAAATCCTGAAAACTACCTAAGTACGAGTGAAAATTACGCTGCATGAGTTTGACACATCTAAGAATTTCAACATTTAAGGGAACACAGCATTTTTGTTAAACTATTGACAATAAGTTATTTCTTTACCTTATATTGCCTGGTTTATCTTTCATAGACGTTGACATATATCAATTGTCTCAAAAGCCATCAAATCTAGAATCGTTCCTATTGTCTTCCACGAAAACTAAATGAGTCTTTAGGAACTCTGAAACCTATTTTCATAATTTTTAGTTTAGTGGTTTCGGAAAGAGGGCAGAGGAATAAACTTTTTTTAAATGTCTTTCAACGTATGTACGAAGATAGGCCACTTAAAATTTTAAATGAACATGTATTTCCCAGATCATTAAAATTATCCTTTTTTAAAATACAACTTTACATATATAAATAAAAAAAGAACTCGAAAATTTAATTTAACCTCGTAAAATTTCTACGTCAAACCGTATCTGAGAAAAACGTCTGTGGTAGGCAAATAGATAACGGAGTGATTTTCTAAAGGTTCCGATTTTTTTTCCTTTTTTGCAGTACAGAATCTTGAAAATATTTTGAAAGTTATTTTTTTTTTATTCTTTTGCTAGAACTAGATGTATTATATTAATGTATAATTTAGTCTCCGCCAAGAAATTTATACTCTTTTCGAGGAGGAATAAAAATTTTTGGATTATTTAGTTACACAAAAAATAAAGAATTATTGGGTTATTTTCATAAGACTATGTTATTTTTTTATTTGAGTAATAGAATTATGGAAATAGATAGTTATTTCCGTCTTCATTTATTGCTAAAAGTATATTTCAAAATTATTTATGTATCTATATCTGAAAGTCATTGTCAAATAACTCAAATGTGTAAAAAGCAAAATACCTTTAATATTCATAAGAATTTGTAACGAATATACCCTGAATTAAGATGTTCAAACTTTGCGTCTAAATTTATATTATTTCTAAGCTAATATACTACATTGTTTTAGCCTGAAATAACTCTCTGAAAACCACACCTTCTCCTTATTCCCGAATATTATTAATGCTTTATGAACATTCCTTCACCGTTTTCGCTACAAATTTATGGAAATTATTAGATCCCGTTATCAGAAATTCTCCGTCCATATACGGTTTCAAAAATTATCTGATAAAATTATATCAGTTCTTGTTTCACTCACACCGTTTTCGTTGCGTTTACATTCCATTTTCCTTTTTCCTCTTTTCTGATCAACTTTAAACTTTTTTTTAATTACTAATTATTTTTTCCTTTTTTAATTGCATTTAAACAAAAATCTTAAAAAATTACATTTTTTTTGTTCACCTTGGAAATAAGTAAATGTATTCTTTGGGTGTAATTTACTGACAGACATTTCTCCTCTAGCAACGATTTCATTGTCAAGTGTGGTGGTAAAGTCGAAATATATGAATAATTATGTCAGAATGCAATTCCCAAATATGAAAATTAAAGAAAATAGACTATGTCAGACGTACGAATGGAAAAACACAGAGTTAATTCCATAAGTGTTCTCTATTTCCAGTTTTTGTAAGGAAAATTACAAATCTTTACACTAAAATGCAAGTAGAAAAAAATTAGATAAAAAAATACTTGTGTTTTAATACAAAAAAAAACAAAGTTGACTAATGATCCCTTTTAATATTACCTAAAGATGAATTTGTGGCTGTAAAGAATAGCATTTATCAATACTATTTACACCAACTATATGTTATTCTTAACTTTATCTGAGTAAGATTTATGATACCAGTATTCTCAAGATAAGTTTACAAAGCTACACTCTGAGCCTGTTTTACGATGAAACAGAAATGCAGACAACATATAATTACCGCTTGGTGAAAAGCAAGAGTATTGATAAAACCATCAAGAATATCCACATACCCAGATCATGTTTGTATAAACAATTACCACTTTCCCGAAGTATCCTCACATATACAAAACTGTAGTGGTGCTACGAAACAGCCTGTGTTTGACGCGTACTGAGCGCGTTTCCTGTTGCGAAATAATAAGTAGCGAGTCGTGCGTGGGGTTGAATCTGTTTGAGAAAACTTTCGCCAAATGTACTTTCTCGATTATCGCCGAAGTTTGTACACCTATTGTTTTGTGAATAAAGAATGGAAATTATTTGAGCATTTTTTTTCTTTCATTTTAGTAATATAATTCTTTCCAACGATAGAATTGATTCGCAAGCCAGTCAAAAATTAGCCGAAAAAAACAAAAATTTGCGTAACAAAGTGTGTTTGTAATTTTTTTGCTTATTTTGACAGGCTCTTGTTGCGAAATTAGGGAAAAATTTAAATTTTTAACACTTCTTAAATCTGTATCTTTAAAATGTTTAACTATATGCGAAAAATATAGATATCATGAAAGTTCTTCGTAAAAAAATTTTGGTAATAACAATTTTGATCTTTTTTCCTTTGATTTTTGTGAAAAATATAAAAGTTCAAAAAAATATTTTCTTAAACTTTTAAACGTCAATAACTTCTGCAAATGAGGGTTTATCGATAAAAAAAACTCACATTAATCTATTTACACCGATAAAGTATAAATTTATAGTGATTTGTTGAATCTTTATTTGGTTAGCTAAAAAACATTACATTTAAAATCTACTTGTATTAAAACAAAATTCAATAAATAATATTTTTTGTCTCGTAGGTATCAATTTGTATGTCACGGCTTTGATCTTGGTCAGAACGAAAAGAAAGTTTAAATTACGCGACAATTAAATTAAACGAAATTAAATTTCAGTTGACTCGTCTGTCATATAATTTTTCTTAATTACGTGCAGACAATTGTTTTTTTTTCATTTCCAATATGATCAGTTCTTTGAAGGAACGTTGAATTGTACATGGAACTTCTCTGTAACTGTAAAATACTCAATAGAGCAGCTAGTACTCATGACCCAAAACCGATGATACAAATGTAAGAAAGGATATGTAAAATAAGAGTATGTCCTTTTTTAAATCTGTTATATATTCACAATGCAATTAAGATCATTTTAACGTCTTCTTTACTATAATCAAAACAGTAATTTAAACTATATTCGCGTATAAACACAATAGTCTCCTCAGGGAGCTCTGTTGAAAAAATGTTATGTCAAATATTAGGAAGAAATTCGATTGCGATAATAATAAACATGCTAAGTACGAACTAAACTCATACTATGAAAATTTCATATATGATTCATATATGTAAAAATCAAAATATATGAGTATACGTAATATTTCTTTTAAAATATTTGCAAATACAAAGGTAACTTTTTTATTATGTCAATATTGTTCTTAATTTTTTGTCAATAAAAGGACGTACGTTTTTTGAAAACATTAATATATCTTGAATATTGCCAAACGACATCAGTTATCGGGGACGTGTATATATCAGCGGGTGTAATGGGATGATCAGGCGATAAATAAGCAAGTATCTCCCTACTTTGTATCGTTTAAGCTGTGTTTTCCAACTAATGTTACAGTTTTTATCACTGCTCTGGTGCTATGAGAAGTAGTATGATATATAGCCTATATTTCTCAACGTTTGCGCTTACAGAGATTAGCGCAAACAAACAAATAAATAATTTTTGTTCCGCTCATACATTGGTACAAATAAATATTTTACTATTTTAAATTCAGCCCTTCTTAAAATTTCTTTTATAAAAACAAGAAATTTGTCGTTTAGAAATATCTTGCAAATTCCTATAAATAGTTAAAGAGAAAAAGAATGAGAGGTGAGGGACAGTTGAAATCACTTTGGAGACTCACAACTCGATATGGGACGTCATATCAATACTGCATTTGTAAATATTGCTAAATCTTATTCGAGAGTGTCCATTATAAGAGTATTCATCTTCCAGTGCAATGTATGCGGAAATATGTAAAAAAAATATTTTTTATTCACGTAATTCAACTACGCCTTTCCACAAAATTCCCAATCAGTTTTAACTCGAAAGAGTTGTGATGCTGTGGCATACGGATGAACACAAAGGAGTTGTATGGGTCCATTTTTCATATTAGGCTACGAAAACTTAGACGGGTATTTGGGAAAAAAATCAAATTAATTCAAGAACTTCCAGCATTCATAAGAAATTACCCCGACTTCTCCGAAACCGTAGGCAAATAATAAAAATATTACACGTCGCACTGCATTTTTTCAAAATGTTAACAGTTCACATTTATATTTAAGTCATCAGTACATTAGCACTAAGGTGTAAGTTTTGAATTGAAATTTTACCAACCAATTAAATTCAATAAGATTTAATTTATTCTATATCTCCTTCAGTTCATCGTGATTTCCACCTAAATTTTCCACAAATTTACAATTAAAGTGTGAATAATATTTTAAATTCGTTCTATTTTAAAGAATCATTTTCGTCAATATATGTAAGTAAATAATTTGTGACGCACTTTTTGTATTACTACTATGCTAAATACTGTAAACCGTAATAATAAAATGATATTGTTTCTCTTGTTTATTTTGATGCTTATTCAATCATCAAAACTGCTAAGTGTATTGGTTCAATTGCTCCATTTACACATGTAACATTTTGAAATTCAAATTTTAAAATGTTACATGTGTAAATGGAGCAATTGAACCAATACACTTAGCAGTTTTGATGAGTGAATAAGCATGCAAATGTTTAAAATTGCAATTGTTTTTTTTAATTCAATTGCAAAAATTAAAACGCAAATAAAGGAAAAAATCACAGTACAAGTTTTATTTTTTATTATTTCTTATATATTACTGAATTAATAGAATATTTCTAAATATAGTTTATTTGAAATTCTAAATACTTACTAACTTAATTACCCATACAATTTTACATCAATATTTTAGTAAAAAATATGATTAAAGCTTTAATTTAAAACGTTAAGCTTTTGTTATTATATCAATCACGATGGCTTAACCGTCGTAATTGTAAATGTAGTTGGCTAAATAAATAAAACTTAAATTGTAAGTTTCATCAATTAAATCGTTTTCCTCCGTAATTCAATTAATATTTATCCAACATTATTATTTATGGTCGATCTGTCCTTTAACTTTCTAGGCATAATAATTTCAATTGTCCTTCACTAAGGATTTTTGAATTCCCTATACGTGCATAAACCTCTCATGTTGATTGAAATTCAATTAATTGAATGTAAAAATTGAGTTGCTCGATTTACTTATTTGCCAAGGGATGAAAATCAATACGAGTATATTCTAATTTTAATTTTCCCCGAAAGATGTTTTCAGGCACATTGTTTGGAAATAAAATGTTACATGTGATTCTCCATGCCGGTGGATTTTACTTTTCTTTAGAAAAGCATTTTAATTTATCAGAAGAAATAATATTACAAATATGCATTTTTGCAACGTTTAACTATAATTAGTGACAATGGTCTCATTAAACATATGTAGTATAGACCTCGTATTTGTACTAGGGCTAGGCTAGACTAGTGCCAGTATAGAAACTCATTAAGGCGTTGTACTTTTAATGTATTGACAAGCAGTATTAGGAACATACCGATTATATTTATGCAATAATTAATTTCATTCTACTCTATATTAAATTGACATATGTGTATTATAGCAATGGTTTATGTTCCAGAATCTCGATCGATCACGATGGTACAAAAGAAATATAACTTGCCGACTAATTCCTGCTGCAATTATTTTCAATACTCGTTGCTTTGTTTTTCAAAATTAAACTAGAAAAAAAATTTAAAAACTTGTCGTGATACAGACAAGTAAAGGATATATATTTTAGATATGATAAAGATTCATATTGTAATATTTAAACATTAGGAGTTATCGTTATTCATAACAGATTTTCTGAATAACTTTATACAATTAAACACGCTACACTCTTGCAAAATATTTAACAGTATTACATTTAATAATATTATAACACATAACAGTACAAAAA
The DNA here is from genome assembly GCA_039881145.1 of Druceiella hillmani. Lineage (NCBI taxonomy): Eukaryota > Metazoa > Arthropoda > Insecta > Lepidoptera > Hepialidae > Druceiella > Druceiella hillmani. The sequence continues at coordinate 18,394,870 of JAYKKI010000022.1, forward strand.
GATGCAATTATTCATATATTTACACATAACATACATAACGTACATTGTGAAATATAAATAAATTGAATATTTTGAACCCTATTTAAAAAGTTTTACAGATTTAAATTTAATGTTTTTTTAGTAATTTCTTCTTAGACTTTTAAATTTACTTAACAATCGCTGGATAGTAGAGTATCAGACTTCACGTTAACAAAATCCATCCCTTTACTAATTAATTTTCATCCTTCTGTTCTATTTTAGCAGAAATTTAATAACTGCTCAGTGCTCGAGTTTTTATGTCATCGAAATGTCAATCAACGAAGACTTCAAGTTTGTATCAAGAATAATAATCCAGTGTTTATGAAACTTGGAAACGGTATTTATGAGATCTTTTATGTGAAATATTTAATAATTACCAATACTCAGAATTTGTTAAAAGCTTTACTTACCGTATCGCGTTCTGGTGTTATATCTGCGATGACGGGCGACATGCCATTCCGTGGAATAAGACAATTTATTTTAGCTGACAGCTTTGCGCTGACGTTGATTTCATGAATTCTGAATATATTTATTATAAAATCAAAATCACTTTTTGCAGCTATTTTCAAGTTTGCCACTATTATTTTATGGTATTATTTATTAGAAAATGTGGATGTAAGAATTAACAGATTAACGTAATGATTCCATCAATAATAACTTGTGAATTACTCGTAAAATACAGATTCATATTGATAAAAATCAAGTCATTCCTTTTAGCTTTTTATTTATATTAATTTCACTTTTATAATAGGGTGACATAATTAATAATTCAATAGGTAGGCCATCCTCGACAAGACCAGAATATTACGAGTTCTAAATAATACCATTAATGCGAAAGTTTGGATGGGTGATTGATGTTTCTTACTTTACCTTACTCATAATTTGTGAACTAATCTATACGAAAATGGCATATAAATGGATTATAGCCTGAATTAACATACAGACCACTCTTTCCTGATTTCTGAAGTAGGTCCTGAGGGACAGCATCTATCTTTTATGATGTTCATTTGGAAAATTCTTGATCACATATTACTGTCTGCGGAGAAAATTTTGTAAGTTCAATTTAAGCACGCATTAGGCCGTATATCCCAAATCTTCAAATCTAAACTTGGTTTCAGTCGGATAAAATACATTTTTTTTTCCTTTTATGACGATGTTACTACTGAACGCGAACGAGTTTGATATTACTGTATCCCACGCGATCGAAGTCACGGTTAGAATTCAATCACACAATATTAGATCTTTCTTGTTTTTTTTCTAACATTTTCCTTATTGTAAATAGTATGTTTAAAGAAGTTTGCATGGAAAAAGCCTAATTTATAAAAACAAAATAATAAGTACAAATAAACGCAGAGTTATTTATTTAAATATTTACTTTATTAAAACTCCATCCTCAATGAACCGACTAACCTAAAGGTTGGACGTATTCAGTTGGAAAAAAAATTAATTCTTTTAAAGGGCAGTAAAATAATGTTGAAACAGTTGAAAAACGGTGAAAACTCATTTTTAGTTATATTAAATTATTGGTCTTTCTTAAAGTCCTGTAGTCCTTTACCGCTTTTTTTATATATTCTTAAAAAAATGTTTTTATTAAATTTCTTATTTAATATATAAATCGGTTTAAATAAAAATAAAATTTAATTTGAACTTACTATAAGTTTTGAAGACATTGTAAATTTGAAATTCAAGTAATATTAAAAAAAAATTAAGTAGAATTAATATTTAATCTTTATGTAAAGTATTATTTAAAGAACAAAAATAGAAAGGGTATTTGCTATATTAATCTCAACAAATGATAGCGATGTCTGAGATTTTCATGATACTTTTAAATAATCGACGGGCAGATTTTCGTGAATAGTTTCTGTGAATATATACTTCATCAGTATTATAAAAACCCCAAAATTCAATAATTTTTGGTAGTATATTTTAGGTAGTTCAGAGATATTCTGTAAAAAAATTACCGCACCCACTCGCTATCGATATTTCTATTCCCTCTATATCTCTATTCCGGAAGTTTATAAAAGTTTAAAAAAGTTAAGTTTAGAATGTTTATAAAAGACTACGCAAAGATTGTAAGAAAATTATAATGACAATTCTAGATGTTATAAGTTTTTGAGATACTCACTGTAATATATATCCCAATACTCAATTATATTAGGTGATATTAAATATTTAATACGCTATAAATTCCTTATTAGTGATGATTTTCTATAAATAAGGTTATTTCACTTTAAACGAAATACGAAAGCCTCGTTGGGCGAACCAGCGCAGTTTAAAATGTATAAAAACGGCTCAGAACATTCCAGAGTTTTGAAGTAGTAAATGATGGAAAAAGTATAAGAGTAGAGGATTGTACACAGTACCATTATTAGAGCAGTCTTTTGTGAAAAAATATAGTTTCTAGTGTGTACTTAATAGTAGTTTGCTTGATATTTGTAAATAGTGCACTTTGTAAGCCTAAAAAAGTAGTTCACTTGACAGATGTCGAAAGGAAGCGAGTTTACCCAATTCAGAGTTACCGACCCTGCTCAGCTTCGTTCAATACTCGAAAATTTTGCGCAGGTATACCTTAAGAAATTTTCCCTTCAAAATTAATTCACAGATTAAGATAAACAAATTTAATAGAGTTAAACAGATAGATTTGTCTGATTTTCTGTTAAACAAAGAATAAATATTCACCCAAATATATATTTTTTACGATTTTATTAAATAAGGCCTATTTCGAAAAGTTTAATATTTTGCAATTTTACATTCAATAATTTGCATTCAAATATCTTCAAAATTATTAAAAAACATCTTTTTTTTAGTTATACAAAATACAGTAATCTGTTGCTATTGTGGCAGATTAAGCCGTATAGCATATCTTTAAATATTGACATGCTTAAGAGTGCGGCCTCTTCCGCAACTCGTAACCTAAGATTATTCTATTTTAGTGCATCTTGGAGTATTTTTCGTTTTAGTTTGCGATTTGATGTTAGTCGTCCATCAGCGACTTTGCCAGAATATTTAAGTGTTTAAGGATTCTGTCTCTGTACCATTTGTATGTGTGTTCAGTTGCTCATTGTTCACGAACTATGGGGCATCTGTTATGATCCCAAATATTCTGTTTTGGAAACTTTGCAGGATCGCTGTGTTTGAGTGGAACGCAGTTCCCCACAGCTGAATGCCATAAGACCACGCTAGTTTTAAGAGAGCCTTGTACGAGAGCAGTTTACTTTTTAATCACAATCGGGAGTTTCTGCCAGTATATATCCTTAATTATATGCCCAACTGTTTGCACTTCATAAATACGTGTTTTCGTCAGGTTTGCCGTTTGTCCCGATATGCGCCCAGATATCGCACACGATCTGTCTGTGGCATCTACACTTGGTTAAGATAGACCGGAGGACAACTCCCTAAGCGTGAATGTCACATGTGCTGACTTTGTTTCATTTACTTTGATTCTCCATTTCTTTAGTTAACCAACCACTTCGTTAAGGTTTTTTTGAAATATGTTTTATGCCATTTCTGGCTCGCTTTGACTGGTAGGGATAGTCGTATCGACAGTAAATGTTTTAGTGAAAACTAATGTGCTTACATCAAAGTCCAAAGTATACAGTAGATAGAGTATAGGACCAATCACGCTTTCCTGTTGACTCAGCCGCTATTGGGCAAAGTTTAGTTGTAGCGTTACCGCTTTGAACCACAAAATGGCGATTTGTCATAAAGGCCTTGGTCAAAACATACAAGTGATAAAGTATAGCTGCTTTGACTCTGTACAGAAGACCCCTGTGCCATACTTTGTCAAAAGCTTGCGATATATCAAAGAACATAGCCGTACAGTAATTCTTTGTTTCGAATGAATGCACTATTTCATTAACAAGGCTGTAAGCTTGTTTTATAGCATCCTGTTTATATTATTAATATCTGTTCGGGCCCATTTTCGATTCTGCATTCGCAAGGGTATGATTTGGCAGGCTGTTTAAATTTTTTCTTAGGTTCCACAAAGAATAGTTTGAAGATGGAGTGGCTTCCAGTCCAGCCAGGTTAGATTAAAAGTTAGTTTTGCAGTCTCCAGCTAGTGATTTTTTTAATTGTCTAGCGATATGGTTCAGGATGTCTTCACTTGCGAACATTTTGTTTTATGTCACTGCTTCCGGATATTCCTCTTTTGAGACACTAATTCCAACATAGCTATCTATAGAGTAGGCACCTACTTTACGATTATGTAAGGGGCACCTACTTTACGATTATGTAGAGGGTTAGAGTATGCTGCACCTTCTGGGCTCAGAATATGACCGCATCTTCTTGCGGTCGTATTCTTAGCCCATCTTAGTTGTTAGTGATATCTTCCTGCGTTTTATGACTTATTGATTGCTCAACTGCTGTATCAATGAAGTCTCTGAAGTGTAACCAGTTTGCTTTTTCATAATACACGATACATTTTTGTCCTTTTTCCACAAGCTCAACCGATAAGTTCACAACGAGGAGAGAGTGGGTAAGTAACTTTTGCAAGCTATTGTTGATTCCTTTAATTATGCAGAAGTTAATGACGTCCGGTATCTTGTTCGGATATGTAGGTCAGTGTGTGAGTTGACTCGCGGAGAGAATATTCATATCGTTTGCTTGAACAAATTTTAGAATATCTCGTTCTCCTGGTAGGATAAGTCTAGAGCTTTAGGACGTATACTTAGCACTGAAGTCTTCGCCGGTTAAAAAGCTGCCTAGACATTTGAAGCCTGCTTGTTTATTACAATTGAGTGCTAATGTAGTTATTTTACTGACTTGGTGAGATATATTAACACTTGTAGCTTGTGTAAATTCTCAGTCGAAGAGCGCAGACTGATGATGATTAATATTATACTTGATTAAAGTCACTGAACCTCTGTGTGCTTTCCCAACATGTGTGTCCCAGTGCATTGTGTGGGACAATATATATCCCGTTATCATAAAGTAAATTTTGGTGGTAAAATGTATTTCGGAAATCAGCATTTTGTCTATTTTATGAATTCTCAGAAAGAGTTTCAACTCCTCAGAATGGTTTGACAAGCCATTTGCATTCCACATACATATTTAATGATGCGAATTTAATGCCAATTTTTACATTAATTTTTTTAGTAGTTTTGTTACCGCCGGTGTTTTGTTCATAATTGCTTGCATAGTTTCATTCAACCTCAAGAGATTGGCGTGTGCATTATCTTTATTTTTACATCAGTATATTTTTCATTAGGAGACTTATTCTTTAGTACATTGGCATATGTTGTTTTTTTTCTTTAATAAATCTTTAACAATTTTCTTTAACTTTAAAATTCCCCTAAAACAATAAATGAAGTCATTTTAATTAAATTAAATAAATTAACTCTCGCATTATTTCGTTAAACCTGACGGAAAAAATATCAATATTCTCAAATCCAATAAATAGACGATTTCTCTTTAATAATATTTGGCTCTTGTCAAAATAATTTCTTTTTTTCCCTCTATTTTTATTTACATTACAAATATGTGGATATTGCAATGTGACATTTATTTATAAAAAAAATCTGAACAAGAAATGCTAATAATTTTATACACTAAATCACTTTTTTTCATTAAATTTCCAAATCCTGAATGAAAATGATCATAAACAAATATATTAAGGACGAAAATTATTTTACGAAATTAAAATAATGACGTAATAACTAAATTTGACTTTAAAAAAGAAAGCCCATGGGTAGAATATGAATTATGTAAAGTGTTTTAAGTGGACTTCGTTGTAGCTCGAATTTTTGGTAAAAATCAAGTTCATAAAATAAAGAGTCGAACAAAATTCTTAAGACTTTCGTATATACACGGTGTCTTATAGAAATTAAAAAACCTGCACACTTTATAAAATTATGTAAATAATATTAAGTAGGCCCTGTCCGCATAAATAATATTAAGTAGGCCCTGTCCGCATAAAGGATGTCTACAAAATAACTTGCTCACATATCATAACGTTTTAAGATGCTTACGGGAGCAATTACATATTAGCAGGGAATTTTTCGACAAAAAATAGTTTGCGGGCGCCGATATGCCAGATTCCCATTCCAAAAGTACAAAAACACTAGTAGTAACACAAATCATACTAAAGGTGTAAATTTTACGCTTAAGTTCAAAAAATTAAATAAATCGTAATTATTTAAAAGTTACGTACGTGGATCTCAAACAGAACCTTGAAGACGTCAGAGGTACACGAGTAAGCCTATGGACAATCAAAAGGAGACTTCAGGCCGTCAATATACGTAGCTATCGCCCAGCACGGGGCCCTGCGTTGCTCTGTGAGCACCGAGTTGCCAGATTGAGATTAGCTCAAAATGTTTCGTCATGAACTCAACAAGACTGGAATAGTATTTATTCTCCGATGAAGCTCGTATATCGATTAATGGTGAGGATCGACGTCAGCGAGTCTTTCGAAGACCTGGAGGATGCTTCGCAGAAGTGTGCTTTGAGGAAATCACCCCTTACGGTGGAGGCTCCGTAATGTTTTGGGCTGGTATTAACTCAGATGACCGTCCCGAGTTAGTTTTTATTGAAAATGGCACACTTAATGGGCAAAGGTACAAAACAGAGGTTCTTATTCCTCATGCCCAACCCGCATTAACAGCAATTGGAGGCGAGTCCATTTTTATGGACGACAATGCTCGCGCCCACCGCTCTAGAAACGTTGATGCGTATATGCAGGAAGCCGGAATTCGTCGGTTAGACTGGCCAGCAAGAAGTCCCGACCTCAATCCGATAGAACACATATGGAATTATCTCAAACGTTTCGTCAGAGCCGTGAAACCAGCTCCAGAAAACATTCAGGCCCTTAAAAATGTGAACGTCGCTGAATGGGAACGTATTCCTCAGGAAATGATAAAAAACGTCGTCGAAAGCATGCCTAGGAGATTAAGCGCATTGATTTTAACTAGAGGAGGCTATACTCGTTACTAAGTTTTCAAATTTTATGTTAAATTAATAAAAAATATTCAAAAATAAACTTTAGCCATTTTGAATGTACCAATATGAAAACGCTCGTCTGTGGACTTTGCATCTTTTTTTTTATTTATTCACATTTTTAATGACTGGCGTAGGTAAAAACGATGTCTCAATAATAAATAATAATATTCTCGTTATATTGCCAAATAAAATGCATCAAATAATAAATAAATAAGTCTGATGTGGTTTATTTCTATAAGTGCCCGTTTTTTTGCAAAAGAGTTTATAGATATATATATATATATATATATATATATATATATATATATATATATATATATATATATATATATATCATATGTATACACATAAATACATGACAGGAATAAACTTAAACTACGTCACTTTTTTATTCACAAAATGTTTTTTCCCTTATTATTTATTTTAAAAGTCCACATGCTAAGTTATCTAAATTACCTTACTACTTAGTATATGTGGACAACATTATTATAAATAAAATCGTTCCGTCTCTAAAATTAAAAAATGCTTCAACTCATGTAACTTTTGGAAAGCACTCATAACTACTTTCACAAAGTGTCGTGCGCTTTTTAACGATAATAGTCCGCGTCCGATAAATAACTTTATTCTTATGCTTCGTTACAAGAATTTTCTCGGAAATAAATTCGTCGTTTCTGTAAAAGTAACTCCTAAGGAAAAATTAGACGACAATTTTCAATGACGAATGTCAATAGTGACGCATAATTGTTTCGAAGTCCTTTAACTTTACTGAGTTTGAAAGATTTGGAAAGTTCAAATCAAATAGACTTGAACTTTTCAAGTTTATTTACCTTAAGTAGTACAGAAGCGTATCCACTTTTATGGTACATAATACTCTCTAATACTTTCTAGAATCAATATTCTCATGACTAGTTCTTCCTACTGATACCCCACGCGAAATAAGTAATTATAACACCCTCGAGTACTACGTTTATCGTACGTATAATATATTTATGAGTATAACGTATTTATGAGTATGATAATATTGACATATGTTACCATTAAAATGACGTTCTATCACGAAGTTCAAGGCTTTTCGCTAAAATTTGTGGCAGCGTATAAAGATGTTATTATATTAAATTATTTTCTACAAGTTTTGATCAAGGTTTTGTAATCTGCCTAAAAATGTTTATTATAATGATATATATATATGTATATATATATATATATATATATATATATATATATATATATATATATATATATCAATAGTCAGTAAAGTTAAAGAAATTCGAAACAATGATGCATCACTATTCACATTCATCATTCAAAAGGGTCCTCTCATTTTTCCTTAGGAGGTACTTTCATGTGAAATGACGAGTTTATTTGTGAGTAAATTCTTGTAACGAAGCATCAGAGTAAAGTTATCTGTCGGCCGCGTCAAACCAGCAAGACTAGGCCAGAGCCATAGAGTGAATTATTAATTACAAACACTATTTATTTCCATAACACAGGTTCTACGTATTCAAAATTTGACGGTGATCGATTGGGTTGAGGTGTAAACACAAGATATAATTAAAGGAATAAAACTGATAATGTAATTGAAATGTTATTAATATTATTATAACCGGTATAATAAAACAGTATATATATTTAGGTTATGGTTAGAAAATAGAAAGTTATCATTTTGTCAATACAATTAATTTTGGAATTAAAAAATTCTTGTCCTTTTTTATTTATAACGATCGCATCGCATTCTACTAAAATAATTAAATTTAAATTTTGATAAAACTGAACTGTGAACCGTAATTACTTAACCGATATGCAATAAAAGTAAGTATATATTAAAATTTTAAACGTTTCTCCAATGTAATTATTGCACAGTGATTGATAATGTTCGCATAAATTGTCTTGGTCGTGAATGCGAAAATATTCGCGAGGGGCTTTTGTCTTAGCTTCGCCCAATCTCATAAAAAGCATATGCCCTTATTGTCGCCTCACGCCCAACGCAGATGGACAACTTATCAACTCATTAGGTACGTCAGCAGTCAAAAACTGCATAATTTTGTTGGAGAAGGTCTGAATTTACACAGACCGACCAAATGTTTGTCACGCGTGCCCCTCGTATCTTCTGTCCTTTCCTCTTTTAACGTCTTTCAACTCATAACGTTCAAATTGGCAGGAGTAAGCCAAAGTCGCTAGGATTTTTGTAATGCAAATTTTTGCTGGAGAGTGTGTCCTCAAGTATTAAATATCATATTTATTATTTTTTAATAACTTGACAAAAAGTTACTTCATTCCTTTTGATATCTTATTGTCTTAGGTATTATCCCTTAATTTTTATCATCAAGACTAATTTTCTTAAGGAAAATTGATATCGTCATTTAATATAAAATAGAGATGGAATTGGAAAATTTATTGAATAATTATATAACTTAGTTTATGTAACGCACATAGCATAAAACAAAATATATAATTATATACACATATGCACAATACCATTTTCTTTGAGTATCCATATCATACCTTAAATTATATACAATAAGTTTAGATTACAGGAATGCATTCTAAGCTAAATTTAATTTTATGTTATGGATATAACTGAATAAGTCGTATAATATCAATAACTACATTGTCACACCTCTGTCATTTGATCACATATTATTTATATGTAGACCAAAACAGAAGTGACATAATAAATGATTTAAGAATCATTAAAATAGATACAAAATAAATGAATATTTTTTGTTTATTATTTAACGTGTAGCACTGATTAAGAAGCACTCCTCACAAAACAAAGTAACTTAGGGTAAGCTGCAAAGTGCTCGTTAAATCGCGCAAACGCATGTAATAATCTATAATAATTCAACATATTTGTATCAATTTAAAAATTAAAATATTTTTGAACTGACATAGGATTTAATTAAAATTTTTTTTTATAACTTATCCTGTATATTTTTGCATATAAAACTATGTTATGGATGATAAAAGTCGAAAGTGGAATAAAATGTAATAATATTTCAAATTTAAATTTTGGAAATTATTTAAAATATTATAATAATAATCATTTAAAAGAAAAATCTACTCGGTCAATTGCTTAGTACAAACCACGACAAACGTTAGCATAATGAAATGTCATTATATGTTGTTTTTGGTCAGTTTGTAAACTGCTGCCAATATAAAAGGACGATTTTAAAGACTTTGTAATTACTACAAGTATTTTTGTTCTATTTTTTATCACTTTATTAGATGTCATAATAAACCAGGCATATATAAAAGTAAAAAAATGCTGTTATTTTCACGGCTAGAATAATTGAAAAAATAATTTAGCTACCTTCACGCCATTATCTATTCTGTTACTTAATAACCAAATTATGAGTAAAATTTAATATTATTGAAGTGTAAACTTCTATTTTCCATCGTCTATCGTACGATGTAATATGAAAAACAATCGCAATAGATAAAACTATTAGATATTAACAAATATTATACAGTATATATCAATGAGATCTTTCTTTTATAGACCACATAATAAAACATAATTTTTTGTTATTGTTAATAACTAATGCGTTAAAAACAATTTTGGAATATTCGCGCAATGATCTAAAACAAAGCGAAAGTCACGTTCGTTTGACTTACCGGCACGCCCCAATTACTGAACATAGTAAAAAGATTGATTAATGGTTTCATTAAATTTGTAACATAAAAGCAAAAGCATTTCCGAAATGTACATATTTTACTTTGTACTTAGAGCTTAACCATTGAATTCTACTTCGACATCAATTTGTTACTTGAATTGTTTACCATTCAATATCGTATCGATTTCAATTGTCCTCCTATCTCTAAATGCGTACTACCAAACTTCCCAAAACTTAATACTCCAGTTTCAATAGAATAAGCTGAACCTCAAACTGAAAACCGGCACTTCGAGATATTTAGGATAAATTTTAGTACGATTGGCGTGGTAATGTCTTATTAAGTTTATTGTAACACGAAATCCTGAGAAGTTTAGATTAAAATCCAGTAGATAGATGTTTAATTATCAATATTAATATTTAGTAATTTTTATTATTATGTACATATATAGAACTCTCAATATTTCCTCTTATCTCTGTCATCATTTCTCTTTCCTTTAAAAAATTTCATTACCACAAACGGGAGACAACACTTGTCTTGTCGAAATAGTTACCATTAAATACGCTATTTAAAGGTGTTTGCTATTAATAAGCAGTCTTTTTATTTAAGCAGTAATAATAGCAAGCAGTTTTCTATTAATAACTTAATAAAATATTTCTATCTAATTAGTTTTCTTTAAATAATACTAGAATAAATTTTGTAATATTAATTGAAGATAAATCAAGAAATGAGTTGCAAGAAACGAGTTGCAAATTCTGCCGAGATCATTTGTTGATTCCATGATCTTAGCTCACGAAATCGTTTCCATCAACCATTTTCCAATTAAAATTTTTAAGAATTGTGTAAGGTATAATTAACCTCCAACCACATCGACGTGTCATATTTCAAAAATGGTTTCCGTTCTAATCCTTGTTATTTCATGGGGATTAACATCATTTCATGAGATAATATTTAGATCAAAATTTATTGAAAAATGTGTGGGACCTCAAACGAGCAAAAATCCTTCTTTTTAAAGCCACCCTCTAGATTATGAGTTATCAAGAAATTATTTTCATTTTTTCATCGTCAGTGCGGCCTTGAAAAGATATTCAAATTAATCCTATATCGGTGTAAGAATTTGTCACTTGACTTTTACTTCTTTCTGGAATTTCTTCACTTGACTTTTACTCCTGAAAGAAAGAAGTTACTTGTTACAATTCAGATTGATGGAACGTATTTTGCTTTGTTGGTAAATATATTTTATTCAAAAGTTATTTTATCTCAAAAGGTCTTATTTTTGACAAAATTTAACGGTTAACATTGACATTGTACTGCGCAATTTATCGATTACCATGTACTATACATGTGATTTTGGTTTCATGATTGATTTATGTGGTAATTTAAAATGCAAAGAACATGATTTCTACAACAAAGATTAGATACTCGTAGGTTCAAATAAGTGTCGATTACATTTTTTTTTTTAATTTTCTGTACACATCTTTTGAATAGCACTTTTCAATATGTTAATACACTCGTGAATATATTTAGGAAAACGCAAATGAGGGGACAAATGTATATAAAAACAGATTTATTCCTGAACTTATAACAATTATTTAATTGAATCAATTGAATAATATAAAATTTTTTAAAATAAAAAAACTTACACTAAACGAAAAAAAAGCAATTTAGAGGCAGTACATTAATTGTATAGAGTTTTGACCTATTATGTTAAAAAATAAATATTGTTCTAAAGACTGATATTTTCCTTAATAACTGACCTAATTAGCATTTAGTGTTACCTCCTCGTGCTGTAAAAACTGCCTGTATCCGTCTGGGCATACTTTTTCATTAAACCGTCAATGAAACGTTGTGGCATTAGGTTCTATTCTTCTATCAATGCAATTTTGAGGTCCCTTAGGTTAGCTGGTGCTGGACTTCTTTGGTTAATTTGTTTTTTTAGCTTACCCCAAACATGTTTATCGGATTAAGGTATGGCGAGTGTAATGGCTTCAGAAAGATACTCCGAAACGACTACTGCGGTATAAGGTCGAGCATTATGCATTAAAAGAAAATCATCTCCAATATATGGGACAAAAGGTATCACATCATCTCTAAAATTTTCAGTACATATCTTATCGTAATCAGGTACCCATTTTATACTGCTTATGAGGAAGTACCATCCCATACCATTATTGACCCTCCACCATAAGACTGTTTTCCAAAAATATTACACTCGTATCTTTCTCCGGATTATCAACATGCTTTAATCCTTTCATCGTCTATCTTAAGACAGAATCAAGACTCATCAGTAAAGAATACCTTTGTCCAAGCGTTACTATCCTAGTTTCGGTGCAAACGAACGAAGTTGGACCAAGCTACTTGAAGACCTACGGTGAGTAAAACTCCTCTGGCTGGCAAGTATTTCCCTATTCCAACCGCCGTAAGTTTTCTTCTGATGGTTTTTGCGCTGCCACTTGTCAAACTTCCTAAAGCTTAATCTTTACCTCGGAATAAGTCGAAATATGGTTTTTCAAGACACTGCTTACAATAAATCTGTCGTCCCTCTCTCTTGTTACTCTTTTGTAACCTTACCCTTTACGTCTTGTGTACTCTCCAATCTGCCAGTGTCGTTTAATATCACGAAAAATCACATGTAAGTGTAACCATTTTCAATTAAAATTACAGCTTTTAGCATTTCAGCAACGCGTGTTATCACTTAATGTTTTTAAATAATGTTCGATATTGATTATTTTACACAATAAAGAAATTAACAAATAATAAAAAAAAAAGAAATGGAAGTCGTAAAAAAATTAAATTAAAATCCTTCATTTTTAAATGATTTTTAGATGGCCAGTGCATATTGAAAAAAACGATTTATGTTTTTCTACTTTTTTTGCATTCCTCCAAATATATATCATGGACATATTATTACATATATATATATATATATATATACATATATACATTTTTTTTTTAATTTTTTTTTGTTGCCTCCATTGTATTGGCAAGATTTTTAGGGTTTCCTACCTCAAAAGAAAAATGTCGTGTGGAATACAGAATTATATATTTTCACAATTTAAAACGCATAAATATAAAATATGCATTCTGTATAGATTTAGGGTTGCACTTATTTTCGAAACTATTTATTCCCTGCCGCCACCATTTCCGAAAAGATAAATATCATTAAAAACATAGTTCGTAAATTCAGTCTAAAAGACTACAGGAGAACTGTGGCGATTATATCAAATTATATGGTTTTTTTTAAATATGAACTATTATTTATAAATCTGTAAATAATCCAGTAGGCAATTATTAATGTTTTTTTATATTCAAAACCGATTTTCTCATAAACATGTAAAATAGAAACTTGGTATAGTAATACATATTATTGATCCACATATTTGGCACTACCTAAGTTAATTAACTTTTTAAATATATTGATAAAAGAACGAAAAATTTGGTGAATAAAAGCCGAAATTTTTTTCACAATTTCGAATTGTGTATTTAAAAAAGATGTTCCAAAAATATGCGAAAATGGAGCATTCCCTCCGGAAACCCTATTCCCATTATTTCCGAAAATACTGAGCCAAAAATAAAAAAGGTTAGTAAAATTTAACTAGAAGATTACAGGAAAACTACGGCTATCATCGTGAATGATGAAATGATTTTTACGGCTGTGAAAAATATAGTCAGCAATATATTTAAGCTGCGAAAAATTAATGTATGTAAATAGTTTAATAGAAATACTATGTACACTTCAATGTTTAAAACTGCCTAAATATGTAAGGACTCCTTGTAGTGCGAATTCTACTCTTGCTTGACAGGTTTTTTAATATTCATCATCTTTTTACGCCTGTGAAAGATATATTTAACAATATATTAACGTTGTGGAAAATTAATATCTTTAAATTGTATAACTTATTTAAATATTTATAAATACCTAAATGTCTATAGAATCGTAGCAGTGCGAGTTCTACTCGCGTTTGACAGGTTTCTTGATTATTTTTTTTTTAAGATTTCTGTCAATGTTATGCTTTTTGTTTTTGATATTTGATGCCTGTTACTTTTAGCTTAACTTATAAGTAAATTGCATTTTTTATGTAATCGCGCGTTTTTAAGCAAATCTTATAAAAATATAATTTTGTTTGCAACTCTTAGTTTAAGGTAAATTTTAACATGAATGTAAAAACAAACATTTTCTGCATATTTTATTTTCTTCCATTGATACAAGACTTTGCAAACAAAGAGATTATGTGAAATTTAAGATTTAAATTGTTTAATAGAAAGCATAGGTAAAAATTTAAATACAGAAGCTCTGCAGCTAATTTGTTCTTCTTCCATTACTCAGTTATAATTCACTTGGACGTTTCAATTTAATGAATTTTGGAGTCAAGTGTCTAAATAGTTTTCTCAGTTCAGCTCAAAAAAGTGAAAGGAAAATATATATTTATTTAATTTTTTTTTAATTAAGACACTGCATCCTGTACTGAACAGCAATTAACTAATGTTCAGTTAAATAAAAATATATAAAATTTGTATTGTTCCATGTGCATGAAAATAACATTTTTTTATTGTCGGCAGAATGAATTTATAGTCATGATTGATGTGTTTATATCTTGCAAATTTTAATCCGTGACCCACGTCAACCTTGCCTCTATCTAGAACTTCTGCAAATTATTTTAGTAATTATTTTGAGCAACGCCTCTACGTTAATGAATCCGAAAAGACGTTTATTATGATAAGAAGATCATGGAAATTATTTTTCCGAAAATTTGTTATTGTAAACTGTCAACGGTCTTACATAGAAAATTAGTTACATAAATAATTATATGACGGCCAACTTATGCAGCGTAATTCATTTCCGTGTAGTCAAATTTACAAATTTCCTATACCCTGTATATTGTCTGAAATATGAGAATTAATTTTATTTTTAAAATATGAAATTTTTCTATATGTGTAATTTAGGTTTTTGACAGAATTTAGCTGAAAAACATTTTGAAATCGCCAAGGAAAAAAACAATAAGCGAGTGTTTTCTATGAAAATTACGACATTAATCTCGTATGTAATTATTAGTGTTGTCATTTCATCTATAAAAATGGTGACGCCCCGCTATATTAAGAGTTTATTATATTACTAATAAGAAAATGTTATTCAATTTGCCAGGCAAGTATAAATAGTTTAATTTTTTTTAATTTTTTACGTTGCTGACTAAGAATTTTTTTCTAATTAATTGACCTTAGTTAGTAACAATGTTATTTAATAACGCTGTTAAAACTCATATAATTTTTTAGATGTTGACATAATCGTTAAACTACGTGACTTTTAATAAAATATCCATTAAGAAAGCATAAAATCATAAATCTAAACTATATATATATATATATATATATATATATATATATATATATATATATATATATATAAAATCACTTCACAATATCGGTAAATAGGAAAACTTAATGTCGATGCGAACTGGCTTATATGCTCATCCCCAAATATCTTTCAAGTAAACGAGCAATCGATAAAGGGCACCGATAGAGAGTAATAAAAATGTCCGTCACCAAGTTCAGGCCATGATCTTGATTCGGAAATGCGTTATCAGCCATAGAGGACAAAAGGTCAGGGCACAGTGGGCGCCGCCCATCCTCGGCGCTTTCATGCCGCTGTCCCATTACGTAGACTCGTTGTATTATAATGCATTCCCATTTATTATTGACAAGAATAAGATAATATATATATATAAATATATATATATATATATATAGATATAAGAGTCCTTACATATATATATATATATATATATATATATATATATATATATATATATATATATATATGTACATATTCCCCGTTGAAAGTACAGACAGAATAGCCGATAGACAATGAATTTCTCAGTAATATATGGGTATATATGCTTGTTCTTTGTTGATATTACTTAACTTTACCCTTTAACAATAGGCTAAAAATTCATGTCCTATTAAGTGTAGAGTGTCCTAATGCGTAGGGATACTACTGTCTTGCTAGCATACAGTAGGACTAGAGACGCCATCGATAATAATATACAAGTATGTGGGTACCATGAGGACGGCTTAAACTTGTATTTCGTATAAAGAAGTAATAAAAAGTATTACTTTTACACCACTGTTCCACATAATTTTTGCATATGGCGGTTGATTTTACTATTGAATTACGTTTTGTTTTTTTTTCAATATTTACTCTTTGTTAAAACCATTTATTTTAGAGCCTTCCCGAGTAATGTGTAGACACTATAACGAAGTGTATACATTTCTTGTTTTAAAACGTAAAGAAATAGTATATTTCAAATATACAGCAACTGAAAATGAAGAAAAAAATAAAACCATAATTTGTAACTGAAATGATAATGTTATTTTTACAATAATAATGTTATTTTTAATATCAATTGAAAATGTTTTGATGGATCGACAAATTATCTAGTCGGCTAGAACTATAAACGTGTAGGTTTACCGCTGTCTCCTTCACTAATTAACACAGAATTTCTTTGAATTTTGTAATAAAATCTTTAATTGGATTTAAAGTTAAGGGCCAAACCTTTAAAGATTCTTAATAAATTTTCAAATTAAAATTTTGGCAATTTATGAATTAACGAGCTTATCCTTTCAATAGCGTCCTTTTACTAACGACTTTTTGAAGTATTGAGAAAAATATAATTACTTGTCACATCACTTATTAAAAGACCATTTTATAAAAATATTTGCGAGGAACTAGCGTCAATAGTTAAACGAATATTTTGCTAATAAGCGACCCAGCTCAAGTTGTTAAGTAGGTAATGGTCATGTCGTGATGATGAATGTTAATTAAATTTATATAAAAATATAAAGATACGAACTATGGCTAACGTACTTGAACGATGAGGTAAACACAGTACGGTAGATGTGGAATGGTAATAGGTAAAGCTAAATTAATAAATATAAAAGGAATGTTGCTTAAAGAAGAATGTGATTCAAAAAAGGTAGATCGTTAAGTGTTTCGGATACACTTTCAAGTGTATTCTGTATCACTTTTGAATTGAAATCACTTAATTTGTCCTAACAGATCACTAAGATGAATACCCTAAGATGGAAATTTTTTGATAATACCTAATATAATGAAATTAATACCGATGTTTAATAATAACATATGTGTAGTTTTTAAGAAAACCTAAATTGGATTTGGGGAAAAATGAACAAAGTTTTCAAAATACCTTTATTTTACTTTATCTATTTGTATATTCCTTTATAAGCACATCATATAAAAACTCTAACGTAGATTTAGAAAAAAATACTTTTGTTGTACAGCTTCAAGCATATTTACGCCTCTTATGTATAATATATGAAGGGAAACGTCAGGACCACGTTAAATCCATTTAATAATCCCCTTATTATTTTATCAAATTTTATATTAAAACTACTATATACGACAAGTAACTACTATAGCTGGTTTATATATGGCTAGGATTTTAAGGCTACTTCATATTTTATGTAAAAAAGATCACTCAAGTGCAAGCCGGACTCGCGTTGTTTGAGTACCGTACCCACATTATTTAAAGTTACTTTGACGATTCGAATAACTAAGGAACTTAAGATTTTATAACTTACTAACAATTTCAATTAAAAGCGATCTTACTTTTTGGTGTCTAAATTCTAGATATTTGAAATACTGATCAAGTGCTTAACTTCCTCTAATAATCGAGATATATAATATTAATATATATGTAAAATGATAGTCTAAAGTCTCCTATTTTTTAATCTTTTAATTAAGGCAAACCTCTTCAATAGAGTATAACTCGCACTACTCGTGAACATTTAAGGGTATTTGGCATTTTAATAAAATTATTTAATATTTTTATCATGCAAACAACTTTCCTAATATATTTTTCACAATTATCGTGAATATTTGAAAAACAATAAAATTTAGAATCATTACTATAGTTTGCCGGCAAATTTTATGTACATTTTAGTAACTATATTTCGATTTTAATAGTTTTGGAGATAATCGGGAATATTTTTAATAATGTCTCTAAAACTATCTTTTAAAAATTAAGAAAATACATAGTTTTATAATCCTTATAACTTGCTATAATTTATATGTGAAATTAAATGAAAAAAAGTCATAATTTTTGTCTCTTCTAAAGTTTCGAAATTTAACATGATTTCGGAAACATTGAATATTTATACATAATATAATAACTATTGAGGATTGAGAAGCTTTCTCAAACGATTTCTGAGGAACTGTTTGTAAACCGTTTTAGCAATATTCTTAGAATAAACAAATGTAAAATACTGAAGCAGTTTTGAAACCCTCCTTAACGTTCTCTTTCAATTAATGTGCGAAATTATGCAAGAATTAAAGAAATATTAGTGATTTACTTGCACCATCAATAATTTTCATTTGAATGTTTTTGAGCACTATATATGTATATATATATATATATGTATATATATATATATATATATATATATATATATATATATATGAGATTTACGCAGGTTAATATGCTTTACCACTATGTTAAAATGGACCTTTCTGCATCAAAGTACGAAAAATGGCTACGATGCACATACAGACGTACGAACTAGTAAGTGATATTTAAATGTTCCAGCTTCCTTTTGGGCAACCCTAAAAACAAATTAAAAATATTTTATTCTACTCCAAGATACTCTACATCTCAAATGTAATGTTATTTTACTCCAGTGACTCCACCGGTCCAGGTAAAAAAGTTTTTGGCTCGTCTTTGCATCATTTTTTTTTGATCCATCAATTGACATCCCCTTGTAACATACACCTGTAATCATAGGGATTATAATAATACTCAATATGAGAGTAATAAAAGTGTAACTTCGTAGGCTTATTTTTTGTCTGTCTTTCACATTCAAACAGCTGCAATGAAATCTTGCAGGTAGAAAAATAGGCTATATATAATAACACTATCATATATACGAACAAAGTAATGAATATAGAAGCTAAAAAAATTATGCACATAAGCGAAAAACTGACTGCTATCCTATCAATTCAATAAGTAGTAGAATATATTACATTTAACATGCATAATTCGTAGGTTAATTATTGCAAATCATTTTAATCCAGATTCACATAACTCACGAAAGGCGGCGCACTGTATCTTGGTAAATATTACAACTCAGATTTGCAAAACTTGTCTCTAAAACTTGACATACGGATTGGATGGTGGACAGATAGAGTTCTTTTCAGACCCGTTGGATACAAAACGTTAAGAAAAGTTCAAAGTCCAAATCGTCTACCAGATTTACTGCAATAGTTAGTCTTCAAACATTTCTCTAACATCACCAATGCAAAAATCTTAAATTTAGAGTCTTTTAACGCTATTAGAGACGCTAACTTGGGTGTGAAATATCGCTTATAAATAAAATGACTTTTATTCGCTGCTTCCCTTAAGATAATTCGGAGGTTACTAAAAGCTCGGTACACACTGTTATAAATGTATAAAGAGGTAACTGAAGTCTAGTATAATGTGGAATTACAAAGTGAACTCATTTTGGAAGTCTCCTTACATGAAATTTCATATGTAATCGATGGATTGATAAAACACTTTCGAACTTTGAACAATTTCAACGATTAGGAAGTGTTCCTAACAAGAATATAATTGTTTATTAGACTCAAGGCAATACTTTTGACAAACAACCGTTACTGGATTTTCATATTAATTTGCATTAGTCATCTTAATCTATCGTTCCTTTATACCGTGGGGTACTGTCAAGGGCCAACGTAAAACGATTCGTGATATCACTGCTTGTAGCCAGTATCATAGATTAAACATAGATAGGAAAATAGAGGCCGAAAATTTTCAATTATTTGGGTTAAAATTTGAAAGTAAGAAAGTATATTCAAAAAACGGCAGATGGTTTTAAATGTATTCAATTTATTATAGGTATTGCTGAAGGTCTTTGTATATACACATGGTGTTACTTGTCACATGAAAAAGTATATGTTGGAGGTTCTTGTATTGTCACTCCATTCTAAAAACTACGAGGGGGCTCACATCTTCTAAAATCCCAAAATGTAAAACTCGATAATTATTTTTAGTAGTATTGTTTTTATGCCAAATAATATAACAATGTATTTATAAATTCCACTAATGTGGAAATTTACTCCTTCATGACTATGAATTTTAACGCAATTTTTCACCCAGGAAATTGTTACAAGTGAATACAAATTCGAGTCAAAATTTGCCAGTATCAACCTAAAATATAACTTGACAGTGTTGGAACCAGACACGTTAGAACAACCGAATAGAAATCAATCTAATACCAGTTCAGACGTAGTGGCAGCGGATGTTAGCTATTTCGGCAAGAAAATATCTAAAGTCTTTTATATTATTCATAGCCTAGATTTGATTTGAACTTATACTCAAACAATTATTCTGACAAAGCACAACCTTTACATTAAGTTTATTTCAATATATCTAAACTGGTGATGCAATTGATCGTAACTTGATTATATATTTAATACCAGGCTCATAAACAAATATTTTCACTTTATTTAAATTATTTTCATGTAAGTTCTCATCATCAGGATACAAATTAACACTAACTACATCACTAATTATAAATATTGTATTTGAACTATACTCATTTTCAATTTTAACGACAACTGTCACGATAACGTGAGATAAATTATGTATATTTATTGTTAGTCATCCAATGTCTGAAGTTACCAGAATGTGTAGGCAAATGACATTGGTATTTATTGCATATCAAATACACCCATCACTTAACAATTTTATCCAAATATTACATATATTTGTGAATTGTTTATGATTATGGCATTGCATACTTCTAGAAGCAGCTTCTACCAGAGTCAGAGTTTCAAAGAGAGTCAACCAACAAAAACTGAGGAGTTCCTAGCTTGTTAAGAAGATATGTGCACTTTAATTTTGAATTGCTGAGGTGCAATTTAGAAAGATTGTTGAATTTTGAACAGTATGATAATCCGTAAAATATAACAAATTCTAAAGTCAGATAACTACTGAAACTTATTTTACGAAAATACTCTTGCACTGTGTTCGATCATTAAGAAATTATTTTAGAAAAATACGAAATATTTTAGAGATATACGACTAAAAAGGTTATGGGTTATTTTCCACCAGTCTTATTGCTTACATATGGTAGACATAGAAAGTATGAGTAATGAAGGATTAATAATTAGAGCAATATTTTGTGATCAGGGGCCACACAATCTGGATTTGAAAAGAAAATTAAACATTGGTGTTAATAGGTCATATTTTTTACATATAATGGTAAAATTTCTTTTTTTTTTGTTGATCCGCCCCATTTATTAAAATCTCTTAGAAATAAATTAAATAAATATATTTTAATATAGAAATATAATATTGTAAAATGGTCCTAAATTAAACAGTCTTATATTAAAATGTTAAAATTATTTGAAAAATTAACTATCATCACAAATATTTCACTAATTTTAAGCCTATGAAAGTAAAGTATGCAGCATAAAATGTTTAGTGATTCTATGCATACAGCAACATAATTTCCACGATTTCCATCAAACAATAGCCGAGTTTGACACATTCAGTAAATAATGTAATCACAAATGTATTGTTGGCTAAGTGTGGAATACAATACTGTTCAAGTGCTGCTAATTTTTTTTTAATTCCATGTGGAACAATCTACTGATTTTTCTGTAGACTTAATGTAAATTTTGCTAAGTTAATAATTACAATTAATATAATAGACGATTTGTACAAAAACTGTTGAAATAGCCGGGATTACCGATAGCTAAACATTCAATATGGTGGTAAAGTAAGTCATTAATGTAAAATGCTTCTAAAATTGTGAAGTTTTTATTTGTAAATGTAAACTTGTGGGAGAAATTTTGAAAACTCCACCTATGCCAATTACGATACAAAACATTGTGATCGAACCAAAAATGTTGAACTCATTAAAAGAATAACTCATTTCCTTGTAACCATTCTTACGCATTTTTTTTATGAAAACTGATTAGAACATTTCTAACTAATAAAATATATTCTGTAATAATTGTAAAAATACAAACTCGAATTGAGAGCTTTACCAAAATTTGGAAATAAATTTCTTCAATTGATACGCCAAGAAATATACACCACAGAATACGCAATGACCTCCACATATATGTATTGTTTGTACCTATATATGTGTTTTTTTATTTTCAGCTCTACAGTAGATATCATGCGGGAACTATTAAGGATCCAACGCTGCAAACTTCCACATTTAAATCTACTTGAACAGCATTGAACTCAGATAAACTTTAATCCATGCTTTTCACTTGAGGATCCAAATATTTTTTGACTTAATTACCTTCCAAAATTCTATATTTGTAAAATATCAAATATGTATATCATGATATAATTCACTTTCACTAGGGCTATCAGATAGTTCAGTTGGCGTTCATTGTTGGCGTGGTCTTCACATTAGGAACCGAAATCTTCCTCATCTACCACTTCATTGTCAATGAATTCATATCACTGTCCCGAGTTATTTGGTAGGTGCAAAATAAATAGCACGACTTATTCTAAGATGCGTTTTTTATTTTATAAAAAGGGTATTTCCAAATTCCACATTTAAACATATTGGGATAGACGTAACTGTGTTTATTACAGGTTTAATAATTTTATTTTTGCTTTTGATCTTTTTATTAAAAAATTCTGAGGATGCATTTATTTTTCTAAATTACACTTTTTCAAATTATAGTTTCCAAATAATGCGGTGATAGATATTTTTATATTATGTTAAAAAATTTTTTAAAAAGGACCATAACAGGACCCAATTTTTTTTTCATGTTCTTAATTATTTTATTGAAAATATGGATGTTAGATCGAAAAATTCTTAAAGAATATTCCTTATTTAAAATAATTCACTTTTTTCATAACTTTTAATTTCCTTTTTTATTTATTTCTTTTATAAACTAATATCAGTAAATACATTTTATTTACAAAAAAACACAACGTTAACAGAAAAGATAAACAACAAAATTTGTCCACAAACAAAACTACAGATGATGATAATCATAGATGAAATAATAGTGATTACAGAGGCGAAATATTTATATTGCTAACTTTTTATAATGTAACTTTATATAATTCTGTAACATTACATAATGTTGCTTTTTCGGTTCAGATAGTGTATAAGACGATTGTTTCAGTGAAAATATCACTATCACATATTAGTTTGAGAGCTTTTAGCTGCTGGCTTGTTCTTTTTTTAATCGAACTTAGTTTTTCTAACCTTGGTTACGGCTTGATAAGGACTATTTTATTTTCATTTCCTTTCCTTGCTGTTAACGGATCTAACTTTCTCAACTTTCTAACCTTTTCAAGATTTACGTTTTTAGCGACAAAAGTGTACAGTAACTAGTATTGCGTAAGTTTATATTTATAAAAAGTTAATGGAATTTATTTATTTTAAATGTAATTCGATGAGGGTCGAGATACAATATAAAGCGGCAGTAAGACACTAAGATTTCTTTAAAAGTATAATATATAGATATGTACGTTCATATATATATATATATATATATATATATATATATATATATATATATATATATATATATATATATATATATATCACCATTACATAAAAAATATAGTAGTTTGTTATTCATCATTTTCATAGTTTTTAAGTCAAAATATTAATTCAAGACTTTATTTCAAAACTCGGCTTTAACATTTTACTTCCCGCCAATTTTAATTACTTTACGATTTTTTCATATGCTTAAATATGATTTGGAGGAAAATTTATATAACTTTTCCATTTTGGTTGTAGTTCCTTTACCATTCAAAACGGTAGATGTTTCTAATTAACGTTCCACTTTTGCTTTGGTTTTTGTCAGTTTTCAGAGATTTAAATCATTAATAAAATCTAAAGTTCCCATACCTGTTTTTTTATTTTATTAATTTTGTGTTAATGTTGGATATATATTTTTGGTTATTTTTATTAATGGAATTATATTCTGATAACCAAGGTACAGAAAAAAAAATCATCAAAATCTATCTTAAATTGCTTTAACGTGCCCTTTGTTACAAGTCGCTAGAATAGATTTTGGTTATTATTTTTTCTGTACGTACATACATAAAATCGTACGTACATACATAAACACCATCGTACATATATATATAAAGTCCAACGGACGGAGACGCATGTCATTTTTCCAAGATAGCATTGATAACTCTCCTTCAGGATTCCAGAAGGAATATTTCAAGCACCTTTCAAATTTGTTTTCTGAGGTAATGCTATTCTAATTTGAGAATCAGCATAAATACTAGAGGTTGAACTGTATTTTTGTGTATCATCATGCAATTAGCGACCCTTCAAGACACATCTATCAAGTTTGACACGTTTTGGAAATGAAATCTTTATTTTGCTCACCTTGTAAAATTTTTTTTTTGAGAAAAAATTTACGGGCTGACTTCACATCATGAGCATGACGCGCTTCGAGTATACTGAACTTAAACGATACTATACTTAGCCTTTCGATGGTCTTTTCGTTCGGCTGTACTCGACTCAACCGACTCAACGGTAGGCCGTATAATATTATTTGCGATCAGGAAAAGATTGTCAGTTTGCATCACGAATCATGACGCACCTCACGCATATTCGGCAGCAGACCAAGTATACCCGAACGAGAGAGTAACAGACCTTTCTGCTGCGATCGGGATACACTCTATACATTGTGCGTATTTATAATGAAGACCTAAATTTTGCTTACTTCATTGACACATTATAAACATACATGCGCCCAATTTTTTAAAGGTCCTTGACGGTGACATCTTTGGTAAGCATTATATGAAGGAGTCGGCAAAACACCTGTTACACTCAACCTCGCATCAGTTTTCTGCTTATTCGTTTGATCTGAAAAAAAATTTAACTATTTAAAATAATTTTTTTTAGTATCTATCTTTATTTTTTAGATTTATTGTACAACAATCCCAATAACTAATTTTTTATAGGTACATTATAATTATTTATCTGAAATTCACTTATATACAATTGTTCATATAATAATTCACGTTTATCGCTGCGTATTGTTATGGAAAACGAAATAAATTTAATAAAATTATGTTCATTTTCTCTTCTTTATCTATACGCTTTAGATCACTCTCTTTATATTCTACCTCTCAATATGTCTATCAACTCTGTTTATAAATTAACAAACAAAGTGAAGAAACTCTGCAAAATTAAATTGGATATATGTTTGATCTCTGCAAACATATATCCAATTTAAAAAAAATAATATATTAGAAGCCTCATACTTTGGGGAAGACTGGAGGCTAAATATTGTTATTATCCGACCGATGGTGAAAAATATAACAGAACTTGAGGAACACAGCTTAAACTGTGCAAGGTAGAGAAAGACCTGCTCACTTATTGATTGACCATCCCAAGTATTTTCGATATACACCCGACCTCGGCAGCCGATATCGTTTGGAGAAGAGAGCGAAGACGTTTAATAGCCGCGGGGAGGTACCAGAGTACTTATTATAATTCCATTTTTGTGTAACTATTGGACATAGCCAGTTTATTATATATATATAACTAGCTGTACCTCGCGATTTCTCTTGCGCGAAATTACTGTTTCACTATCGAAACTATTATTATTATTATTTTTAATATCATTACTATTACTAAAACGGTAATAAACCTCGCTGGCAGTACCACTATTATAATATTCACCAAGTAAAGTTTTTTTTAATACGTAACATCCTGATAAAAAATATTTTATATGTTGGTCGAAAATATAGACTATTACCGTATCAAATTTCACCAAAATCCGTCTAGTAAATTTTGTGTAATCGGTGAACAAATGGACATACAGACAGATAAACGAACTTCTATAAATAGGTTTTCTGGCTTCTTTTATCCTTATATTATAAATTGATCCCTTTTTGAAATATGTTTTCGACGTATAGAATTCACTCTATTACAATTGTATTATATGTAGAGATTAATGTAGTGAATTTGATATCACTTCATACTTCATTTCAAATATTTACTGAATAGTAAAACCTTTTTTTCTTTTCACTATTAGTAAATAAAATCAATAATTAACACTTAATTGCAATATTCAAATGTTCCGCGTTATATTTATATCATACATAAAATCATTCATTTACTAAACTTTGTCCGTACTTTATAAATGGTACTTTAAATCGTCAATTATATCTGGCGTTACTCAATTGTTCACTGAATCGATACGGTATCTCGCTAGTAAGACTGCATGATATGTGGTTTGAACATGATAGCGCAGTATGCGTCTCAAATAGGGAATAGTCCTCAATTATTTCTATGGCGCTGGGTGAAGCTAATAGTATTCCATTAGGTATTTTAAAATGAAACTGAGTTAAGACATCGGATTATTCAGAAATTCAACATAAGACAGTGCATTCGATAGGATCCCGGCTTAAAGAGAAGACGTTACGGAATATAATTGTGGGCAACGGAATTGTGTTGTATTACAAGGATGGCATTCAAAGACTACAACCAAAGATTACAAGATACGTGGTTTGAACATGATAGCGTAGTATGCGTCTCAAATAAGGAATCGTCCTCAATCATTTCTATGGCTCTGGATGAAGCTAATAGTATTCCATTAGGCATTTTAAAATGAAACTGAGTTAAGACATCGGATTGTTTAGAAATTCAACATAAGACAGTGCATTCGATAGGATCCCGACTTAAAGAGAAGACGTTACGGAATATAATTGTGGGCAACGAAATTGTGTTGTATGTTTAATGCCAGCCTTGTAGCATTTCAAAAATAAAATTTAGGTAAGAAATGCTTTTTATGGGTATTTCTCTTTTTAATTTTTTTAATGTCGATACTGTAAAAGGGAGTATTAAATGTTATTGAGAGTGGGACGGAAAGTGTAACTCAATCTTTATTTCAAAAGACAAAACGAGTAACCCGCTGTCTAACGATGTACGGACATCGAAAATTATTATTAAGAAAATTCAACAATGATATTAATAATGTAACTCTATTAATATTGTAAATAATTTCTATTACTTTAAGTTACTTTAAGTAATTTCTATTACTATTACTTTAAGTTAAGTTCATGATCTGATTAATATTGTAAAGAATTTTGTAAACAACGGCTAAAATAATATTATTACTATATGACATTTCGATACAATAACAGAAAATTGAACAGCAGATATCCAGGCGGTCACATTGTTGTGGTTAATCTCTCAAGTGCGCATGTTACTTATGGAGTAATGTAAATATAGAAGTTAAATTAAAATACACATATAGACATTTATATATCATTGGAAAGAAAATCGAATGGTACTACAGTTTTCTAGACAAACAGTAATTTTGCTGCTGTGATTGAATTTTAGTTTAAAACTAAACCATAAGATGAATTTATGTTTAATTATGTTATGGTAGTAGTATATTTTATGGAGTTATATTTTATGGTAGCCAAAATTATATGTTTCTAAAAATTTTCCTTCTAATTCCTTTCTTTATAAACTTTTCTTTCTTACATAACGAGGAAAATCTTGTAATTTGTTTTGCTTTTATTACTTTAACACTATAATTACATAAATATGGTTTAATTCTCCAGTTTTATTGTAACTATATCTCATATCTGTCCTCACAAAAATTAATTACAATGAAGTCATTAATTTTGGAGTTTCTCATTATTTTATCGGCATAATGTGAGCGCCGATGTTAGACTAAAGTCATTACCATGCTCGTGGGGTAATCTATGCGATAAATTTATGCAGTAATCATTTTTTCCTGACGAGAAAGATCCAGAGTTTTAAATTTTCAGCGAAGTTAAATCGCCATTAATGTAACGAAATTACAAGTAAACCATTGTTTAGTTTAAACAATGGTTTTCATACTAGGTTTTTTCCTAAGAATGAAACAACAATTGAAATTTTAAATTCAAACTGACAATTAGCGATATTTACACCGGTTACATAATTTTGACTTCATACAAAACTTAAACTTTGATTGTTTTATAAACTAGAAGATTAAGAAAAAATAACCTTTCGCCGTATAACAAGTGATTAATTGAAAAGGTGGTTGAAGTGTCAAACTTAAGAATATGTTTGTGAAGCGTTAATGCTATATTTAAATATTTACTTGCAATAAAAACAAAGAAACTTTTACCACATATTCACAAACTTATTAAAAAGCAATCTCTGACGCGTGCTCTGACTCCATGTTTTCCATTTATTGACATTTCGCATTCCACGTTGAGAGTCGTTTTCATTTTAATGGGTATCAAAAAATATGTAGTTGCTTCTTGTTGTATGTGTAGTTGTATAAGGTATCAAAAAATGTGTTGTGTAGTTCACTTTATGAATAAACGTTACAAAAAATTCCACTGTCCATAATTTTTTGTTCAATTTGTACCATCCAAATTATCGTAGAAACAAAATAGGTGAATATCTAATACGCGTGAATTTTATATAAAAATGTTTCATCTCTTTATTTTATAATTATTGTCAATAAAAATTATTTATAAACCATCTATATTTGTATAGATCAATTCATGAGGCGCTTGTCAAATAACAGGGTTGATCGAAATATTATTTTGTTAAATGTTTCAATTACTTTCGAAACTAAGAAATTTAATAATAAAGATATGTTCGATTAACAATTTCCAGGTACCTTTAATAAAACAAGTACTAAAAAAATCGGAATATCGCTATTTATATTTTCACAAGTTCTAATAAAGTATTTTTTGCTTAATTTCTTAATTTTATATTAAAAACACTAAAACTTACTTGGGTAATTAACATTTTTGTCCATCAATACATTTATGTAATTTCCACACATTATTTTAGAAATAGTACTCGAGCTAAATTTCATATCTATCCATAATACATAACATAATATTTAGTTTTTAAGTATTAAATTTAACATTCCATAGTCACGCGGACCTCAAATAATACTGATTAATCCATGAACTATAGGGCCTGATACTCTATTGCTTTAAATCCTAACTTCGTGAGTAACTGCATTTTAATGGAAGTGAGCCTACCATTGAAACCTTCCTTCGGTGGCATAAACCCGAACGATCGTTTTATTGGTGACCTTTATGAGCTGTAAATTCAAATTTTGGGTATTTAAAATTCACACCAGTTTGCGTTAGGATTTATAGAAAATATTCAATTTATTGTAATTATCTGCTTTTATAAAATGATTTATACTGGCTCTTTTTTTGGTTTCATTTCATTTCAATATCATTAAGCAACAACCATGATAAACTTTAATCTTACTACATTTTTTACTATTTAGGTACTATGTAATTTTTTGTTTATCCTTCTGAATATTTCTTTTACATTTTACCTAGAGTGATTATTTTTTCACGTAATTATACTGAGATAATAATTTCATAATCAATTAATAAATTTATATTAAAAAAGGAGGAAACATTTTTTTTTGTGCGTGAGAAGTTACAAAAGACGTTAAAATAGAAAAGACGCAAGGCATAAAGAAGAAAGCATGTAATTAGTTGCTATCAATGAATGACCAACAATTCAAATGTAGGTATGTCCAATAGCCTTGCTGCGAATTATTATTTCCATTCAATAATAGCCTATTTGTGTTATATTATATGTTCTACCTGTTTCCAGATGTATGTTTTTGACATTTCTTTTTGTTATACATGCATTAATTTTAGAGACTTTAAACTCATATATTTTTTCTAAAGACTGCCAATGTTTAAAAAACAAAAACAAATCATGTCTACGATCGTGCAAAATTATGCAAAAACAAATTATGTCTACGATTTATTGTTCAAGCCATTTTTGTAAGTAACACACACTTTTATATCATTTAATTTTCATATTATTTATAAGGGCTAATTTTGTTTACTTTGAAAACGGAATGAACTTTAAATTTTGGGTTCCGTTCATTAAGTAAAAATGTTCAAATTGGCTTGAAAAGTATATCGATTTACTGTAATTTTTTGTTTTATAAATTTAATTAAAGAGTCGTGGAACTTCAATTTATACTAAATGTCTACACGGAAAAGATACATTTTTATTGAAGATCACAAAGTTAGTCAAAGTTGTTCGGTAAATTTGACCTGGAAAGTGACCACTTATTGCTATCCTTTATTCCATTTTTTGTGCATTTATACAAAAGCAATATATAATTACTAAAGTTAAGTTCATGATCATCGCTAAGACATTGTGGTAAGTCAAGTTCACGGTCGTCGGTGTCGCTTATTATGCTCGATAGCTCTACTTCTTAGGTTGACCAAAATGAAAGATGGGTAGATGCATTTTCTTTTAATGACTTATAACTGTGTGTATGTTAATGACTTATAATAATGATTGTAACAATAGTTCTTATTTTTGGAAAAAAGATATATATATATATATATATATATATATATATATATATATATATATATATATTTATTAATCCACTCGTGACACAATATTACGGTTTGGAGTGACGTGCTGAAGATTATGTAATCTTCAGCACGTCACTGTCCTGCATATGCCCAATATAATTATACACTAATGAAGCCTCTAATACGTATCTTGTGTTGAGCGGTAGTCGAATCGATGAGCCAGCAAAAGGCCATATAATTATCACATCACGATCATCAATGAAATCATGGGAATACGTAAAAATAGGCTTATAATTCCGGTGAGATCGCCTCGTTTTAATCTAAACATACCACATACCAGTTATCTCATATAGCAATGTCTGCGCTGGATTAATTGATTGGTATCGTTTTCACAAACGGTATTTTAAATCGCCAATCATAGCGCTGGATTAATTGACGATATTGGTCTCGTTTTTACAAACGATATTTTAAATCAACAATCAATTTACTCAGTGTCGATACGATAGTTAGGCACTATACCGACAGCTAGACTGACAGATATGTGGTTAAACATTTCGCCGTCTAGCTATTATAATATTGTATAAGTATCGAACGTCGTGTGCGTCTCAAACTCATCAAACAACCAAAAAAATGGTACCTAATCACTTTTTTGAGTTGAATGAAACAATTTTTATTTCATTAGTATCAAAATGGAATCGAGATTCCCATCTCGTCGACAGGCGACAACATGACAGCTCATTCGAGATGACCGAGACATAGTGAGATAACGTCTCATCACGTTTATATCTCATAATATAACGTTTATATCTATACACATAATAAATATAAACGTTTGTATCTTTGCTTATCACGTTTATATCTCATAACATAACGTTTATATCTATACGCATGATAAATATTAACGTTTATATCTATACTCATCACGTTTATATACACAATAACTTTTATTTAGGTTAAGCAGAAATTTTAGCTTAGTCTTTATTCGTTATTCCAGAAGTTAAAATGAGTAATCAGCGTTCAAATGATCTACGGGCGTTGGAAACGATTGTTTTCTTAATAATCATTCAACAATAATACATCAGAATCTAGCCTCAGAATCGACTTGCGTTTTCCATTTTGCTATATTAACTCTAGTAATAATTGTGACTTTAATAATATTGTAACCTATTAATATTGTAAAGAATCTTGGTAACTAAACGACGTGACTGCTAGATGAGATGTTGGTAGAATTACGAAAAACTAAACAGCCCGGCGGCCATATCGCTGCAGTTATTTTACAAGATGCGTTTACTGATAATTGATTCCCGTCAGAAAATATAATCTAAATCAACATTCATATTACGGAATGATGATGAAACCGTTTTTGGAACTCCGCCGCTAGTTTAAACTCTGTTTGACTCTTTTTCCCCCAACAATTAAATGACAATTCATCTCTCATCTTGACATTTGACAAGACGTTATATATGGTAAACTGCTATTTACATAGGTGTATAATTGTAACTTCATATAAAGTTTAAACTTAAATTACTTTGTAATCCAGAGGACCTACATAAAAAAATGACAAACGAATTACACATCATTAATTACGTAAGTGATTGAAGCGACTGTCTTAAGAATATTCACATATTGTATATAAGATACATTTTTGTCTCGTGCCCATAAGCACGCATACAGGTCTTTTGTAGCTGAATTAGGATTCTCATAGCCCGACAATCGAAGTTGCTATTGCGATTCGACTTCTGTATTGAAAAAAAATAATAAACGATGTCAGAAATATTTTAATATTCTATGTTAATTTTTCCTAAGTAAATCAGTCAGCTTATTCGTCTAGTCAATTCCATCTGCATCATTTCCCGATATGAAAAAGTTATTATTTTGATGGTTTCAAAACTTATAAAGTTTCTTTCTTTAAAGTTTCTTTACTTAAAGTTTCATTTGAAAGCACTGATCAAAATCTATTTTTAAGATTTATTCCCGACAATTAAATAGTCTAATTTAGAAATGGGAGGGACGGGCAGGGGAAAATTTTCAAATATTTTCCGATCTTAATATTCCGTAAACAAAGCTAAAATAAAAATAGCAAATGGAACCTGAACTTATTTTTAAATACTTTTCTAACTCTATCCCACACATTGGGGCATCCTAATTTTATTTCATCTCCACTTTATATTATTAGTTGAAACGTTTATTTTGAGCATGTAGTTGCAAAATTTCACGCAAGTAGGTCTAAAATTGTAGAAACTAGAGGATCGTGACCGACTGACGAACACCCACGAATATGAGAAAATTATAACTAATCCAATTTGATTACAGAACACTAAAAATAAGACGCAACCATTTACCCCTTTGATTTATTTGAAGAAGAGATAATCAAAGAAAAACTTCTCATGATTTAAGTTTACAACATTGACCAAGTCGGTATTACGACAATACTAACAACCACAAAACTTTTTGTCGACAAAAAGCAAAGGTTAAGTTTATATAATTTTTAATACGGAAGGAGAACTATGGCTACACTTAAAGAATATTGATAAACTTCTTGTGATTTTCTTGTATTTTCACATTTTCAATGAAAGAAAGGTTATCCATATTTATCAGTCGAAGCACAATCTAGATCGTAATCTGTAAATCAAACACGCGTCAATTTTATTTTATTTGCGTTTTATAGATATATTAATTTTAGACTCTACTTTTTATTTTTCTTTATGTTACAGATTCGTGGTTCATTCTATCTGCTATTATCCTAAATCAAGTTGTAAATAAGTTGAAATATAAAAGTTATAGTTAAAAGATCTCCACATTTTAAATTATGCAATAGATATTTGAGTAGAATTAAAATTATGTTATTATTTGCTTACTTCCCCTTTCGATATCAATGACCCCATAAAATATTGGGAGAAATTTAATTACTTGCAACATAAACTCGTGAGCAATCACATCGTAAAATGTTGTCAGTGGCTTAATTTGATTAGTTATTAAAAATGTTTAGTCGGATAAGTGATCTAGCTTGAATTCTTATTTTTAAAGCTGTTGGTACGAAAATGAATATTTGACTGTGAATTTGTCTTCGATTGAGAATATAGAGAAACTTAATGAATATATTGTCGAGATATTGATTTGATTTTATTATTTACGTAATTACATAAAGTAAGAAGAAAAGCAGATACACCCTTAGATTGGAAACAATGAAAAATCGGTGGATATTCTAAGTCGATGAGAAAATGCAGGAAATTTGAGAACATATGCATTAATATGATATTCTTGTACATGAAGATAGGTTTGAATTTTGTATTCAGAATTAAATAAACAAATATAAACACAGTAGAAATAGGATTATAGAATTATTAATAAACTCGGAAGGAAAATATTCAATGCTTTAAAAGGAAAATTCTGTTTTTTTTACCTTAAAATATAACACAGAAACGGCCCGTCTGACCGTCATAGGTGTTTTTTCTGAAATAGTTTTGGCATAAAAGGGGTTAAGTTAACGTATCAAGTATATCAAGTGTTACCAATTTTCTGGGCAAAGAAAGTACCAAAATTGTTTTCGTTTACATTATGAGATATGTTGCAGGTTTATTAAATAAAAGATTTAGAAATTATTTATTTCATGTTTTTATGTACAATAGTTTTGGAATATTTCTGAGAGTGTTCACAAAAAACTTTTGCTCTACAATCTTCGAAGCTGTCAGTGAAAATTATCAAAAAATTGTATTTTCTTAAGTTTACCGTAAAATTATAAAACAAAGAAAAGAAAATTTTGCATTATAAATCAAGTCAATTTAAGCACTTTAAAAAATCCAAAAAAGTGTTAACAAACACCTAATTTCCTTTCCAATATTTACCAAAATACAAAAAATAAAATTTCCAAGTGAAATAATGTATTTTCATAAATTATAACATCAAACTCATCACGTTCATATGCACAATAATTGCAAAACTAACAGTTTTTCAAGTCAAGTCTATTTCATATCCGCTTGAAATGTGTGGATTATTTTGAAATAAGAATCAATAGGTTTTAACTAGAGCTATTGAGAATTTCACCAACATTCGATAGTTAATAATAGAAGATTAAAATGTTCCAGGTCTACAACCCAACGTTAATGACGTTGCGTTAATACGAATATGGCTTTCATACAGAAAAGTTTCTCTGTTAATTGGTTCGTCCGCACTAATATCTGGTATCACATATCCGATTTCAACAACTTTCTTTATTTTAAAAACCCTTGCTTCATGGAAGGATAGAAGCTATATATCATCACACAAATATTTATAGGAGCAGAGCACTCATAATAGATGTAACAGAAGTCGGTGAATACTGCTTAAATAATATAAGGTATGAAAAGACCGGCAATTTATTTTGCAGTCGGTCGCCCAGTATTCCCCCCGATTTACTCCCGACTACTGCGACTGATATCGTTTGGCAAATGGAGCGGAGGGTTTGGAGACCGCGAGTGGTGGGGGAAAGTAGTATAATTATTATAATTAAATGCAAGTGAAACCGCGGGGCTCAGCTAATTTTTTTATATTTTACAGTGAAAATAGAGCGTTATGCTAAAAGTTAAGAAATAATAGTTTAAATGGTTCGTAAATATAGATAAACGGTTATAGATATTCAACCTGCTGAACATATCGAGAATTTTCTTTGAATTAGATCTTGAAATTAACTAGAAGATAAAATCAGTAGTTTTACTGAAATGAGTGTGTCTGAATCAGCGCTTGAAACTTGTATTGTAAGAAAGTAAGAACTTTGGATCGAGCGTTTTATCTCTTTGAGTAATGATGTGAAATAAAAAGATATTTTAATACATTAGCTATAAAGAATGGTCCGGTATATAAAGAAAGATACATACAGAAACAATAAGTAATATATGATAATAAATGTGGTGTAGAAAAAAAACAAATTTTCTCCTTGGCTCCCCTTTAAGCTGTAAAATATCAAATGTATAGGATATTGTAGATCAAAAGATAAAAATACCTTACAAATCTTTTTTCTATATGTATTAATGAGGGCTTCAAGTATTGACTGGCAGTTTAACATGTGAGCCGACAAGGTGGTAAATGTGGTAGAACATTATTAGATGAAGGTTTATAATAATGTAGGTTTTGAGGTAGAATTAAGCTATTTATCGGGAATATAATATGCGAACCGATAAGACAATGAATACAACAAATATATTACGCCTTATCGGATTTTTGCTAAAGGT
This sequence comes from Druceiella hillmani, assembly GCA_039881145.1. Taxonomy (NCBI): domain Eukaryota; kingdom Metazoa; phylum Arthropoda; class Insecta; order Lepidoptera; family Hepialidae; genus Druceiella; species Druceiella hillmani. The sequence goes on from JAYKKI010000022.1 coordinate 18,430,991, forward strand.
TGGATATTGCCCGTCACAAATAGTGTTATTTATATTATATTGCCCGTCACGAATAGTATATTTACGTATTCATATTTAATATATCATTTCAAAATTTATAATGTTTCAAAATTTTGTTTCATGCATTATAATTATTCTGTACAAATAAAGAAATAAAACATGAAATACGAATATAACTTGCAATGTGCAGATTCCGAACACACATAGACATTCCTAAATATTTCAGGGTTTATTCCTTTCTATTAAACTATTTGCAAATATTAGTATTATTTTCAACAATATTTAAAAATGTAGTGTATTTTTCAAAAACTAAAAGGAATAGTGAAAATTTCAAAAATTAGGAATTTCAGAAACATCGCTATCATTTTCCAATAAACTTTAGTAGAACATCTAAGTAAGGCTCTTTTTTAATAATTTTGACCTTAACAATTTAGAAAATGGGGGGTAGGGACGTATTTTTGTGGGCATTTTTAACAACGTCTCTAAAAATATCTTAAACAGCATTCTGAACAAATATTATTTTAAAATCATTATAAATCACTGTTACGATGGATGTCTCACTGTATTGAGAATTAAAATAAACATCTTCGTACATTATTTGGTTGGTCTAAACATTTCCATATGAATATTTCTGAGTTGTAACTATTAAGATATATGAAGGTTAGTATGCTTTATCAATGCTATGTATTTAAGTTTCAAATAGAAAACACGAAAATTATAAACGAAAGGATTAGCTTTTAATCTTTTAAGAGCTTTGTACGAAACCCTAAAACATAAAATACCATTTATATGCGTGTAGAATTAAAAGTATCATATTTTGGTCCTTACACATTCCTGCTTGGCAAACTCGACAATTATTTTCAATGTACACTTAACACATATTTAACACATTCTCAACTCAGAAATTGAGCAATGAGATCTTCGCTTCTATAAATATTTGAAATACTCCAAAGCAACAAAGTTATTTCGTCGGCGTTTCGCATAAAAATTCTGTTACTTCAACCAGTTTAACAAACGTCAATGGTAAGTTCTTGCTCAACTTAGGCAATTATTATAGCGGTTTGAAACATCCGGGGGTTATGATACGATTTATAAACACGGTTTTTAGCGATCGGTGCCTTAAAAGGAAAAATGAAATCATTATAAGATCACTCACGTGTCTATCTGTCGGTCAGAGCCGTTCATCTCAGAAATCGCTTGATATGGAAACATGAAATTTAGCATAGTAATAAATCATATTAAACCGCCCCTATTTCAATTGAAACAACCTACATATAAGCAAAGATATATATATATATATATATATATATATATATATATATATATATATACATATATATATTTATATATATATATATATATAAATATATACATATATATATATATATATATATATATATATATATATATATATATATATATATATATATATATATATGTGTGTGTGTGTGTGTGTGTGTGTGTGTATGTATATACTGAAAATAAGATTAATTTTTCACTAGAGAGCAAACAGTATATCCTAAAATTTATTACTTTCATCGACACAATTAAAGATTTATTTGTATAACATACCTTAATATGTCAAAATGACTCAAATTTACTTCATCTACAGGAAACACATTCATCAGTGAACATATCGAAGGCAGCATAGATTGCAGGCGGCTTACATGCCACCTTAACCTTTTGCCCTCTACGACTGATGGGGCGTTTGTGAATCAAGATCAACGATTGCCCTCAGCGACGAATATTTTTATAACTTTCCTCTGTCCCTTTGTTGAAAACATCATTCGCATCGACAACTCTAGGGACCATTCCGTATATCAATTCACGACTTCGATAAATGAGTGCACTCGATATGATTTTACGAGTAATTTTTGTGGGACTGTAGGAATTTTTTATTCGATGAGTCAATTGGCGTTTCGATCATTTTTTCGGTCATCTCTGTTACATTCTTCTATATGAGGGGAACTTTACATCACAGCTTTGGATTTACGTCATACTTTTCACGTATGATGAAAGTTATAAACCTGAAAAACAAAATTAGCTCATAATGCAACTTTTAAAATTAAAGACAAAGCTATTTCTGTTATAGTTTACTTCACACAACACGTTAGAGTTTTAACTAAAACAAAACTAAGATATCAGTTCAGTTATATAGAGTTTGATGACCCAAATCTATTTTGTGGGAGGAATTAATAATAGTTTCAATACCAAATGGTTCTAAATGTGCGGCGGTAATTAATAGTGAGGAACGAAAAAACATCTTTTTCTTTCATGCGTATTTTATATAATATATAATCTGAGGTTATGTAGAAGTCACTATTATAAATAAAATAAAAATATAATTTAACAACATCTTTCAAAAAATAATTACTTACCCCATCCGGCTACCTTAGTATTAAACCTGAATTATTAATCGCAAGAACTGAAGAAAATTATGAGCAGTCTAAATTGTACCTTTGTTATAAACAGTTTATTTATTTAATTGCAAATTACAACTTATCGATCTAATCTAAGAATAACTATTGACGTTAATCTACCATTTTAAAATGTATTAAAAAAACCAATAACTTTTCAGATTTGTGGTGCTTTCAATTGCATCACAATGTAAATATAACACGGTGTGTTCAAATGTTGTATACCTAGAGGTTGCATGTGCATCATTTGCGACCGATAGACTTTCTATACAATTTTGTTTATTAAAGTTAAATAACAGGCAATTTCAGTAACATTGGGAGTAAAAAAATTCTTGATTTCAGTAATACTAAAATTTCAAATTGTAGATTTCTCTTTTTCCGTAATAGCAGATAGTTTCAGTTGTATTAAATATCTAAAATTGCAAATTCCTCAATTTCAATTTTGACGCAATACTTCAGTAACAATAAAAATGTAAAATTACGCGTGTCTCAGTTTCAGTAAAAATAAGTAATTTTAATAACATTACAAATTTACAAATGCAAATTATACATTTTCAGTAATAATACACAATTTTATCATATTAAAATTCTAAAATGCAAATATGAAATGATTTGAATCGCACATGAAAATTTGTTTTTTTCTTTAAGCCATACAAATAAGATATGAACGAACATTTTGTTTAAATATTATTTTTGCCGATACAATCCCTTTTCTGTTTTATTACAGGCTATATCATTTTATATATGTATATATATGCATATTATTATATATGTATATTATTATATATATTTTATTATATTATTATATATGTATATTATGGCACAAATTATATGAAAAACTATTTTAATGTGACTTCTAATAATAACCTCATTTATTAATTCAAACATAATATGGCAAATTTATATAAATCTTATTTATACCTTCAAAAATAATTAACAGTAATATAATGTTGTTTACTCTAACTAAACATAACTTTTGAACTGGAAAGTATTAAAATATAAACGGTAGATAGTTAATCTAAAATAAGAAGATAGTCAAATTATTAAAGATAGTCAAATTATTTATTTTCTTTTCTAAATATACATAACAGTTTCATCCATTTCCCATAGCTTTCTGGTAATAGTTGTTAAGAAAAATAAAAACATTTTCGACATGTATTTTAAGAAAATTATAAATACATTACCACCTACAATAAACAAATATTCAAACAATATCGAGTTTTATGTGAAAGTTATCCACAAAATATATTTCCACAAAGTATCCACAAAGTTGTGAGATTCTATAATTTATTAAAGCTGACACATTTATATTGGTAACAAAATATTGGTGGCAAATTAAACATAAAAACCGCAGGCACCCCTTTTTTTTAGAAACATTTATATGGCATCATTACATATCGTCAATTGTATACTTTTTACAATTACACATCACAAAAAAATTTGATGTAAGATTTGAAAAAAGTTCTCACGAGTGTAAACATACTTACAATATTGATTAAATTTTAAAGTGAAAAATTAAGTGGAAGTATAAGCTTGTCAACTTTTTAAGAATATGAACAAAGTTTGTTTTCCAAAATATTTAATGCAATTTAATTATGGACTTAAGTAGTATATAAAAATGAAAACGTAATTAGCTAAAATTAATGTTATAATGCACGCCGCATTATACTATTAAAAACGTAAATCTTGATAAAGCAGCACTATTAACTGTACCAACAGACCACGAACGACTTTTAATAACGTAGAAAGTAAGTATATGGTACACCCTAAAAGATCACCACCAACATCAGAAAAGTTAAATTGATATTTTAAGAAACAAAGTAGAGACAAGACCCATTAACTAACGACAGTGATATTCTTTTTAAACACAATCATCTTTAACCCTGAGTACACAGAAATTATGTGAACATTAAAAGTTGGGTAAATCTATAAAAGTTGGCAAAATATCGTACAGACTCCGTAAATAAACTTAATGGAGATGACCGCTACGTTCTTTTACAGGATAATCGCCATAGTTTTCCCACAACTTTTGCGTAAGCTCCTTAGAATTCTATTTTTACGTCATTTAAGGTTGAAAATTTCGGAAATAAAGGGATGCATTTTTTTGCATATTTTCCAGCATGTCTCTGAAAGTATACGAGATATATCACCTAAAATCATAAAAAAATATTTGTGGCCCATAATATTAGCCCTTTCAAACTATACACTATATGTGAAACTAAAAAAAGTCGGGTACTTAATTTGTTTTCCCTAAAAAGTACATTTATTAATATGAATATATACATACATATGTATACATGTATATATACGTGTGTGTATATATAATATATATATATATATATATATATATATATATATATATATATATGTATATATATATATATATATATATATATATATATATATATATATATATATATATATATATTCGTCACTAAGGGCAATTGTTGATCTTGATTCACAAACACCCCATCAGTCGTAGAGGGCAAAAGGTCAAGGTGGCGTACGGGACGCCAGCACTCTACGCTGCCTTCGATATGTGAATGTGATTTCCCTAGAAGAAGTGAATTTGAGTCATTTTAACTTATTAAGGTATTTTATACTTATAAATCCTCACTTCAATAGCTCAAAAACTGCTAAGTCGATGAACTTAAAATAGGAAACGTAAATTTAAAATGTTCATAGGTTAAAATCTTTTAGTCGTTAGATAAAGCTAACGCATATACTTTTTGGGTTAGTCTATACTTGAAAAACCCACAAGCTTAAAACACATTGTGTTTTAGGTATTGCGAGCAATGTCTACTGTTTTGTAGATTATTAAAAACATTTTCCATATGCACGTATGCGTATATGTATACCCAAAGAGCGTTAATGTACTCAGTTTTATAAATAATTGTTCTTCGTTAGATAACAGAATTGGCAAATTTTCTAGATAGTTAATCTTCCAAATAATATTTATTTGAAATATTTATAAACGACTCAACATTTCCTTATTGCTTTCTAAAAGCTATTTATATTTACTCTGTCAAATATTTGAGTCATTATTAAATATTGAGTTTAGTGAATATTTGATTCATATTGCTTTCTAAAAGCTATTTATATTTAATCTGTCAAATATTTGAGTCATTATTAAATATTGAGTTTAGTGAATATTTGATTCATATTGCTTTCTAAAAGCTATTTATATTTACTCTGTCAAATATTTGAGTCATTATTAAATATTGAGTTTAGTGAATATTTGATTCATATTGCTTTCTAAAAGCCATTTAAATTTACTCTGTTAAATAATGAGGAAGAGCAATTGGAAAGGAATAGTTTTTGTAAAAGTAAATAAAACACGAGAGCATAACGTAATTCAATATGATTTAATAATATTTGGTAAAAACTTTGAAGAGTATTGCGACAGAATTGTTATCGAAAATTCGCGTTTTCTTACGTAGACAATTAGAGTTTCAATGTGAAACTGACTGAATCGGTACGTTTCTACATATCGTGCAATTGCCCATTTCACACTAAAATAATAAACAAATAATTTTAACTGAAACAATGTAAAACACAAGAACCGGGTTAAACAATTATCTAAAATATGCCGCAGATATGTATTTATATGTAACATTACAAATTTTATAAGTTTTTAGGATAATTTTTTTGTTTTCATCTTAACCTTTTCTCCGCTGCTATATTGGTTACACGATTTTACACGATAATGGAAATAAGACCGGGAAATGTCATGGAAATAAGGCCGGGAAATATAAGAAAAAATTATCATCATGTTTCATTGTACCGATTATATTTAGGTATATTTGTTATTTTGTGTGTTCCAAAAAATATGCTAGACTTGTATATTCAAAATATATTCATTATTATTCTTAACATATGTATATTAATATTTTAATAATAATATGTGCAATGTTATTCTTGCACTTTTACTTATAATAAAAGTAGAATTAATACATTTTCACATAACAAAATTCGTGTAAAATAAAATACAGGCAAATAAAAGAATTTACAGAGATCCGATACGGGGAATAAATACAAACTAATTAGCAAAAAATAAAGTTGAGATAATTAAGCTACCTTCATGTTGAAATGTACCTGACATATCTACGTTGTATAGTGCCATTTTATGTGCCTATTAGAATTACCTCTTGTTATACGATATGACTTCTGCGTGCACGCAAAAAAGTCTGTCTGTTTCACCGTATCCTGAGTTTTAGATCAATGGCTATAATGAAATTTAGCCTAACGTAAAGTGTTTCTTTGCGCCATTTTGCTAGTCAAGAAATATTTCAAATAATATTGTATTTCAAAAGAGATAAATAAAACTGCATGAGATAAAAGTTTAAAATAGTATTATTCCAAACATTTTTTGCACAGTATTGGCTAACCTATTAAAAATATGACGATTACCAAATTACAGAGTAGTCAAGTAATGTGGACAGTAGAAAGCAAATATTTTTCGATCTCTGAATGACAAATACCTTTTAATATGACGATCTCTGAATAAAGTTTTAAAGTTATTTGAATTAAATATTATTGCCAAAATATTCATATTTACTTGCTTCGAAGTCCGCTACCCTAAACTATAGCACATTTTTGAGATTCATCAAATATCTATTATTAAATACAAAAATACATTATATTTAAGAAAGACGTAATTAATATTACTTACAATTTTCATGCACGCCAAAACCAACATAAAACATAGATTTATGATATTTTTATCATAATATTTCATTTAACCTGATGATATTTGACAGTTTTCTATTGTAAAAGGTTTAGTTAGCTATTTGGTTTTAAAAATATTTCTTATTTCGAAACTTATACTTTGCAAGTGTGATCATGGTCTCGTCTTTATCTTTATCATCTTTATTGTAGAATTTCTAATAATAAGTTCGAAAGCTTATACTCTGTAAGGAATAAAATAAATATTTGTGTTTCAATTGTGATACAATATAAGTCAACAATATAAAGTAAATAATTTTGGATTATTTTAAGTTGTATTTAAATATAAAATTTTTAAAAATTAGCTCAGAATTGTACATTAGTATTTATAATAAGCATAGACATTTGGCCTTTTAGATCGCTTCTTTTCTTTACCTAAATAGACTTAGAGGCTAACGTTATTTCTTCCAATGATATCATGCTAGTATCGAGTGAAAACTATTGGATAAATATCAGTGACACCACATTAGCCTCACATAAAGATCATTGAATAAATACAAGTTACAAAATATAACTTTAGCAAAAATTGCTAATTGTCCACTTGAAGATATAATACAATGAAACCTAGGTCGTGGTAAAGAACTTAAAGAAAGTAGAAATAATACTGAATAAGGTAGTTTCATTTAATTGTGGACCTTAAATTACGTCAAATGGGGTTGTACGATTTCGCATCGAGAGTAGCTGATTAATTCGAATTATGACAGAAAAGAATAACCTCTATAACCTTGGCTGTCAAATAATGTTCTTATTGCTATGCAATTAACGCGGTCGTCATATTTCCGTACTCCACAAGCGCAACCTGTCAGTAATTTTTTAGTGCATGGGAAAACATTTTTCAATTTTCCAATGATAACCAAAAACAATAGGTTCAACAGATAAATCTGCATTCTATCTTGTTTCAACACAGTTAGTTTTTCTGTAGTTTTCACAGGATATAGGCCTATAATTTTCAATCAAACAACTCAAATGTGAAACCTATTTCCGAACTCGAAAAGTTTTCGTTCTGCATTCTTCTCTGAGTACTACCAAATAAGAAGTTTCATTTTATAAGCCTTTGAAAGTACACGTACGTATATACATATTTACCAAAAGGTTCCGACGTGATTCGTGCTTATCCACTGACATTATCTTTAAAAATACTCTCCTTTCCTCACTTTAGTTCACCGCCACCTAAATTTAATAGTTTCACAATTTTTATGAAATTACAAATGTTATGTTTATTTACGGATAATCCTGAAATTTCAAGATTATTCGTATTAAGAAATGTCAATATTATTATAAAAGATTAAGTAAATAAATTGATTTCAAGACAAGCTAAGTAAATATATTTTAGAAAAAAGTATTTTTCCAAATTATTTCAAATTTTTGCGTGGAATGTTACAGAGGTAACAGAAAGTAAGAGTTATTAGTAATTAAAGCTAATAATTATTAGTTAAAACAAATTATAATGTGTTACTTGTGTATATTATGGCATAATGAATGAAGTACTGAATGAATGAAGTTCCCGTGGTTACGATAAAAATTTCTAGTTGACTCGAAATTTTTATTGAAACTTGTGAAACAATTATAATAAAGTAGTTCATGTGTGAAAGTCATATTTAATTCGAGGGTATAACAATTATTAACATAAAAACAGGTCAAACCTGTGATGGCCAAAATACTCAAAAGTTGAACTCCATAGCCATTCTACAAAATAAACTTCTTAATTAAAACAACACACGCTAACTAATACTAATTTAATGTTTTTTTCTGTGCGAAAACTATGCACACTTCAAACCATTCTGAAGCTAAATATTTCGCAAGTAAGGGTTTAGAATGAAAAAGTCTACAAAATGTCAATTTTATTTCCTGAACCTAACCAATGACATCCACTCAACAAAGATCCCACACTTCGTCGATTAGTGCTTATGTATTTAAAATGGGATATTTCTATATTAATTGGGGGTGGTGATAAAGTATTTATTTTGCAGCAAATTAAATGAGACATGGAGTTTTTTTTTAAATTGGAATATTTATTTTAAAGATGCAAAGTAAATAAATTTAACTGAAGAAACTGTAATGGAGTAACTAAATAAATTTCTGTGTGTTATTCTAAATAAATTTCTGAAACTTTTCTATTATTTTTTATAGTTGAGCAACAGTGAAACTGTATCTTAGTATTACTTTATGTTACAGTTACCTTGAGCGATTCACCACATGATCAAATCAGCATACATACGTAATTGATTCGCGCGTAAGGGTTAATTTGTAGGCCATAAAACTATCGATAGGTTTCCTTGGATTAACTAAACCATAAATATTGTATTTAGGCCGGTGTTTTCATTAGCCTTCTTGAGTATTCTAATTGAATAAACATATTTATTTCTGTTTTAAATCAGTTAAGTAAAGGAAAAGTAATCGAGTAAATTGTTTCCTAACTTTGCCCTGATCTTTGCTTTTGCTCTTCTAGATCAGAACTTTCGATGAATTGAATAAATAAAACATATTTAGTATACAGCTCTCCTCAAACTATTCTATTAAACTGTGTAATGTTTTGAACGCTTATATGTGTAGTGCATGGTGAGTATACGTAAGCACATATTTTTTTAGTTCTTCATCAATGCGTCATTTATCATGTCAGGTATACTGTTTTAGCTGTTGTTGATTTTTTCATTATTTCTTTTCACATTTTATATATTTTTAGGGCAATAATTTAATTGTTAACATCTTATTATTCTACGGTTCAGACGGAATACGAACAAAATTTAAGTAAAATAAATAATAAGAACAAAATCAAGACATGATAACGTTTAAAAAATTTGACCCTAATAATGGAAATAGCTCTCCTCTAAAATTAATATCAATGGCAAATAAAATGATCTTTATTTTATCAATACAATGCTTTGATAAGCGGTGTATTTATACCGTACAATCCTCCAGTTTATTACGAAAAGTTTTCCAACAACCATACAAATAGACCGCCATATTTTTTTCGTTTTAATGTATATCAGAATCATTCCAAATTCGGTTTCATTTAGTAGAATTTATTTTAATACTAATTGGATTGCGTTTATGTAAATATTAGTCGCGGAAAAGAAGCATTTCACTTTAAAAATAACCTATTATATATGTATAGTACAATAATGAAAATAAGTGTACTTGTGTGGAACTGTTGCGGTAAAATATTATTTCCGAACATAAATAAATTTGAAAAATACTTCCATTGTCAGATATTTCAGGAATCGGTACCCAGCTGACATTTTTCTTTCTCTCCTTCACTTATAAAAGCAAATTTGATAACTAACTTACCATTAAATTATTTTAAATTGACTAAAATATAATATATTTCATATTTTCTAATTTTATATAAATTAAACTTAGATTCAATCGCGTAATGGTCTTTTCTTTAAAACTAGTCAATGTGGTTAAAAAAAATATACGAAAAAATTTATGGGCAAATATTTAATATCATATATATTTAAATGAAAGTGTAATAACTCAAAATGGTTTTATTTGTTTACCATTTCAAAATTAGTCAAAATTCGAAACCAATGTTTCCAATTTTGACTATTTTTTTTACAAATTAGCAAAATGCGAAATTATTAAATTTGTATTTATATTTCATCACATATTTTGTAAAAAAAAATAACATTTCTGAAATTATTTTGAAGAAATTCTGTGTAAATATCGTTTCCAAAAGACCATAAATTAAAGTGCTGCCTTTGGGTTATTGTGTTATATAATTTAAGCATCTATGGTTTATAAACTAAAAGTATGAATAAACTTAGAAATGAATGACAGAGCAAGAGTAAAAAGGTCTTATAGAACATGCACGAAATTTAAGAAAATATTTTTTCATAATTATGCTTTATGAAATACGTCATTATCTTATTAATTCACTTTTAATGCACACTTTCCAATTATTTTATTTTTAATGTGCCATTTATATAAAGTACATTTCGATGTCAATAATAAAACGTCGCGTTGAAATTAATGGTCTTTTCCCCTTGAAAAAACCATTGCTGCATGTACTATTTACTTGAGACACATAACAACAATGTATTTTGCCATTAGATACTATCTAATGATATCCACCCAAAATTATTGACACTTTTTCACAATCATAATAAAATTCTTCAATAATTTACTTATTAAAACAAAATGTATTTGAATTAGATATGAATTTGTTGTATACAAATATGAATTGCCGAAAGGCGACAGGAGATATTAAAACATGAAAAAACACACCGCATGTTATTTGTATTTTAAATGATTTTTATTGAACCTAAACATATAATAAAATGAAAATGAGACCGTATTTGTACGCGTTATTATGCAAAACTCATTGAAAGAATTTTAATGAACGGCTGTAGTTTAATAACTCAGAGATCCGATCAATATTTCAATTATTAATGAAGATAGAAATAAGATTTCTACTCACATAAGCAAAAATAACTTCTATTTCTCCTATAAGTAACCATCATAAATGCAAAAGTTTATTATTATCTATTACATAGCGATGTTTTTAATATTTATTGAATATTTTTAATAATGAATTTATATTTACATATTAGTAACTACAGCATGATCGCAACATATGAGACTAAACTATTCTTGGGTGCAGTCCGGAGAGAAAAGCTTTTAAGGTCAAGACAGGTGTAATATGTATAGTATAACCTTTGCCGTGCAAAAAAATACTAATATGTGATACTAATTAGCTTGATTGATTGTAAGTGGTATTAATTATTATGGGACAGATGAAATAAAAAAAAGAACCGACGTTAAAAAAAAACTTTTTACCCACGATGGAACGGAGGAGGTATATGCTTATAAGAAAAGAGGAAGGAGGTATACGAGTATAAAGTGAGAGGTTGATTGTTAGTTTATGTGTGCAATCCAAGGTTACTATTTATCTCCAAAACGGTTTGGCCGATTTAGAAACGATTTTCTGAAAATGTTTGTAATTTATTTGTAATGGTACTTAAATAGCCGTTCCGGTGATTATTCACATCACGACTACGTCGTTGTAATTGAAAAACGATTAAATAATTTTTTTTAAAAACCTCCCTGACTAAAAGAAAGTAAGAACCTATTAATATAATTAGAAATCCAAGTAAATCCGTCGGGACTACCATGTCCTGCCTGTGCCTAAAATTTTGTAGTTTTCTCAGGTTGCGACAAATTGAAATTCTCTCACGCAAATAGCTTTTCTGTACTGCTACAATGTAATTGATATTTGGAACGGAAATGGCAACGGTTATTAAATACCGAATACGTTAGGAGAATAAATGAAACGTAACAGGTATACACATATAGGTAGACAGGTATACCGAATACGTTAGGAGAATAAATGCAACGTAACAGGTATACACATGTAGGTAGACAGGTATACCGAATACGTTAGGAGAATAAATGCAACGTAATCACAATCCAACCTGGCTTATTTTACGCAAAATGGAATTAAATTTTTCAAACTTCGACTATAGTTAAACGAAGTTCCCCTCTTTCCAGGTATATTTACGAACGACGCAGTATTGCTAGTTTCCGAGTTTAACTAAATTCCCGGAAATTAATTACAACAACTCGCATATATATATATATATATATATATATATATATATATATATATATATATATATATATGTCTGTCCGCTGCTACCTTTCCCGTGACAACTCTCTTCTCTGCTTTGCTTTCACATTAAGCCAAAGTCGGCACAGTTAACTTCCTTTTATCTAAGGAAACAAATAAAGTACACGTTTCTTAGCACATTATTTAAAAAAAAATTAATTATAATTGTGCAAACAAATTAATTCTTGCTTCATCTTGGACGAGAATAAAGATCCCATGAAATCTAATTACAGAGATTTAATTTGTCATTACTGGCTGTACTAAAATATACTGCAAAAAACGCTGATCTATTATATTTATATAAAATCATACATTTGTATATTGATTGTCCCTATCTCCTCTCTCTACTCATCTTCAACATTTGATTGAGATCCAGTATACCGCTACGCAGATTATTCGTACTACAAGTTTATAAAAATAATATCTCTTTTTACAATCCCATAATCCGAATGGGCCGATTGCATAAAGACATTGTTTCTCAACATCCATTCTTGAACATGATTGATTGATTGAACCGAAATTATTAACATTCAAAAGGAAAATATAAAATATATTATTAATAAATTAAAACCAGCTCCGGCGAAATTAATGTTTTGTTCCGAATGTGGAAAATAATATAATTCTAAGTTATCCGAAATATTTATGCGGCTGTGGATGTTTTTAATTAAACTATAATAGTATTTTTGACTTAGTTATCGTATTGACTTTTAAGTTATTTTTTGACTCCTGTTTGAAAGCCTATTAACATTAACATATCACCATTATATTGAGAGAAACGTCAAATAAAACGTTATGAAAATCATATAACTTCACATGGATCTATACAATGCATTATTGTGAAAGCTACTTTCAAAGAATATATTATCAAATTTTTAGCAGATGTCCTCTAGACGTCATCATATGATGACATACGCTTAGCAACTTGATCGTGTCTCAAGTTAAGTCATCTATAGCAGAATGTTTTCAGAACGTATGTCCCTTTTTGTGAAGATTAAATAAGAAAAAGACATGTGAAATATTGAATAGCTCGTTTGGTTAAGTAATTTTTTTATTACTGCAAAGAGTGGAAGATTCTAAAATATGTACGATGGCAAATTAAAAACAAATATGTTGCATGGGAGTTGAAATCCCAAGCCGAATATTTTTGTATTCATTTGATATTCAAAGAGGTAACATATAAATGCTACCTCTTTGAATAACAAAAAGAAAATTAAAAATTAATTTTCTCTTTCCCAAATCGAATGTTTTTATATTCATATTTGTATTAAAATTAAGATGTTTAAAAGATTACACAACTAATAAAATTATCGGTTTCTTATAATATATAATACTTAAAACGTTGCCTTTTTAGAATATTCAAAATAAAATCAATTTAAAAATTGTATAATAGTTACAATACTAGAACGAAAAAATTTCTGTAATTAAATTTGTTTCTAAGAGATCAAGCAAAAATTTTCAAGCCATCATATTTTTTTTTTCCAGATAGCTAATTCAAACAATCAAGAATTCAAGAATTCGCCAATCCTAAAAATGTGGGGTGAAAGTTGAAAGTATCTAAATCCTTTGTTCCTTTTCATGCGAAAAAGAAAATATAGTTTTCGAGTTTAAATTTGTAAGTCCATACATTTGTTAAAATGGTAAAGTTATGAAGACGGAGAGACTTTGTCTGATAGACTTTGTCTGATGCACCTGTGAAAACAAATTTGGGGAGATTTTAGATTTCCGCGAGTGAAAGCGATGGATAATATTTAAAAGATAGTACGTTCAAATAGCACTCAAGTTAGGCGACATTTTCAGTTATTGTACTATATACAATATGTTTCCTTAAATTTGTGACGTAAGTAGACACTGCAACGGAAGTTCCTTTAAGTTTATTAAAACCTTCGTGATTAAGAAGTAATTTCATTTTCTCTTTTTCTTATTATTTACAATCTTGAATCGCGTACTGTAACCACAATTTATACAATCCAATTTACCTTTTTTGCTAGTTGCTTTTTTTGTTCGACTTATTATAGTTTTCATATTTTGACAGAAGTGTCATTTCTGATGCAGATGAAAAAAAAGGATCTTGATATCGAATATCAACATATTTGGTTTACCAAATATGTTATTTTAGGCAGATTCAAGAAATAGTTTATATAAATTCATATGTTTGCGTTTTAACTGAGCTCGTTGGAACGTGGCGGTTATATAAGCATGATATGGATCCCACTTTGTTGGAATTTTGTTCCGAATTACGTAATTATTTCTTGTTTCGTAGGATATTTTTTATTCTTAATTACTTAATGAGCTTAAACTCGCGGACGATCTTCTTGAATAACTATTAGTATGTCGGCATATTAATACATACTATGACTGTAATAATCACTAATCCTATATTTTCTTGAAATCAAAAAATTTGCAAGTCTCTACCCCTAAAATGTATGCTTTTTTAACTCTATCGACTAACATCAAAATTAGTCTATTTGAAACAAGCATATCTTTTATTTTTAATTTACTCACGTTATTTATATTTTTTTTTTGACATTAAGTTTCCTCGAATTATTGTCAATCAATAATTTTTAGATGGCTTTTAAGGGTCAAGCGAATTATAATTCACGCGAAGAGATTTTCAGTTAAATATTGTCCCAAGCGAACAGATTTCTGAACTCCTTGCTTATTCAATGCGGTTCTGGAAAAATTCAATTGAATAAATTATGTCTTTGTTTTGGAAAGTAAGAACTATATATTGCAAATATTTATATTTGCGCAGAGTGGTGATACCGTGATTTTTTATTGCAATTGCATCTAATTCTTCATATTCATCAGCCAACCATAACACCAGTCCAGTCACGATACAGCGATAAGATCAGAGGTACACAGAAAATATGGTCTATCTCTATCTGTTCACGCCTAGCCGAAATAACAAAAAAAGAGCATATAAGTGTTTAAAAAATATGACATCACACATATTTACGCATCTTTACGTTAGGAGTAATAGACTCAGTATGTATTATACTAGACTCAATAAGATATAATTATAGTAATATTCATAATCAAATATCACCATACCTAAAGGTTTTATTTTACTCACATGACTTTAACGACCTCCCCCTATTTACTTTCCTCAATATAATATCAATATAATCAACGTGTGTCATAATAATCAACGTGTGTTTCATGTTTGCTAAAAGTACTATAATTGCCAGACGGGTGCACATATTTAATATACCGAAACAAAGAGATATATTCTTCTTCAAAACTGAAAATGTTCTTCGTGTAAAGTAAAGTTTTATGAGGCGTAAAAGTAAAACAGGAAGATGTGTTTGACATGCGTTTAGGATGCTGTGGGATATTTTTACAACTTTTTTTTGTCTCATTTTGAAAAACGAGGTGGTCTTAGTAGAAGTTCTTTAATAGAGAACTCAGTTGAATGTAGCTCAGTCGTACATCTTTATTATGCGTCTATAGGGTGACAGGTAAGATCAGGTATGTAAAATGTTATGAAACTCAATCATACAGTTACTAAAATTAAACTATGTCGAACGCATCGGTCATCGGTATCCGATTAGGTGACAGAATGGAAACAACGCCATTTCAAATTTGAAGGAATGTTAGTTCCTGTTAATATGTTTGCAATTTTATGCATCCAAAGTCATCCATAAAAATAAAAGATATGCTTGTTTCAAATAGACTAAATTTAGTGAGTTGCTCTTTTTTAATATTTAAATTTTATTCATGACATTTATAAATTTATGCCAGAAAAGTTTAGTTGTATTACACATAATTAGAACTTTTAACTTTTGCCTTTTGAAATTTCAGGAGGATATCATACCGTATAATAGATATTATCAATAATGTAATATGTAGTATGCGGATATAAACGTATGATTGAATTAAGTAAAAATTGTAACATCAAAATAAATGCATTTGATACATTTTGATTACTTCAATTAAGATTGTTTCTTGTAAAACAAAGAGATATTGAACAATTAAATAATAATCAATAAATTAGTTAACCACATCGTTCATTTTCTTTTTACAAAGAGTTTTATGTGCAATATGTTAACAAGAGTGAAAAATAACAAATAAATAAGCTTTTGAAACATTATTGAAGGACATATACCGCTAACGCTATAAATTTAAAGTAAATATATAATGACTAAAACTTAAACAGTAGATTGATTTCAACCTCTAGTCTAGTTTTGATTAATTTTTATGGATGTAAAATTTATGAAAAGTTGTGTGTTTTGAAAACTCTAGATGAGGATATTTTAAGAATTATTCTTTAACTTTCCAAGCACTTGAAATATCAATGGAACATAGAGGATTTTAAATATATGGCTCTATTTCGTTAACAAAATATTAAAAACTTCTTGATCAAACTACATGTCAATCATTTTACGAGTATTTTCCTTTTCATTCGGAAAAATATTGCACTAAAAATACATACACTTGAGTAGTTTCTTTTCTTAAAAAAATAGTGTTGCGCAAAGTTACTGGTTAAAAAGTATTTAAAAAATAATTCTATTTACGTAAAATAATGTTAATAGTTTGTAGTATATTTGCATACCGATGTAAAGTTAGTAATATATATATACATATATATATATATATATATATATATATATATATATATATATATATATATATATATATATATATATAATCAATGTATTCGATTTATTTGACAATTAAGACTTAACCTCAAAAATGAAGAAGAAACTAATTAAAGCTTCCTTGTAACATATGTGACTTATTCTATTTTTTTTTCTAGACCGCTAGTTTCCAGAAATAAAGGCAGAGTATATTTAAAGTGGCTCATAAAATTAATGAGTATAATTAGATCAATTTATTTATTTTAGAGCTTCTTTAATTTTTTCTCTAAATGTCTTATTTATAAATTTTGTTCATATTATAGTTTGAGAACACTAAAAAATGACACCTGCTCTGCCCTATATCTGTATATTACCACAATATTTTCTCTTAATGATTTCTTTTTTATTAGTAAGCGCATATGTACCATAAAAAACACATTCCGCAAGAGTATATTGCTCAAAAAATTTTGTTTCACGTTGTTGGTTTAAGGATTTCCGCGGAAACCATATCAACTTATTAAATATTAAATAACTACTATGAAAAATTTAACGAAAATTATAAAATAAAAAATACAAAATTTCACTTATATTTGATGGACGATTTAAATGAAACGTATAAGGGGCTTTATATTTTTACTGAATCTTTACAATAGTGCCATATTTTTCTTATTATACCTGGCCCCAAAACTACAAAAAATATTGGTAACTCTCAATTAAGCAGTTACCGTGTTAATAAATAAAGTGACAAAGAAATATAATTCGTGTTTATATAATTTCGTGTTTATAATATTACAAAACTTATTATATACCTTTAAAATAGTATATGTTTTATTATATTTCGAAGTATTTAACCAAGGACGAGTTATTTATGGTCACTCTTATTCAGTTAATTGTTTAAAAGCATAAAAATATGTATTTCCAATTTACATTATTAGAGAAACATAATTCGTTTACATTTTGTTAGTAAAAATAGACTAAAAAACGTAGGAACAATCTTTAAAATAAAGAGTCCTTCCTACAATATGATCAATTATCTATATAACACAAAAATGTTACCTAACACACTTATAAGTAAGACATACTTTAAACCGAGATTTTACTACTCGCAATCTTTTGTACCAACCCTGTTGAGAACCGGCCATTAACATAAACATTTCCAAGGGATAACTTTTTAATATTACTATATTGAAACAACTTCATCGTTTGCATAATTATCTTGACAAAGTTCAATCTCTTCGAACATGAGTTAATTAGAGTGACGTGACAAAATCTTGATAAATTTAAGCACTGTAATATTTTAGGACGAGTATACGAATTCCAATAATATAAATTAATTTGTTTATTATATATCTAGCTTTCTCATTACCCTAATAGAAATTTGCTGTTACTGTCTTAAAAAATGTGTTATATTGCAGATGTGTTAGTTTGTTATTAAAATTTGATCTGTATTTAATATGTTCATACTACGAAAAAATATACTTTTAAGGATTTTATATCATCCTATAGGTCAATTTCCTGGCATGTTTTTAAGGGCTTCTAATTCGAGGTTAATTAAGACGAAGTGTCCTACTAAGAAATACTGTCTTGTTTCATGTTAACTACTTTGTTTCACAAGATCTAAATAAATTGTGAATACTGGATTTTTATTTTGGACTTCAATACAAAATAAGGGAAAAAATAAAAACAAATATGTTCACAGAAATAAATTGCTTCAAAATTTAACGGATGATTGCAAAAATGATTATAAAACTTGTAGTTTATAAAAAAGCGACAAAATTGTTATGCCTGTGAAAGATTTACTAGGCATTACACATGCTGTGAAAAATAATATTATTTGTAAAAAGTTTATCAGGAATATTATGGAGCCTTAAATATCTATGTGTGCAGTGTTTCTTGACCCTCGTAGTGCAAGTTCTGCTCATGCTTAACGAATTTTGCCTTAGATCTATATTTAAAAGAATGGAATTGAATCATATTACTGCACTCTCTGTATATTTGTCCCCCTAAAGTCTATAATTCCAAAAAGGTTACGTATGGACAACAAACAGGAACACTGAGCAGAGATGTTGGTTATTTTTTTAATATACCACCATTTATTGGATGCCAAAAAATCATGATTTTATTTATTATGACTTACATCACATTATGCTTATGAAATTTTGTAGGAGAATTGAATGAACGAAAACTAGTATCACGTACAATTTCTTTTTTCGAAGATTCTAATCCATTACAATATCGCTAACTGATCTCGAAGTATTTTTTTTGTTTATCATAACTTACATTATGTAAATAAAATAAAGTGGGCGAATTCAATAACTGAAAAAGTTTTGTAAAATGTCTTCTTTTAGAACTTCCATTCTATGAATATATCTTCGAATGATGTCGAAATTACTTTCTTTTGATATTAATACGGATATAATTAATAATAATAATGTTAGTTATAATTTATACCTTCCGTCTGCTTCTAATAAATGCCAAAAATGATTGAATATATTTGGCGTTAATTTTGTAGAAATTCATTATTCACAATTAAATGAAACTACGTGATGTATTCTTATTTCTACTTTCTTTAATTTCTTTACCACGACCTAGGTTTCGTTGTATTACAACATCTTCAGGTGGGATATTACCAAAGACCTTTTGTTCCAATCTTTGCTAATATCCCACCTGAAGATATTGTAATACAACGAAACCTAGTCGTGGTAAAGAAATTAAAGAAAGGAGAAATAATACTACATCACTTAGTTTCATTTAATTGTTCCAAAAATGGTGTTTTTATTTACTGTAACTTACCCCGCTATCACGATCGAATACAATGACGGGAAAAATCAGTGACAGTTAGCAGTTGTTTCAAGTATTCTTCGTGTTTGTCCGAGTAATTCTGGGAATATATCAATTGAGTAAATAGACTAGAGTCGTATAAGTTGTTCATGTTAGTCAGTGAGGTTGGTGTTCCCCGCATTGCTGATAGTTAGAAATTAAATTTATTACACCATATGAAATATATAGAAAAGTAATGATAAATTATTATACAGCAAAATAAAAGAAAATGAAACATTTAGTAAAAAGACGTTGCAATATCGGAGTCACTTGAATGCTCAACCAGCAAATACTCAAAAAAATAGAACGTGGCAGAAAGGAGCCAAGAAAGACCGGAGATAATAACTTAAGTAATTTATGTTAGTAAATAGATGGCATAAAGTGGAAAAATTAAAGTCTCACCAGATGCCTTAAATCTCCAATTATGTGATCATTTTGTGCTGAGTTTCATTTTAAGTGTTGAAAACTGAAATAAACAAAGATATGGATACGTGCACCTAAAAATTTTCGACGGCCATGTTGCTGCAGTTATTCTACGAGAGGGGTTTACTAATAATTTTTTCCCGTTAGAAAAAGTAATATAACGTTTTAGACTTTCAACGAAGTTGAACTATCATTGATGTTACAAAATGATAACTAAACCATATTTGAAACTCCGCCGGTAGTTTGAACTATGTTTAATGTCACGGAGCTAAGAACGGAAATTACTTTTTTGTTTTACTTTTTTCCCAACAATTAAATGACAATTCACTTCTCATCATGACACTTGAGAAGATGTCACAAGTAGCTAACTAATATTTACACGAGTATATAAATATAATTTGACACAAAATTTAATCTTAAAATATTTTGTAAGTGACTTGCAAAAAAAAGCTTTGACGAATTAGACATAACTGTTTGCACACATGGTTGAAGTGACGTTCTCAAGGATATGCATATAGTATATGTATTATATTTTTTTAAGTCATGCCCATAAACAGGCATGAAGGTCTATGGTAGCTGCATTAGGACTCCAATAGCTTAACTGTCGGCGATGGCGATACGATTTGTCTTCTGTATTTAAAAAAAATATATGCTCGCAGAGATATATATCAATATTCCATATTAATTTATTTTAAGTAAAACAGAGAGCTTAGTCGCCTAATAATTTTCTTCAGCGTTATTCCAAAAGTAATGAAGTTTCACACTTTTGGCTATATAAATTTGTTTGGATCTGGGAGAGGCGGAACAATGGAAAATTTGCAAAGGTTTTTAAAGCTTAATATTTTGTAAATGGGGTTAAAAATGACAAGCGGCCTATAACTTTGAAACTAGAGTGTTGTGACAGACGGATGGACACACAGACACACGGACATGGAGAAATTATAAGGATTTCGTGATTGACTATGGAACCTTGAAAATGGGACATTGATTTTTTTTTTTAATTTAAAAATTTAAAAAAAATCTCTTATATGGTTTGGTGTAATTATTTCAAGTTCGCCGCGAATTGCTTTCGTGACGGATTTTTTAAAATTATTTCAGCATTACGTTTATAATCGTAAAGGGAAAACGTTACATTTTATTTCACCTGTCCAGTGTGCGCACGAATATGTTTGTAGCATTAACATGTATTTTATTCACCCATATTGTTTAACACAATATTACAAGGTGCACCCAATTTAAATATTTTTTCTGCTTCATTGGTCGCTTTAGGTATGGGGTTAAAAAATGATTGGTGGTTCACGACTAGCTATTAGTTAGAATTATGTTTATTCGAATCGCTGTGTATTTCTGTCTCATTTATTATTGTTTCCACTTACCTGTCTTATTCGTTATTATTTATACGTATTATAAATATTTTTTCTTATGTTGTTCCACATTCTCGATGCTTTCATTAAATTTGTACGTTGTGTAAGGGGTTTTCTAGAAATAAATAAGTTGCATGATATTTATTATTATAACATTTTGCGACAAGATTTTATTGACAAATTTTTAGTTAGATAAATGCACGTGTACTTTGAAGCAAACCACATTTTGAATAATAAATGGCAACTACAAGGAATTAATTGCAACAGATAGTTTACTTATACATGATTGATGAATTTAACTAATAGTTAAACTCGTGAATTGCAAGTCAACGAATTTTAGTTGTTTATAACGCTAATACGACACGTATTCTGTTGTAAATAGACAATAAGAAAAAAATTATAAAAAGTTGAATAAAAGCTAATTATTTTTACATAACATAATCCTAACAGCAGATAAAGTTTAATAAGAAACACTTCTTTTTTCATAGACCTATGATAGATACTATGATAGAACTGCTAGTCAGCTATTTATTTGATATTCTGTCTGCGATCTGTCTGCTATAATATAAAACATGGAGATCATTTAAACTAATCTAATTCACAAAAACTTGTGCTCTACAACCTTCAAAACTACAAGTGAAAATTATAAAAAAATTGCGTTGTTTAGAAATTTGCTTAAAATTACTGGAAAACTATAGTGAAAGTTATAAAACGAAGGTAGGAAGTTGCATTGCAATATCAGGGAAATTTATACACTTTAAAAACGCAAAGTTTTTATAAAACGCATAATTTCCTTTCCAATATTTATCCAAATACCAAAAATAAAATGTTCAAAGAAAATAACAAATTTACATTAATTACAATATGGAACTCATCACCCTATTTTACTTATTGTAAAAGTAACTCTTTTTCAGCTCAAATCAATTATTTCTTTTCTTGATTCTTATATTACTTCTTTAGTTCAAAATGTTTCATATTCGTATGAAATATTTTGAACTCAAGAAAAAGGGATTTTAACTAGAGTTACAGAGAATTATACAATCATTTGGTAGTTAATTTTGATAACATAATAATCGATAGTCAAATATTCCGACTATGATTTTGGGGTGATACGAATATATAATTCTTATTTTTATACATATTAATGAAGGACTTAGTTATTGACCGGCGGTTTAACATATGAGCCGACAAGGCGATAAATTCAATGGCTTATATTAATATATGTTTTGACCAAAGAAAAAATCTATCGATCGGGAACTTAACGAGTGAGCCGTTAAGACTATGAATACAACAAGAATATCACGCCTTATCGATCTTTTCCAACTCTGTGTAACGGACGATTTTCAAGTTCGCCCGATACATAGAGTTGAAAAAGACCCCTAAAGAGACAGTTGTCTAAGGTTCCTTGCCTAACTTTAAAAAAAACATGGCCAAATTTCTGCCTAGTTATACCTAATAATGCCCACATAAAAACGATATAATTAAAATTTTAATGCGTTGTGACAGAATTATTTTGATAGTTGGTATCATCGACAATGGCATAGCCATCTATAGTCCGTTTGCAATTAAAATAATTCTAGCAGTGTCGTTTGTTGGCAATTTACTTACGTTTATTGGAAATTTCTGTAAACAATTGATATTCTAGGTATTCTATACACTTTGTTATTTTTTGTACTGTTTTCTAACATTTTTGTTAGCCCTAGATATTATATAACTGTTCACGTCTAAAAATTTGATAATTATTTGACGAAGTGCATAATATTCTTCAAAGAAATCGATATTTATAGTAATAAATAGATATTTTGTTAATTTTGACAAAACCTCAAGCCTCTGGAATCTGTTACTCATATGTTATTTATTTATAGATAATCAGGACCACAAAACAGTAAGAATGTTTGACGGGCGTTACAATTATCAAATAGACAGAAGAAAATAAACCGAGAGCATACATATATATATATATATATATATATATATATATATATATATATATACATATATATATATATATATATATATATGTATATATATATATATATATATATATATATATATATGTATATGTATATATATATATATATATATATATATATATATAATGGGCCTCAAATATTTTTTTAAAAAATTTTTTCCAAAACCATTCAGGCTAAAATTACGTAAAAAAGTAATTTTAGAAGCTTACGCGAAAGTTATAGAAAAACTATAGCGATTATCCTGTGTGATAGAACGTAACGGTCACTTCATTAAACTTATTTTCAGAGTGTGTACGATATTTTACAAACTTTCATAGATTTACCAAACTTTGAACATTCACATAATATCTGTTTACTCGAAGTTAAAGGTGATCGTGTTTAAAAAGAATATCACTGTCGTTCGTTAAGTCAATGGGTCTTGTTTCTATTTTGCTTCGTAAAATATCAACTTAACTTTTCCAATGTTAGCGGTGATTTTTTTAAATCTACCACACTTTTACTTTTTACGTTATTAAAAATCGGTCGTGCGCTGCATGGTCTGTTAGTACGGTGTTGTTAGTAGCACCGATTATTTCAGGATTTAAGTTTTAACAGTATTATGCGGTGTGTATTATAAACTTAAATTTACCTAATTAATTTTCTTATTATTATGTAGTTTTTGATTTCACGATTCAGTTTCGTTAAAGATTTGGAAAGACAAACTTGGTTTATATTCTTTAAATGCAAAAAGAAAGTCGACAAGTTTATACTTCCAGTTAATAAGTTTAATTAATATTTTAAAATTTTTTATAATTTTATCCTTTTTTTGCAAATCTTACATTTAAAGTTTTTGCGATATGTAGTAAAAAATTATTCAATAGCCGATGTATAATTCATTATAAATATTTCACCAAAAAAGTACCAGTTAAATAAAATTTATATACATTTTCCATGTTATGTTTTAATTAATATTTGAGGTAATTATTAGAAGTAATATTAAAATCAGTTTTTCATGTTATTAATTTCTGCCATAATGTGAGTTTCAATTATCCATTTTGCAATATTTAAAATGATATAACATATAATAATAAAGAAATTTTATCGGTAAAAATAATCTTTAAAAAAATATAAATCGTATTGTGTTGAACCACTTTTTTTTAAATTTGACATTTTTAGTACCATGAAATTATATATTATTACTAAAATTGAGAAATTTGTAATTTTATATTCTTAGCATAACTGAAATTCTACACTATTATTGAAGTTGAGGAATTTGAACTATTTTACTGTAATTATGTACTGTCACTGTAATCGTCAAATTTAGAATTTGATATTTTTAATATTACTAAATTTTGTGTTGTTCATCATTAATAAGCAAACTTGTGCGTACACGTGGAGTGCGTATAGATCGCGTATGATTCAGATGCAACCTCTATCTAAATATACAACGCTTGAACAAACCGTGTTATGACTCGATAAGTAATACAAATCTGAAGAAATGATTGATTTATTTTTATACATTTTAAAGTGAGGTATTTATATCTGTACTTATTTTTCGTTATCATAGATAAGTTCTAGTTTCAATTGAAATAATTTAATTGTTAATAACGAAGATAAAACTTAGACTGCCCATATTTTTTCTGTCAGATCTTCCGAATATTAGCGGAATGAGACAAGCGATTACCAATTTGTCGACAATAATGAGTTGTAAATTTAGATTTTATTTCATATAACACTTTTTATTACCTCAACTAAGAATTGCCGTCGACCCTTTTGATAATATGTTATTACAATCTCTTTCCACAAAATAATTTTGGGTCAGCAAACTCTATATAACTGAATAAATATCTTAATTTTGATTAATTTAAGTAAACTCTAGTCTTTGTGACAGCATAGTCTGTTACTTTAATTTTCAAACATGTGTTATAAGCAAATTTTGTTTTTATCCGAAACTGTAATACAAAATTTCTTTCATATAAAAGAATCCAATTGAATATAAATACTTCTTAAATTTCTACAAAATTACTCGGAAAATCGTCTTGAGTACATTAATTTTTCGCAGCCGTGAATTCATTTACGAACTCGTCTACAGTCTTCGAATCGAATGATGTTATCAGCAAAGGGCACAGAGGGAAAGTTTAAAAATATTCGTTTCCAAGAACAACAAATGATCTTGATTTACAAACGCCCCGTCAGTCGTAGAAGGCAAAAGGTAAGGGCGGCGTATGCCCTGTAGCGAAGGGTGATTGGTCCAATGTTTTCACTGATGAATTTGGTTTGTATAGATGAAGTGAATTTGAGCCATTTCAATTCATTGAGGAATATGATAGTTATATATCTTTTAATAGTATCGATGAAAGTGTAAAGAGATTAAGTTATGAATAGTTATAAAGTAAGTAATTGGATGTTTGCTGTAATGAAATTTAGCATAACGTAAAATGTTTCTTTGAACGATTTTACTACTCGAGAAATATGGCAAATAATGTTGCATTTCAAAAGTAGAAAATGGATAAATATAATTGCATGTAACAAAAGTTTAAGATATTGCTTTTCTAAACATTTCTTTATATAGTGTTGGCTAAGACATTAAAAATGTGACTATAACCAGATTACCAAATATTCTTGGCTCGATGTAGCAAGTAGATAGTAATTAGAGAAAAATGTCAGTGGAAATTAATATTGAATAAAAAGAAATACTGAAATAAAAAAAAGCATTTGCTTAAGAAACTATCTTTGAATTGAGTTAAAATATCACTTGAACCGAATATTACTAACAATTTATTCATATTTTTTTGCGTCTACGTATTCTATCTTTAACTATAGCATATTTTTGAAGTTTACGTAATATCCTTTGTCCAACATAAAAATTCATTACGTATCGTCCTTCTTGGACGTCAATAATATTTCTTATTTCATATAGACCAAAAACGAACACAAAGCACGTATAAAAAGGACGTCAATAATATTTCTTATTTCATATAGACCAAAAACGAACACAAAGCACGTATAAAAAGGACGTCAATAATATTTCTTATTTCATATAGACCAAAAACGAACACAAAGCACGTATAAAAAGGACGTCAATAATATTTCTTATTTCATATAGACCAAAAACGAACACAAAGCACGTATAAAAAGGACGTCAATAATATTTCTTATTTCATATAGACCAAAAACGAACACAAAGCACGTATAAAAAGGACGTCAATAATATTTCTTATTTCATATAGACCAAAAACGAACACAAAGCACGTATAAAAAGGACCGCAATAATATTTTTTATTTCATATAGACCAAAAACGAACACAAAGCACGTATAAAAAGGACGTCAATAATATTTCTTATTTCATATAGACCAAAAACGAACACAAAGCGTCGATTTATAACATTTTTACCGTATTATTAATTTGTTATGACCATTTTTGGCATTTTTTTATTTTAAGGGGTTTAGTTAAGCTATCTCTTATATCACTTTATTTAAAAAATATTTAATACAAAAGAAATTATGTCAACAACATGTCTTATTCTGAAGCTTACACTATGCAAGCATGATCATGGTCTCGTCTTATTAACTAACCTCATTGTAGAAAAAATAAGTAACAAAAATAAGCTCGATAGCTTATAGTTTGTTAAGAAATAAACTAAATATTAATATTTTCATTAAGTGATCATGTAATTCTAAAATTTGAAATAAGTAAATTTGGGTTCTTTAATTCGTATTCAAATTCCAAATTACAAAATTGTATATTAGTAATTAGAATATACAGATACACTTTGCCGTTTAGATCGCGTGTTTTCTATGTTCAAATAGAATTAGAGGCTAATGTTATGCCATGCGATGACATCATGTTGAAGTCACGTTAAAACTATCGGGTAAAACTCTCATCTTTCAATCCAATTGGTTTTTATTTTTACTTTTTAAAGAATATAGGCTTATATTTTTCGGTGACACAACTCGATTGCGGAGCCGGTTCAGGGCTTGTAATTTTGTTCTTTCCTCCGAGTTCTACTGAATAAAAAAATTCATAGTGAATTGGATGTTCCCTTCAGATATTATAATCATTTGGAAATGTACGTACGTGTGCGCATAAACATGTACTTACGTTGGTAGGATTGTATGTATGTATGTATATACTTATAATTACTCACAGATTTCGTTATAATTTGTGCTTATCCATTACAATTTTCTTTGAAAACGCACTTGATGATGGTGATGAGTTTAGATTATAAATGAAGTTAGATGATTAAGAGTTCCATAGATATACTATTATAAAGAATTAAGTAAATAAACTGATTATAAAATAAGTTAAGTAAAAATATTGTAAAAAAAATATAAACAAACATTTAACAAACTATTTAAAACGTTTGTGTCGAATGTTATATAGACAATAGAAAGTAAGAGATGACTAAATGCTTCATTAAGTAATGAAGGAACGAATTTCCTCTGGCGACTTTTTGTTTGAATACGTAGCCATTCTACAAAATAAATTTATTAATCGAAAAAATAGGCATTCGCTAACATTATTTTATAACAATTAAATATATAAATGAAAAATAGATTTAAAAAGATTGTTACGCCGAAATATCTTCATATAAGAATGCAAAGCTTGCAAAGCGTAGCCTTTAATAACGACTAAGCTTACATTCTAATATTTGACTTTCCTGTACTTGTTCTACTTTTATCGCAGAATTTTGCGATGCTGCTTAAATAGATTTATTCTGCATATCTTAACTTAAACTTTCCTACCATTATTCATAGTTAAGTAAGTTACAGTGAAATTTTATCTTAGTATTACTCTCTGTTAAAATTACTTAAGTTATTCGCTACTCGAACAAATCAGCATACATACGCAATTAATTCGCAAGCAAGAGTTAATTTGGCGATAAATTTATTTGATTTAACCAAGCCACTATTGTTTTATTTAGGTCAGTGTGTTTGTTAACTTTTACCTTGTTGATTGTTCTAATTGAATAAATACATATATTTTAAGTTCAATTCAGTTAATCGAGTGTGTATTTTATAACTTTGCCCCGATCTTTGTCTTTGTTATTCTAGATCACTTTTTGTTGAATTAAGTGAAGAATACATATTAAGTACACATCTAGCCTTCCTAAAATAATTCCATTTAACTGTGGAATGGATCAAATGCTAATATATTTAATGCTGAATAAACCTTTATAAGGCCACTTACGTGTCTGTCTGTCTAATTTTTTGAATGTAAATGTAACATTGTCTCCAAAAAAATCAGACAGGCAGATACGTAAATGATCTTATGAGAGTTCCGTTTAATACATTTCATTAAATTATATATTTCGTACAAACTTTAAACAAAATATTCGTATGGCTGTAAATAAAAAAGGGAATAAATAAAGAACTAATATAACTTTTAGTTTTAGTGTCTATGGATATAAGATCTTTGGCAGTTTTATCACTTTTGTTATATAAATACAGACGAATATAAATTGGCGAATATAAATCGATGATTGAAAAAAAAAATTGAATAAATCCATTTGTTTGAGAAAATTGTTATTTTTTTAATTTTTAGCATATTTTGGAACATGTGTTTAAAAGCAATAAAGTCGATATTAAAATTTGATACTGGAAGACCAAATTTTAAAAAAATAATTAGAACAAAAATCCATTTCGTAAAAGTCGATAATGTTTGAAAAATTAAATAATTGAAATCGCTCGCTTACAAAATTAACCTCTATAATTAAACAGATGAAATACAAACATGACAAACAAAAACACAAACATCAATATATGCACATATATTTACACAAATAGGATAATCTTTGTTTTGTCAATAAAATTTCCTTTCATAAGCGGTGTATTTATAATATCCTACATTCTTCCAGTTTCTTATAAAAATTGTTCCACTAGCACAAGCGTTTTCACGCAAAATCACTAGTATGTGATACTGAGTAATTTGATAGGTAGTTAAATATCATTTAATGGCACACTTACGGATACATTGTTATTTATAGCTAATTTAAACAACATAAGTGTAAAAATTAGTGTCGTAAATTGTATTAATATTCATAAAAACGATAACCGGCATAAAAAGAACCGACGTTAAAAAAAACTTTTAAAACATTAAGGAGGGAAACTTTAAATATATATGTTAGACTTGAGATTGGAAACGTCAGGAGAATAAATACGTTGGACCACAATATATCCTGGCTTATATTGTTAAAACTAAATTCAACTATGCTGCTCTTTTATTCAAGAGAAAGTTAAATGTGTATTTACCCGATTTATTGCTACAATAATTGGAATTTGCCGTTTTTGTAACAACGCCAGGAGTGTAACAATCAGTGTTGTGGTGAAAATGACTTATTATTAGAGGAGCAATAAAATTGTCAGAAAAGATCGAAAAAAATACCGTTTAAGGTAGTAAGGCAAAATGCGTTATATTAGTTTGGACATGTTAGGCTCGTAGACTGAAATGTTAAGACAATGAATACTATGGACCATAATCCATCCTGCTTTCTCAAATTCACTTTTCCTACACAATTCAGTTAGAGTGTAATATTTTACATAAGCCCATTGGGAAGTTAAAAATACTATAAAATAAAATGTTTTTTTCGGTTATTTTAAAATAATAAAAACAATAACTGTAATATCAATATTTTCTAGTTAGAACATCTTTTATTCATTATTTATTTTTCCATAATTTACTATGTGGAAATTATGTCGAAATAATTTTTATTTTGAAAGAATGCTTACCGTGATATTAAGAATTTTAACAACGATTTTGAACAATTTCTTTAGCAGCGGCGGTCTATAAAACCTTTTTTACTCCCAGCTGTTGATATACAAAGAAGTCGAGTGAAGAATTAATAAAGTTGAGGTTTTGCCTTCTAATTCAATAAAGTCGTGAGCATAAAGACCATTAAAGATCTGTACTTGAGTTATTGAACTTTGCACAAACAATCTGTAACCAATGATTATGACTATCGGTGAAAAATATAACTGAAAGTTTATTTTGCAGATTTTTAAGATTTTGTTATATTAAAAATATAGAAATAATTATTTAATAAATTATTGAGAGTTGAAATCTATTTCTATATACGTTTTGATGAAACATTACTAAAATTAAAACAAATTATAGTGTAATTTTATCTCGTTTATTTAGCATTTGGCCCTTTGAGTCTGAAATGTGTAGCAAAGAGTAATAACACGCTATATTATTACGAAGTTAATTGCAACAGAATGAAATATATGAAAGACACTTTGACGATCGGCTCAGGAAAAGTTTATTTAATGCGATATTTGAACTTAAATACCGTGGGAGCCTTATATATACTAATGGTGGTTCAGTGGTCCAAATTCGACCGTAATTTCTTGGACTTCTTCTTTTGTTAAAGAGTACACCTGGACAATAATTTTTTTTTGTTTTATTACGTCAACCGAGAACGTCTGCAAATGCATCATTAGCGTGTGTTATTTGCTGTAATTATCTGCAATACATTGAAAGCAAAAAATTATACTGCAGATTGCTTTGTTGTGATAAGATATGAAAATAATAGATATTGCCTAGATAATATACGACTTTTGGATTGATTTAAATATGTTTTATTCATCGGTTGACGAGTAGTCATTTACATTATATATCGCTAAGTTGTGAATAAACTTAGACTTTGGGATATGAAGGGCGCCGTCAATAACTACGTTTAAATCTCTTCTTAAAGTCTCCATATTCTTCTAATTCCTAAATATACACTACATTCTACGAATACTCTTTTACTGTACTTTTTACCAAACTCTGGAATAAGATTGATCCTAACTTCTGAAAGGTATCGTGGATTTATATTTCCAAAAGTTGTTTGGAAAAAGATATTCCAATCATACTTATCACTGCCTTGTTCTTTTTATCCTATCCTATCCGTTTCACTTATTCATGACTTATTATTGACTATTAATTCAAATTATTGACTATTAGGTTAATATATCTTTAATAGATCAAAATATTAATAGTTATGTCACATTGACGGTCTGTTGCAGTCTACCCCACTAAATTATCAAGTTCAGGTCTTTTGGTTTACTGAAGAATATTATTACTCATCTAGCAAAATATATAAATACATTAAAGTGTAAATACATTGTGTAACTTCACACAAGATTTTTCTTCTTCCTTTTCCTCATATATACATTCATCTCCTTCAACTAGTTAAGAATTTGTAAGTATTTATAAATTTTAAACATATTTTAATGTGTAAGTCTTAGATTTTAAATATTTAAATTTATACAAGTCTTCTCCCTGAGGGTAGTTTGCAACGTCAATGTGTATGTTAACTAGTCTTTTTGCATATATTTAAATAAATTGTAAATTATTTATTTACAAATTGTCTATTTGATTGCTCGGCTTTAAGAAGTATGAAAAGAACGAAGAAATTTTGATTAAATATTTATTTATATTTTCAGCTATGTGAGAAATAAATATAAGCGTTCGTTGAATAATGATATACGTAATAAAAGAAATTTGCCTCTTGTTACTACATTAAACTCTAACAATACTTAGACACTACTATCTAGTGAAATTGAGAATTAATATTGCAACAACTAAAAAAATTTATTTCCTTTAAAAAAAATCAGTGCGTAATTTTTATATTTCCATCATCACTTTTTTCGTTCAGGATGAGTGATATTTTATACCGATTATGTAATATGACATTACAAATATAATTATAATATATATTTAGTGTATTTGTAGTATACTAATAAATTATAATTGTACCTCACATAGTTAAGTCGAAGTTAATAAACGCAAATACGAGGAAAATCAACACGCAATGCATAGCGACCACGCAAACATGTTTAAAAAATCATTTTTAGTATATAAGTATGTGTTAGGTCATTATCAAAGATATTTACATTGGACAAGTAACAATTCCATTACCAAGATTCAGTTCACCACGCGAAATGGTATTGTGCAGAAGGACAGAGGCAACATCGTGTTAATTCCACAACAAAGGAGACGATAACACTTGCATGTTCCTATGCCAACTGCCGGTTCGAAGGCTGGGGACAGGAAGTAATTCGGGATTAAATGACTTGGTGGATGCTACTCCCCTTCCCTAATGCGAGTATAATGTACATAATTAGGGGGCGCTTCTTAATTTAATTATATTATACGTTGCAGATCTATTTCTGGCATGTTTATGCGGGCGGTTGCAATTAGTACATCGAGGCTATGAATGTTCTTAATTTAGTTCTGATAGTGTTTTTCACTAAGTTTTCGTATTGGCTTTTATGTTAAATTTTCTGACTCTATTCAAAAATGTACTTTTAGAGAAAGCTTATTAACATGAACCCTTAACTAGTATCGTAAATTTGGCATACACAACTGGTATCGTGGGGTCCACGCTGCTTCCAATGAAAATTGGCTTCTAGCAAGTTTCCACAATATTATTCAATAATAATTTATAAACGATAAACAACTAGCTTGCTTTATATAATAAACAAGTTTTTATTCATAAACTTTTTATTACTTATTTATTAGAAGGGATCACAAAAAATTAACAACTTTTGTTATTTGTTTCTAGCGAAATAAAAATCCAAAAAATCACTGTTTCGAAAGTCTTTAACAAACACATTTATATTTTCTTATTCTTTATAAAATAACCTTTAAAAATACCATAATATGCTTTTAATTAACGTTTCACAAAAAAAATCAACACACATACGTAATTCTCTCTAATCTTAGGGCTTAGGAACATTTTAAGGCAAGAAACTTCAGTCTTGACAACTATCACTTTTAGGCTACTATGCACTTTGCAAATCAATTTCAAGCAATTGTTGCATTTTGTAGCAAATTTTCCGTTTTTTTTCCTTCACATAGGTGACAACGCCCTCTTTTCAAAATACTTTGGCTTGAGCTATTAGCTTCAAAGGTCGAGGACAAGTTAGTTGTAGACGTTGCAATTGTATCATAAGCTGCTAACAAACGATTAATATTTTCACCTAAATCTCTTGGGTACTTCGAATACTAAAAAAATAAATAATGACATGCAAGAACTTACAAAAGTGGTATCGTGGGGATCGCGCGATCCCAAACACATGCGTATCCCAGTCGTGGTAAGTACTACTACATAGCCGAACGTCCGGCATCCGCCCCGAGTTGCGACGTAATGAGATTACTTAAAATTACGACCACGCTTGCCTCATAATTTCTAAGAAATCCTCAAAAATATAACGCGTGGGTGACACGCGGTCTCCGTGATACCAAATAAGGGTAAAGGCAATGAACCGTTATAAAAATTGCTTAATTTCACATATATTGGGTCATTGTTAAAGCTCGTTTTAAAGAACACGTTAATAGATTGTCAACAGGTGTCCTGTAGACGTCATCTTGTGATGACGTCGGCTTAGTAGCTCGATCACGTCAGTAGGTTATGTTATCCCTGATTTTTTTCTTTAAATCAAAGAACACTAATAAAAAAAATAATTTATTTAACAGTTAGCTCATGGTTATTTAAGTAAAAAATTCGATTTCAAAAAGTGCCTTTAATACAAGAAAAGATGGCTGTGAAATATCGAACTGCAAAATCTTTATTTCATATTTTTACTTAAATATTAATATCTAAAACAATAATTGCGAATTGAGTCGGAAAAGCAAATGTTTGGTTGCAAAATCATACTTTTTATCGAATGGATTTAGGATTCACGATTAAATTACAAATAAATCGTGATCGACCCGTTTAATAATCCAAAATAAGTTTTAATGCAAGTTAATTACCTAAAAAGAAAGTAAATGAGTTTTTTTCCCTCCTTTGTTTAATTTCAGCAACAAAAGTGAAAAAGAATCCAAATGTAGTAAGAGTTCGAGGTGAAAAGTCACACGAATTTCTTTCAGGGATACGTCAATTTTTCGCTCCGCTACAATGTTCTGGCTTATTTTATGGCCATTTTAAAGCTTTTTTAACAAATTAAATATATTGAATGAATTTTAATTTGCTGTCACTCCCATGATAAAATCAGTTGACTCAATTTCCCAGTTTATGAAAATCGTCTAAGGTTTGATAATCTAACCATAGACGGTTTCATTTGTACATGTAATAAAATTATGACACCGTGAATTCTGCACATTATTTTTAAAAAAGTCGTTGATTTAGCATATAGAATTTTAATAGAAGCCATAAAATCTTTTTTTACTTTTTTGTCTTTCTGCACGTTAATTTGAGCGGATATTATCTAAAATCTACTGGATGGATTTTGATAAAATTCGGTAAGAAAATACATACCAAAAGCAATGTGTAAGAAAAAAAATGTCATATTTATGAGTGAATGAATTCGGAAACACAGCTAGTATTTCATATAAGGAGAACTAAAGAAGAAAAACCAAATTTAGAAGACTTTTCTTAGAAATGTTTCTCGAACCTTTCCATGTTCCAGAAAGTAACAAAAAAAAAATATATATATATGTGTATATATATATATATATACATCTATATATATATATATATATATATATATATATATATATATATATATATATATTCACATACACATTATGTATACAGACACATACATATGTGTGTATTTTTGTCAAGTATGTTTCTATTTTATTGTTACCAAAATTTTTACGAAACTGATTCTGCCCATTTTATGGTTCATTTATTAGAAACTTGTAGTTTCAGAATTGACTTCTACCTGTCATTCTCGTTTATATTATTTATTCAACAAAATATATATTTGAAAAAATCTCAGTTAAATGACATTTTACGGAGTAATAAACCTTCCCGTCTCACGAAAATGAACATTCCTGTCGCGACAAAAAGAATAATGGAAAACGGGCATGTTTACTCGTTTTCGTATCAAATAAACGCAAACAGGCAGCAATAACTAATTCAATTAATTAAATTCGCTTTCAAGTGCGTTTTTAAAATGAAAAACGAGCTACCTTTAGTCTGTTTTCAATTTGTTTATTCTAAATGACAGATAATCAGTGGCTGACAGCATAGTTGTCATTATGTGATGCGCTGAAATTAATATACGGGATTTTTTTATTCGAATATAGACGTGCGTGAGCCATGAGCTGATAGTTTGACATCGCGTTACAAAACCGTTGTTCGAAACGACATAATAAATGTTACTAACACAAAATTTTTTATAAATTTTAATTACTTGTAGAAATGACGTAATCAATTTTATTTTGTTATAGAAAACTTAATTTCGTAATATAAGACAAATTTGAGCAAGTTTGTTAAACAAAATGAACTGTGTGCTTTTCATTTAAAATTGCACGGATTTGTAGCGTTCGGTTTGTAACTTCTAACTACAGATTATATATTCACTTAATACCATAAATTAACTATTTAGAAATATGTGATGTATATATGAGTATGACAAGTCACATGTTTAAGGCAAGTAACGTGTAATTGTTCATAGGTACCGCACACCACTCACGTTTGTAGCAATATGTATTCAGAGTGCATATCCCTTTTTGAGTAGCAATTTTTTACTAATGTCAGTAAAATAATTTATAAAAGACATATAAAGTATTAAAAAGCTCGTTTAGTTAAGTAATTTTTGATTGCTGTCAGAAGTGAAAGATTATTATTAGTATTTGCATTAATGTTGTATTATTTAAAAGATTGTATAACTAATAATTTTTTTGTTTTCACATAATGCATAACAATTAAAATATTTCCATTTAAAAATATTGAAAAGAAAATAATTTACGGTTTTATAGCTGTTCTATTACAACAAAAGAACGCAACAATTTCTGCAACTAATTTTTTTCAAGCCGTCATATATTTTATTCCAAGTAGCTAATTAAAACGCTCAAGAATTCAAGAGTTTAAAAAATTTGTCAATCCAAGAAAGGTCGGGAGAAATTTAAAAATATCTTAATCCTTTGTTCCTTTTCATATGAACAAGACAGTATACTTTTCGGGTTTAAATTTGTAAATTCAAAAATTTTGTTGAACGGTAAAACTTTTTTGAAGAGAGAATTTATAAATAAAAAAAACCTTATAATTTAAAAAAATCTTTAGGTTCTATCAAATAATAGCCACAAATCAGTCTCGGTATGCCATAAAATCGCGGTATGCCATATTTAGACGTTTCATTATCTTTCAAATAGTTAGGACGTTTTTATTATATTTTGAAGCATCTTAATTTAGTCATAAGTTTATCAGAAATTAAGATCTGATGTTTCAATGAGAAATAGATAATGTCTATGCTTTATTAATACTTTGCTTGACATCTTATGCACCATTTTGTTTTTACAATGAAAAGTGACATCGAAAGACTGTGAAGAGAAATTGGGGAAAATGAATAATAGGTCGGAAAAGTTTTCTGCGAGTCTGTCAGCGTTTTACATAAAGCGATGGATGATATTTTAAAGATGGTACGTTCGAGTGGTACTAAAGCTAGACGACATTTTTTAGTTAAAATATAGTACTATATACACTATACATAGTTAAATTTGTGACGTCAATAAATACCGAAATGAGAAATTCATTTAAGATTGTTGAAAATCTTTGTGATTTGTATGTAATTACATTTTTTTTTACATCTTTTTTTTCTGTCTTTCCTATCATTTCACAATCTTAAGCTGCCTATCCTTACCACAATTTATGTAATCCAATTTACCTTTTTTTGCCAATTACTTTTTTTGTTCGATTTATTACAGTTTTCATATTTTGGTAGAAGTTTCATTTCTGCTGCGAATGAAAGAAAAGATCTTGATATCGAATATTAATATATTTTGTTTACCAAATATGTTTTTTAGGCAGATTCCAGAAATCGCTTGAACAGGCACATATGTAGGAGCTTTAACCTAGCTCGTGAGAACGTCGCAGTTATATAAGCATGATAGAAATCGCGCTTAGTTGAATTTTTTTTCCAAATTACATAATTATTTCTCGCTTTTTTCATAGGATAGTTCTTGTTCTTAATTAATGTTCTTAATTAATGACCTTGAACTCTTCGTCGCGGATATTGGAACAATATTGGTATATCGGCGCAATATTGGTATGTCTTGGAACAATATTGGTATGTCGGTATATTGATCCATATTATGACTTTAATAATCACTAATCCTATATTTTCTTGGAATACAAAAATTTGCAAACTCCGCCCCCAAAATATAAACTTTTTATTTCTATCAAAACGAGGCTATTCGAAACGAGCATACCATTTATTTTTAACTCCTAAAAGTCAAGCAAATTATAATTCGTACGAAGAGATTTTCAATTAAATATTGTCTTGGGCGATCATATTTTCGGAGCTTTTTGTTTATTCAATGCGGTTTGGAGAAATCTACTTAATAAATAAATGTTTTTTTTTGGACAGCAGGTGTTTCAAATATTTATATTTAATCAGAGTGGTGATATCGTGATTTTTTATTGCAAATGGGTTTATTTCTTTATCCTTTTGAAACATTTCCCAAATACCGCGAAGAAACATGGATGAACTTGTCAACCATTTTCAGAGGTCCATTATTATAAATTAATTCTTTCGTATCCAGGTCGCAAATACCAACTGATATGAAGAATAATTTCTCAATTCAAGGCGTGAATATGTTGTTCTCTTTAACACGTTCCTCAACATTTGAAATTATGACAATTTTATATTTTTTGTGTCACCTTAATAATTATGGCAATAAAATTAAAGGTCCTTCATCTCTTCATGCCTGGTTGGAATAACAAATAAAAGAGTATAAAGGTGCTCACATATATTTACGTATCTTCAGGGACAGGAGACTCAGTAAGTGTTATATCTCATTCTATAGTATATGATTATAGCAATTTGTAATAAATAAATTGCATCATATCTACGCGTTTTATTTTACTGACATTACCTTTTACGATCTCCCGTACTTACTTTCGTCTGCATAATAATTAGCACGTATTTCATATGTTTGCTGAACACATTGTAATTGCCAGACGGGTACACATATTTAATAAACCGAAACAAGACGGAATACACCCTTCTCGAGCTAACAAAGCGGAAGTGTTGTTTGAATTGAAGGTCGAAAATTGTTGGTGTTTTATATAGAAACTGACAACGTTCTTCGTGTAAAGTTAAGCTTTATGCGACAGTAAACGTAAAACAGAGAACTGTATTCGACAGCGTTGAGGATGCTGTGGGATATTTTTCCAACTTTCTTTTGTCTCATTTTGCAGAGTGATTTACGAAATACGAGACAAATAAGGATTTTATGATAGATATTGTTTTAGTGGAAGTTCTTTAATAGAAAACTCAGTTGAATATCCCTCTTTTGTATATTTTTATTTTGCATCAATAGGGTGGTAAGTAAAAATTGATAAGTTGTAGGACTATGATTATCCTTATATGATCCTTAGATTATCATCCAATTACTGAAGTTAAATTACGTCTAGCGCAATCAGTATCCGGTTGGATGACTGAATAGAATCAGTATTGTTTTAAGTTTTATGGAATCTTGCTGCAAATTAATATGCTTTGCAATTTTTTACGTCTAAAGTCTATCATAATGAATTTGAAGGTTTGTAGTGATGAATTACCTTTTTTTAATATCAAAGTTTTATGTCCAAGATGTATGTAGGCGTATGCCGGAGAAGGGTGGTTATTTTATACATTCAAAACTTTCATCTTCTGGGATTCCAGGAGGACGTCATGCAATATGGAAGGAAATAACAATACTGCAATTTGTAATATGTGAATTTAAACGTATGATTAAATTAATGACATCTATTAAAATCAAAATAAATACCTACGATTTAATTATTGAAATTAGATTGTTGCTTGTGAAATAAATGGATGTTAAACAATCAAGTAATGAAATAATAATTAATTGCTAACCCTTTATAAAGAATATTTAGTTGATTCTTGTTGGAAATATTGACCAAACTCCTGGAGTATAAAACTACAAAATTTCATTCAAATCCGTCTAGTAGATGTTTGCGTGATGAGCGTATAGACGGCGTCGTTCTCGTTTTATTTCATGTACAGATATTTATATACTTTATGAAATATATTGATAAGAAAGGAAAAAGTGGGAAATGAGTAAGCATATAGAAAGTATTAAAGGTTATAAACCGCTAAAGCTGCATATCTACACTAATATTACAAAGAGGAAAGATTTGTATTTTTGTATGTATGTAATAAATTGGCTCAAAAACTACTAAACCAATTTCAAAAATTCTTTCACCATTTGAATGCTACATTATCGCTAATTAATATAGGTTATATTATCTACAGGAAAAAATAAGTATCCTTACTAAAACTACTATAATGTAACCCAAGGTGTAAAAAAATTGCCATAAAATGACTTTCATCGCATGCGCTGCGAAAACTATTGATAATAGAACAAAAAAATAATCAACAATATTAAAGAACATATTAATATCTACAAAAAAAGTTGAGACATCATATGTCTAACTATTGTAATTATGTCACTATAACTACTTTTTACCATTTTAAAAGTTAATAGAAATTCCGACCAAAATCAGACCAACTTATTCATACCTTTGCATTGATTCTTATGCAAGTAAATTATTTCCTAAGCAAGACTGTTTTAACACCTGTAAATTACCTTTTAGTTTATTCACATTGAACATTCCATTCAAAAGATATTATGAATTTAAAATGTCACCGCCGCCGGTATAGCACGGAGGGGTCGGAAGTGCGGCAGAGGCGCGTGCACGTCTATAAAATAGGTAGCCGTGTATCTATTGAAACACTCAATTTGCGCTCGAATATGAGAACATATTAAATTAATAACCACGATGGAAATTTTTCACCCAAAATACTTAAACTTGGCGACGGAAAATTACCATCTCCAATTGCAAATAGCCTCCAAGTATTATTGGATAATTGGCTCAAATTGTTCACAGTCTAGAAATACTGGTAGAAACAATCTATCCCGACGTCGAAAATCTTATAGAAAGAAATTTCAATTGGCTCTGTTCCAGGGCAATAATGTCACCAAGAAACGACTTAGTAAATGAAATAACAAAATGATTATGGAAAAAGTACCCGATGATTTTAAATGATATAAATCTATTGACACCATGTGCAACATCAAAGATACAGTGGTACCCACAAGAATTTTTAAATTCTCTCAATCATGCCGGCTTGCCTCCCAACAAACTGAAATTAAAAGAAGGTACGCCCATTTTGCTATTGAGAAATTTAAGCCCTCCCAATATGTGTAATGGGACAAGACTTTTGATAAAGGAATTGCGAGACAATGTGATTGTAGCTACTATCATCACCGGCCCCACGGCTGGACAGCTCGCTCACATTTCACGGATCCCGATGATACCAACGGATTTGCTTATGTCTTTCAATCATATAATATGATATGGTTTGCCCTTATAAGTAAAAAAATCCCAGGGACAAACTTTTTCAATGGTTGGCATGGATCTAAGAAAGAGTGCTTTTCTCGTGGCCAATTATATGTTGCACTTTCTCAAGTGGGATCTCCTGAATATCAATATGTTTTATTGCCATCTACAAATACCACTGCTAACATAGTGTATAGTGAAGCATTAAGATAAAAAATGGAAAATTAAAAATTAAAAGAAACTTATGAAATTAAAAAGCCTTAAAATAAAAGATGTAAATAGAGAAATGTAACACAAATAAAAATAAAATACATAAAACAAAAAAAAATATAAATCATTCTAAACATCTTTATCAAAAAATATTTAAGTGAAATGTTTTTAAAATATCCCGTTCATGTCTTTTGTTCTGTTTCAAAAACCTTCATCTAGAAGACATTAACGGGTTACCAATTTTATTTTGTAAATAATATTTTTTTTATTACGACATTATTGTTAGGGTTCTGTACCTCAAAAGGAAAAACAGAACCATTATAGGATCACTTTGCTGTTCTTCTGTCTGTCTGCCTAGTTAATCAACTTTACTTTTCGTTGACCTAGAATAAATTTTTTCAATCATCAAGTCCAGTAACTAAAGGGAGCCAGAGAGACCCTATTACTAAATATATATTATTTAGGTATGTCCTGCATTTACTCTACTTTCTTATCCCAAAATGTTTAAAAAATAAATGTCCACTTGTGCGAAGTCGAGACGGGCCGCTAGTCTGAAATAAATATATTGTGAACAAAACTTAAATAATATGACAAGAGGCCTGATTTTGGTTCATTTTTATGGGAATACAATTTATAAAAAATATTCTGTGTTTTTAAACATGAGGATATTTTATTAATTGGTCTTTATCTTTTCAAGCACTTGAAAATATCAATGCAAAATAGAGGTTGTTAACAGGATATTAAAATATTCTCGGTCAAACTACGTATGTATAGATGTGTTATTATTTTAAGCGTATTTTCCTTTAGATTTAGAAAAATAATACCACTTGAATGGTTCGATTTCTTAAAAAATTTAGTGCTGCGCCATGTTACTGTATAAAAAGTATTTAAAAAATAATTCTTTTTTACAAAGTAAAGGTGAAATAAAGAAAAGAAAAGATAGGAAAAAAGTTTTTAAATACTGTTTATCTTAATAAATTTTAATATATTTGCATACAGAGATTAAGCATCATACCGATTTACTTCGCAAACAATTTGTGACTTATTTTAGGTTTTTAAAATTGACGTCTTTTTTTGTTCTCACTGCATTTTTTTACTTATTGCCTTCTCTATGCATTTCTATGAAAACACTACGCAGGTAGTCATAGAATTTTTGTTTAAATTTAAAATTTTCTTTTTTTTTCTTTCGGAACATCTTTAAATTCTTTTTGGTGTCAAGTTTTATCTCGTACTTTTCATTTGCCAGGACACCCGCACGCTTCTTTTCAACTTTTTTAGCAGCGTCGCATACATTTTCTAATCTGTATCCGCTATTTGCTTTACGTTTTTAATTGGCACCGATTATTGTCATTAAGAACAAAATGAGTTAAGTACCTTTATATTTGTCTCTGAAATATCGTATGACCAAGTTTTATATTTTACTTTTCTAATAATCTTTTATATATTTTACATGTTGTTATCTCTATTTGCTATTATGTTTTCAATTAATACGAGTAGTTTCTTATAAAAAAATGAATTAAGTACTTAAATAGCTTGAAATTAATATCTAAAATCTCCTTATTACCAAGCTTCATCTCACACTTTTTATTTAACAAGAATTCCGCATGCTTTTTTTACATTTTTACAGATTTTTAATCGACACCACATATTAATTAGCAAAAATTCTGTTCTCCACTCCTTCAAAATATTTGGTTTAAGCATTTCAAATTGAAGTTAATTGACTCAAATATATTGATAGTTAAATAACTAACATCCATCTGTAACTGAAGCACAAAAAATAAATACTTATAATTTCATCAGGTCCGTTTGTTCGTGAGTTCGCCCATACATTAGCAATATAATACTTTTAATTTAATACCGACTATAATGAAAATTTACAAGAAGACATGCTTCAATAACGTATACATGAAATTTCGGGATGAAAACTATTTTCATTTGCTGACTCCATCCATCATAACCTCTTTAACTTTCTGACTATGCATTGTCTTAGCAAAAACGAAAGAGAAATTTAATTTTGAAAATCCGCTACCGTATTGACATCCTCAA
This sequence comes from Druceiella hillmani, assembly GCA_039881145.1. NCBI lineage: Eukaryota > Metazoa > Arthropoda > Insecta > Lepidoptera > Hepialidae > Druceiella > Druceiella hillmani. Next base: position 18,474,416 of record JAYKKI010000022.1, read on the forward strand.
AAGACGACACCGAAGCATAGTATAAAAGCTCATATGCTTTTCTGCATATGAAAAAATATGATTTTCTTTTGCGTTGAAAAATTAATTGGATAGCCGTGAAGCGCCTTTTATTAAGACAATAAAAATGGCAGGCAATTTACTATTCAAAGTGAAGGGCTCGAGTCAAATGAGTGCAGATATCCATAATACAAAACATCAGTATAATAAACTTCTATTTAAAAAAGTGTTATATATACCGGACACGGTAACAAATTTTGCAGTCAATGAGCCAAACTTTTAAAAATAGAGGCCAAGTATTATTTAACAAAATAGTTTTGTTTGAAAAATCGGAGGAAAAATTAACTTGTTGCAACTGCGTCTCTGGTTAATAGCATTTACCTTATAAATGCATTCAATAGTCATGAATATAAAATGCAAGCCAAATTGGAACAAAGTTGCGGAAAATGCAAAGCACAAGATGCGGTCTTCTAAAAATCTGTGGCAAAGAAAATTCAACACTCGTGAATATAAAATGCAGGCAGAACTGGAACTAAGTTGTGGAAAATGCAAAGCACGAGATGCGATCTTATGTGGCAAATCTGTGGCAAAGAAAAAATATGACCCGGACAGAGTCCAAGTGTAAGTCAAATCAACAAACGTAACCGTGACTATGAATCTAATAAGTAAGGCAGGCTTAAGAACTAGTTCTCGTCAAGGTGTGAATCATAAATGTTTAGTATCATATAGGTGTGAATCATGAATGTTTAGTACTCAATATGCCGATATATTTACAAAGATTTTGCTCAGAAATAAATTTCAATTTATGGAGAAAAGCTTGAATGTTAGATTTAAATATAATAGTTTAGACTTAAGTGTTTTTATAACATGTGAGAATTGTTGATTATATTGTTAAGAATCTGTTATAGTTCAACTTTACTCGACATTGAAGTGATATAGTAAAGTGTATTGTCAATACCTAATCTGTTAATAAATATAACAATACATGCAGGCCCAGACATAGAGACAGCGGTCCCCTAGGTACTTGGAATTTGCCCCCCCCCTCCATCTCGAATGTCATTTAATTCGCCAATCCATTTTGGATTAGCGAATTAAATGCACTAGTACAGTAAATATAATTTTAAATCGACTTTAATTACTATAATAAATATCAAAATAATGCAGTCTATGTCACTATAGTTACGTTACACTATACAATTTATCGAATCATACGGCGAACTTTCTTCTGTGCAAAAGAACGAATAACGTCATCATAGTCAATAGACTGCATTATTTGTGACTGTGTATATTATAGAAAGTAAAATCAGCCTGTTCTCTTTTCGATAAGTATTTGTATAGCTTCAGTAAATAAGTATTTGTACAGACTAAAATTCTATAACTTTATGATTCGACGACAAACGGTGCAGATACTCGTTTTCCAAAGTCCCATCCAAACCCCCCGGATAAAAAGCTGTAAGTTTTCCGTTTCCTTCACGGATTTCTTTAGATTCCAAACGATTTTGTTTAGAAAGAAAGTCAAACCTTTTACTTAACCCCTTATAAGCTGATCCATGTATCCGTAGTTCTGAAATTAGCCTATCTATAATGACATTAAAATGATAACTCTAAATTTGTCCCTGCCAGAGAGTTCAGTCTCGGTTCCTTTGACTTCGTTGAACTGGGATTTATGCTTATGTTTCCTCTGCATGCCGTACACATTGGATTTGTCAATGGCTTTCGACTCATAATGATCAAAGGTATTGGGTTTCCTCAGGTCTTCTAGGTATGTGACTAAAGACTGGTATAGTTCAGCGATCGTACCCAGATCGGTATTTACAGATTAGACAGACTTGCTCATTGTACTGAATTTTTCCAAGATATCATTCCAGAAAAGTGCCAAAAGCAAGTTTTCATCAAGTCAGCGAATGCAGAAGACCTAATCCCTTAGAGCATTTGTGTCATTGCCAATTATCTGAAGAGCTACTATGACCTCATCCTAGGAACAATATAGATTTCGACAGACGTCAGCACGAGCAGACCATCTTCGCTGGGAAAAACTCTTCACGCCTGTTATATTTGGCTTCAGTTCCGACAGTAAAATTGTCCATCTGTGTGTCGAAGCAAAAAAAAATTGCACGATAACTTCAAAATACCAAAGAAAGATATAGCAGCTTGACAAGACTCGACCACACATGATTGAACAAGATTCAGGGATTTAGCCGAACGGGGAACGAAACCTATCAAAGGATTCACTTGTCTTATTCTCGCTTGAAGACCAGGATATATACTCGACATGTTTGCTAGTAATGTCGTAAGACAGCCCTCGGCATTTAAGTCGTAATTTTTCAATGTCTCTAGGAGGATTTTAGCCAGGTTTTCTGCTTTATGGCCACAATTTGCAATGAATTTCTTAAATCTTTCGACAAGACATCCGTCTTCAGAGACATATCTTACAAAAAGAAAAAGTTGCTGTTCGTGAGAGATGTCAGGAGTTGAGTCAACGGAGATGGAGAAATATTTGTCATTTTTTATCACAGTCATGATCGTATTTATGATCTTTACCGCCATGATATTGATCATTTCATCGTACATTTTTGGCCAAAGATATGATGGGTCGAACTCAGCAAAAGTTCTAGGGTCATAACATAGTTCCCATTATTTTTCCGTCCAAATATTTTATAGGAATCTCTAAACAGCAGTCCGCGTGCAGAAAGTGGGCTAATAAGAACCACGATGTGCTTCAAAATCTCAAGCCAGTATTTTATTTCTCCTTAAGTTTGAAGAACAAGGCTATTGCCAACTCTACTGTCAGCATTCATCGTTGCTAATAGTGTGGCTTGTGCTGACCTATCTTTGTCCAAATTCTCATGCTTCTTCCAGTCGTTGTATCCTTCATTAGCCAGCGACCCCGATTTTCCCTAAATTTTACAAGGGAGGCAAAACACTGCACCCTTGCTCTTCGAAAATATGAGCCAAGATCAAGGTGATGTTTCACAATTGTTCAATGTTCGACTAAAAAATGACAGAGGTACCTGGTTTTATCTGCGTACTGACGTCTTGAATAAGAAAAGTCGGCATCATTATTTTGTTTCACATCATTTTGAACAAGGTACTCTAATATGTCTTCATCTAGCATCCACTTAGCAGGATCGTCACTTAAAGAAGAAGGAATCGCAAAATATGTGTACGCATACGACTCAGATCCAGGATTTTCTAAAGAACCGTTTTCTGCAGCGAGGTTTTCAAAAGTAATATTTTCAGGTAGCGCGTCGCAATCAGACACGTTTGTTGGAGTTGCCTGTTGACTGTCGTCATTGCAACTGCCACTGGTTAATGCACTAGTACTACTAGTACCAGGACTAGAGCCAGAACCAGGTCGAGATGAAAATGTGTTTAACTAAAAAAGAGCTTCTTCATAATGTTCCTAATGAAGAAGCTTTTGTTTTGTCTGTCCGTTTTTCACGTCGCTACGTAGCAACAGGATATTTTGCGCAGATATAGATATACTACCATACGATTATTTTAATAAAGGACAAAAATATGAAAAGAAAATTGTAACCCGTGTCACCGTAGCCAGTGTCACTTCAAAATTCATACTTTCCACTAGAAATTGTCCCAATAAATATATTGGGGCCAATTGGGAATTCCTAGGGCATGCCCAATACGTTTATCCTAATCAGAGTCTTGTTGGGATCTTGTTGGGATAGCCCAATATTAATTTTTCCTAAGCGGGATTCAATTGGGAACTTACTGGGAAATTCCAACACAAAAACGAATGATATACTCTTAGTTTTGTCACATTGGGAATTATTTGGGAATTCTTTGGAATAGCCCACTGTAAGAATAAACAATCTGATACCAGTTTTACCCAACTGAGGTCTGTTCAGGAACTTATTGGGAAATCTCTACAAAAAAAACGAATGACATGATATCGGTTTTGCCCCAATAGTAAAAAAAGTGTAAAACAACACTGTAAAAAAATTATGTTAAAAGATTTTCCAACTGAAATCTGTTAGGGAACTTGTTCAGGTAGCCTATCGTGATTCAACCTCAGTTTTTCCCAAGTAGAATCTTATTGAGAAATCTCTACGCACCTTTCGAACAACTATTAAAATTCTGTGACAGTTACGTCCTGATGAAACAAGTATTATTCCGATTAAAAGTATTCAGTATAATGTAACAATTATAAGTTCAAAACATCCGGATAACATATTATTATTAGGAAACAATAATATAGTGCAAATAGAAAATATATTTAAAATTTTAGTGTAAACTCGATCAAAATATCTGCAAGTAAAAAAAAATTCTATTTATAACTACTAATTTAAATCAGAATATCTCAATATGTAGCGGGTTACCAAAAGAAATTATCACATATTTACATATTCATTAAATAATATAAATAAAAAAAGGTTTGTTTTTAAATAAATATAAATAATGAAGATAAAATTTATGAAATACTTTTATTACCTATGTAATGTGTTGGAATTGTAGGAGAAATAAATTAATAGTAACTATTTAAAATCACCTTTATAAACTGTAATAATAAATTCATATATTATTTCTATTATTTATTAAAATAATAAGTTATGAATTTATTAAATGACAAGTACAATTTTCAAAAAAATAAAAGTTATTAAACTGTAATCGTACGTTAGAATAATAATATTTTATGAACGTTAATAAAGTGTTTATAGTTCTCATAATTTCAAATACATATATATATATATATATATATATATATATATATATATATATATACATATATGTGTATATATATATATACATTTAAATATATATATATATATATATATATATATATATATGTATATATATATATACACATATATATATATATATATATCGCGGGATAGTGACAAAAGATTTAAAAAAAGAAACATTATTGTATGCAAATTTAAACTGGATTAAAAGAGTGAATATATTTTATTCATTTTCGAAAAATACATGCATACGTCCTTTGTTGCTATATACGCAACGAAAATAAAACAAGCGCACGTATGTGCTTCAAAAAAAAATTGATTAGTCTTAGATTGTCCATCAGAGATGATGGTGTTTAATTGGGCAACCCAATTTGGGCCCATTATGTGTCTTGGCACAGTTTCTAGTTGGGTTGCTATTACTTGATAACTTACCGGCTCTACTCGTAATCACAGTTACCCGGTTCTAGCTATCTATTAAATGTTTAATTATTAATTAATTTTATATAACAATTGTAAATTATGACTTAACCCAACCGCAACAAAAAGTTTTCAAGACAATAAAAAAAATAAATGAAACAAAACACTCAAACACTATGACGCTTAAATTTTAAGCGTCATAGTCATTGTTTGAGTGTTTTGTTTTTCGCTCCCATAGTACACGCTACTACGTTATGTTGCTTGCTTTGTCGTATCCAATTCGCATAATTTTGGCATCGTTCGATAGCGGTCGATATCGTACCGCTCATCCGATGCCGTGTTGTGTGTTGCCAGTATAGTCCAGTCGGTGTGGAAATAAAATGATGTTCGTTTACAACTTTCAAAGTAAATGGTCCGATTTGAAATTTTTTTACGCTCAGAAAAATATACAGAAAAATTGTGAATAAAAAACAGTCCGGGTATTTCAATTGTAAAAAATAGCTATTTTGCAACTAGTTGTACATTAAAATATCAAGTAAACTAATGAAAATGAGACGAGACACACAGTTCATGTAATTTAAAGAAAGGATTAGTAATTAAGAAAGGATGTTTCTACGATTTATAGTTTAAGAGAGATGAATTTTTTAATGAACAATTAACGAGCGGCGCACGGAGAGAGGTAAACAAATAAAAATTTAAAAAACAAAATATAGAACTAAACTATATTCTTCAATTAAAGCACATCAGCTGAACTGAAAATGAAAAAAAAAATTTTCATGAAAACCCATTTGAAATTATTAAGTATGACAAAAATCTGTCCATTGGAGCTGAGAAGCTGTTTAGTTAGTATAGCTCGGCGATACAATGAGAGTGTGTTTATGTGTGTCATAGAGCAGACACGTGAGAGAATGAGCCGGGGATTATCATATCATATTACAAACATAATAACTAAACAAAAATATCGGAACAAATTAAATAAAATCGAAGCTCTGTGACTTTTCGATATGGTAAATAAAATTATAAAATCGAAACTCAGTGACATTTCGATTTGGTAATAATTATAAATTCAATTATATTAATTATAATGTCAAGAAATTGGGAAAAATCGCCACAACAGCATCGGTATTAGTATAACTGTACAGTATAGGTCTCGAGTAATGTTGGCCAAAGGTTAAGTTTTGTTTTAATTAACTATACATGAAAAAATCGCCACAACAGTATCGGTATCAGTATAGGTATACAGTAAAGTTCTCGAGTCCTGTTGCCCAAAAGTTAAGTATAGTTTTAATTAACTATAAATGAAAAAATCGTCACAACAGTATCGGTATCAGTATACGTATACAGTATAGGTCTTGAGTCCTGTGTTAAGTTTTGTTTTAATTACCTGTAAATGAAAAAATCGTCACGACAATGTAAGTGTCAATCGATTGCAAATTTTATGAAATGGAAACATAAACCATCGTCTCGAGTCCTTTGTTTTAAGTGTCTCTCAAAAATGTTTTGCGACAAAAGTTAAGTTTTCTTTTAATTAACTATAAATGAAAAAATCGTCACGACAACGTGTCAATCGATTGCAAATTTTATGAAATGGAATGATAAACCATAGTCTCGAGTCCTTTGTTTTAAGTGTCTCCTAACCTAACCTAACCTAACCTAACCTAACCTAACCTAACCTAACCTAACCTAACCTAACCTAACCTAACCTAACCTAACCTAACCTAACCTAACCTAACCTAACCTAACCTAACCTAACCTAACCTAACCTAACCTAACCTAACCTAACCTAACCTAACCTAACCTAACCTAACCTAACCTAACCTAACCTAACCTAACCTAACCTAACCTAACCTAACCTAACCTAACCTAACCTAACCTAACCTAACCTAACCTAACCTAACCTAACCTAACCTAACCTAACCTAACCTAACCTAACCTAACCTAACCTAACCTAAACTAACCTAACCTAACCTAACCTAACCTAACCTAACCTAACCCAACCTAACCTAACCTAACCTAAAAAAAATTTGAACACTAATTTTTAAAGGGCTCGAATAATATCGTTTCAATACTTTTAAGTTAATATTCTCAATAAAGCGTTTTGATAAGGTAAACCAGACTTTTGAGCTTATATCAAGTTTCCGCCACTTGGGCCCCTAGGCTGGCTGGGCCTATAGGCAGGCGTCATGTAGGCTTAGGCGGAAATCAATGAATACATGTTAATTGTAGTGTTTAATTTTAAGTATGAACTGCCATTTTTTAATGTTAAGAAAACTGTTTAGTTGAATCAATTTTCAATCGATCTGTCTTTAACATGTGGAATGGAAATTGGTATATGATATGTAAAATTTAATTCATGTAAAATGAGTTATACATTTATGTCAATCTGGGACTGTGGTTACAGTAAACCTTTATATTTGAATTAATATATACATATATATATATATATATATATATATATATATATATATATATATATATATATATATATATATGTATATATATATATATATATATATATATATATATATATATTTATGTAAGTTTATCTTGAATAGGAAACCTACACTTGTCTCTTAAATATCCATGTAAATATTTTTTGGATTTTAGCTATCAACTTTTATTACTATGCCAAATTTCGTGTTTCCATGTCAAGCAGTTTTTGAGAAAAACGGCTGTGTTAGATAGATGGATAGACTCACGAATGATTTTCTTCTTTTTGAATTAAAGAACCCTAAAAATAAAGAAAATAACTCAAACCTAGAGCTACAAATAACAAATGGGACGACTTTCCTACTGGTGGGGTACAAGACGGGGAATAGCTAAAAGATAAATAGTAAGACTTAAAACTTTTTGAAACAAAAAATGTGAGAAAAGTTTATATTTTCATTTCTTCATTTTTCTCAAAACTTTTAGATTAAACTTGGAGGCCGCTTTCATATATAAGTGTAACAAGCTACTTAAAACAAATGTCATAACCTTACCTCTATTATCACATAGACCACTTATCAAAGAAATTTCCCCAAATGTTCTTTGCAAACAAATATAACTATACGAGTAGATACCATCTCATATACCTTTCAGATCTGTACTAAATATGCAAAATTTTATAACACTATGCATAATAAGTTACGAACCTCCTAAATTTAACCTATGAGCAACTTTGTAGCCAAACCCGAGAACTGACAGAACCTTCAATCAAACGCTCTGGCGGGAATTAAACCCAGAAATTAATTAATCTTAGCATAGAAAACCACATCAAAATCAGTTGCGTAGTTTAAAAAATCTAAGCTTGCAGAAGGACAAACAAACGCGGGAAGCGAGTTTTTTTATACTATGTAAGGATGAATAACGGCAGCATAAAAAGTAATATTTGCAAACAATTTTAAAATCGAGTTCTATAATGTACAATATGAGATAATTTTTTTTAATTAATGCAAGTGGCACATAATTTTATTGAATCCATTAAACTTTTCGTTCGGACAAATTACGTACTATTGTATTTAAAAAATTGTAAACATTTTGAAAATTCGTCAAATATAATCCTTAAAATATTCACTATACAGAAATCAGAACGGCTCCTGAAATACGGTAACATAAAGCGTACAAAATTTCTCTAAAGACCAATAAATTAATGTCGAAAAGGTTATAAAGATAAACGGGACAAGGCATAACACGCTGTCATCGTTTAGAATGAGAGGGCTGGCTTGTAATTATTTAAAAAAAAACAATAAGGGAGCCCTGTGTTTGGTTGAACATCCTGTTAATAAAACGAGGACGTCATGTGTGTGTAAATAGTAAAAAGAAAACCTATTGCAAGAACTGGTGTGTAATTGGTTATATAAAACTAGTAGAAAATAATGTCCTGTGTTAATATTGTACATTTTATTAATAAAGCGAGGACGTCATGTGTGCATGTACTAATGTGTACTTAGTTACACGAATCTAATAGAAGAAGGGGTCATGTGTTCATATTCCAAATTCTATTAATAAACAGAAGACGTCATGTGTGTGTAGATAGTAAAAAGGAAACTTATTGCCAGAACGTCCCCTAATGAGTTAGCTCCTCAGAAGACCCAAGTGGGAAAAGTTTGAAATAGAAGGAAACTCGATTATTTGAAAGTGTAAATGAATATTATATGGACATTAGTCCATTGGTGAGAGAGCGAGCTACAATATTTCACATTATGCACTCGTCTAATATGAAGCAATCCGTGGGTCCCATAAGCGGTTTAATTTATAAAGTCCTTCTATTGCAGCGCTCGCGTACGTGGGTGTGTGTGCGCGTGCGTTCGCGTATGCTTTTGTGTATGTGTGTGCGTGTATGTGTATATATTGTGCAGTCATATCGGTTTACCATCTCAATTACTCTTAGTTATTCATATAAAAGTGACTGACTGACTGATGTCTCAACGCACTGCCCGAACTGTTAAACCTACAAATTTAATTTTTTTATAGTATTTTCTTTATTTTGCAAAATTTTAAAATTTAGAAAGTGGCTCTCATATTTATTTGTTAGTTAAGTAACTTATGCCCACAAGTGTGAACTTATTTATACACCTTTATCTCATCAACTCAGGTTCCTTTAAATATTACCGGTAAAGTTTGTCCGAAGTATCCTGCTGCTAACAACCCCAGTATCTCCATTAGTACATTAGATAATTACTTCTTCTGAGGTCGTTGTGTTGAAAATTATATTAATTAGAGATTTTGTGTTAATTCTTTAAATATTTAAAAATTCAATTTCCTTTTTTTGCGTCACTTTGCTTTCTTTCTAAACTATTAGTTAGTTTGTCTTATCGTTCCGGATAGGTTACTTTATTTGATGATAGCGCATAAATATTTCCTTTGTAAGTTGAATTCAACGGTAGTTTAAACCGAAGTGCGTAGTTTACTCCTTGCCTTAGAAAAATAGCACCTACCTGGGAATACGCACCAATTAATACGATACTACAACGACTTCTAATCTGACGTATTTTTTTAACTTTATAAGAAAAGCCTTACTTTTTCTCCCAGAAAAGTTGAGAAAAAATATCTGGACTGCGCTTGCCTGAACGTTTACAACAACCCTATGGTAAACACAAAGTGCGAAGTTGGGAGCAAAAGTTAACTCATATAGCTTTACGCTTTCGTTAATTACATCAATAACGATGGCCTAAATAATAAAACTTGTTTAATAATAAAGTTTGGATAATGAGTTGAAATATTTTAACATTTTCCCTCAGCTATTTAAGTAATATACACATTTTATTAATGACGGTTTAAATTTCAACACGATATTCTCTACTAGGAGCCATAATTTCCATTGTCCTTGGCTAAGATTCTTCAAAATGTTTATACGAGCTTAAATTTTACTTGTCGATCGAAATTAAATTCATTGGATGTAAAATTTAATTACTAAATCTAATCAAGAAATCAAGTCTGTTGATTCTAATTTTATCTTTAACGGCAGGATGCAGTCTGGCACGTGATTAAGAAGGGCTAATCTGACTTGAAAATTAATAATCTGACTGTGAATGACTTGAAATTAACAATCTAATGTGAATATCCTCCTAAATTTTGTAAGAACTACACCTGATAGCTCAATGCATTGCACACAAACAAAGAAAGTTTTAATTGTAGCGAAGGTTGGCACTTTATAACATTTTTAAATATTTTGACCTGAACTCGTATATTTTCTTAATATTTGTTTACAGTCATATATATTACACCTTTGCTGAACAACCCAAAATAGCAGTGAACAATAAAACATAACTATTGTATAATATGAAAAATCGAATAGAACATCGTTTCCAAATATATACTTGAAAGCTTATTTAAAAACATAACTATTAGCAAAAAAATTCCAATCCATAATGAACATCGATGTAGGAAAGATAATGTATTTTCATAATCTGCTCTTCACTTGACTGCCAATATACATTGCTTTAAATAATTAATTTCTGTGGTTCGATTATAGAATTATATCCGTTAGATAATCATACCCTGAATATGATTTATTTAGCATTAGCAGTACCTCCTTCGTCAGTTTATTATTTTATTAATGGGTTTATTTTACACTCTTATGTTGCTCGTAGATATAAATTAATAGTTTGGTTTAAATCCTGCTTCGGTTGACTTATTTTCCCTCGCCTATTCCACTGCCCACTCCCGAGGAGGCACACGCTCCTACAGCACTCTGCTTCCCCCTTTCAAGTGGCGGGAATTTTGTTCAATTTTCTAAGTAAGTTTTCATCATTAAAACTTTACAACAATTTAAGACATCCCGATGAAACAAAAACTAGATTGGTACCCCAGTTACAACTTCACAACCGACAGGCAGATAATTTTTTTTAAACTAGATTTGTTTTAGTAATGGAATTTGCAATTAGAACAAAGTATTTAAAAGCTGAAAACTCAAAAATTACAGATAATTAAATTTTACTTTTCAAAGTTTTCGTTGAACTAACTCAGGGTTTTCATTTGAAAGTGATAAATTTTTTATATTGTTGCAATCCATTTAGTGTCTAATTCTTAACAGTAAGTTACGTTGACATCAATATTTGAATTACAAACTCTTACCCAGTTTCCACCTTTATTCAAATAACAATAGAATAACGCGATAAAATTATATATTCCCCAAATATAGCTTTTTTAATTAATACCATTTGAACAAATTCCTGTCTACAACTTACATTATTTTCGACAGGTGAGCTAGTATACATTTAGTAAACTTAAGTTTATTTAGCTATAAATAAAGTACAGGTGTCGACATGACAGGTTTTCTTTTAAAAAAAAAATTTCAAAATTTGCGAAATATGTATACTAAGATTAGATTATCGGAAAAAGTGAGTACTGTACATTTGGGGGGAAGTTGTGTGAAAAAACAAAAGAATCTATGATCAGAATGACACAATTGAATTAATCCTATTTGTGAATTGACTCGTCAAACGAAATAACTTACAATATAAAGAATAGGCTTTATTCCACCATTATTTATTAGGGCAAGGTATTACGCTGAGACGTTGTGAGTTATGATAATGGAAACTTCGTTACATTATCTAACTAACGCAGTTATCTTTTGTTTCATCAAGGACTCCATTTCTATATATACTCGTATATATATACTATTCGCTGAATTGTTAATCATTTTAGTATTACTGTCAAAAATATAATCATTATCATTTTAGTATTACTGTCATATGTCATCCTATTTCTATATAGACCAAATTTTAGCTTGAGCAGGATTTAATCTGGCACTGTCATTATTTTATTATCGCACCTCGTTGCATTATATGGCAATAAAAACTTTACAGAATTCTCATTATCTATCTTGCATTAAAGTTTTATAAAACTTCTTGGACAACTTAAGTAAAAAGAAAGCTTAACAGATCCATCTATCCTGTGTGTAGAAGATCAAAATTAAAGCAAAATACAAAATGTTGAAGTGAAAGATGCTTATTCTATTAAAAATAAAATTTACTGCAAACTTTTTCATAATACTTGTATTGCGCAATGGTTTGATTCCAAAGTTTGGAAAAAATAGCATACATTTTTAAACTGTTTTCCAGTTTTTTTTAGAATTACTATGGCATAGAAGCGCATTGCTTTGAACATTTTTGTTTTCAATTTTTATCTACAAAACTAATTTAGTGGTCAGTTTCCATGTTGTACTTTTCCGAGTTATCTGTTTGCTTTTAATGGGTTACAAGTAAATAACAAATATGTTGTAATATAAAAAAACATTATTTTCAATAGTTTGGAGGATAAAATTAAAAGTTGGCAAAAGAGGAAATCTATAATTATAGCTTTTATTTATGAAACAAAAACATTTCTGGTAACATTTAAAAATCTTGTAAAGTACGAGTAGAATTCCTACTCCGACGATTCCGAAATCATTTAGATATTTAAACATGTTTAAAAGTGTATCGTATTTCTATTAAACTATTCACATATACTATTTTTTCACAACGTAAACATATTACTTATATATTGTTCGCCACCCTAAAAACATGGTGTCTATTTCAAAAACTATCAAGATAAGAAAATCATCATAGTTTTCCCGTAATATTCTTGTCACATTTTGCCAATCCCGTTTTTTAAACGATTCGTTGATTGAAAATCGATATTAACACATTTTTAATATTACTACTTATTTGGTAATCACTAGTGATTTCATGTGACATTGTTATTTGAATAAAAATGTTAATTTAGTAAAGGGTATCGTCTTATGATTAGAGGTTGATGGGATATCATTTCCTTTGAGCAAATATATACAAAATATCTACTGATATTAGATTATCCACAAGAGTCTCTGCAAGAGAGTATTTGCAAGAGTCTACAGTTTGAGAGAAAGTTGTTATAATAAACAAAGCAATTGATAATCAAAGTGTGTGTTGTTAAATTTAATTATTCCTATATACAACTTAAACTGTCAAACAAAATAACTTGAATACCAGGAATACGGGGATTGAATATATTCGGCTTTTAATTTTGTAGAAATTCATTATCACTTTATTTTTATTCACAACAAAATGAAACTACGTGATTTAGAATTATATCTACTTTATTTAATTTTCTTAACTATATATAGATCCAACAGGAAATATATATAAATGAAATGGGAAGAAACTTTTCTTCTAGATACAAAGAACACATTTCTAGCTGACGAAATAAAAAACCAAATACGTCTCATTTTGCAAAACATCTTATTAAAACTAACTATCACACTCATACCAGCAATGCTCTCTATATATTACAAATAAATACAAAAGGCAATAAACTCAGCATCCTAGAAACGTTAGAAATGAACAGACGTAGAAGAGACACTAAAGTTAATATATTATATGAACAACTCAGTACACATGGATTTGATAACTTTTCTCTTCAGTTAATACCTAGAAAACTTTTTTCAATCATCAAAGTACCAAATTTTAATTACAATACTCGAGTCAGCAAAACTTTCATTTTTAATACAATTTAATAAGTCTAAGGCAAACAATTCGAAAGTTACGACCTCGCGAGTGACAAGAAAGTAGAAAGAAAATCGAATAAATAAATTAATTCTCTAAATTCCGGTCTCTTATTATATGAGATTCGGAAAAATTTTATGATACGTATCGAAAATTGGAATGAAAAAAATGATGGAGCTTATTATCCATCTATTCGTAATAAAAATAATCCGATATTATTAGTATGAATACGACTCAAATATTTATGAAAATTCTTAACAACACCTGTGAGATGTTAAAGACATGTGTGAGATGTGTAAGATTTTTTTTCTACTGAAATAAGGAATATAATTTTTAGAATCGCATGAAATTCAATTTCAACTATATCATCCGTTCATGAAGAAAAGTCTGAGCCAAAATTCATTCAAAAGAAAATCGAGTAAATTCAACAAATTTTATTTCAAATTTATTCTTTTAATGATCCCATTAAATACGCATGTTACGTGAAATACATTTAATAAATAATTCTCACCAGAATATATGACTTTTTTTTACATTTTTCCACTTTTTTTACATTTTTTCTCACAGAGCTCTACTAGTAATAAGTTTGCTAGAAATTCTAATAGATGGCATTGGCAGTAACAATATGATTTTTTAAATAGCTGTAATATCCAGATGAATCCATACCAGTCTCCCCTATATTGCTCTAGACTCTAAACTATTACCATACTAATTTGTGTAGTGGATTTTGCGTGATTGAAGAACAAATTAACACACAGACAAATGGAGAGAGACAAAAATTCTGAAACAGGTTTTCTGGCCTCTAATATTATTTCATACGCTAAATCATTTACCCTTTTTAAAACATTTTCCATATATAGAATTCACTCTGTTACAATTTTATTATATGTTTAGATACTATGTAACAATTGTGGGCACCGGCATTTGTTAAGCACCATATGTGATACATACGTGACGTCTTATATGTTTAGTTATGTTGGGTAAATAATATTTTAGTTGCGGTATGCAATAAATAAGATTTGATTTATAACAATACTTGGAAAAGACTATTGACAAAGACGATTATGTCAAAATTTGTTTGCGTAACAAAACTAAACATTTATGAATCCTACTTAGTTTTTCTTTCCACGTCTCCATTAATGCAGCCCACACTGTTATTTCCTCAGAGACCATGCGAAATGTAGAGGTAAAGGCAAAACGCATAATTTTCAAATTTACGAATAATTTATGGAGTTGAGTTTATAAGAATTGTCAGTTTACTTTTCATTTTCAATCGTTGGGGGTGTAAAATTAAAGTTGGCAAAAGAGAAAATCTTTGAATTTAGCATTTATGTATGAAACAAAAACATTTTTGGAAACACTATTAAAGGTTAAACATTATGATACTACAACTTTATCAATAAATTACAAAAGTGGTCGGTTTTAACCTTTACATACGGTAAATTATTTAGAATAGTGCCGAGTATAGTTGACCGCTCTGTGTAGATTTTGAAGATTATCTGTCGAAGCCCTGGACCATATTTCAATCCCTACATAGATTGTCTACCGAAATAGAAAAATATCGCATTTGTACAATAAGGTTACCAAGTTATTTCTATTAGAGGACTAGAGTACGGAACCTATCAAATGTAGAAAAATGTAGATACCTAATCTTATCGAAACTCTTCACCACTGCGTATATCTTTGAGATATCTTCAAGTGCTACTGCGGATATCTTTGAGATACTTCAAGTGCTCAAATTTGAATGGATTTTGCATCAATATCGAAGGCTAATGCATAATTCATCTTAAATTTGATGATCATATAGTGGTTATGGCACTATTTACCTTGGCACAATGCTCCAGGACCTAAGAAGAGTTTCACAACAGATAGGACATAAAACACAACAGATAGAACATGGTCAAGACTAAGCTCGCATCTAAGGTCCATATCGTACCTATATTTGTGCAGGTTGGGAATGCTAATCTTGAAGTTGCAAACCACTATGCATACATAGATAAACTGTCCAAATAGTAAATCCAACTTCGAGAAAGGGTTTAATAATCGAACTCGGCAGGGCAGCATCTAAAAAATGTCACCATACCTTTTCGTCCATAATATCCCAGTGTATCAATCAGTGTGCATTGCCAATGACTACATACAGAGTGAGACGTGGCTTCTAATTATTGGTCTCTTCAAAAAAACTTCAAGTCACTCTGCGATCTATGGAAAGAGCTAAACTTGGGGGTTCTCCACGAGATATGACCCATAATGAGGAGATCCGTAGGAGAACTAAGGTCATTGACATAACTCGTACGATTAGCAGACTAAAGTAGCAATAGGGGGGGGAGGTCATGTAGTATGTAGAACCGACAACTGCCGGGGAAGAAATCTCCTCAAATGGTGACCTCGTGCCGGAAGATGGAGAGTGGGACTAGCCCTTGCTGAGAGGACAAATGACCTAGTAAAAATCACGGGAAGCTTTTGAATGCAGGTGGCATAGGATCGATATTTGTGAGAGTCTATGGAAGAAGTTTATATGCAATAGTGGACATTTTCCAACTGTTGATAATAATGATGAAGATCTTAGGGAATTTCAATTAAAAAAGGAATCTAAAGAGTTTCAAAACTATTTTTTAGGATGTTATGATATTATTTAGAAACAATGTTAAACCTCATAGTTTTTAAGAAATTTACGATATTTTACCTCTGTAAAAGACATACTGTCTATAAAAGGCAATATTAATATTCTATTTGGTAAAGTGTACGTGGTAAAAAGTATTAATATTTGAGAACAATTTGTGGTGCAATTTCTATCCATGTTAACTGGTTTTATTTTGCATATATTTTATGGAGAAGTTGAGTATAGCCAGTCACATGGTTTAATAGTTTTGTATCGAGAGTTGTATTTAATTCTTTGTCTTCTAATATATATAATAATTTTTTATTATTTCGTCTGTTTGTCCGTAGGTTTGTGACGGAGCTACGAATCTTTATCTAACGGAGAAACCAAAGCGAATATCACGGTCCGTAGTAAAATCTATACTTTTTATCACTTTGACGAAGTAGTAAAAACTATTGTTATAGTACGTAATATAATATTATTCAAAATTAAAATAATTTGTATGCCAGTTTTTTCTTACTCACGCATACGTAAATAGAACGATCGAGAGAACAGATAATTTTCATTACTTCTTCCCTCTAATTTCACGTTCTCTCTAAGCTGCTGCTGTGGTACCCATGTAAATTATTATCGACGGCGTTTCTGATAAACTTACCATGAGCAGGCGAAGCGGTCGTACCTCTGTGGCTAGTTCATGCATCATGTTTTCACAGTTCTTTATTTTTAGAAGTTATTGTCTTCGTCGTATTTTAATTTTGTGAATACATGGTATAAGAGAATGAAAAATATCTTAAGTTTTTCTTTCGGAAAAATATTATGTGACATTTTTTAATACTGCGTCTTCAAAATATTTTGAAATTTAACCCATTCGTCATCTGCGTAGTATAGCTCGTTCTACATGTACTTAAACTAATGTTTAATTCGAGATTTTGACGAATACGAAGTCTTTATCGATATTTATACAATAAAAGACGTGAGGTTGGCTAATCAACGTTACAATTTATCTGCTTCTACTCGGATAAATTTAGAATTCCATGTTCCTGGCCTGTGGTTTTTTACTGTTCCTGTGATTCTCAACAATAGAAATTCGTAAATATTATGGTAATGTCAAGTTTACACAGTTAGGATTAGGAGTAAAAATAGATTTTGGAGAGACATAATCTCTCCAAAACCTATTTTTACATATTATTATTGTAAATAATTTGTGTAAAAATAAGATTATAGGGAGAGGTTGTGATAACAGATATCACAAGTGAAGAGATGGCTAAAAAAGTATTTATTTGGGAGAGGATCTAATTACAAAATCGAGAGGAGAGAGGAAGATTCCATAGTAGAATGTGGGAAAAGGAGATAATATGATGAGGTCACCTTATTCAAGTAATGAAGTAGCTTACTCATTGTATTTATAAAAGTCAGTTTTGAAGTTATCATTAATTATAATATTTGGATGTAAAGGCAAAAAGTTCTCCACAAAATCTTTCAGCTAATTGGGATTTGGGAAATAGATAATACATAAAATCTCCTGGATTTGAGAAAATACATTTCAACAATAATTTTAAGTTTCAAAAAAGCACTCCAAAATACTTTTTAAACGGGTATAAAAATTGAAATAATTTTAATTTTACAAAATAATAACATGGAAGCTCTGAGTTCATCTACTAGTTACTATAAAGTAACATACATTTTACACGAAATGCTGGCTGTTAATTGTTTTTGTCATGTTCCATCCCATAACCCTATCCGTACGAATATACTATAGACATTGAAGAAAAATTTCTTAAAAATAGTTACATTGATGACGTTTAAATCTCGTTTAAGTATTATTTTCATATATGAAAGGTCTAAAACTAAAGCTAAGAATATTTACGGTGACAGTTTTTAAAATAACAATATATTTAAATTTGCGCTGTGTTAATGTGACTTTGCAAGTGTCTTCTTAATTAATTGCCAAATGACTTGCTGTTGTTTCATTATTTCTAAAACGCGGAATTAATTTCATTTCATAACTTTTTTTATTTATAAAAGACAATAAGTTTATGACCTCTTTATTTCCGGCAATTAATATTTTCTGAATCTTAAAAATACGTGAGGGAAATTTTCTAAGTTTTGCAGAAGACGCTATACTTAGATAAAAACATTATAAGTGCTGAATCTGTTAGAAAATTATTATTATAATGAGATGAGTATCAATCATCAATAAAGTTAAAGGCCTTCAAAACTTCGATACGTCGATAATCACATTCATCAATCAGAGCGGTTCTCAAACTTTTCGTTCGACAGTTACTTTTACTGACGCGACGAACTTATTTCCGAGTAAATACTTATAACGAAGCATCAGAATAAAGTTATCTGGGGGACACGGACCATCATTGATAAAGGGTACTGATTACAGTTAGTAAAAGTACTTATAAGAACTTCCAAAAAGTTAATGTAACTTATCATTATCGATGGTTGAAGTATCTTAACATTATCGACGGTACAATAACAATTTATTTATGATAATTTTTTTTAAATGCGATAAATCGTTAGATCATTTCTTAGCGTGCTTACGTGGGTTACTAAAAAAGAGAACGAAGCAATAATACATTATAATTTAGGGAAACAGAAAAACGGTCAATGGAGTATCCGCCTTGCAAATCAAGGGTTTCGTACCTCGTTTGAAGTGTTATCACATTATTTATCATAAACCGGCTTTAACACAGATTTCCTAGCGTAATAAATATTTAATAACGCCCAATATAATTAAGTGGTAAATACATTGCGTTTTTCAACACATCTAAAATCATTACTAAAATTTTCCTACAACCTTTGCCAAGTCTTCTGAAAACCTTTTACTTTTCACAACATCAGGGTCAGTAATTTCGGAAATAAGGGGACGGAAATATATTAGTTGCGTATTATTCATTATATTTCTGAAAACATAGTACGTAAAATTATAAAAATTATGCTGTGCACCCTTATAAATAGTTATAACTTTATTACTATGCCAAATTTCAAGTTTCTATGTCTAACTGTGTCCGAGAAAAACGGCAGTGACCGACGGAGAGATGGACACTGAGTGATCCTATGAGTTCCGTTTATCCTCAAGAGCAGCCTTAAAAATTACGTACCCATGAATATCTTTGTGTTTATTCTGTAAAACTATATATATAAATATATATATATATATATATATATATATATATATATATATATATATATATATATATATGTTTAGAAATATCGTAAGAATTTCAAACTCGTTGTTTTTAAAATTCCTATTAATTTATTTTTAACCTGACAGAAAGTCAGTAAAATATTTAATTAAAAATTCTACGTTAAACTGAAATTTCTCCTTCATACTTTTTCATTTAGCAAGTTAATTTTTATAACGATCTTAATTTTTTCTTTAAAAAAATGTGTTTTAAATTCTTTTGTAAAACAAATATATCCTAGAATTAGGTTACAAAAGAAATTTATTCAAAAATAATATTAAAAATAAATCACGATACAAAAGGCAGATCATTTAAAATAAAAAAAACTAATTATAATTAATTTTTTAGTCCATGGATTAGTAGCGAATTTCTGGTAGCATAATAAATTTTATATTTTAAATTAATAATTTGGGGTCATGAAATAAATTTATTAAAACTAATTACAATAAGAATTTGAATTGTTTACTAATAAAAAGTGCAAACAAATTATTGGTTTATGACTAACGTTACAAAAAAAATGCTCTAAACACGAAAATAGAAAGCTAATGGAATGTAAATTGCTGCAGTCCTGTACCTCGAAGGGATAACAATTTTTACAAGATTACTCATATGCCCGTACATCATGCATTCAATATATTTGGCGTTAATTTTGTAGAAATTCATTATTCACAATTAAATGAAACTACGTGATGTATTATTATTTCTACTTTCTTTAATTTCTTTACCACGACCTAGGTTTCGTTGTATTACAACATCTTCAGTTGGAATATTAGCAAAGATTAACTCTTAGGAACATCCAACAGCATTTATATGTTTCAAACACAATAGCGGAAGCCGGGTTTGTGCGGGTTTTTCAACTGCTTATGTTAGTGAGTTTATTGCAGGGCCGCGGTGTCGGTTTTATTATATTTTCGAGAGTTATACGATACACCAGTATTTTAGTGAGGGTAATAAATTCAATTGTTATTATGTGAGGTTGTACAATGCAAATGTTCCGGTGGTGTATGAAAGTTATTATCGGTAATATATTTATACAAAAGCAAGGGTATTTGAAAGTAAGGACAAGGTAATACCACTAATTCTACATATCTCCGGTTTTGTTTATTCATATATTTATTTATTTATTTATTTCTTTTAATTCTTTTAAATTTTTTGTTATTTATGCTTATGTTTATATTTATATGTGTATTTGGGCTGAAACAATTTCAAGAGTACTGTATTATCAATGTTGTCTAATTATATTTTATCTAGAAATATTATATTATAACTTGGTAAAGAACTTAAAGAAAGTAGAAATAATACTACATCACGTAGTTTCATTTAATTGTGAATAATTGTGTAGAAACTTAGTTTGGTCCACATAAATATTAATAAGTAATGTGCAAAAATATCTATATGGAAATTTTGAATGGGTAAATAAAGTACACTGGTATTTATAAAAAATGTTTTTATCGTATGACACTCGAATTGAAAAAAAAGAGTCATTACAAAACAATTTTTTTTTACCTAGAATGCAAGATAATCCTCGAGATATTATTGAAAATGTCCACAAGAAATAAATCCCAACCACAATTCGGAAGTAATAGTAAGAAAATATGAGAAAAATTCTAAAGTATTTAATGGAATGCTACAACCATGATTCTCTTGTACATGACTTACAATATATTTATGTGATAAAAGATAATAACATTTGTATTATATGCCCTTAAACATGTATATTAATTTATCATATTTACCTCGATCAAGTTATGAAAGCTAACTCAGAATAAATTTCATGTATATTTAACAAATGCAAAAGCGACTTGTGCAACAGCACCGTAACGTAACGGGTAAACTGAAAATTTATAATAATAACGATTAATGGAAGGTAACACGAAAGCATACGAATATTTTTGTCTTATTACGTACGAAAATGGTTTTATTTACGGAAATAATTTTTGATTTCCGTTATAAGTTTGGTTGTGTCGTGTTATGTGAGTGTTAGCAGTTCGGTGGCGACTCATATTTTTCACCTTTCAAATAAAATTGTTGCTGGAGAAAAGGATCTGAATAATCATGAATACAAAGTGAGAGATTACGTAATATGTTTTGAGAGAATATAATAGTCTCTTTTATTGACGAGTGTGCTTGATTTTTGTTTTCGTTGAAATAACATATCGGTGTAGGAATAATTTTATTAAATATTTTCATAAACTAAGGCCACGAATATGAGAAGAAAGAGGATAATTTTTGATAGTCTATGTCATTAAATATGCCAACACAAATCTTCATTATAAACAACATTTCATAAAAATAAAAGATTATAAGTTTACGAGAAAATTTACTTTTGATTTTGATATAAAAATTAGAAGTGGCCTTTAATATTCTGATACGTTTTAGTAATTTTTGGTGTCGAGAAAATTTAGTCTCTTTTTCAATATATTATGCATTCATTTCATTACAATTTACTGTACATTCAAAATTAAACAATGTTGATTTTATTTTGTGACTTTGGATAGCTCTTTAATCCGTAGTATTATCAAAACCATTACAATAATTTTATTTCTTCATGAAACTCCTTATATCTTCTAGCTAGGAAAATATCACAAAAAGTTTCATAGATTCTTATCTCACTACACATACTCTTTCTATATTTGTTAATTTCCTTCAAATATTATTGTGATAATGTAATTACTTTCTACTTCGAGGAAAATCATCACGTAATTTTTACGATTCTCTAATAAGGAAGAAACATAATTTTGTCATATTAAGATCCATAAACCCGTCCATCTTTCATAGTCTCATAGTTTCCACAGTGTTAGATCTATATCCATTAAACTTTGCCAGTTTTTACTTCATATGGTTTTCTCAATTTACATAAAGCACCGTATTAAAACATGAGTAAACTAATATTTAATGTGGACATAAAGTGGGATGAAGATTTATCGTTCAAGTAGCCCATCACCGGATATATCTTTAAAAATTAAATTGCGGTTTTACTGACCATTTGTTATTTTTTAACCCCGTTTGGAAAATTCAAGCTCCAATGTGACTTACAACTTGTCTTTTTGCTACAATTTTCAATCATAGTCGTGAAAAATCTCATAAAATCCAGTTTTGCTATTATTTGACTAAAAATGGAATTACGTCAGACAACTTGCGTCAACAATTTTTGAAAATGTCCACAATTATGACGCTTTAGTATGTGTGTATTTCTGTCTCGTATTTGACTGGTTTTATTTAAATTATTTAATAATTATACTAAAAGACTACTCAGTCTTGGACTAAGTTGTGATTTATGCTTCTTACTGTTCTATCCCAAGATGAATTCATAGTTCACTTCAACCCATTCTTTTTCGTTCACTTCAAGGTACAAATATCCTTCAGTGATATTTAATACAATGTGGTGTTGTGACACGACCCCAATTTTGACATAGTTACGGGTCCATTGACCGCTTCAGAAACGTGAATATGAAGTTGCTTGGTATTTTACGATTGATCATTAGTTAGTGTAATATCAATTTGAATTACTGTCCTTTTTCTCGTTTTATTCATCATTATTTTTAATACAATTTAAAATAATCTCGCTTTATGGTATTCGCTCCCTTCTGACGTTTTACATCAAAGAGTAAGTTGGGCATGGGATATTTATTTATTATTTTGTTTTTATATTGTCTTTGTAGAAACCCGGATCTCTGCCAAAGATTCCTAGCATCCGCTGTTCCGCCGTTAACGTGCTTGCTATCGGTGGCAAAATTAGCGGGCTTCGATTTATTTGTGCTTATCGTGTGAGAAAAGTGTTCTTAATCACCATGCTTGGCAGGTGGATTACCGATAGTAATAATATATTATTAGCGTATAGAAGGATGGTATTATTCTTCCTCTGTTTTAACAACTTAGTCATCTAATATGAAACCCCCGACAGCAGATGGAGTGGTCCTATTCTAGCCTTATATTATTTATAATATTTAAATTTGACTATTATATTACATCATAACTAATGCTGTAAATGCAAAAGTTTAGAAGGATGGATGGATAATTGTATTTTGACTGCAATTTTAAAACGGATTTACAAAATAATGGCATGCCAATAAACAACAGTATACATTAATCTATAAGCTGCTTACCTTAAAGCGGCTCTTGACAGATCCATTTATATTTTTAAGTCCCTAATTGATAAGGAAGTAATATCTGTAAAGAAAATTTTATAAGTTTGATTAGAATCACGTCGTGTCATATATTTAAAATTCACAAATTCGGGCTTGGTTCCATTGGTCATCAAACAAAATAAATACATAACAAGATTTCTCAAAAATAAAAAAAAACCTCTTTCCGTTCTATATTTCTTCATAATGTTATTACTAAAACCAGCAAATTTTGAAAAACTTGGAACCATGGTTAACTACTGCCTAGATTCCGACATTGATCACGCGAGTAAAGAGACTGATAGAGATTTTCAATACCGATAACTTCATCTCACACAACTTTAGATTTAAATAATATTTTCAAAGTTCGTGTCATAGAAATGCTAGATATTCATAGTGATCAGCATATACATCAACCTTGACACATTCCTATGACGGAATCAAGGCCATGTAATCCTTAAAAACCTAAAAACTCACTATTCTTTTCGTAAAATTAACATGGTCAAGCCAAATATCATATTTAAATTGATGTCATTCCTCGCCGGTCTATGTTGGGAACGCTACTTTTGAAGTTACTGATCACTATGAATATCTAGGATAAATTGTTCAACTAAGTACATACAATCAATCGAAGATTTCAACAGAGATCAATCTGAATCCAATTCAAATGGGCGGTATTTAGAAAATATTCCCATCGGGAAAAAATGTTCTTTCAGTGTGTTTTTCTCAATTACTTGTTTTTTCATTCGTTTGAAGAAATCACTAGGGCAGAGTCTTTGTAGGAATATATGTGGGCGGCTATGTTCAGCAATCGACGTTTTCAGACTGATAATGAAACAATTTTTGTTTAATCGAAGGCTGCCTACCTACTAATTTATTAGTTATGTAAATAAGGCACTGTATAGAAGTAAAAACAAAAGCAATTATGAAGTTAATATGAAATATGTATATATATATGTATGTATGTATATATATATATATATATATATATATATATATATATATATATATATATTATGATACGAGAACAGAATAAAACTAAAAACTAAATTTCAGAACATAAACTTAAATGCGAATGCATCTGAGATAAAACGTTGTTACGTTGTGAATAATTAAAATGTTTAAGTAGTTTAATAGAAATACAACGTACCCTTAAATATTTATAAGTATGTGTGCAAAACCCTCGTATTGCAAGTTCTACTCGCGTCTGACAGATTTTTCACTATAATTTTTCAACACTTCTCGAAAGCATGATATGGTTAACTTAACAATATTATACAGAAAAGGCCTAACATTAAGACTTAATTAACTAATGCAATGGGAATATTTGTTATATAAAATATGTTCAATATGTTATTTACCTATAACGGAATGGTTTTTATGAGTGGCTCCGTTTTAATTTCAGAAGAAACAAATGAATTATTGTTGAAGTTAATTACGATACCTGAGCAGGATTTCGGCTCTGAATTTGAGATTTACTGATCTAGTCATCAAGCCGGCACGTAACAATTCCCTCGTAGCATCCTGGTCACTTTTGATGGTACGTAAGCCATTATTATAATACAAACATATTAATTTAATTTTATGTAAAATAAAATGAACGATTAGCGTATTACACCACTTACCAAGCCATTACAAACTCAACACGGTAATGCGTTACAACATAGCCTCTATTCTAGCCTAGCACTAGAGCAAATATCTATATCAGATTAATTTAATTATATCATTGTTAAACTAATCATGATTAAACCGTGGATAAATTCACATTTATAAAATTTATTTTTCCAATAATTATATTTCACTAAAAATACAATCTGATGACATTGAAATCTGCTGAAAATTCATTCCTAGCTATGTGCCAGATAGCAAATTGATACAATTTTCGTTGCTTTACAAATAAGTAGATGTAATTCAACCTTTAACGCCACTTATTAGGATTTCAAGCCACGTAAGCTTTTTAAACACAAACAAATTCTAAAGAAACTTGTGTAAAAGTTTATTGAAATGATTATTGTTAAAAAATAATATCCTCCTGGAATGTAATTTGGTGTTACTGATACTGGTATACGGCAGGTAAAGTATCAGAGAAGTCGTGGCCAACTCAAAGTGGGAGGAGTCCGCGCGGCGTTCGTATAGTTTGTTTTAAAAAGTTATATAGGACTGTATTTCGCAATTACCAAGTATATATCGCACGACGTTTATGTAAGTACGTTTCGAAAAAGAGCTTTCAAACAAAATTATCACTTTGTAAACTATTTTATAAAGGCTATCCACGAAGAGTTACGTGTATGTTTAGTGTGTTTTGCCTCTGTTGTTTCGTCAATATGTTGTTAATAGAAATATATTTGTATATCTATACATATAAGAAAATCGTAACGAAATCGTGTTTGCATATGAATATTGTTTGAAATAAGGTACAATCGCCAAAAAGACCTACTTTTTGCAAAATATTTGTGAAGTCGCAAAATCTAAAAGATAACAAACTTTTATAAATTACTTATTTTATCTTTTATCTCAAGTACGTGTGTGTTTAGTAAGTCATTTCGTTACGTATATGAATAATATTTTTATTTATTTAATGAACATATGTATATATATAAATATATATATATACATACATAGAATAAAATTTTGATGAAGTCGTGTTTGAATATCTAATATTAACCTAATATAAACCTAACCTAACAAGCCCTACCTTTTCAAAACGTTTGTAGAAGCAGGGAATTGTATAATTAATAAAAACTGCCATCAGTACGGAAGTCATTATTTAATTATGATATTCATATTGGAAAAAAGTCACCACATTTTTTTGCGTTTTGGTACTAAAAAGGCAAATT
Source organism: Druceiella hillmani (assembly GCA_039881145.1). NCBI lineage: Eukaryota > Metazoa > Arthropoda > Insecta > Lepidoptera > Hepialidae > Druceiella > Druceiella hillmani. Next base: position 18,501,235 of record JAYKKI010000022.1, read on the forward strand.
TTAAAAACTGCAAATGTGGGCCTTGTTGGGAACCTTGTTTCCTAATAAGGCCTGTCCCACAATTGTGTGTATTAAGTAAAATCAAATTTTATAATTGTTAACCGTGAAATAATCATTTATAAATTTTAGTTTCAATTTAAGTTCAAATTCTTAGCAAAATAATTGCGCAAAAATTCGATTACGGGCCTTACTAAATCTATTGAAATGGAAAATTGCAATGTCATAAAAAATTTCATAAAATGAAATTGAAACTTATTTTCTCTTTTAGGGCTAACTAATTTATTAAAAATAAACCAAAAATTAATTGATTTCTTAGTTTATTAATTGCAGATAATCTTTAATTTTAATCAGTCATTCATTTTTAATAACAATATACCGTTGGTCTTTTTCGAAGTATTAAAAAACACCTAAACAATCTTTATTAATAAACAAAAGTAAATTAACTTTTTTCATTTAAACAAGAATCAAGTTCCATAAAAAATAACTAAAAATACCATAGATTTAAAATCATTAAAATTTGAAAGCTGTGAAAAACGCTAAGGGAAAACCGGCACTTATTTTTAATTACAAAAATCGAGGAATTTTCTCCTTCTAAGTTCTTACTCGCACTTAGGAGAGGGAAATCTTTATCTTCTCCCGGTCTTTTTATATTCTACATGATTACAAGCTTGGCATTCTATATATTCTCTCTAGTAACCTTTATAGTACAACACCACATCCTTTGCTTTCTTTTTGATAGTCTCGCTGATTTTCTTTCCTTTGAATAGATTCCAACTTTTTTAGCTGCTCTTTGACCTTTGTCGTCATATTATTTGTAATTTTCAGGTGCTTCTTTTTTTATGTTCATGAATGTATTTAGCCTTAACCTTAAGGGCATCAAAGAAAATTTTAGTATTCAATTTGCCAACGTAATAAAAAGCATTGTGTTTGAGTTTAGAATAAACAATTGCAAAATTTGGAATCCGAGGTAGTTCTAGAAAAAGTGTTTTACAGTGAATGTTATAGAATTTCCTTCTAATTTTGATAAAGGAAGTTTTTCTTCAGAATCAAATATTTATGTCATTAGGTGGTGGTGTAGATTTACGTCTTCTTCGTGAAAAGGTTCTAAATTTTCTAAGTTTTTTAGCTCTAAAGAAGAGATATAAACATCAATATACATAACGCGACGTTGATATTGTTTTGAGATAGCATGCTTTGAATTTTGAAGATATTGCCGGTAATAAAGTATTTATTAAATAGTCTTAATAAGGTACGTACGTTCTTATAATACGAGCGGGCTTTATTAGGACAGTTCTGCGTTAGAGTAAAAACATTGTTAAAAAATAAAAAGGAATAAAAAAGTGAAACTTACTTATTTCATGTTTAATTCAATGTTTTGAAATTTAGATAAAAAGGTCTAATAGAAAAACCATAAAAATCTTGACTGCTTTCACCAAAATTTTTAAAACAGTTACACGGCATAAACTTAAATGCGAATGCATCTGAGAAACAACCCATATTTTTGGAGTTGATTGTACCGAAGCGACTCATTTGCGTTAATATTTCACCGATAAAGAAATTTAACAAGTTTTTACGATGTTTTCATGCTGCGCACTACGATACAACCTCCCCCTTCAAAGGCCCATGGGCGACTGTCTCAGAGCGTCTCGCACTCAGAACAGATACGGCACAGATTAGACACAACGCATACTAACCCATATAAAAAAGAGTCACACTTTTTCATATCTTCCCGAACGCTGTCAAAGTGACTCCCCTCTTTCCTCGCCTTACTCTTCCTGATCAAAGACTTTTGCAAAGATGTTGGAAGATGCACGCGCTCCCTTTACAACATCTTCAGACTTGTGTAATTATTATTAATGCCCATAGATGATGTCATTTCTTACTGTCTATTGTTCATAGATCAAAGAAAAAATCATTTTTTATGAATTTATTAAAACCATTACAGAAAAAAGTAGTTTTAATATTTATAAATTTATTTATTAAACCATTATAACAAAAATAATTCGATCAAATTACAAATATCAAAATAACATTACTATTCAATATAAGTCACTAATATACAAAACAAGTTATTAAAATATAAAAACACAATTTAAAAAAATTTAAATATTTTCAAAAATGCATTTGTGAATAGCATCGGGGTTCTGCAAGTAGCTCTCTAGCATCACTAGGTGGTAATTGCATATACAAGTGTGGGTAACTCGTACATCTAAACACTAACAAAAATTATTAATGGAAGAGACAGATTTTCAAACTTACCGAACCCCATACTTGGTCAATAACACATGATTATGTAATTTCATGAAAAATTAAAGCCTTTATATTTCCTGGGAGGGTCGATACAACCAAAAATACCAATTTGTTCATAACCGTTTTATAAAATTTATATGTATTTAAAAAAAATCACATATCACTTAAAATATTTTAAAAAAGTCACATGTCACTAACAATTTTTTCATCAATCTTTAAACTTCACTTGTATTATTTTTTGCTGGAGCGGCCGTGCCCGACATTGCTCTACCCTGACTACACCAATGCTTACAAAATAAAAACTCTATATCTAAATTGATAATTATTTCATCATACCAAAGCTCGAGTACAATCGGACATATTTTATTATATTGTTAACTTCATCACACAAGGACCTATATCTTTGCAAGTTCACTGTAAATTACATTCAAATTTAATTGTAACAAGTTAAAGGACGAGTAATTAACAGCCTTACGTAATAAATTTTAGTTTACAACTGTATATTTAATTTGTAACACTAATAATGCTATTACAAATTTTAAAGTACCCATACATGAGAGTTTCCTTTCATCCCTATAGCTGTGAGCTGGTTGAATGTGGCTCTTAATTAATAAAGCACAGTTTAAAGAATCTGGAAAATGAAAACTAGCATTTCAAACGAGATATCTAAAAATAGTATTTTTAACAAGGACTTAAATTAAAAACAAATATTGTAATTTTTCATTCTATTCCCACCAATTTACTTTCCTTAAAGTCTATTTTAATTTCTCGTGGACCAGTCAATATTTATTTTGATATAATGTTTATTAAACAAATTTAAATAAACTTCTCTACGGCAATTGAAGATTATGTCAACTAACTTATCAATCTTTGAATATTATTTTAAATTTATTAATACATAGAAAATTATTTTTATAATCATATCATTTGAAAATATAATCCGTTCATCAAAATATTACAACAGAACTTATACGTGTAAGAATTACTTTCTAGTACGCAGGAATGTTTCTCAAATTGCAATTAAACCACTTTTGTTTTTCACGACGTTAAAGTATAAAATTTACAACAAATATTTGAAATATGGTCTTGGAATATTATGTGATAAGCAATAATCGATACAACTTACCAACCGTTCGATTCGAGGCAAAAATTAAAAAGACTATTCAGGCGTTTTTCTTTTAATGCAAATACATTCACGAAAAGTACACGCCATTTTGATTTTTATCGCCAATTAATAATACAACAAAGATTTATAAACACTTATTAAAACAAATATTCAACCACCAATGGCTACAACAACGTATTTAAATAACACACAATACCTAAAATGTGTAATATATGAAAATATTTTAATTAAAATAATATATTCTCTCAGCAATGCGTTTAGTTTGTAGGTTGCGACTTGCGTCTATCCACAGATGGCGTCTATTGTCACGACACGTTGCTACCAGAGGTCGCTGTATAATGGTTGATTTACCGCAAATTCCCTGCTGAGATTCTGTCATCAATTCGAGACCCGTTTGTCCACCCGTATCGCCCAACAAGAAACCGGTTGTGGCGGTAATATTTCTAAGCAAAAATATGGAAAATACGTTTTTCTCAGTATTATGATAACCAATCCATATTTTGAAAAACCTTTAGTTTAGCCATGGCATATAATAAAAGCCTTTATTTTCGTATAGATTCCAATGACGTAGGTGTAAAATAGCATCAAAAAGACTAAACGTATTTTGAAAATGGGGGTTATTTCAGCAGTAAATTCTGTCAAGGAAAATTTTATTTATCATATTTCTGGTTATTGGATTCCATTTGTTATATACTCTTATTTTTCAGAAAAAAAGTCAATAATTAGTGGGTAAAATTTAAGATCAAAAATATACCATTTGGTTATACCAGCCTCTTGCCGTACGAGAAATATTAATTGAATAAAAGAGGGACACTATTTAACTTATTAAACTCGCGATCCGAATTTTATCAATATTTGAGTTTAATTTATTAAAAATGTCGTGATTAATATAGTTAAATAAAACGTAATATTTTTACAAAGATCTCAATCACGTTTTGTAATTTTGACAAAAATAAGTAATAAATTGGTGTTCAGAATGAAAAATAAACTATATCATAACGAAATAAAAAAGGGGTAAACAATTGGAAAAATTTAACGTTCCTAAATAAATTTTATTTTTTTTCGAACTTCCTTTTCTAGGTTCTTCCTTTGTAGGTAACTGAATCGCAAAAATAGAACCTAATACTTTTGTGACGTTCCTGTGTTCGTCCTTATGTCGCAATATAATGAGCTGCATGACGATGTATATCGGCTTGAAAATTTCTAACGTCCTCTTTTTAAAGAGCAAATACTAAAAAAATCTAAATATAGTGGTAAAAAAGTTAGTAGTGATAAAAAAATAGCACGCACACACACACGCAAACACGCACGCACTGACGCACGCACGCATGCACGCACACTCGCTCGCATGCACGCACACACGCACACACACGCACATACGCACGCTTGCATGCATACACGCGCGCGCACGCTCTCGCGCACGCATGCACACTCGCACGACCGCGCACACGCGTACACATACACGCAAAAACGTACACGCTCATGTGTACACGCACGTACGCACACACACACAGACACACGCATATACACAAACACACGCACGCACGCCCGCACGCACGCATGCCCGCACACTCGCATGCACGCGCAGACGCGCACACACACATGCAAACACACACATGCTCACACGCACACACGCACACACACTCACACACACACACACACACAAGCACACGCACACACACGCACACACAAATGAAATTTTAAGAAAAACACGTAAATGATTTTTTTAGAAAAAGGCAATCGTATTCTATGCAGTCTTTCCTATCATTGTATCAGTTATTGTGAGTTATTTGTGCTGAAAGCTGTATTGTGCTGAAAGCTGTATTGAGTATTTATTGTGCGCTGGAGTTGCACGGATGCTCCCTGTATTATTTAATATTCATTATTTGAATTCCCCATATTTAAAAAGGAAAAAAATTAGTGGAAGATAATTAAAAAAATAAACTAAAATATAGTCGAATTTCCACTGTTACCAGTCTTAATTAAACTTTATCCTCACTCTAAGATCAAATATATTACAATTTGTGAATTTTCCGCTCTACAAACTCTCTTTTGTACACATTTATAACGGCGAAAGGCGGGTGAAAATATTTTTTTGCTATTTTCTCGGTAATAATACATTTTTATAGAAAATCAGCAGAATGAAGATTTAAATTGTAATTATTAAGGTTATCTGCAAAAAATATTCGTTCTATTTGTTTTTTTTTCCATGACTAATCATTTTATAGATAGAGCCTGAGAAATATTCACAATTTTAAATATGTTTTTTAATTCTTTTCGGTAATGCCGTATAAAGCTAAAAAAAACGTGTAAAATTCATTATGAGAATTTGATATTAATTTCGTCTAATTTTGTTTATTTCTGCTGGCTTACTCCATTCACTCTGTCATTCGAAAAATTAAAATACGAAAGAATTAAAATATTAAAACTTTTAATTGTTTTATTCTCAAAACAGAAAACTTATGAAATCCAAAATAAATCGAATGAATATACGCGGTTGATATTTAATTTCGACTCAAAATATTTCTGTCAAATATTTTTTATGAAGTTTCAATTCCATAACCGCTGTTCATTTAAAAATGTGTTTATTTTTAAAATAATAAAAAAACTCTTGAGTATTACCCATGATATATGCTACAACTGAAAAAATCTGAATTTATTTCCATTCCTCGTTTGCAAAAATCGGCGTATAAATTCCGACGAAAATCGAAAAAATATATTTTGGTGGAAGTTTTCTCAAACATTTCCGGCTCCACTCACTATGCGGTATTTATTATTCTACAACAGGAAAAGCACGTAGCACTCGACAAAGACAGGCTAGTAGGTGGGACAACCACAACTTTGTATCTGCGAAGATATTGTGGGCAAATAGTAAATTGTATTCATAAGCATGGTCTGACTGTAAATTTTCACGCTTTCCTCTCAGTCGCACGGGTTTAAGAATTTTCCAGTTTTTCGCCAAAAGGGTAATCGTATTCTCACTACGCTTGTATTTAATTACTATGCATAAAACATATAAATGGTGTATCTTTGTAAATAATTTTATTACGAGAGTAATAATGTCGTGAATCTTACTTAGATAGAGTTAAGAACAACATAAGGTTGGTGGAGACAATTTTGACAATTGCTACTTATCACAGCCAAAATTCATGTTAGAGAAATGTTGAAAGAAACTATTATATACGAGAGTACAATCTGTTTTCTACACTGATACTAGTTCCTTAATGTAAATTATTTTCCCAGACTATACCATATTTAGCATTTGCCCAGACTATGCTAGATATAGGTTTGAATTTTCATATAATTACTTATTTCGTCTTTAATGCTACAAGAGTATTCTCTTCTAGTCCAATATAAACAAGGAATATAATCAATTAATTTCAAGATGGGTTTCAATTACTTTTATTTCCACAAAACCTTCTGCACAGAATTAAAATATGGAAAAACCTATACAAATAATAAATATTATTTGAAAAAAGGACTAAATATGAAATGTTGGGAGAGGAAAGGAAAAAGATGAGGTGTGAAGGAAACTAAGATATGGCGTGAAGGAAAACAGGATGTTAGCGTAAGGAAAATGAAATAAGTGAAGCCATACATGCATGGACGGTGCATATATGATGATAGGATCCAATGAATTCCAAAAATTTGGCGCAGTAAACAGTGAAGAAATGTTCACAAAAACATGAAAAATATTTAAAAATGAGGTCAAATTAGGCCCAAAGAAATATATGCTTAGAAATATGCTATATAGTTATACTTAGAAATATCGATATAGCTATACTTGTAAATAGAAACAAAGTAAAAAATCTCAATCCAGTATGTATTATTCAGAAATTCCCCTGCATTTTAAAGTTATTTTGGAAGATTAAATGAGTAAGAAATAGATCTTTAAATGACGGTAAAAATCGTCCAATTTACCTGACTTTTAAGTAAGAGCAAGAAAATATGAAAATAATTCAAAGGTATATGTGCATATATTGAACCAAAATTTTCATTACTATATTTAATCAATTAATTTTAATCACGGTAAAAGAACGTTTATCGCGCATGATCGATTCGTGTTTGACAATTTTTTTACAACATCGTGTAATTTAATACATTTATATCCAGTAACAGTCATATATAGATATGTTAACAATTTTGAAACAAATTTTGGCAATAAATTAGGGTAAAAATAGCCATCTGTTTCCATAAGTAAATTGTTTTAATAGTAATTACAATAGTCAAAACATAAATGTGATAAATAAGATGTAATTTTATTGAATATATTATAATTCTTGAACTTTGTTCACATTTTAAAATATAAATCATCGCAAAGTAAGTTCAAATATTGTATTGTTTGAATGGATAAAATAATAGTCGTATAGTAGAGAATTATAGATAGCTTATTTTAAAAGAGATTGATGTGCAAAATATGCACATAATTTATTTTCTTCTTTTTATTGTACAAAGGTATAAATTTTTTTCCGCTCTCTAAGCGAATAAAAACTTCTTGGTGATGATTCAAATGAAATTCTTTAAAATTCTTTGTTAACAATTTTCAAAATACTTATAAGCCATTGTATATATCTTGTGTCCAGTTTTTATAAAAAATAAGAAAAATACTATTATTTTGAAACTTTTTTTTATGATTCCCCACATCCAAAAGTAAAAAGAAAATGAAATGGACGGACACGTAAGTAATCTTTTATCACGTGTTCGTCCATCTGTTTGTCCCAGACACCAGTTTTTTTTATCAGAAATACAGCTGTTTTTCTTAGAAATCGTTCGACGCAGAAACTTGAAATTTAGAATTGTGGTAAAGAATACTTACTCAAAACGTCAATAAATATTTAATATAAGTTATACGAGCATTTGAGGGAGCCTAATCAATCACTCGATTTTTTTATCGCTAGATATTGTGCGGGTTCTTTCTTAAAAATCAAGTTCTTACAGATTAAAAAAAAAATTTTTGTAGTTTCTGGAGACGCAATATCTCCAGAGATATTTTCAAAAATTTGAAAAATTTTTACCTTTTCCCCCTATTTCACTTCGGTGAAACATACATAGTCTCCAGGAGCAGTATAACATAGTTTTTGAGAAAAATGCTCTATGTATACGTCTATCAAATATGTACTATATATATATATATATATATATATATATATATATATATATATATATATATGTATGTATGTATATATATATATATATATATATATATATTTTAAACCTATCAAATACGAGTAGAATTTGCCAAACGAGGATTCCGCACACATTTAGGTTCTAAAGGGTATATAGTATTTCTATTAAATTATGTGCAAATATTAATTTTTCACAACTTAAATTTATTCCCCACCACAAATTTCGCAAGCATATATAAACCTGGTGCATATTTTAGAAATTATTACATCTAGGATTATCTTTATATTTTTTCTATAACCTTTGCATCGCCTTTTATAAACCCTACTACTTTAAAAATGTTAGGTTTAGCAGTTCCGGTAACAAAGGGAGATTGGGGCAGGGAATATATTTTTGCATGTTTTTGAGTATACCCCTGAAAGTATAATACCAAATATTATATAATAAATACAATATTTCTAGGATCTTATAACTTGTCCTCTTAAACGATACACTTCATCATATAAGGATTTTTAAAAATTCGATTTCAATTAGGATCTTCTTCGTTTAAGATCATCGTGATGTTATCGTAATGAATGGACGTTTGTTATCGTTACAAGGTTTGATGATGATACGTCCATTTCAACTTGTCTTCAATACTCAGTAGTCAATACTTTCTGATAAAAATTATCTCCAAGAAAAATTGTACAGGTGTCTTTGTATACTTCGCTATATAACATTTTTAAATTAAAAGAAGCTTGCTTCGACTCAATCACACAACTCGAAATTTAGGACGTCTTTTTATTTAATATTTATTTTGCGCATCAAATTCTGGTATCGTTGTGTTTACGTTTTGATATAAATACTTTCATTAATAAATATTCACCATTTTTTTCTAAAGATTCAAGAAATTAAGCACTTTAGTATTTGTAATTAAGAAATTTTATAATCTGACTGTAACTTTGCTCCAATGTTATATATCAGGAACTATTTTACTTTGAACTTCCATAGAATATAAGCATATGATGATTTTAACTAAAGCTTGAGATATTTATTTACACAAGAGAGCCATTTGCAACCAAAATGCTATTAATTTTGAAATGTGCAACAAATCTTTGAATTTATATTTTAAATATTTTATGTATGCGAATCGCAAAAAAAACAAATAAACAAATATAATGACAATTTGGGTTCGAAACAATTTTCTCTCTACCGATATTTAAATTATTGTCTTTAGTCACATAATATAAGAATAGACGAAATAAAGAATTGTTTCTCAGTAATTCTATTTTCTTATACATTACTATTAACATTAGATGTAGCAACAACAAGTATTAAGCTGAGAGCAGAGCTAGCTGAAGAATAGTGAATAACTGATTTAACATGCAATCCTTCATTTTGCCCTTATCTTGATATTAAACTACACAAAAAGTGAATGAAGAACTTATATTTGAGAAGAAATGGTTTTTCTAATCACACTTTGTTTTTTATATGAAGACATGAATTGATTTGTTCCAAGATCTATGGATATTATCCTTGATTTTTTATTGAAATGCTTAAGGTTACTTTTCATCCATAATATATTTGAGATAATCTGTAAACTTTAAATATTACAAGGCTGTAACAAGTGGATACATTTAAAGAATGAAGTCACGATAGGTAATTTAATTTCAGTTTAAAATGCTATCTTACAATTAGTAAACTTTAGAAAGTAAAACTATGATTGACTCCGAATATAGAAAATATGTGACAAATTTCGAAGTACGTTTGGTCAAATACTGCGTAAAACTAATGCAAATGAATTTTTAGTAATAAATGAAATATTTGCTCGTACATATTATGAGATTGAAAACTTGTAAAACAAATTGCCATTAGTACAAGTGAGAACGGTTCTTGTATTTTATATAAACAGATTGTTTTATTTTATATAAACTGACCATAACAGAGATTAATTTCATATATACGTTTCAACATATTACGAAGTTTAAGTTGGACAACAATTTGTGACTTTACTCGACGCTTCAACGCCAAGGCTAATCATTTCACATCACATCATGAAGTTGTTTCAAAGCAGTAATTTTAAAAGACAGCGTAAAATATAAAGTTGTCCATTGGTACATATCTGCGCTGATAATCACCGCTTTAGACGTTGCGGATATATAATAAGGTCATAATCTAAAATATGTCTTACTTGGAATCCCAAATAAAAGTGTGTTAACTTAAACATTCGCAATAAACAGATAATAGAGTATATATCGGTTAACATACTGGAGTAGACGAGTAACATGAAGGGTAAAACGCGCTATATATTAAAAATGATTCTATCGCAGACTGTTGTGGGTAACAACCTGAATCTTATTGTGCTTCTCTGTCTTATATTTACTACACACATGCGCGCACACACACACACACACACACACACATATATATATATATATATATATATATATATATATATATATATATATATATATATATTTATAAACTCTGTATGGTTAATCACTTCAAGTATAATTAATAAAACAAATATAAAAATATTAATTTAAAAGAGTAATAGTATATAACATTATAAGTGATTAAAATAATTTAAGGGCCAAGTTTTTCCACTTACACTTCAATTAGCCACTTAGCCACATATTTATCAATTTCGATTGATACAAAATTTTCACTTGTTATATTTATACGATAATGCAGCAATATTGTGATATTATTTAATCTCATTATTAAAATATTCGCGTTTTTTTCATTATTTTTAGAATAAATTATGAAATTTACATTGCTAACGAACTAATAACAGAACTTAAAAAAATATCTGAAACCGTACATTTTTTGTATTTGTTTCTCATTGTTATCCAGTCGATTAATTCTGATTAAAATTTCAGTATGAAAATGTGCTATATTGTCCAGTGATATAATCTGTACAAAATGTGTAGGATAAATTTTGATATATTTAGTTTCCTACTAGCGATTAATAAAGGAAGTACGAAAAAATAATAAAACCTTTAAAATGTTCGAGATGTATAAAATGGTTCCGAAAGTACGTCAATGAATCTGGAAACTCTTTCAAATTAGCGAACACCCAGCTCAATTTAAAAAGAGTTATTTGTAATGGAAACTAGATATTAGTAAATATGAAAATGTAGAAAAGACATTTATATGAATATATTTTATGAAAACCTAGTAATATGGGTATCACACTTCAATATTCTTAAATTATTATTACCTCAAATAACAGTAATATGATTGAAATTAACAAAAAAAGTAGAGTAATATATAAAAAAAAACAAAAAACTACAAGCATGTTGAAATAGATAATTCAATTTATCACATACTTTAATACAACAAATAAACAACTGTTTTTCTCAGAAATCGTTCGTCCTCGAAACTTAAAAAAGAAATTATCTATATACTAGCTTTTGCCCGTGACTTTCAATAATTATCTAATATTCTAAGAAATAAAATAAATGTGATGATTAATATTAATGTATTTATCAGTAAAATTCTAAAATAAAATATCTTTTAAAAAACCGACTTCAAAAAATTAGGTAATAAAAGTAAAAAATAATTAACACGAAAGAGGTACCCACTTATTTGCAGTAAATAAATAATTTACTTATTTTTGAAGTCAGTGCCAGCACCGCCGATCTACTTAAATAAATGTAAATTTATTTAGAAATACGCCATTTTTCAATCTAATTAGTGTTGTAGGTACCTTGAAAGTTAAAGTTTTAAATTTACATTATAAATTAAATTAATAATTTGTTTAAGTTTGTCGACAGTGCTGGCGCCGACTTCAAAAATAAGTAAATTAATTATTTATTGCAAATAAGTACGTACCTCTTTCGTATTAATTATTGGAATTCTATGTAGGATAGTTTTACGTAAGATATTTAATATGTCCACAAAAAAATTGTCCTCCCTATTTTTGTAACTGCTGAAGTCAAAATTATAAAATAAGCGGTGTTGCCAGAAATTTATCGAAAATTTACTGGAAGACACTTATTATAATTAATCTTACAGTTTTTTGGAAGCTAACAACGTTTTACGCCTGCGAAATACGTGCTAAGTAATATACTAAATTATGAAAAATGAGACTAGTATTTGAGAATAGTTTCATAGTAATACTGTGTACACTTAAGTATTTAAATGTACCGAAATGTGAACGTAAACCTCATATTACCGTGAGTTGTCTTCGGATTTAAGAGGATTTTTAAATAATTTAATATTAATACTGTATACATTTAGATATTTACATGTACCGAAATATGAACGGAAACCTTATATTATCGCGAGTTGTCCTCGGATATAAGAAAATTTTTTAATAACAATCTGTAATATTTTCACGGAAAACTATAATGGAAATTTTACTATTCAAACATTTAAAGTTCTTATTTTCAAAGAATAAAAAATGTCAATAATTTACTGGCAAGAAACAGCCATTTATTTTATTATTTAACATTTTATAATAATTTTTGACTGCCTCAAATGAACTTTTATCTCACTTTACATTACAATCACATAAGCCTAGTCAAAGATTTCTTTTTTCTTTTCCAATGAGATTTTCTATGAATATATATCTACTTATAAACTTTTTGCACATTATGTATAAAATTTTACTCAAAACACTAATAATTTACTTTATATTTGCCCGAGTTTATACCAGTTTAAAAGGTATAAAAATTGTCTGTGCAAAGCACATTAACTAGAATTCAATTTTCTTAAAGCGCAAGACCTGATGCCATGTAGCCTTTCGTCGAGGTATCGATTATTATCACCAGTATCTCGTACATAATGGTTAATTGTAGCCTATAAGTTTGCCAATATGTGGAGTAACCTTAGAACACATAGGCTTGCTAATTGTTATATTTGGCGAACTGATAGTTTACTGCTTATGTTAATAATTTTATTGGAGGTATTAAATAAAAATCATTTATAGCTTTAAGCCTAGTCCTTCAAGACAATTTTCACGTTTTTCTTAATATTCTTTAACGTGTCATTTTAGTTTCATATATTACTAGCTGTGCCTCACGGTTTCATTTTTGTGAAATTCGGAATAAGAAATAAAAAATGCCCTTGCTTATAAACGATTACAATACCAAATTTCATTAAAATCTATCCAATAAATTTTGAGTGGTAAACGCCCAAAATAACATACAAACCGACATAAATGATAAAAGAAATGAATAAATTGGGTTGTATCATAATTAAGCATTTATATTCTCTTCTGTGAATTGTACCTGTCAGGCATAAAACATCGTGTACCTTTTCTTTCTAGTTGAGATAGTATTATAAAAACAAGATACTCATAATTTTTCTTTTCCTGTAAAAGGATATTTTCAGTGTCTCTATGAAAAAAAATTGGCTGACATAATTTTTTATAATTCCTTTCTAATTGTTGAACAAAAAAAATATTGGCTATATCTGTAACTTACATAAAATTGGATATCTTGAATTTACTTAATTGAATTTTTTCCAAACCGAATTGAATAAAGATAAATCGCTTATTACAAAGACCAGATTTCCCATGACGATACTGTCTGTCCCCTGAAGAAAGTCATATTATATTAAAATAATCTTAGAACAAAGTACTGCAAGGAAGTTGAGAAGCTTTTAAAACTTTTTAATGACACTGATTTGGAGGTCCTCCTCTTGGGCAAAAAATATACAACTTAACGTTAAATTAAAATGGAAGGGAGCGACGAGCGGGATAGGCTTATATTGATTGACTTCGGGTAACTGAAAAATAAACCCTCCTAGGGTTTATCTTTTCGGAATAGTTTACAACTTTGTGAGTTCTATGAAAAAGTATATTTAGTCGTTATTAAAACAATTAAATTAATGAAAATAAGTTCAAGATTGTTTGGAAAAAAACGAAAAGAAAAAAAGACAAAAAACAAACACATTTTAGTTTGCTTGTTGTATGTAATAGAAACAAAATCGCATAATTATCTATCTTGTCACTCTCTCACGTAAATCGTCAGTTATATATTGAAAGCTTCTCAATTGCAAAGAGGTAATATTATAATATAAAAAGAGGAATGTGCACTATTTTGTAAAACTGTGTTAAAACAAGATTTTGTAATAGACAGAGATGAAAATTTGGTGAGATGAAATTTACTCGAGTTTACATCACTTTGAAAGTAAAAACATAATAAAAATTGTCTGTACAAAGCACATTAATTAGAAGTAAATTTTCTTAAACCGCAAGGCCTGATGCCATGTGTAGCCTTTCGTCGAGGTATCGATTACATTCAACATCTTGCAATGATTACATGGTAACATAATCAATAACTTTGCTACTAAGAGTGACGAGTTATACATATAGAGACATATTTCTTGACACCTTACTTTTCGGTTCATACCCAACAAAGTTCAAAACCACATTCAATGCGACCCTTATTCGTGTCAAATTAGTGTTAAATTACTCTTTCCATAAAGATAAATGCCATATAGTATCGAAAAAATATGTCAAAAACAATTTCTCTTTTTACGTTTACGATTCATTGACGAACGTAGACTCTTTCAAAAATGTATTCAATTGATATTAGTGGAAAGGCTTGAAAATATATTGAAAATAAAGTTAATTTACAAAAAGGCACTAACTTTGTCCCGTTTCTAAAATGTTTCAAGAAGTTCACTTATATGCGCGACTGTGATATAAATTTGGAATATTATTACCATTCAAACCAAGAAATTGCAACAGATGAGATTCATTCACCAAAAGTATGGCACATTATTTTGATTAGTTTTTGTAATTTAAAAAAACTAAAAAAAATAAATCGGAACATTGATTGCAGTGGACATTAATTAGTTCTAGATTTTGTCCGCTACAGGACAGCAAAAACTCTTTATAGAGGTGAAGTAAAATTTGATGCAATTTTAGAAGCCTTTAAAAATAATGTATTAACACTGATTTGAAAAAAATTCGAACGTAAACTTATTTTGACTTACGGTTCGAGAATCAGAGTTGCTGGGAACTTATCATTTTTGTGTAGAGTATTGCAGCTTTTTCTACGTAAAGGAAATGTGAAATTAGTAATCCTAACAAGAGTAATGATTTCGCCGTAGCCTTTTGTGATTGATCGTAAAAATTAAGACCTTTTGGACTCAAATGGGATATAGCTTCGATTTCGGCCGTTTGCCAAGCGAGGCTGGAGGGACGAGAAGTAGCGTCGCTGATGCAAGAAAGTATGCACTACGATCGTCAATTCACACGCCCAAGTTGGCAATTATTAAAGCCACACGATATGCGAGAGGCCTAAATATAGGAGAAGCCTATATCCAACAGATCGTTAGATATAGGCCTTTCCGATTATTAATGCGTAGACTTTTATTATACTGACGGTTATACGTCTCTAGTGTCGATTTCGTTAATCCTGAAGATAAATATCGGACATATGGGTCTAACATAATATGAAACAAAAGACTTGTGTTGATTATCTTATCTTAACAAAAAAATTGAAATGAAAAAAATTATGTTTCTATAACGAATTCAAACTATTAATTCAACTTATAAACGTTAATTTTTAAAACAGAGCTAGAAGGAATTTTGCAATATTAAAAGAATTGAGCGTATATACGGACTTGTTAATTCTAAAAATGCATTCTTATTCACAATTAAAATTATAAGGATTTGAAAGTATTTTGACATTCTCCCTGCTGGTAAATTATTAAAATTAGATAAAAATACTGATATTTTATCAAGATTTATAAACTAAATTTATTAAGTAAACGAGACTCCACAATGTATCAAGATTAGTGTAGCGTCTTCCACTTGTAAACTTGTGAAGAAGTATAATCATTATATGAAAGAATGGAAGGCACACACTGTATATTTTTTTCTAGAATGAAATATCTTACATTTATTTCCGTAATATATGCTATGTGTATGAAAAATTTTACAAAGGTTGATAGAGTAGTTGATATGGGAAAACGAAACAAACAAACACACCGAAAACATTTTAGAATTTAAAATATTAGAATAAAGGGAGAGCAGTAAAACGTCACAACATTTTATGATCGTATTATAAATACCAATATCATATGTAAAATGCCTATATAATTTTAATATATGTGATGTTTTTTCACTTATCCACTCAGAGTAAATTGGAAATATGCAGGTCTCAAATATGGCTATTAAAAACTTCATATTTTTAACATAACAAATATGACACCGAAGTAAAAATAGCTGCCATTACTTTCAGAACTTTTCAATTATTTTTAACTAAATAAAGTAAAAAACATATAATTCATCTCATTTTCACTCGATTTTATAGAGCTTTTTCTTTATTTTATTGTTACAAACATATTTCTATTGCTATAAACAAAATTATCGTTAAAGAAGCTGTGTAGAACGCAAAGTAAAGAGGTGCTACATATAAGAGGCACTAAACATAGGAAGAAAGGTATAACATACATTAAGTTACTCAGTAAAATTACCAAAAGGTTGCGGTATTTCGTTTGCATTTGGGTCTAGTTTTCATTATAGCCTTTATTCGTCTTAAGTCCCATGAGTGCTTCAGGGCCGTCAACAAATTTTCCGAGTTTAGAAAAAGGTTAAGCGCTACCCTCGTCACTTGAAATATTACAATTGCAGTGCCGATTCCAGGTCATGTGTAATGACAAATCGTGTATAAAATGACCGGATTGGTTACATATTCGGCAAGAAGTATTACGCAATATGGTCTTGTAGACCGTTCATGTGTAATGACAAATCGTGTATAAAATGACCGGATTGGTTACATATTCGGCAAGAAATATTACGCAATATGGTCTTGTAGACCGTTCATACTCTTCCCTCTCATGGCTTTCGACAGTTTATCGTTTATCCATCTTATATGACAATATTATTCAGTTATCACGTAGATAATGATTGTCATTTTGTGTGCTTGATTTTTAACTATTTATCTGTTTATATACAATTCTATATACAATTGCTTTTATTTTTAATAATTGATTAGTTTACGTTACACAGGTACCTTAAAAGTATAGAGCTTTTCTACGCTTAAAACTTATTTTTTTTAAGTAAATATTATAAATTATGTATTAGGAATTAAGAAAGCAATTTTATTTAATTTTCAAAAGATTTAGAATAATGACAATTTATATTGTGGATTATTGTACTGTTAAATTTAAAAATAAAGTTATTTTATTCTTTAATACTACTTTAATAAATGTTTTAATACCATTATTGCACACGCCTTCAAAGAGTTGTATATTGCACCCAATAATCTGCACAACTGCGCAGATAATGGAATTATCGAGATACTTCATTATAGCGTCTGGCTCGAGTAAATATACAAATTGGAAAAGAAAACTTAATTGAAAAATTACCCAGAAAAATCGATTCGAAATGAGGAGCTTTTGATAAAAAAAGCAACATCGATTAACATAAGAAGCTATCAAATGCGAGTAGCACTCACACTACGAGGGTTTGCTACGAATTTAAGTACTTAATTAATTTAAGGGTGCATGATATTTCTATTAAACTATTTAAAAATATTAATTTTTGGCAATGCGTAAAATTAATATTTTTATATATTAATTATATAAAATTAATATTTTTATATATTAATATATTATTATTAAAATTAATATTTTTTAATATATATTGCCTGCTATGTGTTTTAAACCCGTAATCACACTTAACCATTGTGCATATTTAAAAAATTATGACCTTTAAAACCATCGCTACAGCAAACACTCTTCGCGTAGATTTCAATAAACTCTGTTTTTTGTACAGAATTTTATGTTTAGTATTTTAGGAAATAGGGCACATATTTTTACATATCTTTTAATGTGTTTATACTTAAAATAATGAAAAAAAAATTGTTTTGCAACAGACAAACGGACTTATATGGGTTCCGTTTTTCCTTGGAAGGTACAGATCCCTACAAGAGAAAGTCTGGGAATCTTCGTCTTACCAGTCGCAACGTATGGAATTAAGGTCATTACTCTAACTAAAACCATTGGTAAACTTACAGTAAGCTAGAGAATTATGAAGCGAACTAACTTTGGTATCAATATGAGGGACAGATGCGAACAAAGGAGTTAAAGCCCATAATGAAAGTAACTAATACCATCATTAAGGCGGTGTTGGACAGGGTACATCGCCAGACCTTAAGATGAAAAATGAACAAAGTGACTTTTGGAATGGCACCCAAAAGCTAGGGCTCATGGCATAGGTCATCCCCCTTTCACTGTGGTAATGGTATCAAAAGAATATCGGGAGTGCCCTGAATGCAGTTCACACAAAATAGATTGCCTAGAAAATTATAAAAGAGACCTACGTGGAGTAGTATAAGGTTACATGTTAAAGAAAAAGGGGATTGCTTTTTAAATTTTATTTTAATAATGTCGTAACTACTATTATGTTCTCAAGTTAGGCGCTGTGACGGTGTAATATTTTTAAGAAACTACTTCATTTTATTTTTCACTTTCACTTGATATTTATAATTTTACAGTCTTATTTTTTTAACGTACCCACATGTTTACAAACAGGTACTGATCATAAATTATTATAAAAATTCTAAATATTGAATAGTTATTTACCTTATTTTAAAACTATAATAAAGGTGTGTTGCTAAATTGTAAATACCTTTGAAATTAATTTTGTAAATATGCTTAATAGCATACTTTTCTCTTTAAGTTCCTCTGAAGCAAAATGCATTTTCTTTGAATACTTTAAATAGTATCTCAGTATAGTTGTTTGATCATTTCGCACTTTCAACTCCAATATTCAACTTAAATCTTTCATACAAACAAAAGGACATCAAGTACATTCACATACACACACACAAACTCACACCCATTCGCTATATGATAGACGAGAGACAAACATTTTAGGAATTAAATTAATATTTTTGTGACCAAAAATAAAGTTGTGGACACTTCCTGTAGAGTTTATCATGAAAAGTGGAACAATGTAAAAGCTAAAATTATTGATTTTCTCATAAATTTCAAATTTTACACTGTTCAAATTTTCGGAAAGGACGTGTCCAACGTAAAAAGCATTTGATGTAGTCATATTATATATATATATATATATATATATATATATATATATATATATATATATATATATATATATATATATATATACATATATATTCAAGAGAAGATAAAATGTAAACATTTTGGATCACTTTCATACCAACCTGTAAGTCTTTTATCTGAATTAACACAATGCAACAATTTCGTAATAGGAAAAATTTAGAAAATAAGGTTCGATAAGTTTTAAATGCATGCGTTAGTTTTTATAAGCGCCTTATTATTGTAAAAATATTTGATCTACCATTTACAGCGAAAAATATTATAAAAAAAAAAAAAAAGTTCAAACAACTTTGTCTACTCTTTTATGTGTGAAATAGTCAAAAGTACTCTTCGAAGTATCAAGTATCAAATAACCAAAAAAATTGCACATAATATTTTCTAGAACTAAAACTTTCTATAAAACGCCAGTGACATTAATTTTGGTATTGATATTCTTTCTACAAAGAGACAAAGGGACATGTCCCGTAACTAAATGAGACTCTTTTTCATAAAAAATTAACGAAAGGACGAAAAGTTTGGCGTCCTAGTCTGAACTGATTCTTCGGAGTGGATTACGATAATGAACCATTTTCCGACCGTCACATTATCTCTATATAATGTGTAAAACATTGTTGAATTAGTGATAAAAGTAAGAAATAATGAGATGTTTTAAATTACGAATGTTATTATATGGCTATACTGCTTTGTGAAATACCTCCAGAAACTTATCTAATGCAATTCTTAAAAAAATTATAAATAAGTATTGTTTTCTGATTTTTTACAAAATTTTCCAAAAAAGAACCCGATATGCACTTGCTTTTTCATTTATTTGAAAATTTTGCATATTTCAACGGTTTATTTACAACGAACACATTAATGACTTGATCACAAGTGAATTACATTATTTAGACCTTCGAGACCTATTACTGAAAAGAAATTAAAATTTAAAAACAAATGTATGAAAGATATCTGGTACTGAAACAGTGTTTCAGAAATACAAAAAAACGTTTTCCAGATTATATGAAAATAAAAGTAAACAAAAATAGGCATCCAGAGGCCATCCATTTTACATGATGTTCATTATATTCCGACTTGATCACATAGAATTATCTGTAAAAGAAATTCTATAAGTCTAATTTTAGCATGTACTAATTTAATTCTTACGCGTGATTTAATAATTCTTACATTCATGCTACAATATTTTTTTCCTACTTCTACTTGACTTAGAAATTCTAAATTAAAGTTGTTACTGCAGAACGGCAAAAGATTTTGAAAAAATTGAAACAGACATCAAGCACAAACTATATTACCATCATTCTCGCGAACGAAATCGCAAGTAGAAGCTAGTACTTCATAGACTAATAGTATCATTTAAGCTTCACAATCGATGAAAAATCCAGATCGTTTTCCTTCCGTCAAAAATCATGATTCTGTCGAGACTTCAACTATGATAAAATTTTCCATTAAATGAAATAATTGTAGAAAATATTGGTCGAAACAATTATTTTTTTTGGGTAATCGATTACATCGTTTATACTTTTATAAAACATGTCATTATAAATGCTAGTTAATCAAGTACGAACCAGGATCTTTCATCCCCTCATATCCAAAGTTTAGATAAAAGATTTAGTTTATAATTAGAGTTAAATCTAGTTTATAAGTAGATTCATGTAAGTTTTATATAATTTTGTAATAGTATATAGAAATTCATATTACTTGAAAAAGTGGTACAATTTTTTAATGTTTTCCACAGGACTTTCCGAAACTGTACCAAGTGAAACTCTCCAGACTATAATTTGGGGTGCGATAATTTATGCCAGTCAGCAGTGTTTTTTTTAGTTCATTGCCCACGTAATTTAATTGCCCTTTTTAAATTTATCTTTTTCTTTTATACTTTTTCATTATATTTTAATAAAACCCGTCATTTAATTTAATTATACTAGGCATGTTCTGGACCAATATTATAATCATGCAGGCCACGTTAGACGAAAATTTATGTTGTAAGTGTGATATGCATAACATGCAAGCCTTGGTCTCTGTTTAGAGATGAATTACATATATATTGTCATACTGCTTTAAGCCCGATCCCGAGTTTAAATGTGGAAAACACGATCTATGCACAAATAATATTTTCATTTCCCTACTTTTTCAACCCTTGCCTAGAAAAATTTACATTTTGAATTCAAAGGAAATATTTATGATTGAAAATTAACAAAAGAAATATTTATTATAGATTATATAAGAATAAATATGTGTTTGTTTTTGTATTAAGGAAGAAAGCGCAATAAAAAATGCATTCATAAACTTTAAATATTATTAACGTATTTTATTGCAACCCTACCATGACTGGGTTTACAATAAGGCATTGTACCAGACCGTGAGTAAATTAGTTGTAATACGTAAAAGAAAATTTATTCAAAAGCCTACACTATAATCAAATTTTATCGTTTTAAATTTCTTCGATTTTATACCCTTACAGGTACGATCGGAACTGACCATTATGTGGATTATAATAACTGTCTTCAACAAATAATTATGTGTCAACTCTCATATAATTTACATAGATTCTGAAAACATGTTTAATATTATTTTGTAAATGGTGTTATCAACCGATATCACCCTATAATATTCAGTTTTAAAAAAAATTCGCGTACTTAATTTTTGAACTCGAATTTTTGCTTTAGCTGTTAAAATGGAGAAGATAAACTCTCAAAAAAGAAATGAATATTGCAAAATTAGGCCTGAAAAATACTTTATCAAAATTTTTTTTGGATATCTTTATAGATATATACATAAAGTGATATGTTCTTTTCACCCTATTTACGAAAACAGGGTTACAATTTTCCTCTCTCTTCAGGAATTATCCTATAATGGATGATAAATATTAGCCTAGTCGAGAGGAAATTCAACAATGACCACCGAAAATTGATTGCGTTGATTTAACCCTCAAACCTTAATTTTAACGGTTACCATTTGATAATAAACTTACGAGCGACGGTATTGTAGCCTTTAATTCAATCTGCAAATAACGACCGATAAACCTGGTAAAAGTAAATACGAACTTACAATAACAAGTAAACTTCCATTTAGGTTGATTTGCGTGTAATTCTGAACTGTACTTAATAAAATAGGATTAATGGAACCGAACAACAAATCGTAGGCTAACAATATTTCGCACCTTCGTTAATAAGGAATAATTCACTGTTTACTTCCTTAATTCACTGTTTACATCATTATAGCATATCAAGAAATATAACTACAATTCAATTTAAAAAAATTATTTAAAACTGTTAATCAATTTAAGCTCTCTTTAAATCCTGACATTTTTGCGCGCTATGGATAACGCCACAAGCTCTGACCAGCTTTTATGTGCTGTCAGTGTTTTCGTTACTTTAAACGTAGTTTATGAGAAAAGATTACGATCTCCATTTCATCACCTGAACTCCAACAACTTATTTGCATTATTGTGAAGATCGTTTTAATGAAAGTATGCGTTACTTGGATAGTTAGAATGATTTCAGTTTATCATAAATGGGTTTTATATTGAATGTAAATAGTTTACAAAAGTTAAATACGATTTTTTTTGGGTTTTACGTTAAGAAAAAATTACATAACATTGCCAAAATACAAAAAAGTGACTTGTCTGCAATATGTTGAACTTTACTCAATATATATATATTAATAAAATATAAGCAGAATTCAAAAGAGTCTTTGAAATATTATAGGTTATGTTTACTGTTCTACTCTAATTATCGGTACAATTATACTTAGAAAACGTACATAATATACGATTATAAATCATGTGTTAAAACAATTACTTTATAGCTTTCACTTCTATCACCTCAGCAGACGTAAAACCTGAATTTGATGCAAAATATTATATCACCATGAATGCATCTTTCCTCAACAGATTATCTGGTTAAACTTTTATAAAAGCATTTGCAGCCATCGTTCTAGATGATTCTCAATCTCAATAGAATGTGAAAAGTGCACTAGATATATAGAATATTGTAAGAACTGACGTCACGTTTCGTTCGAACCAATAGTGTTGTATTTCGATAATTGGTTTTCTCCTCGCATAATTTGCACTTTTGACTTATTAATTTACGCAACTAAAAATAAATTAATTAAGAAAACAATTAAATATAATAACCATTTTTACGTAAAATTGTTAAAAATATTTAAACCAAATTTAGTTTACATGCATTTTCCCTATTCTGTAAATATGGTCAGCTTATCCTTTTTACGGTTCTATACAGATTGAACGTAAACCAATAGTTATAGCAACATCGTACGTCTGTCCGCCCGTACGTACATTTATCTGTCAAAAACTATTAGTTCAAACAAAATAAATGGAAACTTTAACTTCATATGCATTTTATTTATAACAATATGTGTTTACAAATATGTTATCCTCGGCCGAAAACTAATCAGTTCTTTAGTCAAAACTCCACCAAAAAAACTTTCATTTGAATGGGCAATGCGTGAATCATCCTATAGAAAGTGTGACTCACTTTCAATTTAATACTAAATGAACCAATCTCGTAATAAATCGGAAATATTATTGAATTTGTGTAAATATAGGCACTCTTTCTAGTTATAAAAGAAAATAATCACCTATAGAAATCTGAACTCTCAAACAACAGCATAATATGATTATAAACTATGTTTAAACCCAAAAAGACCAAAAGAGGACTAAACATAAAATATTTATAAAAATTAGGAGTAATAGAAATAACCTATTTTTGAGAAATTTACTATATTACGCCTGTGAAGCATATGTTAGGAAATAAATTTTCATAGTGAGAAATAAAATTAATGCAAATAGTTTCACTCAAATACTTTGCACAATTAAATGTTTAATTTTTTCACGGACGGCATACACGTATTGCGAGTCCTGCAATATGTATTGCGAGTCCTGCTTATACTGAACAGGTTTTTGACCTTTATTTTCTACTTATTTTGTATTTTAAAAATGTCTGTTGCTACTGTGGCTTAAAATTTATAAGCACCTAATTAGTGATTGGTTGGTCTCTTGTCTATTCGAAAATCAGATCACGTCACTTACAGTTATTACTGCTTCATCTTTGATATCATCTAAGTACAGCTTATAATGATAATTCATATAATCTCCGAAGAGCTCCTTACGTAAACAGACTTTGCTCGGTCTGTAATTTGTATAAATAATTGTAGTTCCTGATTTCATTTTGCTTAATATTCATTTCTCCCAGCCGACAATCTTCAGTTTGGTAATAAGAACAGAAATATGAAACAGGTTTCTCTTCTTATTATTTTCCAATCTTGGGAAATTTTAGCAATTGGCTTTTTTTCGGGTCTAAACCTCGCTACAGAATTTTCATCATCTCGAGTCATAAAGATATATGTGTCATTGTTGCCTGGGGTCCTTAACCCACTTACCACCGGCTTCATTTTCAAAGATCCTGTCGAACGATCTGCTGGTCGAACGAGACTGGTATGGTGTTCCGGTCGGTTTAAAAGATTCCTCTCGTAGCATTAAGTCAGCCATATATATCAATTAGATGCGTTAAAGTACGTAAGTAAATAAAAAAATAATTAATTACTTTACAAGAAAGGTTCACACTCACAACGTACAATTTCTATGAGGATGAAAAGCATTTGTCGGATATGTATGTTGGATTGCTCTACTTAAAACGTTAGAAAACGGTCTGCAATAAATTCTGCGATAGAATATGTGTATATTTAAAATTAAATTCATAATAAACGTTCTAATGTTATAAAAACATATTTTTTCATCTCTATTTTCTACAGGTTGTCATGCAAAAATATCTTAATTTTATCAAAATAAATGTTATAGTGATCTTCTTATATTATAAATTTAATTCAAATCTAGTCTGAGGACCTTAGATTTCTAAGAACAAGTTTAAAAGTTATGACAAGGTTTTTATGTAAGTACGGGCTTTCACACATTGACGCGAACGTGTCAAGGCGTGAAACATGCACTGGCCTAGTATGAATATTTAAAAATGATAACAGTCAAATTTTTAAGAAATTTCAACAAATGTTTCAGATATTTTTTTTTTCATTGCATATAAATAGTCTATAATAATTTTAAACGTTTTTTCATAAATTGTATACCTAGAATATTTTTAATGCGTAACTTAAACGTTTTCAGGGGTTTACTTCAAAATTATTTGCATTAATTTTTTTTTTAGAAATATAGTTAAAAAATTAATGTTATATCGTAGTTTCAAGATTTTTTCCTATAAATGAAAATTAATGTCACTTACAAATTTATTACCTTAACTTAGTTTACTAAAATTGAAGTTGTCTAGCAGAGAGACATATTTTTGTAGTATAATTTCTCAAAATTAAGGGAGTTTATTGAATTTCGAATTAGGTTGAAACTTTTTGAATAATTTTTCAAATTATTTAAAGATTATACCAAGCGTTTCATTATTAAAATGATGAAAACTAATCGTTTAAAGATTAGATCAAAGACAAATATGTTTACCACCTTATTACACTTAATATTTCTCCTTTTTAATATTACAATAAATATTCATATTCACGAAGAAAACAATTTTGTCAGATACAGACTTGAGCAGTTTCACAACTCTGCATTTTTTATGTATTCGCTAATTTTTTAATAAAAGTATACCCAACGACCCAAAAAATATTAAAATTCATTAAAAAAATTGTTAGCTATTTCGTTTAATTATTATGTATTTTTATTGGTCTACAATGGACATTCACAGCAAACAGATTTATATGGAAACCACCTAAATTTTTTAACCATACATAATGTTTGCAAATTCGATACATAACTAATTTATTACTGGAATCCTAACAGTTTATTATACTGTAATTCAAAATATAGCAATATTTGAAATTCCTTTTAATAAATCAGTCTTATTTTTATCATATTCATAACGAGTTTTTTTGCTTTTTGCATATTTTCAATTTAAATGACCAGAGAGAAATCACGAAGTTACGAAGTTATTAACTTTCTGCATAAATTAATTGAGATTGAAAACTAGTGGAACTTTGATGTTATTTTCCTGTAAAATCAATAAAAAAGGAATTATCTAAAAAAGATGATGGATGAAATTCCTTGTTACTGCTACTAAATTATGTTGTTTTACAATTTTCCATTATAGTTGACTATCATGGGCCGTAGTGTTAATTTAATTAGTGATATTTTAAATAATTGCGAGAAGTTAATTGTAAATTTTAAGCAACAAATTGCTCTTAATCAACCCTTTGAAAGCGTCAAAAATTCCTTTCTATATTTCTAAAATAGATGACATATATGTTCGAGCAAAAATGTAATAATCATACAAAGATTCAACCACGAACATTTTTTTCACAGTATTTTTTGTGGAACCCCAATTCCATGATCGCTGTTTTAATTAAATGTGTTTATTATTGTAGTAACAAAATATAAATGTATGAATTAACTATATCACGTGATACTACCGAAAAACAAAACGTTAAATTTATTTCGTTTTTTAATTTTGTAATTTTAAAGTTTTTTAATTTTCGTTTTTTAAAATTCCCATGAAATTTAAAAAAAGTGTATTTCGAGAAAGTTATCTTAAAACATCCCACGTCCACGCACGACTTGTTACTTTTTATCGAAACGCATACAGCACCTCACGAAGGCAGGTCATTACGTAGCATAATTACTGTTTTATATCTGCGAAGATACTGCAGGAAATTCGTAAATGATTTATACAAGCATAATCTGTGTATGTTAATATTCGCACCTTCTTTTTAGACACGCGATTTTTTATCAACTTCCTAGTTCTCAACCAAGCGACAATCATATTCTGTCTGCGTTTGCATTTCTTCTTTACATATAAAATATGTTAAGAATGTATATAGGTAAATCACCTCATCTTGAGAGTAATGCTATCGTAAATCTTACTATAATGGAGTTAAGAAGAATACATAGTTGGTGGAGACATTTTTGACAATTACTACTTATCATTGCTATGAAATTAATTTTTTGGAATTGGTGAAAGGGAGTATAAAATATGAGAGTCAGATATATTTTATAAATGTTAAAATATGAAGCAAATTTTCCCATAATATTATTTTGCATACTGGTGTTTTATTGTTGTGTTTATTTTTAGGGTTTCGTATTAAAATTAGAACTAGAAAATAATTAGAGAACCAACTCCGTGTCTTTCCATCCACACGCTTGTCAGAATCGCATTTCTCAGTCTATACTAGACAGAGAAATTAATTTCGAAATAAATAATTATTAATAAACCAATAGTATATATAAATTATGAATGTCTTTAGATTATATTTGCTAAAAATAATCCTAGATTTTAGAAGCGTTTTGCATTATAATATTTATTTTCAACTTTACAAAAATCTATAAAAATTATTAGCTGTTCCCTTTACATTTTAAAGTCTGAAAGAAATCAGAGAAATTTTTGTAAATATTAAATTAAATTGAGTAACGAATATTGTAGATACCAATCAATATTAGCTTTTTTTATATCGGGTCTAAATCCGTGTCAAAATAAACAGATATAATAAAAAAACTCACAATAAGATTTGTTATGTTTGTGTTTTGACGTGAATACGTCTTTAAATTTGCTACCTTACGGGGCAATCCAAAAAACCTAATGATAACAAAATCGGGGGATAGAGTTTCGCGTTGCAGTTTCGAATCTATCCTCTACATCAAAAATGTATTTATACCACTGGATAGCTAAAGGATCAAAGAGCGAGAACAGTGACGTATCGCACGCGGTGGAGGGGGAAGCGCCGCCATTTTGAGGTTATTTTGCTGCGTATCGAGATTTGCAATTAGTATAAGTTTTGATTCGGAAAAGCTAAGATGTTCGTTTAAGTTTTAATCGTCAGCTGTCATTAAAATCTATCGATTAAATATAAACCATTAGTTTAAAGTAGTGACAGTGAATATAATAAGGTGTTAGAATAAAAAAATATTATCAAAAATATTTTATTTAAAAAATATAACCCGTTACATAGACGTATTCACGTACAACAAACAGCCGTGTCCATGACGCAGCCACACCCCATTTTTTTGTGTTCTGTTAATAGTTCTTTGGAATTGACACCGAGTCTAATAATTATTAGCATGCACTTAAAAAGCGGTCTCGTCCGTTGTTATTAAGATGCTTCGTTAAAGTAAATAAATATTAATTTTGACTTTTCTGTGCTTCAAAAACTTTAGTTTTTAAAACAGTTTTCCTCTTTTTTTAATTTAAAATAATATCACTACTTTTAGTGCTTTGTCAGAGACTTACACAAAAATATGGATATTTTTATTGTAATAAAACGATAGAAGAAAAGGAATATAGTTTGAAAAAAAGAGGGAAAGAAATTTCGAAAATGTTTTATAATTTTTTTTGAAGAAGCGAATCAACCTAATGATATTCTTCCATAAATATGAGAAGTAGAAGATCATCTCCACAATCTCAGCTTGATCCACCAATGTCTAAGTCTTTAAAAAAATGGTTTAATCACAAGTGAGGTTTCCTTGTCCATGGAAGAGTTCATTGTCGATATCTGGAGTATATTTTACATACTAATCAAATGTATGTGGGACCACCCCTTGTACTGTAATCTTCTAAATATTAAAAATATAAGAATAAAGAAGATATTAGCTGTACTCACCGAACCCACCAAATGGCGGCGACCATACACTGTAAAGCATAGAATACGGAGGACGATGAGATAGTCTTCCATGCTTTATACGATATTTTATAAATAAAAGAGTAAGGCTAAGAACAGAGCAGGGAGAAGAGAGGTAGGAGTGCAGTTAACCATTGATTTAATATACGATCTTCTAGTTGACTCTCATCCCTATACAAAAGGTACTAAACAAGAAGATAAAGAAGTTATACCTTTCGGAAGCACAAATTTTCCAAATTCCCTTATGTCTATTAATGAAAACATATAAATTGATATATTGCAAGGTCCCAGTGGAGTTTTTAACAAAAACTTGTAAAGAAAATTCATATTCATAATTTATTTGCGGTAATTTAAAAACTTTAAATAACACGAAGCTGTAACAGTGAATACATTTGAAAAATTCAATTATAATGATTAATTTAATTTTACTTTAACCTTCCTGCCTCCTAGTTTTAAATATTTAAAGTAGTGAAGTGATCTATGACACATTGGGATCAAATTCTATACATAATGAATACAGATATACTTCTAGTTTTAAACGATTATTAACGATATATATGAATTTGAGCAAATTTGATTTTACATGTTTTGAAATGGTAAATCTATATGGCAAATTACTGTAAATGAGAAATATCGCAATATTTATATAATTAAATAAATATAAATGACTGGACTTTATATTTATGTT
Source organism: Druceiella hillmani (assembly GCA_039881145.1). Taxonomy (NCBI): domain Eukaryota; kingdom Metazoa; phylum Arthropoda; class Insecta; order Lepidoptera; family Hepialidae; genus Druceiella; species Druceiella hillmani. The sequence goes on from JAYKKI010000022.1 coordinate 18,531,090, forward strand.
TTAATATGCTGTCAAATTTTAATGAAACAAGAAGTTTATCACACAACTTTGCCAAGGTAAATTACTTCACACAACATGATGAAATTTTTTGAAGTAGTAATATTTACAAAATCGTAGAAACATAAATGTATCCATTTAAAAATCTTTAGGCTGATGGTCAACGATTGAGGGGTTAAGGATATTTATTAAAGTTTTATATTAAAATATGTCTCGTTTGGAATCTTACGTGTATGTATATTAAGTTTTCTCATTAAACCAGTGATAGATTATATTTGAGAAACTTGAAGAAGATTATACGTTGGAAATTATATTTATATTGAAGATGGTCCTATTGTGTACTGTCGTGAGTAATAATAATTTGAATCCTTTACGTCTCTCTGGTTCGTATTTACTACACATATATTTAAACTCGTGTTTTTTCAATGACTTCAAATTAAGGAAAAAAGATATGAAGATAACAAATCTTTTAAAATTTATATATATTTGAAACAATTACAGAATACAACGTTATAAGTTATTAAGGTAATCCAAGGGCCAAGATCACAGGGCACCTGAATTTGGCCAATATGTATTAACTTCGATTTCCACAAACCTTATGCCTAACATTTTGTGTAAATTCTCATTCCCAAATGTAGCAATACCGTGATACTATTGGTTCCTGTCTTTCGGTAAATATTCTTGTTTTTTATTACGTTTTATTGTAAATTACGGTATAAAACCTAAAAATAAAAAAAATCAAAATGCTGACGTATTTGTCTATCACTGTGTTCTAATCCCCGGCTATAAATTTGTGCGCACATTTTGTTGGCCGTGCAGCAATCTAATATCTGCAAAATTGTTTCAGGGGTAGAGGAATCAGTTACCTTACCCATATTTTGTTTTCAACCGTCGATAAAAGAGGTAGACCGAAAGTAATTAAAGTTTCAAAAAATATTCCCTAATTTTCAAAATAACTTAATAAATTTCGTGAAATATATCAAAGAATCTGGGAGAATTTACGTGTTTACTTATATGAAAAAAGTCGTTGAAAACAAAAAATGTTTATTAGTAATATGTAGGTGCAAGACAGACATGGGGTGAATATTTTTCATAGATATGTAGTGGTTGTAAGTATTGCACTTCAAAATCAATAAATGGTTATGACCTCAATCGATAGTAGTAGGAACGAAAATATGACAAACATGAGATAAGATATCAATAAAAAACTTATCAAGCACAAGTAGAACTCGCACAACGAGGGTTTCGCAACCATTTTTGCATTTATAAACATTTAATGGTACGTAATATTTCTATTGTATTATATGTATACATTATATTTATGTGTGGCCTATTATATCTTTCCTAGGCGCATATTTCAAAAAAAGTAAAATTCCACATAGATTAGAAATGATTGATATTTCGATTTTTCTTTTTACTTGTGTTATAAGACCTCCTATTATGCCGACTTTTAAGATCGTAGGTAGACTGGAAGTACCCTACAGGTTTTAGTGGCAGTATAAATAACAAAAAAAAAGCCTTAAAGGACGATATCTTTTTTTGCGTGGACTAAAAACTTAAATGTTTAAACCAATACAAGACTATGGGCCTCAACAATATTAATTTCAACGTGATATCTCAAACCATTTCTGAGGAAAAAAGACATTGACAGATAGACGGATGAACGAACTACGATGTGATAGTATAAGAGTATCCATTTTTTTCATTTTGAGGACCAGAACCCAAAAAGCCCGAAAAAATCATAAGTATTCTAGTTTATGTAATTGGTGAAATAAATAAATATAAAGAATATATAGCCGTTTTTCTCAGTAATCTTCCAAGATAAAAACTTAGAATTAAGGCAGTGATAAAGTATTATAATTCCCATTTATTTTCATACTAAAAACTTGAAAATATTTATTTAGAAATTATTTGAAAAGTAAATGAAGCAATCGAATTTTTTTTCACAAACCGCCTAATCCACACAATCATTAAAATGTAAACGACATTTTACGAGGATTTAAAACTTCTTCTTTCAAAATTACATGTAAGATATTTATCAATAGAAAACATATATCCGACGCTGATAATGTTTGTACATAATTTTTACAAGGATTTAAAACTACTTCTTTCAAAATGATATGTAAGATATCCATAAACAAAAAACATATATCCGACGCTGATGATGTTTGTACATCATTTTTACAAGGATTTAAAACTACTTCTTAAAAAATTATATGTAAGATATCCATGAACAAAAAACATTATCCGACGCTGATGATGTTTATACATCAAAATATGTACCAATGATTCCATATTTATTAAAAGGTAATAAACAATATTAATAATCCTAAATAATTTAATAGGAATGCTGTTAACTATTAATGTTCGTATGTGCCAAAGCGCGCATCGAACATTCATATTAAAAGTGCTTGTGGTAGTTAACAGATTCTTAAGAATAACCATGACATTTTCACTTATTCGAATGGTTGACCCAATGGATGGTTTGTTAACCATAAACCACATAGATTTTATTACCTTTTCTTTTTGGCGAACTGATGATTAACTATTTATATTAGTAATTTCATTAGAAGTATTAATTAAAGATCGTTTATAGCTTGTTGGCTAGTGATACAAAACTATTTTCACCTTTTTTAAACATTCTTTAATATTTCATTTCAGTTTTACCTATTATATAGTATTTACCTATTATACTTATACTATCAACTTACTCACTCTTCACTTTTTCATAATTTTGTCAATATATTCCTCATAGCATATAAATATCTACAAATATAATAAAATTGTTATAAGGTCGTGTCTGTAGTTGCATCATGCAACAACTGCTACATAAATTTTTAAGAAGTTTTCCAATATTGTACCTTGGAAACTTAGTCAATACCTGCAACAAAAACGTCACGGTATTCCTCATAAATCTAGGATTAAACAGTAAATTGTTACTTACCTATTTGACGGTTAATTCTTTTAAAAACACCTGTCAAAATCTAAATATACTGAAGAGGCGTTCTGTTTTACCTTAAATTATACACGTATTTAATAGAATAGTACGTTTAGGTATATTTGGGTATACTGCCTTACGTAATAACAGCAGGTCATCGCTATCTATTAAACTACGGAATATTATGTTGGGTAGACCGCATAGAGAAGAAGTCAGAAATGTACAAATTGAAGAAGTCAGAAAGATCTAGAAATGTACAAATTTTCCCGTAGAAACACAAAACTTATTATTCGTGAAAAGAGGACAGAATTCTTAGTATTCAGTAAATTAATTTAACTAAAAACTACACTAAATTAAACTACTAACTAAATTCTTTAAATTTTAACTATTAATTTTATTATTATACTACATTACATTATTTTATAACTTTCCTTGCAAATTTTTAATTTTAACTATCTTTCAAAATCTGACGGTTACATATTTGTGATGATTTTGCGACTAAATATCACGAGGAATTTCGTAATATTTTATATTTTGATTGTTTCTTACCACACTATAGGAATATTAAAAAGTATAAATATCCGATATCCGGTCTGGTTCTCGATCAAATAATTGAGAAAATTTCCATCTAAACTACATTTAACAGAAGATCTTTAATGGCTTTACTTATTTGCTAAATCTTGTTTCACAATGAGATGAAACAAAAGTTAATTGCCAAACAGTCTACTAAAAGCATGTCAAACACAATTTCTCATTTTACGTTTAGGGTCACATAAAGCTTCACGGGACAAAAAGAACATTGTCTATTTCGATGTAAAATATCAACAACTTACAACGTTCAATCCGTATAGCATTTCCGCTTTGCCGGCTCCAGACATCCGGCGTGGAGGTTATCGCCCTTCTCGTTTCAGATTGTTAAATATATGTGCCCGTCTGACAATTACCATTTGAGCTACGTTGTCACCAAACATATAAAGCACTCACGGATTAATACGGAGATGAAGGTGAGTATAGTAGAGGTGTAATACAGTAATACGTGTAGAATATAAGGTGCCGGTATGTTGCTCCTATTGTCAACACTTTTTCTATAATTACTACATCATAATATAAATATGGTGAAAAGCCATGTGTATTGCAGCAATGGAAAATGAAATTGGTCAACAGTTATACATTTATTTAAGTACAAAATATCTCTTATATAAGGACTTTAAAACCGTTTAGCCAATTAAATGAAGAAATAAAACTTTTTCCATGTTATTCTGCAATTTTCTTCAAGATGTTAGACCGTTATTTTTTCGAACGCTAAACGGATGTAAGATTTTTCCCTAGTTTCAAATGTTCTGTCTTTAAAAAAGCTTTGAATTTCTCATTACAGCTATATTGAGTTTCATTTGTGGGTTATCTTTAGCATAAAATTACTCTTTTCTTTTCATAAAATATTGTATATTTGTACCATAGTTAAAGACAATCTTCGGCAAAAAAAGAAGATTAAAAGTAAAATTCGAATTGATTGGTTAAAAGAACAAAAATATTTAATAATAATTATGAGAATGAAAATTAAATTTTATAAAAATGTAACTTAATTTTCAATTTAATTTCAATAAAGTGGACCGTATCACATTTAAGCACTGGTATTAGTTGTGGCAGCTGGGCATGAAACTTGGTCTATTTTTTTATATCTTTGATATTATTTAAAAATTCTCACTTTCTTCTTGTTTCTACTTCTTGTTACAAAAGGAAATTTTCAATGCCTCGTGCAAAAGAGTTTCGACTCTGAGCTATTTTTTTCTACTATGGACTATTGGTTTTTGATAGGAATCCGTCAGACTTCACCCAATAATTATTTTTTTTAATAACACGCCAGTGAGTAAATGTCCTATAGATTACGTATTTCGTGCGTTTCAGAAATATTTCAAAAGGATAGAAGCATATATGCTTTTGCAACAAAAACAAACACAATATCACCGTTTTACTTAAGTATAAAGTGTTTAAAACAGCTGAAACTCGTGAATCAATAGAATAGCATAGGTTTACCCCATCTAATTTTCTCTAAACTGCACAGATTAGATAAAATTAATATTAGATATGGATAAAATTCATGCTAGATAATGTCATGGTAAACTGTGTTTCCCATGACAATATCTAGCTCAAGATTGTTCCAATTTAAACAGCTTTATTACACTAAAGTAATGCCAAAACTAAGCACTATAAAATGTTAGAAGCTTATAAAAATATTATACTTAATGATACTGATTTAATAATATTACATTTAATGATACTAATTTTGAGGATAAGTGCCAAAAAATTACACAGCTTAACGTAAATTTAATCTACAATTCAGATTAAGGTTATATTACTGCCATGCTCTCATCCACTAAGTTAAAGCTATTCAAATGTATTATTGAATCTGCCCAAAACAAGTGTGTATTAAACTTGATATTATAATACTTGATGGATAAACTAAATTTATAAAGCAAAAAGAAACTAAATATAAATAGAACTTTAAAAAGGCAGCAATTTAAATTAAGGAATGTACGTAGTATTTGCCATTTATCCCTTGGACTTTTGAGTCCAAATTTAAATTACCATATAATAAAATCATGCAAAAACACTATTTCAATATAAAAAGGAATAAATTTTGTGTATGAAAAACACGTCTAACCTTAACAATACTTGTTTCCATGCGATTGTCCCAGAAGGTACCATCCACGCTCAATTTTGAATCATGATATCAATAATCTAATTAATAACTTTGCCAATAAGAGTGATGATACTTTTCATAATATCTTATATTTCAATGAGTTTTCAATGAGCTATTTAACCAATGGAAACTATAATATGCCTTAACAATATCGAGCAATGTTCTCAATTATAGAATTGTTAGAACCACCACTAAAACTACGTTGAACGTAACATTCTTATTCGTCTTACGTACTTGGTAAATCATTCATCCCTTGAAGACAAAGCAAAAGACAAATAATCAACAGTATCATGAAAGCACGCCGTAAATAATTTCGTGTTTTGTGTTTACGGCTACATAAAGCTCTAGGTTACACGATGAACGTTGTCTTTTTACAAACCATACTACCCCTTTGTTAGCTTGGTTGGTAGTTAGTTTGCTTGCTTATGGGTTCCTTCTGCATTCCGTGAAGAAGTCAACTACTTCCCTATTTGAGGTTATTTAATATATCATATCTAACTGTCAGTTCTCGATTGAGCAATGTTTTAATCAAATATATGAAACGCACGCTGGTGACAGTCGAGTTGAAAGTAAATACGGGTGAGATCATAATAAGGTACTGCAAGTATAATATTATATGTAGGTATATTATTACTGTTTTTAAAATACATTTAATCATCGATATTAGCCTTTATTAGTTATTTTAGTCGGGCATGAAAGGCTATCCATATTATCACCATCTTATATTACTAATACATTCTTGAACTAAACGATAAACTCGACGGATATTAGCAAAGATATTTTATTGTATGTTGACAGTAATGATGAACGACACGTTAATGAAAATTCCATAGACACTATCTACAGTGCTTCCGAAACTATTTCAATTAGTTCACCGCTAAGTGCAGAAAAAAAAATTCGGAATAGTACTACTTACTCGAAAGACGTATGATTATACATTTATTTATTTATTTATGATGAATTAATAAATAAGTAAGCAGATAAGTCTTTTAATATGCTAATGAGATAATTTCTGCACTGAGAATTTTCAATGAGATAATTTGAAAACTGAGTACAAAAAAGAAGCGTGGGCATGTAAAATTAGTGTCAATCGCGGATTTGCAACCGTTTGAATGCTATGCTCACAAATAGAAGCTATGCTCACAAATAGATAGATGTGTAAGTTATGGAGACATTCTAATTTGTTAATCACCATTATTGGTAAGAGAAGTATTTTGATAATACAGGTTTTTGTTTTAATCGAAAGACAATTTTGAAGACGTTTGCGAGAGGGTACGTTGACGAAAATAACGACAACTAACATAATTTACTTAAGGCTACCAAATAACATATTTATCAATCAGTAGACACAAGTCTTTAACAATTAATATATGTGATATTACTGTACTACTTATCATTGTATTGATAGAACTACAATAAACACCAAATCAATTACTTATACAGTTGTAATACGTACAACTTACATGCCGAGTGTGTGATGGATATATAGCTTTTATATCGGATTCTACTACCCTGAAAGTGGCTAATGTTTTTTTTCTTAATAAAATAATTAAGAACAAAATAATCCTGTCAGAGTAATAACAGCTAGTCGATATGACAATTTTAAATTAATAATTCAATATTTTTCCTTCTTAATATAGGAATGATTCCGCAATATTTAATAAATTCAATATTCATGGACTTCAGATACAAAACTAAACAAAAGTCCCTTTTAACTCTCCCTGACAAATTTTTCAAATAATAATCATTATTATGAGATCAAAAACTGAAAATTTATCACGATTTATAAACTAAAGAAACCCGAGATCGCATTTCGATTAGATTAGCAGCTTCTAATTGTGAACTTGTGAATGAATATCATATTATATAGAGGTAAATTAAGTACTGAAACCATTTTGATTTCTCTGTGAGCTGTTCTTAAGTCAGTGTCAGTTTTTAACCCTGAGTTGCTGTTAACAATTTTTATTAAAAAAATTATGCGTTACACTAAATTTAATTTAAGTATGCACCATTATTATTTATTATTAGTCGCCATCGATTTGACAATATGCCTTTCCTGTACAATTCCGGTGACTGATTAAAAAAAAGTGTACGAGGTCATTTTGGAGATCTTCTTTAACGTCGTATTTTTTTCACGTAAATGATTACTCGAAGTAACCATCTGAATAAATGGTAATCAGAGGGCTAATGTCCAGCGAATATTGTGAATGAGTGAGTTGAATCCACCCGTGTTCCTCTAATTTATCACGAGTACGTTATGCGACATGTGGTCTAACATTATCATGTAAAAAATAAACTCGATCCTGTTAACTACTCAATTTCTTAAATAATCGGTCCAATTGTTGAATATCTACATTAATTGTAGATCCCTCTGGAAGTAACTCACAATGACATTCCACCCTTGGCATTCCACCAGCAGCTGAGCTTCACCTTGTTGGCCCTTATTTCAGATTTTGATACTGAAACTCCTGTTTCCCCGACACGGAGCCACTGACATTTGTGTGTATGGTTAACGTATGTAACCCACTTCTCATCGCCAGTTACTTACCGATTCGGCCAGTCGAAATTACATTTCAATGTCAATAACTGTTGACAAGTATCAACTCTGCACTGAAGGTAATATGATGACAACTCGTGGGATACCCCCACACACCATATTTTGAAACTTTTCTAAATTCGTGCAAATGTGTTCTATGATGCCACCACTGAATTGTAGCTCATCTTCCAATTGACGAATCGTCAGTCGAGGATCCTCCTCAATTAGGCGTCATAATCATTGAACGTCCAATTCAACAAGACGTCCGATACGGAGTTCGTCCTCAAGGTCGTGGTCCTCATTCCTGAACTTTCTGAACCACATAGCACTGAACCTGTAGCTTACGGTCATATTCAAGATTCAGAGTGAACAAACTGGAAACGGAATAAAAGTAGCTAGTTTTCCATTTGAAAAACACATCTATTATATTTGGTAATGAATTAGTTATTGTTTCCTGTTTGCGTTTATTTTATTAGTTTGTTATTGTGAATGTCCATTTTTATGGTGATGGAAAGGTTCATTGCTCCGTAGAATATCGTGCAAATGATATTTTCTAATTTACATTTTATTGAAAAATTGTAAGATAATGATAGGTCGAAATCAGTTCTGAGACTACAAGTAGCTTATAAATATATACTACATCATTTTCATGTGCGATGAGTTTTTGCAGCTAGCCGGCAGTTGTATTTTGAATGTAATATTGTAATGGCCTTAATGAGAACCAAAAAATATTCTTAAATAACAAAGTACTTAATCAAAATATTTTGCTCTTAATGACCTACCACACAATCTCATATCAACTCCCTGAGCGAAGTCTATTGCTCCAGATATTGAAAACATAAATAAATAAGTTAGTACTGTGGCCTACGATAGTTAATTATAATGGAAACTTGTAAAATAATACAACTTAATAGTACTAATCACGAATTACATCAAGCATCTTTTTTCCGATTATTTTTTTTCATTGATTTTACCCAAACATTCCACCAGTTTCCAATCTTAACATAGGAGTTAGTTTCGGTTCTTTGTCAGACTACGTTACTTCATAATTTCCTGTTGTTCATTACAAGTCTGCTCTGGAAAATCTTGCTTTCAGTATAAGATATAAAGAAGTGTGATATATTGAAAATGTCTGTAAAATAACTGGATAATCTAACAATAATATACACTAAAGAAGGAGAATTCAAAAGGGACATAAAGTTAATAATGATTAAACAGGAAATTTAGCGTTAAGAAGTAATGAACTGCTAGAATTCTAAGTTATAAGGAATTAGTTATGTATTAAATTTGGAAGCATTATACATAATTGTTAAATTTAGGTGGTTATCATTTAAACCCATTAAGTGTGCATGTCCATTGTAGATAATCAAAACAGGCAATTTTTAGCCGAAATAACAAATTTCATGGGCACATTTTTTACGAAATTAACAAATATATAAAAAAAACATGTTAAAAGTTTTGAAAACTTCCCAAGTCCATATCTCATAAAATTGATTTCTTCTAGGTGTAAGTACGAGTAACACAACATTAAAGAGGAAGAAATATTAAGTAAATTAAGCCGCTAGATATTTATATTTGGTCTAATCTCTAACTTTAATAATGAAAAGTTTTGGTCCAATCTTTATGAATAACTTGACAAATTTTACAAAAAATTTCAATCTAGTTCAAAACTAAATAACTTTCCCTCATTTTATGAAATTACGTTGCACTGAACTTTCTTTCTGCTACATAATTTCAAAGTTAGTAAGTTACTAAAATTATGAATTTTTAAGCAAAATTGACTTTTATTCATGAGTTAAATGTGAAAATCACGAGAAAAAGTTTATTTTTATGTAATTTTAATATTGAATTCCGTAAGAAAATATTGAATTTCAATAGTTCAAAATTACATAATTTTTTATGCGAACATCTGAAAACACATTTGTCACACAAAAAAAATACTCTAGGTCTGCAATTTATGGAAAACCTTATAAATTTATTTTTAAATTTTTCATATGCAATGATGAGAAGAAATGCTGTTCAAAATTTATTGAAATCTGTTTAAAAATTTCGTTATTATCGTTATTAAATATACTTACATAACTAGCGACCCATTACAGCATGGCACGTGTAGATTTTTCTTCACACATCCCGCGTTAATGTGTGAAAACTCGCTCGTATTTTCATAAAAACATTTACTTCCATAAAAACATCGCCAAAACTTTTAACATTTTCTTAGAAAACTACGATACACAGGGTAAATTTCAATAAAGTCTGTACAAGTTGAAGAAAATCATCATAAAATTTTAAAAGATTAGGATAATTTTGCATAATAAGCTCTAGACAATTGAGTTGAAATATTATGTTTTTTAAATACTAAAACGTTTATTATCGATTTTATATAATACATACACAAACTCTATCGCAGACTTTATTGCAGACCATTTTCTAAAGTTTTAAGTAGAACACTCGAAGATACATATCCGATAAATGATTTTTCCCGCCCGCATCAACTTTCATCCTCATAGTTAGGGTGATTCTCAAGAAATTTTATAAATTGTACATGTAAACCTTGTAAATTATTCTATATAACATAGAAAATCACAATTAAATCTCTTCAGTCATCACTGAAAAAACTGCATATATATAGCAAACTCGACGTGAGACTTTTTTTTTAAATATGTAGAAATAATTTATATCAATATATGTGAACTACTTTTGAAAAAAATATATTAACACTTTAAGTGATAAAATAATTTATAGTATTTGACGATACGTCAAATTTAATTACTTAATCAAAATAAAGTATAGCCAGATCCATATTAGTACAAAAATATATTTCCATAGAAAATCAAGTGTCTTACAATGCCACATTTTAAATTATTAGGAAGTATTTACTATCAAAGAAAATTACTAATTAGAAAAAATATTTCCATACGTAAAGGCAAAAACTCTTTTTTGTCACCTTGATGCTGTTGCTTGACAATTCAGATTTTTATAATTCATTGTTTTTTTTTGTTATAACTAGATTAAATCTGCTATTATTGATTTAAATTCTATAATGCTTGTGACATATTATGAGATTGGTTAATTTAGTATTAAATTGTGGCTGGCACAATTTTAATAGTGTAATTCACGCATTGCCTCATTTAGATGAAAAATTTTTTTGGGCTGCTTTTGGCCAAACTGCTCAATAGTTTTGGCTGAAAATATCATATTTGAAAAACACATATCGTTACGAATTATATGTGCATTAATTTTGAATTATATGTGTATTAATGTGATTTAAGAATTATATGTGTATTAATGTGTAAAAGTTTCTACTTTATTTAAACTTAACAGCTTTTGACAGATAAAGTACGTACGTGCGGGTGGACAGACGTACGATGTTACGAAAAATATAGGTTTACGTTCCATCAGTACAGAACCATAAAAATTATAAATTGACAATATAGTATATCAAAGAATTAACGAAGACATAAAATATTGTTTACTTAGGATTTATTGTTCAGTTCTATGTACTTTATTTTATAAAATACAACTCAGAATTATATGTATATAACAGTAAATGGTAGTTTACGTGTAACTGTAAGCATATATGTTCGTATTTACTTTTGCCAGGTTTGATGCCCGTTACTTGTAAACGAATTAAACGCTACAATTGGATCCTCTATAATTTTATTATGAATTAGTAACTGTTAAATTAAGGTTTAACAGCCAACACAATCAATTTTCGTTGACCATCGTTGAATTTCTCCCCTCTTGGCCAATATTTATAATTCATTATTGGGCTATTCCTGTAGAGAGAGAATAATTATTATGAACACGTTTGATTGCGTCACCAAAACTTCATGTACTATAGTTTCTTTTTGAATGAAATTTTTTCGAAAACTTTGTTATCTACATAAGTTCGTTAGGTATCAAATTACGTAAGTACATGTCTTTTAATTCTATTGTACTTGTTCAATTGTTTAATTTTCTGTGATGCAAGTACAGTATAGTTCTGTATTTTATAAGGTAACAGTTAAAGGAGTAAGAAATTGGTTAAATTTTTTTTTTTAATTACAATCCGACACATACGCGTCTGTTGCTAGATTCACTATAAACTCTCGCTCAGCACGCAGTAGGCGTACACTGTTTTGTAGCTGTGTAAAAGTTTCAACAATTCAGTTACCAAAGTAAATATTTTTACTCTTTTTCACAAAAAAACATACATATATAAAAAAGCACATGAAAGGAAATGCAAAATTTAGTTAGAATATTTATTATTATACTAAGTTTACTAAGTATTCTGCATTCCGGCTATACATGAAAGGAATAACAGAATAAGCGACGAAATTTAGAATCGACTGGGATTTTTATATAATTAAAATATGTAAAGGGCAATTATAAGCAAATACTGAAAGTCAACTATATTTCCTTCATTAATAATATCTATAGCTCGAAACATGTACCCAAAATTTTGCAATATTCATGTATAGCAAAATATTAATAAAACACTAGACATACGCGAGTCGGACTCGCACATCGAGGTTCCTTAACTCGATCAAAGTGAAATTACTTTATTTATCATAAGTCGCTACTAATATGGACTTGTTAACCCAATAAATATTTAATAATACTTAATATAATTCATTTCAATAATTCAATAATATATATATATATATATATATATATATATATATATATATATATATATATATATATGTATATATATATATATATATATATATATATATATATATATATATTATAACATATATATATTTTTTCAAAATTTCAGGTGCATTAGCAAAAATCTTTGCCAACAGCCCACCTGTTGTAATACAACGAAACCTAGGTCGTGGTAAAGAACTTAAAGTAAGTAGAAATAATACTACACTACGTAGTTTCATTTAATTGCGAATAATGAATTTCGATTAAATTAACGCCAAATATATTCAATAAATAAATAGTTGTTAAAGACAGTAATTATATTCCACATAATTGTCACTTCCGATCGTACATAAAACAGTATACAATCTAAGAACGCTAACTTAAAAACGATAAATGTTGACTATTATAATCTACTCAAGTTCCAGTCGAATGCAATGTTATAAACCAAATCAAATTAGGGGTACGAAAAAAAATGCATTATTCATTAATAATAATGCATAAGATTTATTAATACATTTTCATTGTGCTCTCTTCTCTTAGACGATAACAAATATTTCTTATGTTATTTTGGAACCATGATATTCCTCTGTGCAATGTTGATATTCATCTGTGCAGCGTTAGCTATCAATCTTTCCTTCGAATTTGAAATGTAAATTTTTCAAAACAAGGATTGAAAGAGTAAGGAAAAGAAAATATTACTTACCCATTGATCGTATTTCCCCCCTATAAACTCGGAACCGAACTGGCTGAACTGGAAAGGCAGTAAGATATTTATATGTAATGCATCTCTAAGCAATAGTATAAATACCTTTAGGCAGGTCAAAGACTAGAAATATGTGCAGAAAACAACACAGAGAGCAAGGCTTACATGTTATGCACATTTTGTTTAACGTGGTCTGCATGATTATATTATTCCCCCAGGGCATGCCTAGTGCAATTAAACGACGAGAGTTTTTTAATATGATAAAAACATGAAAGATAAGGATAAATTTAAAAACGGCAATTAAAGTGCATCGGAAACAACAAAAAAACACTATTGGCTGGCATTAAAAATCGCACCCGAAATTATGGTGTACAGAGTTTCACTTACACCATAATTTAGGGTGCGATTTTTAATGTCCGCCATTAGTGTTTTTTTACCATAAATACTGTTTTGGGCGATCCTATGGAAAATATTAAAAAATTAAACAATTCCGTTCGAATACTACAGATTTCTATATACTATTACTAGCTTTTCATTTCGCTCAGGTAGACGATTCGTTTTCTAAATTTCAGTCAAATTTTTTATTAACTTCAAAGAGGGGGTTATAAATTCGACTTAAATATATTTAATGTTATTAAATATGTTAGTCTTGTAAGGCTTCCAAAAAAAGCACAAAAGTTCAAAAATTTATGAATATTTGTCTATAAGTTTTACGACGTATTTCTCAGTATTAATCAGATTACAATTATTCAATTATTATCGGCTTAAGTATATTTCAACTTAGAAAATAGTGAAAAATTTATATAAATCGATTTTGTATTTAAAAATATAAAATAAAAAGTCGGTATCATTTTTTATGTTGTTAATACTGTTGTTTATTGATGTATCAAAAAACTATAAAAACTGTGTCTACCTGATTTACGCAAGTAAAGCAGCAGAGAGGAAGTTAGAATTTAATACAGCACTTCCTTGTGTACGACATTGGTGGTTGTACTGTCTGATGCTAAAATAATGTGAGAAGCAACGTTCCCCTAAGTCAATGCTTCCCCATTTTATAACTGGCCTTAATATTTATTGATCGACGTTGCGAAAAAGACTATAAGGGAAAATTGTAGTTAGTAAATTCAAAAACATAATAATAGGGTATAAGCAATATTAGCGTTATGAAAACTGATCCCCCTCCCCTTCTCCGAGTACATCCAGTGAACTCAGTGGCACGTAAAAATTTACAATAGAAATATTTTTCCCGTTTAAACTTAGCTTCCAATTTTCATCAAGATTGAATCTGGTAAAATTCTTAAATACTTGTTACATTATTTGTATTGAAAATATTAATACTAAATTTGAAGTAAAAATTACCATACCAATTTTCTTCCCATGTAAATGTAGCAACCACTTTTTATCCCCTTAGGGGCTGAATATCGGAATATGTTTGAATGCTTGTTAAATTACTTGTATTCCAAAAAATTTATACAAATTTTTAAGTAAAATGATCATAAAAATGTTTTTTCATATAAAAATTAGCCACTCGTTTTCACACTATTCTGGGTTAAATATGGAAATAAGCTTAAATAATTGTTTCATTTTCTGTATTGAAAAGCATTAATACAAATTTTAAATAAAAATTACTATAAAATTGTTTTCCCATACAAATTTAGCAACCCCTTTTTACTCTTTAAGTTTTAATATCATCATCATAACAATTATTCTCATACAAATTTTACCATCCCTTTTCACCCTTAGGGGTTGAATCTCGGAAAATGCTTAATGCTTGTTTCATTATTTGTGTTAAAAAGCTTTAATACAAAATTTTCAAATAAAATTTACAGTAACAATGTTTTCTCATAATTTTTTCAAATACAAAATTAGTCATCACTTTTCAGCCCATTAGGGGTTGTATATCGGAAAATGCTTAATGACTTATTTTGTGAATGACCAATTTTTAAGTAAACATTACCATTACAATGATTCTCTATTCAAATTTGCCACCTCTTTTCACTCCGTTAAGGTTAGAATATAGAAAAATGCTTAAGCACTTGTTTAATGATTTGTATGGGAAAACATTAATAACAAATTTTAATTAAAAATTACCATAACAATTTCATTCCCATACAAATTTAGCAACCACTTTTCACCGCCTTAGTGATTGAATATCGGAAAATTCTTAAATAATTGTTTTATTATTTGTATTGAAAAGTATTAATGCAAATTTTTAACTAAAAATTGCCATAATAATTTTTTTCCATATTAATTTGGCCACCCTTTTTCATTTCCTAGAGATTAAATTTCGGAAAATTCTAAAGCATGTGTTATATTATTTGTATTGAAGAGAATTAGTACCAAATGTCAAGTAAAAATTACCATGACAATATTTTAGCCACCCTTTTTCATTCCCTTAAAAGTTGTATCCTGGGAAATCCTGAAACACGCGTAACATTATTTTTTTTAAAGAGGACACCCAGTTTTAAACAACAGTTACGATAAAAATATTTTTCCCATACAAATTTAACCACCCATTTTCACCTCCGTAGCGGGTGTATCTCGGAAAATTCTGAAACACGGGTTATTTTTGTTAAAGATAATGCACATCCAGTTTTAAATAAAAATTATTCAGGGAAAAATCCCTGCTAAAACGATGCCTCCGTTATAAAGTCAACACCCCTCCGAATTTCAAATGTTTATCGTTATCAATTTGGGCTGAGCGTTATTGTGTCAACCGGGACATTGCATTATATATATATATATATATATATAAATATATATATAAATATATATATATATATATATATATATATATATATATATATATATATAGATATAGATGATATGTCATCTGTGGTAACATTTATAAACTTATTAACGATACCACAGATGACCCAAATAACATTGACGGTTTTACCTGTAAGTAATATTTTTTTAAAATGATTGGAATTATTGGAAATAATTAACATAGTTGAAGTCTTGACAGAATCATGATTTTTCATGAAAGGATAACGATCTATATTTTTCATCGATTGTGAAGCATAAATTATACCATGGGTCTATGGAACACTAGCTTCTACTCGCGACTTCGTTCGCCAGGGTGACAGTTATATAGTCTATGCTAATTCTAGCGTTAATGTATACCTGTTTAATTTTTTTCAAAATCCATTTGCGTTCAGTAGCAACAAATTGAACTTATCAATTTCATAATCAAGTAGTAGAAATATGAAAATATTTTATGCCATCCCACAGAAATCATGCTTTGATTTGAAAATTTGACTTAATATATCCTAAAATCAAATTTATAGAATTATCCGTGACCAAATAGGTTAGATAACTATGAACAACCTTAACCATGGATGATATTCTTCAAAAAATATTTTATATTTCAATATTTCAGTATTATATTTGTATGTCAAATTTTCTGTCAATGTATTTGTAGTTCATATATAATTTTGAAGTTAATCATGAAATATTTATAAAGTGTTTCGTATATTCTTTTTCCACCCATTTCATATAATTATTTCTGTTTAATAATGTGTTTTTATTTGGTTTTTGATTTTCAAATAAATTTGAATAAAGTTTCCCTGTATTTTTTAAGCATTGTTACAATATCAAATAGCTTTCATTCAATTGTTTTGATATATCAATTTGTTTTGTAGTAATAGCTCCCGAAAGTCCATATAATTTAATTATCTAGACCTTCGAGATCAAATTTATAAGGTATTCATTGCAAATAAACTGTTCAAATACACAAAATGTTTAAAAAAACAAAAGGTTTTAAATACAAGGATAAATGTCGCAAATAAATAAGTACATGGTAAACATTTCTTTTTTGAAAATTTTCTGAAAAATAAGAATATAGCGTTTATTTATCATTATTTTTAAAAAAATATTATTGTTTAATTTTAAAAAATAAATGATAAATAAATAGATTCTGAAGGTTTTTCTCAACAATATCTACCTACATCATGGTTTAAAAATTTCTAAATGTATATTGGGTACTCGTTATTTCTTACTTTTTTTAAAAATTCATCAATGTCTCACATAAAGATAATAAATTGCTCAAAATTTTTCATTACCCTAATCGATTTCGAAATATCACTTTAGACGAGGGCGCCAAATGTTCGTTTCTGAAAAGACACGGGGTATATTAATGATCACGATAACTACAGTATCTGTGCAGATATGCAGATGATTGGGTGCAATTTACAACTCTTTGAAAGCGTGCGTTGTAATCCCATTAAAACATTTATTAAAATTCTTTTAAAAAATTAGAGTAATTTTACTTTTAAATTTAAAGGTGCCACCTTTTTATTATATTATAAACTGTCACCATCGTCCACGTTTTGAAAATTAAATGAAATAGCTTTATTAATTCTTAATACATCAATTAAAAGGTACATATTGAAAAACTTAAGTGTGTTTCCTTTACATGCTTTATATTATTTGAAATAAAACTTAAAATTTGAAGTATTTGTTAACAATACTCATTTTTTAAAACGCCGCGTGAGTAAATTGTTTCAAATTATTTTTATTTAAATATTAAAGCAATGGAAATAAACAGACAAATTGTTAAAAAAACCAGCACACGAAATGACAATTGTTATGTATGTTATAACTAAATAATATTGTAGTATAAAACGCAAGAACGACAAACTGTCGAAAGCTGTGAGAGGCAAGGGAATAAACGGTTTACAAAGCCACAAACGTAATGCTTCTTGCCAAACATGTAACCAACCCGGTCATTTTATACACGACTTGACACTACACATTACTTGAACTCGACACTGTAATCTTCGTAATATTTCAAATGACGAGGGTGGCACTTAACCTTTTTCTATTCTCGTAAAATATGCTGACAACCCTGAGACCCTCATGAGACTTAAAACAAATGAAAGGCTGTAATGAGAAAAGAAAACCCACGCAAACAGAAAACCGCAAACTTGTGGTAATTTTACTGAGTAAGAATGTGTGGCGCGACTTTATTCTTCATTCTATACAGCATTCGATACATAATTTGATGGTCATTGTTGATAATTGGTAACAATAGATAAAAAAAAACGTCCAAAACATTAATGTGCTTTACATGCAAAATTTGTATGCCTTTAAAACTGGTATAAACACTGTTGAAAATCAGGTGTTAAAAGGGTTTTACAATTAGGTATACATTTATGTTTTTATATAATGTCCCGTGATTATAAAGTTGCTTTTTGCAATAGAGAATTATTTATTTTGTAACTAACGACTTACGACGCGAGGTAGCAACAAGACAAATAATTATATAATTTTATTTCTATTACATGCAGCATGCAAATGTGTAAGCTTTGGTGTGTTTTGTACCAGAGATAGCAATCTAATCCGATTTTTTATTTATTAATTTTTGAAGAAAATGAATGATGATGAGAATATTTTCATATATTGTTATCTAAGCTATAAAAAGAAGGTAGGCCATGAAGGTAGACAACTGTTACAGAAAAATATCGATGCTTAAGTGAGTGGCGGCCCACTTTGCTCATTTTTGAAAGTATAATTTCAATATTGTGCTTAAATATTTTCACCTTTTAAATAAATTAACTAAAATTTTACTTGTTTTGCTTAAATTCCAATGACTAAAGAAAAATAAAGAAAACTGCAGTCCAAAACATAAAGTAAACATTTATTTGTTATCGGGATAGAAAGCTATCAGAAAACATTTTGCAGAAAAAAGTATATTCAAACCATTAATCAAATATTACCATAATACAAAAAGACAGGGATTCTGTTGACTGTTAAACAGAAACAATAAACAAATTTAAAATTTTGATTAATATAACAAAAATGGATATTGAAAGGTAAAAAAGTAACAAATAATGAAAAATCAATCCTCTTTCACAGGGTAAGCTGCCTTAGATTCTAAAATAAGTATAACGTCTGTAGCATATTGTAAATACATTGAAATAAAAAAACGATGGCTGATACCTCTTCTTCCAAAAACGACCAGGCTAAAAACGAAAAAAATTGACTTTGAAAAACTAGTTCTGTTCCACTTTATTCATTTTAAATGATTAAATTTATATTCCATACAACTGAAAACTAATTCATAATCAGAAGTTCTATTATAACCTGGCTAGGGCATATCTACATATTATAAAGATAAAAGAAAGAAAATCCCGCCCAAATTATGTAATGTGGTATTGCCATTAGTAAACGCAATTACTAGTGTGCCTACAATGTTGAAAGAATTTTTCAATTGGCAGTATTATGTCCACACCATATTAAAGTTCAATATTAGGGATTTTTTAACTCCCTTAACACAAAGGTAATCCTCTTAAAATAAACTATTATTGAGAAAATATTGAAAGTTTATGAGAAAAGAAAACAATTATTTTGTACTGAAAACATATAACCGCCCAAATATAGCTCGTATTAGGCCTATTGAGAAAGTTTGGGTTTGTCTTAAGAGAGGACATTTTAAACGAGGAGAAAGTCTTACATCTATTTCATCGTTAAGAATGATCTAACGTCTTAAAAAAAGTTGCAGAATAACACCGGAAAATTCTATTAATTCTGCAATATATTTAATTGGCGGAATGTCCTTGTATAAAGATTGTTTTGTATTTAACTAAATATGGAACAAGAAACCGATTTCCTTTTTTTTCCACTGATGCAATATGTATTTCATTTCTGCATGTGTAAATTGTAAGATAGTGATTAAGATAATGTTAATGCCAAATCAATCAACACACCTACGTCTCATATTCTACACGCAAAGATTATTTTACCACTCGCTCCGTATTCGCCTTTATTTGTATATTTTTCAGTGAGTGTTTCAGATGTTTGATGATAACCTTGCTCAACTAGTAATTGCCAAACGGACATACACATTTACTAATCACTTAACTTTTGTTTTGTTTTATTTTGAAACCTTATTTCACAAATATTTATAGCACATAAGGATTTTGTGTTAAATGTTATTTTGAAAAACTTGATTCGATATCACATATTTTTATTTTTAATACTCCAACAAGAACCAAAAGCAAAATGTTATGAAATTTTCCGTGGTTTTTAGCCGAAACACCACAACGTTATATTCCACTAAATGAAATTAAACGACGCTGAGGGCAACTGAGAGCTGGATGTTATTTCAAATAATACACTAGGCACCATAACTCATTTCCAGTATTTTATTGAAAAGAATGGGTGTATTATTTGAATACCGAGATTTTATGTGTAAAACGCATGTCAATGGAAGATGGGGTAAGATGGAATAACATCTTGAATACTTAAATGTACGATTTCAAAGGGCAGTTCAAATTGAGACTTTTTACAGAATGTTATAAAGTAAATGTGCTATAATAATATAATTAAAAGGTAAACTTTAAGGATTATATGGACGGATAAGTCATTTTACTAGATACTAGCTCTTTCTTCGGAGAATACATTTTGTGATATTTCAGGAAAATTAATTCATTTCAAGATCTTAAATTTTTTTCTCTACAGTTCACCCAGTAATCTTACTGGGTGAACTGTAAGTATAGTCTGACTGAAGTATAGTCACTGTATAGTACTAGTAGAGTAACTGAAGTATAGTCACGATTTTCTCGTATCCAGAAAATCGTGACTATACTTCAGTTAATTATTATTTATGTAAAAATAAATATTTCGTTTATTTAAAAACATGTAGATAATTTAACAGGGAATGGAACTACGCCTCAATATATTAGGATTTTGGTAGTCACCATGAAATAACTGAATAGTGTCCCTACAAGGAACAGAGTGTCAATAAACTATTTAACAGTTTTGCATAATTATATATACTATAACTATTTAAAAATTGATGAGGATTTTTAATTCTATTATTTTATTTATTATTCATACTCAAAGTGATTGGTTAAACACGGTTTTATATAAATATAAACATATTTATAGTAAATAAAAGCAAGAGAAGTACAATGATTTCAGATTTTTGTTACTCATAGGAGTCTGTAATAAAACCATCTTTAATACAAAACGCGTATAATCTCTTTTAAGTTTCCCAAAATATACTCTGTTATCGATTTAATGCCAAAGTTTAAGATAACACACTTGTGTGAGATTCCGAGTATGATATATTTTAGAACATGACTTTAGTAAGTATCCGTAACCTCTAAAGCTATGACCATCAGCACAGATATGTTCCAATGGACAACTTTATACTTTATGCTGCTTAATAAATATTGCTGCTTCGAAATAACATCATCATAGGGTATACTATATTGGAACGCACATACGAATTCTAATTCAACTTGTATATTTATATAAAAAATAGCAACTGCACTAACATAAATTTGCTTTACAAGTTTTCTGTCTCATAGCATGTACGGAAAAATACGTACATTTATTTTTAAAAATTTATATGCATTTATTATGTACAGCATTTAATCAAACCATGAATTTCAAAATTTATCATAGAGCGTTTTATCAGAAAATTCAATATTAACTCTTTGAAGTTTTTTAAAGTTTAAATTTAAATAACTAAAAATATGCAAATAAAAATACAAATGGATCAATCTGTTACAGCCTCGTAACATTTGGAGTTTTTAAATTATCGAAAAGATATTATGGATGCAAATTGGCCTTACATTTTTATATCCTAGATACAAAAATCAAAGACAATATCCACGGACCTTGGGATAAATTTATTTATGTGTGATTCGAGAAATTGGTGGTAGTGAAATATATTTTCTTTATCCTCATTTTGTGTACTATTTATACCAACATAAGGCAAAATAAAGGATTTGATGTTGAATCAGTGATTTACTGCTATTCGGCTTGATCTGTTCTCAGCTCAATCCTTACTTTTGCCACATTTTATGTTAACAATAACGTATAATAAAACAGAGTTACTGCGAAACGGTTCTTCATTTGATTTATTTTTCTCTCATACGACTAAAGAAACTAATTTTAAATAACAGTGCAGATAAAATTGTTTCCAGCACAAATTTACAAGAAACCAATATGTGGTTTCTTTACGATTCAAATACAATAAATAGTTCAAATATAATTTCAAATATTTAGAGTATGTTTCGTAATTATTTATAATATCGTTGTAAATGGCTCTCTTGTATAAATAAATATCCCAAGCTTTCGAAAGTTCAGATTATCATGTTCATACACTATATGTAACATCAGAGTAAAATTTCGTCTAATAAATGTTGTTCTAATGTTAAATAGAACAAAATTGTAGCCAATTAGAATTTAAATTTTCTTAATTACAAATATTAAAGTTCTTAACTTCTTGAATAATTAAGAAAAATTGATGAAATAAATTTTAGTGATGAATACGTATAAATGACATGTATTTATATTCGTGTAATTTTATAAACTGCATTGGTATCATTAATGTTATATGAAACTATTAATTGTAAAATTTTAAAATAGAAAATGAAATAATTAGAAATTACTTTAAAAATTAACTAATTTTAATTTAATTTTAAGTAATATTATGACTCATACTAGCTGGATTTTCATTTTCTAATCTAATCGGTGCAATATATTTTCATTAATATACTCGTATTTATACATATATGAATTTGGTCGACTCGCAGTCCTAGGATTAATTTCTCAACCGGATCTTCAATTTAACCAAGAATTACATAAATAAAAAATTGTTATGCGTAAGATTAAAGAGCAATTGAGTGAAAATGAAATTAAAACCATTATGAAATCTAAAAAAAACTCTTCGAAATATTTACACTGTAATGCAGCAAGATCATGCAATATTTTAAAAGAAATGAATCCTGCTGTTTGAAAAGTTCTTAGGGTTACGCTGCGGAAAACTAATATTTGCAAATATTTGCGAGAGATTTATGACTTTAATCCAATGCTTAAATGTATAGTTATACTCGTGTTTGACAGGTTTTTTTTTAAAATATCAAATCTGTAGGAGAAAGCACAGGGAGCGTGCTCATACAGAACGAGTTTTATCCTCATGTATATATATATATATATATATATATATATATAGATATATATTTATATATATATATATATATATATATATATATTTATATATATATATATATATATATATATGTATATATTTATTTATATATTTGTATATATATATATATATATGTTGTTGTTTTGAGATTGTATGTAAATGTACAATTTAATGCAATAATAAAAAAAAAATTATGTGGAAAAACCTGTTAAGTACGAGTGGAAATCACAATATAAACGTTCACGGATAAATGATCTGAAAATTTCAAAATTTCTGGGGACATAGTACATTTATGATACTTTTCACAAATACTAATTTCTTTATTGACTCTGTAAATAAATTAAAATGCATCTTTCATAGACGTAAACATGAATTTCCTCAAACAACATAAGATGCTGCTTCTAAAAACTATGTAAGTTTCATCATTGTATTTTAGTAGTTTCCAAAATGGGGGGGGAGGAGAAAATTTTTTCAATTTTTTGAGAATATCTCTGGAGATATGCTACTTAAAATTATAAAAAAAGGATATTTTCAAGATCGGTAAGGCCTAGTTTTTAGCAAAAATCCACACAACACGTAGCAATAATTGATTAGGTTCTCTCAAATGCTCGTATAATTTATATTAAACATCTGTCGATGTAAGTAACTCTTTACCACCATTCTAAATGTTAAGTTTCTTCGTCAAACGATTTATGAGAAAAGTAGTTGTGTTTCTGAAAAAGATTTATGAGGCAAACGGTTGGACGAACACGTAATGTGAGGTTACTAACATGTCCAACCATTTCGTTTTTTTTACTTTTTAAGGTACGCAATCATAATAAGATTTCAAAATAAGAAGCTTCATTTTCTTATTTTTTATTAGAATTGGACACAAGAAATGTATAATACCTCATGAGTATTTGATAAATTGTTTGTTAACAAAGAACTTCTTGGCATTACCAAGAAGTTTTTATTCGCTCGCTTTGTACAATAAAAATTTTAAAAAAAATTATGTACTTATTTTCCACTTCCATCCCCCTAATAATAAGCTATCTATTATCCCCAACCATATGACTATAATTTATCTACGTCAAGAGTACCTGGTTACTAGTTTTCATAGATTTGAACTTGACGGTGATTTAAATAATAAAATGTGATCAATTAACATCGAAAATAAACCACAATTGTGAAATGTGGTCATCCTATGAGATTATAACGTAAATAAGCGTATTTTCTTTTAATTTTTAAAGAAATAAGTTTATATTTTGTAAAAAAAACGTAAAGAAATCACAATAATTTTTTAAATTCAATCAGCGTCATAAACGCCCTATTAATAATTAAAAGTCAGATGACGTTGCACGCAAGTAAGCAGGTCGATTGTAGTTACTGTCTTTAAATCTTTAGTTTGTGGTCCTTTTTTTTAATTTGTAACTATCACTTTTGCATTTAGCACAATTTTTTTTACAATATGCATTCATTATATACTGTATATTACATAAAAAATACTCGTAACTGACGTATTAAAAATAATGATTTTACTGATGATACTTTTAAAAATAGTTAAAAATATTTGGAATGAATAAGAAAAAATTGTATATATATATATATATAATAAAGTAGTAAAGACAATAAAAATCATTTGTTACAGTTAAAAAACAAAATAAAGGTAAACGAACCAGAAAAGATAAAAATTAATTAATATTTAACTAACAAAACACACCACACAAACATACGGAAACACACACTAATATGCACTCACTAATATGTATACAGCACTATAATATTATTGGAAATATAAACCATAGGAAAAAATAGACTGTTGTTTCCTTAATGTAATCAAAATGTAATTGTTGAAATTGACAGATTAAAATTTCGAACTTCATAATTAAATTTACTCATATTTGTATAATAAGCGTTTAGCGATAAAATAAAAGAGTTAAATAACTGGATAAAAATTGAAACTTATTCACCCGCAAACAAAATCATCAGATTTGAAAATTTTCAAATATATTTTTTTGATAAAAAATAATCGCCAGCTGCAGATTTTTTTAAATACACCGTTTTCAATGTAAACTACTACATACTATTTGAATATAGATATAAATAAGAAATCCCTTCCGCGAACAGAACTGTTGTTTATAGTTAATGGAGTATTACGCCACGTATAAAAAACACTGCGTTTTTAGCGCAGGTATAGGTAATTTAAAGTTTAAAAGTGATTTTATATGAAAAATACGACATATATCCTAGAATTATAAAGGTAGTGTGATTTAATGCAATACAAAACAATTTAAAACAGTTTCACAATATAAAACAAATAGCCTATTATATTTTGTTTTACAAACATAGATTATGACTATTGTATTTACTATTGAAACAATTTAATTATTGAAGTAGATGGCTATTTTTATCTTAATTTACTGCACTTCGTTTTTCTTACGCTCACATCCAGATTTCCTTTCTCCTGACATTTCATGTTTAGTTTTTTTCACTTTTTTTCGTTTTCAATTCTATGTAAAGTTTTGTCCAAATAATTGAAATAAACGAAGCCCATCTTGGAACTAACTGATTACATTCCTTGCTTTTACTTAACTAGAGGAAACTGCCATACAAAAACTCAATCCTATGTCTAGCATATTCTGAGCAAGTAGATTACGACTGATGAACAATCGCAAAAATAACGAGTTCATTCCATAAGTGTATCCAATTTTGATAAGAAAAAGTGAAAAACTTACAATAAAAGACTAGCATGAAAAAATAAGAATGGAAAAATTATTTCATATTACATCGTATGTAGAAAACATACGTTACTTTCATATATTACAACTTCTGTCAGGTTTTCTTTAATCTGAATTTCGCTTGTGACAAGTAGCAGTTGTCAAAATTGTCTCCACCAACCATAGGTTCTTCTTAACTTTATCTCAGTAAGATTTACGACACATTACTCTCAAGATAAAACCATTTACAAAGATACACCCTTTACATGTTTTATGCATAGTGAAGAAATACGAACGCAGACAGAATACGATTACCGTTCTAGCGAAAAACTAGAAAATTGATATATCCGCGCGACAGAAGAAAGCGCAAAAATTTACACAGCCAGATCTTGCTTATTTACTATTTGCCCACAATATCTTCGCAGATACAAAGCTGTAATGGTGCTACCTACTAGCCTGCCTTAATAGCATGCTATGTGCGTTTCCTGTTGTGGAATAACACAATTTACGCCAATATATATTTTTTCGATTTTCGTCTGAGTTTATACGCCGATTTTTTTAAGAATGAGGAATAAAAAGAAATTCCGGTTTTTTCAATGGTAACGTATAATATGGATAATAATCAAGAGTTGGTATCGCTTTAAAATTAACACATATGAATAAATCAACAGCGATCGTGGAATTGGAACTCTATAAGTAGGATTTAACAAAAGTATTTCTCGTCAAAATTAAATATCACCCACGTATGCTCATTCGATTTATTTTGAATTTTATACATTTTCCATTTTAAGAATAAAGAAATAAATTTTTCTAATGTTTCAATTATTTCGAATGAAAAAGTGGATTCACTAAGCCAGACGAACTAAACTAAAATTAGATGAAATTAATAACAAATTCTCATGATGAATTCTACATTAAAAAAATAAATTTAAAATTGTTAACATTTCTCAGATCTGTATCTGGATTGGTTAACATTATGTAAAAAAAAGAACCATAAGAAAAATGTTATGCAGATAATTTTAATAATTACAATTTAAATATCTATTCTACCGATTTTCTATGTATTTATATTATATTCTATTTTAATATCAAATATTTATTGTTACTGAAAAATAAAAATAAAAAAATATTTTCACCCGTTTTCGGTCTCATAAATGTATACATAAGAAAGTTTTAAAATGTACCGCACCTTAAAATGTATAAAATACATTTGCTTGGTCAGAGTGAGAGCAAAGTTTAATTAAAGTAAAGAATATAAAAGTAGAAATTAGACTATATTACAGTGTATTTTAAATTATGCTTCACTAACTTTTTCCGTTTTCAATACGGTGAATTCAAACAATGAATATTAAATAATACAGAGAGCATCCGAGCAACTTCAGTACACTCAATACTGTAATAGTTATTAGTACTGATAACTATCAGTATTAATCACTCAAAACAACTGCTACAATTAGGAAAAGGACTGCGTAGAATGATCTATCTTTTGATTAAAAAATGATTTACTCATATCACAATTTAGATCACATCGACATCTTATTTACGAAAGTCAAAAGAGTAATGTGATCTATTATCAAGAATAAAAACAGTACTCGCATCGACGTGCAGTATTTATAAATTGTCTTTTCTTTATATATATATATATATATATAAATATATATATATATATATATATATATATATATATATATATATATGTGCGTGTGCGTGTGTGTGTGTATGTACGTATATATATACATATATATATATATATATATATATATATATATATATATATATATATTTATTTGTTATTGTCACTACGTAAATATAAAGACATATGTCCTTCGAAGGCATCAAAATATCATGTTTCCAAAAAAAACTTTGTTTTCATTACTTCTAGCTTTTTAACCACTATCATTTAGCTCTGTTTAGTATATGTTGTTTAAAAAGAAGGCATTTGAAATTGCTGAGCCAAATTACATCTTACTACGATTCATTATACTGTGACGTACGGACAGACACGATACGAACAGAGGAATTTCACAAGATAATAAGGGTTCCGTTTTTACAATACGGCTACGGAAACCCAAAAAGAAAATACAAAAAATATTTAAAACTTATTCAGAAACCTTTAACCTCTTTAATAGGTTACGTCTTTTTTGTTTAATTAAAAAACAAATCAAAGATATCGTATTAATCGAAAATGTATTCTTTATCGTAAATGGAATATCCCAT
Organism: Druceiella hillmani; assembly: GCA_039881145.1. NCBI lineage: Eukaryota > Metazoa > Arthropoda > Insecta > Lepidoptera > Hepialidae > Druceiella > Druceiella hillmani. The sequence goes on from JAYKKI010000022.1 coordinate 18,559,459, forward strand.
AATATAGTTCATTTGTCATTCTGAATACCAAGTAATTTAATTGTTGATACCATTTTACATAAGTTTGTTAAAATTCCATAACATGATTGAAGCTTTTGGCAAAAATATTTAACTTCACGTTTTCGTTAATTTATTAATCACGACATTCTGAAATAATTAAAACTTTCGTGGAGGGAAAGGGTTTAATATATTAAACCTTTTTCCTCACTTATACTTCAATTATATTTGACCAATTTATATTCCGGCAATATATTCGTTTTAAGAAAAATGATTCTAATCATTTTTTACTAAAATAGTTTGAATACCCTTTATGTGTTTACAATGCTCATGTTGATTAAAATTATATTAATTGAATATAATGTTTGAATTACTCCTTACTTTTACTTATCTTTACAGGAATAAAAGATGTGTATAAATACATTTATTCTAATTTTATTTTTAATCACAGGATGTTATCTGTGGCGTAGCTAGGAAGGAATTTTTTGTGACTTCCAATGCTGTCAGATTTTATTTTTTATTAGAAAAGGAAATTTTCTATGTATGAATTTACTCACCGTTTTACAATGATTAGTATAATAACGTTATCATTAAATACATCTGACAAGGATAATATTTTCCCTGGTGCTATGCTAGATTAGTGGCTATACCGTAACCCATTAAATGTTACATTTGTAACGATTTGTCAAGCGGTATTATGAATACGCTAATCAATAATTTTAATATATATATATAAAATTTACCTCATGTGTTTGTACTCTAGCAATGGCTCATGTACTAGGGTCGCGTGTGACTAAGATGTTATGAGGGAAATTTTACCTGCCAACTTGACGACTCGAGAGCTGACATCCTACCCCGATATGATAATTAACTCCAATAATAATTAATTTGTTTCTTCGAAAACTAAATCGGAACAACGCTTAAAAACCATTACGTTACAGACGAATGAACGATTGATTCTTTAATTAAGTACCAAGGAGTGTAGTAAGGCGTCTTCTAAATAATCTTGTACATTACATTCTTGAGAAATATTGAAAAATTGCAGTGAAAAATCTGTAAAAAACGAGTAGAATTAGAAGTAAAGAGAAGCGGTGACATATTTTTCAGTATCTTTGAAAATATACTACTTAAAATTTTGAAAAAAAATATTTTAGTCCGTTTATTAGCCATTTCAAATAATATTTATAAATTTTCTGTCAATGGTACGAAAAACATCTGACTGTGGCAGCCAATAATATTATATATATATACATATTTATATATATTTATATGTATATATATATATATATATATATCTATATATATATATATATATATATATATATATATATATATATATATATATATGTATAAATTTGTAGAAATTATTTATTCATAATTAAATGAAACTACGTGATGTAATATTATTACTTACCACGACCTAGGTTTCGTTGTATTACAACATCTTCAGATGGACTATTGAAACAAAATTAAAAAAGAACTTAAAGAAAGTAGAAATAATACTACATCACGTAGTTTCATTTAATTGTGAATAACGAACATAATTAAATATGAATAAATTAAATATATTAAACCCTATTTATAAAGAAAAAAATATTTTCAAATTCGATGCTTTATTGCTTGTTTTAAATACACTTTGTTATTTACAGATAATAGAAACATATCTGGAAGTAAAAAGCATTAGAAATTCTCGAAAATAATATGCATAACTTTACTAAATTATCTTCATTCTTTTGTTCTGTTTTATCATATATCTAAAAACTGCTCGGTGCTCAAGTTTCTAGGTCATTGAAAAATTAATCAATGAATACTAGAGAACTGAGACATCGGATTTTGACGGAATTGACATATTATCATCAACGAAAATAATAATTCTATAATTATATATCTTAGAAAATATATTTATGAGGTATTTTATGGGGTATAGGGTATTTTACGGGGCATAATTAAGAGCAGTTGCACTAATTGTTATTAAAAATAATTGTTAAAATTTAAAATTTATTGAAATTCAATTATTTCTTGATTACCTAAACTCGTAACTTATCGCCCTCTGGCGCTGTATTTGTTGTATTTGCATAAGGGTATGTTGTGAAATAAGGCAGACAATTTGGTAAAAACTTTTTTGTGAATTATAAATATATTCACAATAAAAAACATATTCTCGATTTTTCCCCTATCTAGGTGAATACACATCGTAGATAAAGATAACTTAAAATACCGATAATGTTTAGTTGTAAATTAATTTATTCAGATGTTTTTATTACAATATATAACTAGTGTGCTTTAGACCACACGGCTGAAATAAGACTTCAAATTCGCAAAATATGAACTTTAAAATGAATTTACAATTTTATTCACTTTAAACGTAGAATATTTAATGTATTGAACAAAATAATAATTTATAAAATTGTTCAACAACGAAATGAAATTACAAAATAATCAAAAAATCACCGTTTGCGTAACGCTAGCAAATTCATATATATATATATATATATATATATATATATATATATATATATATAAATATTTCATGCACTGGCTATGAGAGGAAGAGAGAAAGAAATTGTGCGCGCGCACTGCTCTCTCTTGCTCCTACAGTGTGATACAGACAATAGGCTTGCACTGTGTCTTAGATATACGTAACATAATTGGCTATGAGAGAAAAAGAGAAAGAAAATGTGTGCTCGCACCTCTCTCTCTTGTCACTATAGTAATATACGAAACGTAACTCTCTCTCTTTCTGTTTTCATTAACTTATATCTCCCTCTCAACTTCCGTTCCCCTCGCCCGATCACACTTTTCGTAACGCTCTCGACATGCATTCACCAGCTTACTCCCCATGTCAAGCGTGCGTAAAGAAGTTTTATTTAAAAAATAAACATGAAAATGGGCAAACGCAACAATTCGATAAACAGCTTGTATGTTAGTCACAGAACATAGATTCACACAAATATCGCCCCGCTGCTGTCATCCGATGGCTGCCCACGACTTTCATCAGGTCATCTATTCACCTAGCGAGGTACCATTCCACTCTGCATCTTTCGGTATGTGGTCGCAAATAGAGCACCTTTTATCTCCAGATATTATCGGTTCTGCGCGCTATGTGATCTACCCATTACGATTTCAGCTGTTAATCCTACGAGTTATAAAACCGACTTTAGATCTCCTACGAATCTCGTCATAACGGGTTGTATCTTGTAGAGAAACCCAGAGCATATCCGCTTCCATAAATCACTGAGTGACTTAGAGTCTTTTTACGAGACTAGTAGTAAGGTGACATATTTTATATCTGTATGTAATTACTGACATCATACACTAGTTATATACTTCCATCTTCTCACAATGGGCTATTTTGGACGAATTTTTGCTTGGAAAGTGGATTATTGTTGGCAGGAACAGGTTTTTGGTGCACAAATGGACGCCATTACCCATCATTTGTTTTATTAACTTCGTCGCCTCATACGATGCGCACGGTAACAGACAGGATCAAGATGGGGTGGCCCTGTTTTAAGCCCGGGATCACATGGCTGAAATTATTTATATTCGACAATAAAATTTATCAAAGCAGGACGTTTCTTGCAAAAATATGATGCACGGATTGGCCACAGAGGTAGAACTGTCTCGCCAGTACATATCCTGCTTACCGGAGACGCCACCAATAATAATAAAATCAAGAAAATATAAAAATCAACAGCAATAAAGAAAATTATTTGTGTTGATCTCGATGGATACATGCTTGAATAAGAGAAAAACTGACATATAAGTTATTTTAATTTAGAACTATTTGTATTAAATAATTATTAATAATTTTTGCCACTGCATTATAAAAAAAAACTTTACCCGCCGCGCCGTGAAAGTAGCTTTGGCTTCTCTATTAAATGAGGATTCGTAGCTTCATTAGATGAACGGACAAAATAATAGAAATACCATTTGATTTGATAAATATATTAAAATTTGTATAAATAAATACCTTCAAGAACTATTTCATATAGAATTAGAAAATAAAGAATAAACTCAGCAAAGTAGTCTCAATATGAAACTATTAAACCTTGTACACAAAACATCGATAATTAAAAATAAAACTTGTTAACATTAATAGAATTTTGACTACAAAAATTTCGTATATACTTAGATAAATATAATAATATACACCCTTGAATTTGTTCGTACATATTTAAACGTATATATTATTACTATTAAACTATTTATAAATATTAATATTTTTCACCACGTAAACATTGACAAACAGAATGTTAATAATGCCTTTCATAGGAAATATATCGTAAAATTTCTCATATAGAAATACTGTAAACAATATCATAAAATCCTGAAAAAATAGTTTTAAAATTCTGGTAAATGTCTCCTTAACTGAAATCTCACAAAATGTTATCATCATTATCAATAGGTGTAACACGTTCACTACTGAACAAAGATCTGTCCCACAGACTCCCAATCCTATGCCACCTGCATCCAATGACTTCCCATAGCCTTTCTTAAGGCATTCGTCCTCCCAGCGAAGGGTCATCTCACCCTCCATCTTCGGACACGTGGTCGCCATTTGAGAAGTTTCGCTCCCGGATGGTTGCCGGTTCTGCGCTCTATATGATGTTTCCATTGCCACTTCAACATGCCAATCCTACAGCTATGTTGAAGGCCTTAATTCTCCCATGTATATTCTCATTATGGATCATATCTCGTAGAGAAACCCTGAGCATAGCCTCGTTCCATAGCTCGCCGAGTGATTTGGAATTTAGACGAGATTAATAATTAAGAGCTGAACCTCGCTTTGGTCGGTTATTTTTGACAATACACACTAATTGAAACACACTACTTGAAATACCGTATTAGTGTTTACGACTGATTAAACGAGTTCCAGTGTGGTCATATGAATCTCGGTAATAATGTGCCTATGAAATGTCTCTCAAAAGCGACCAATGTAGACTACATCGAAGATGTAAGACTTATGATAAAAATTGATAAATAAGTAACCTACTAACAATTTTGGCTAAGTTTAAAAATTGGTATGAGTCTAATAAAGAAAATTCTGTATAAAAATTTTGGACATGCAGAAGGTTTGTGTTATATGGATACTTCATGATTTGACTAAAGTCCAAAAACAGGCGTGGAAAAAAATTCGATGGAACTCACTCAAATGCTGTGTTCAGTATCATCCAGCTCAACATATAGTTACTAAATCAAAATAAAAAATTTGGTCTAAACAATGGTTATTTCCTTCTGAAGAATTGCCCGCAAAGGTAAAAAAGGGCGAAGTGCAGTAGAAACTATGGCCGCCTCGTTCTTCGGACGGACAGGTCATGCAGCTGTTGTCCTGAAAAATAAAATAACATTTACCGAAGACCAGACGATCAGTAACTGATTTCCTTTGTTTTTGAAAAGATTCGAGAGCAACGTCCTTGTAATAGAATCCTCCTTCGTCAAAACAACCCTGTGCATACTTAGCCAGATGAACGGCTGAATATAGGGTTTATCAACTAACTAAAGTGTAAAACTTTTGGGTCATACATCGTACAGCCTCGACCTCGCACCTTGCGATTTCTCTTTATTCCCAACAATAAAAGATAAATGCACATTTCTTGTAGTGGGTCCTTGGAATAAGACTATTTTGTAAAACAGTAAATATTTATTATTTCTGTTTCTGCTTTTGAATCAAATTAGTTTCTTTATATTCATTTTACTAGCAAATATGGTTTGAATACTTTCAAATTAATACCATTTTTTTTATTATTGTTCGACTGTCCACCAATTTAATGTTATTTATATAATTAGTGCAAATGTTATAGGATAATATTTTTTTGCATTCAACTAATTATGAATACCCATCATAACGATAAAGTTGCAGTACCACAATGTTTACCATTTTTTTTAAATGTTTCCCAAAATGATTTTGTTTCATAAGTAAATTCTACATTTTTATTTTTTGCCTACTTTCATTCTAATACTCCAAACCATTGAAAATAAAAATCGAGCTGGTAATTCGCACAAACTCCGCCCTATAAACTATTCGTAAATTTGCGAATTAAGCATTTTGCTTATACATTCACATTTTGCATGGTCTCTGAGAAAATAAACAGTGAGACTTGAATTAAGGAGAGGAGAAAGGAAAAACCAAGTCGGTTCCATAAATGTTCAGTTTTGGTATGCAATTAAAAATTGTGATATACTCAATTGTCTTTCTTTTATGTTATCAAACACATCTAATTTATTGTATACCGCAACTAAACTATTATTAGCCGAACATAACTAAACATATAAGCGCATCACGTATATACTACACACAAGGCTTGACCAATTTCGATATCCACAGTGGAAACATATCATCTACACATATAATAAAATTGTAAACGAGTGAATTCTGTCCATGGAAAATATTTTAAAAAGAGTGATTTCCCACCTGAAGATGATAATTGCCCACCTAAAGATGTAATACAACCAAATCTAGATCGCGGTAAAGACTTTAATTAAAGTAGAACTTATAATGTATCACGTAGTTTCATTAAATTGTGTTAATATGTTCTTCAATCACGCAAAATTTACTGTTCAGATTGTGAAAAAATTTGTTATAGTATGAGTCTACACCCTCGAGTAACATATCGGATACTGGTATGACTTTATCTGGACATTACAGGTATAAAAAATTATATCCTTACTGCCAACGTCATCTATCAGCAATTCTAGTAAACCTAATTCTCACAGAGTTCTGAGAGAGATAAAAATAAAGAAAGAAAAACATAAAAAACTTCTAAGAACTTTTCTCGCTGCGAATTCTAACGCAAACGAAGAGTCACAAATAAGAATAATTCAATTTAATAACACTCACTCTGATTATAAATTCCTCTGCTTTTTGAAATGACTTTTCCCCTAATTGTACAATTCTCACTTTTCCGATAATCTAATATTAGTTTGCGAAATATAGTTTGGTAATTATAGTTTGCAAATATTGAAAACTTTTCTTTAAAAGAAAACGTGTTCTGTCAACACCTGTACTTTCCTAGTTCCTAATTAAACTTCTGCTTACTAAATGTATACTGGCTTACCACTTGAAGGTAGTGTAAATTTTAGATGAGAATTTTTTCATGTGGTATTAATTAAATTGACAAAAATCTTTATACATATTACACCAGTGCTTTTAAACAAGTAGATTTATGGAATATCTAATTTCATGAAGATATTCTATTGTTATTTGAATAAAGATGGAAACTGAGTAACAGTTACCAAGTTTTTTCAAATAACAATGTCAAGTTGACCTACTGTTAAGAAGTAGATACTAAAAGGGTTGAAACATAAGAAAAAAATTTATCACTATACGCAAACCCTAAAATATGTCGACCAATCAATCGTAAAGAAAAATAAAATTTAATTGTCTATAATTTTTGAGTTTTCAGCTTTTAATTACTTTTTCTCTTTGTGTATTCGATTATTGAAACAAATTCGGTTTAAAAAAATATATACTTGTTCGTTGTGAATATTATTTATATAAACATATATAATTATCAGGGTTACAAGGACCATACTTCTAGCAGAAAATATCGTATTGAAATTTAAACCCCTGTTAACATAAAGTTAATGTTAATAAAATAACGGATGGAAACTGTAAAAATTATTAAACTAACAATCTAAAACTTTTTAATAATCGTCATTTATTCAGACAATCGTTATTGACGTAATTAACAAAAAGGAAAATCTGTACGCTTTTAACAGATATTTATTGTATTTCGGAAAGGTTAATTAAAACTGATTTTAACGATATTAGAGATTAATTGTTTAATTGGAGTTTAAATTAAATATTTATTATTTCAAATGAACTGCATTATGAGATATTCAATTTATAATAGAGAATAATTATTCAGATAAAACAGTATAAAGGCAAGTAGAGGAATTGGAAAGTGAAAAGGTGTTGAATTAGTTTAAAAACGGTCACGTTTTTGAACGAATTTTATTTGTTTTCAAATTTAATTTTGGTTACTGTCGCAGTTGAATTTTTTTGTTAATAATGGACATAACTTTTTTCGAATACAGTATGTTAATAAGAGTATTGTGTTTATATCTGATTAACTTCTACCCACGGTTTCGCACGCACGGTTTTTGTAAGGAGTTGTAAAAGTTAAACCAAGCGCAACCCAGATATTTTTCTTCGACCCACCTGGGAGAAAAATAAGGCTTTTCGACTTTTTGAAAAACGTCAAATTTTATGTTGTCTAAATATTACATTACCTGTTGCATCTTCTAGGGTAACTTCTTCTTTACTAAGATTGGGATAAAAGCGCGTTATATATTTATATGTAAATTGGGATGAAGGCTCAGTAGCGCACAAAGTGGATATAGTATTTTTAAATATTTAAAGAATTTATAATAATCTTTAAATAATTTAATTATATATATTACAAGTATATCACAAGAATTAATTATCTAAAAGGTTAATGGAAAGACCGAGAATGTTAGCAGCAGGAGACTTCACACAAACCTTACCGGTTATGCCCAGAGGAACGCGAGCTGATGAGATAAAAGTGTATACACAACTACTTATTTTGGGCATGAGTTAACTAATTTAAAAAAATAACATGACTGCCCTATTCCAAATTTTAAAATTGCGCGAAATTCTTAGTGCAGCTCCACTTCTAAAAATAAAATAAATAAGTGAAATCTTAGTGCAACTGCACTTCCAAAAATAAAATAATTATATAAAATCTAAGTGCAATTATGAATGTAAAATATATATACCAAACATTAGTGCAGCTGCACTCCTAAGCATGAAACGAATACATAAGACTTTAGTACAACTACACTGCTGAACATAAAATAAATTTATAAAACCTTAGTGCAGCTACAATTCTTAACACATAATAAGTATACAAAACGTATTTTTTAATTGTTTTTTTTTCACTCTGGTAGTGTTTTAATTTTAGTATTAACCACATTTTAAATTTAGTGTATGGACTTTAGAACTTGTTTTTATTACAAGAATTTTATTATCCCAAGAATTTATAATTCCTCAAAAAAAAACTTGTTTTGGGTTTTTTAACATTTATTTTCGGATGTTCACCTATAACAATATCCTGCATTTCATCTTCTTTAATATTATGCAATCTTGCCCGTTTTGGTTACAAGTTAATATTAAAAACAATTTTTTTTAATTCATAATTCTTTTGTTCTTTTTTTAATTTTAGTCTTACAAGATTTAGTATTTCAATTGATTCTGAATCAATTAAAATCAAATCTTTTATTTGTCACATAATTTAACTGGATATCTCCATCACTGACTAAATTAAAACTTAAACTCGTCATCTTTTTGCAACAGATCAATTATTTTCCAGCTAATGTCACTAGGAGGTTACGGTGGATATCACCTAATAAACATCATCCCGAAGACAAATTGTACGGGTGTGCATATCTCTGTTTACTTCGTTTTTCGACACTTATAAATTAAATGATACTAGGCACGAATCTATTACATAATTGGAGATTTGGGGTGTTCAGTGGAACTTTAATTTTCCCCTTAATGCCGCTTATTGACTGATATAAACTACTTAAGTTTTTATCTTTGGTCTCTTTGGGTAGTTTCTGCCACGTTTCTATATTTTCGAGCATTTATTGGTCGAGCATTAAATTGACGCTAATATTACGATATTTTTTTTTAATGTTTCAATTTCTTTTGCTTATTAAATATATTAATGATGTAATAATCAGTGAAAGATTAATATTTAAAAAAAACTGACTCGAGCTTTGTACGTTACCTAAAATATGTACATGTAAGCACATATATGAGTATGGGCGAGAAAGCCTTAAACGATTAATGAATTTAAACTTTGTGTTGAAACTGCAGATTATTGGATAATAGCAACAATAAGCGATAGAATTGGACTAATGCTTTGCCAAAAATCCTTTATACGTATGAATTCTCCAAACTATCGGCTACAACTCCTGATTAAGGACTAATCACTTCCTTTGTGCAACAAAAAGCATATAAAACTATGGCAGAAGGTATGAAAGAATGCTGTTTGAGAACTACTTGCTACTCCCTAGTCGAGGAAAATATTTCTAGAGTTCAACTTTTGGCTGAAATAGCAAATAATAAAACTTCATGCTCTCGTCATCATCGTCAACAGCCTTTTTTAGTCCACTGCTGGCTATATGACTTTCTCAATGTGCCTATCACTAATAGTAATTCAATGTACATGATCACATCGAGCAGGCGAGATTATCAATAGAAACCAAGTAACAAAAATTTATCAAAGAGTTGTTCTACCCAAGGAAGTCTTTTAAGAGATTCTCTACAAAAAGAAAATGTTCTGCCCCATTTTGCGTGTACGTTAGCCCTTTAAAGTTATATTTCACAAGATTGAAATTTAAATACAATATTCAGTTTTCAATCAGAGCAAAACATAAGAAGTGCAAAGAAAGAATCCCGCGTTGCTCTGGAATATAACATCGTATCAAAAGCAGTTGTGTTACTATGATATTTATTTTATTGCATTCAAACTAAACACTGAAATAAAAAGTATATTTACGGTGCAAGTAGTAGAGACAAACAACCATCGACTACTGAAGTCGGATAGTCGTTGAGGTCGATTACTATTTTGTTGTAACAGTTTGATACAGCTCATGTGGTGTAATCGTTAGAATCTCTAACTACCAACAAGATGGAACACGCCAACTTCACTGTCTGATTCTGGTCTATTTACTCAATTCGGTATAACGCGTTGTCAAAATTACTCTAATTGACAGGAAGAATACTAACATAAGAAACTAATACGAATACTTGCAAAATTGAATATATATATATATATATATATATATATATATATATATATGTTAGATTGACAACGCATACACTCGCCATTGTTTGACCGATTTCTTGAATGTTATAGAGGACTCCTTCTTCACGAATGACGTTTAGGGCGGAAAACCGCAATGTATCACCGCAATATACGTCACGAAATATATACACGACGGTCGATGAAATTATGAACCCATACGACACATCCAAGCACTGGTTCCAAAAATTCAAAGAGGGAAATTTTGACCTTTCCGATAAATTTCATCCAAAGCGATCTCCCACAAATGATTTAGAAAAATTTAAAAGCCTTACTGATATAGATCCCAGATAGAGTTTGAATTGTTTGACAAAGCTATTTTCATGCTCTTTTGCTGCAATGGAAAAACAACTTCGTGCTTTGAGAAAGAAGTTTGGCTACCACATAAGCTAACATGATTTCAACTTCCGAGGAGAGCTAATGTGTGCTTGGAGCTATTAAGGTTCCATCATAGCAACGAGAAGCTAAACCATCTGGTTACGAGAGATGAAAAGTGGATGACTTGTGTTAATTTTTAACGTAAACGCTAGCACTTGCAGAAAAAGATGGGTGGGGTATAAATGAAGTTATTCTTGACTCATTCATGGTAAACTCTTTCCGTCTAACAGTATAATTACAGTTAAGATTCATTGCGAACAATTAAGCAAAGTCATCGCTAAACGTCCTTCAAATGAAAGCAAAGTTTACTTTTAAATGACAATGCTCGACGCCACGTAGAAAAAGTAACACAGGAAAAAATACTTTCACTTTAATGGAGTATACTACTCCACTCGCCATACTCCCCAGATCTTCCGACATCTAATTACCATCTGTTTCGCTCTGTGCCTAATAGTTTACGTGATGGAAAATTTAAAGATATAATCAACGATTGATTTTATTATTATATTAATTACTTATTACACACACATACATATATATATATATATATATATATATATATAAATATATTTGTTTACATGTGCCCCGTTTAGTAGTTCGCCCTATTCCAAAAACACTGCACACCACTATAAGTCGTCTGTTTCCAATTTACCTCATTGCAAATATCGCTACTAAAGTTTTTTGAATTTTGTTGTGCCTTCGAATTCGTCCGCGTGTAAATAGGAATCTTCTCTTGGGTATATACTATTATCATACCAAATTTCATGAAAATCTATGTCTCAAATTAACATACACAAAGACAAAAATTTAAAGTTTTATTGCTTGTATTATGATACAAGCCATAATTTTTTTAAATTTTTGTTAATGCAATCACTTTTTTAAAAATAATGTACACAATTCACTCTGTTACAATTTTGTTACATACACAAATGATGATGTTTATGGTTAGAATATCAAACCTTTGACGATTTTCATACGCGGAGAAATTAATTTATCTGGTTATATCATGAAAATGATAGCAAATTACAATTCATTCAATATATTTAATTTATTTAAAAAACTATAAAAAAAACACAAAACAATCCATAGGGAGCATTACAGTGGAGCGAAAAAAACTTATGACAAATGATGGTCATATAATTTTGCAAACCTTGACGTATCCCCTGAAAAAATTAGAGTGTCTTCGCCTCGGGCTCATATTATATTTGGATTCTTTTTCATTTTCTTTAAATATCGCCTAGTAGACAAGTCAGTTCAATTTGTTTGAAAGGTTTTAACATAATAATAAAAGTTAAATATCAAAGAATTATTTTCCTAAAATTTATGTGTGAATCTCAACTCAACACCACCTATATAATACCTACAATATAAAATATTAAGATATCGAAGCCTAAAAGTTTAGAAAATGTCTGGGAGATAATCGCCTTACAGTGAAAAATCAGCTGAAAAAATAAAATTACCAATAACCCACAATTCAAAATAATTCTCTCAATTTAAGAAAAAAAATTCAGCACTAATGATCATTTCAATGAATAAGTCATGATTTTTTTTACATATTCTGCTAATATTCATGATTTAAAAATTATTATGAAACATCGAAAGATCGAAAAATATAAGAAAACCAGCATAAGTTATTGTAACGTGTAAACAAATATGTGTACTTTCAGGATTCATATGACTGTTCAAATTCCGTTTCATATGTTTTTATGTAAAAGCTAGGAAAGATTTATTAATTTAAAAAGTAGCTACAATACATACTCGTATAAAGAAATAATAATATTTTAAGCTTGTTTTTGTCAACTTTGAATGAACGTCAAATTTAATCACCAATATAGGTTACAAAACTAATTAGTACAATTTAAAGCAAAATATTTGCAAAATATCGAATTAAATTAAGTGACTATAATATTAAAACCATTGGACAAAATGCATTAAATTTGGAACGGTATGCCATGTATTCCATCAATGTAATGAATTAAGTAATAAAATACATTTTAATTTTTTTCGCGTTCATTTTTAAATGTTATTATTACGATAGAAACACTTCCAATAACTTTATTTCAGCAAAATGAAAGCACTTTTACGCCTTTGCTAATAAAACTCTGAATAGAATAAAATTGTTCTCAAACATAAAGTCATACCGGGAAGAATCATTCATTTTTATTAACGAAAATTATTTTTTTTAATTACAAAAACATAATTGCAAACTAAAATTAAAGTAAGTACGAAATTCCTCTAATAATTTTATTGCTGAATTTAAACCAAGAGTTAAGAAATTCGTTAAATTTTTTTAACATAATTAACTTGCACGTTTGGATTATTGATAATTTATTTGTAACTAAATCATGAAAGATCTTTCTATAAAAGTTATGGTTTTGCAACCAATCAGTTTTTTCCGACTCATTTCATAAAGACCTTTTCATAAAAGTTATGGTTTTGTAACCAATCAGTTTTTTCCGACTCAATTCGCAATTTAGTTCTAGATATTAATATTCAAGTAAAGAAATAATTGATTGATATTAAATAAAATAAAAAAAACCTTTAAAACCAAAAGACAAATAAAAAATTAAAACTTTGCAGTTTGACATGTCATGACCTTCTTTTTTACTTAAATAATCATGAGCTGACTTAAATGCATTACTTTCTGTGAATGTTATTTGTTTCAAAGAAAAAAATAACAAGGATAACATAACTTACTGAGGGGATCAAGCTACTAAGCGGATGTTATCATATGAAAACGTCTACGGGACACCTGTTAACAATCTATTAACATGATCTTAAAACTAGCTTTTACAATGATCCAATATATGTGAAGTTATGCAATTTTCATAACGGTTCATTTTATATCACCTTAATGGTAATAATCTTTCTCTAAAACTACATATCTTTGTACAGAGTCAGAAGCTTAGTCATTACGAAAACTGTCAAAAACACCCTCAAAGCTAAATTTAGAATATTCACAGCCTCAATAAACTGGCTAAAAGCAGACGGCCGCTTAAACATTTGAGTAATAGGCCGGCACCGTACAATTTAATTAAACTAAAAGACTGATTAAGAAGCGCCTCCTAATTATATCAGACATTATACTAGCATTAGGGAAGAGGGGTGCGATCGTGACGTGGCATCCGTTGAGTGATTTAATCCCGAACTACTTTCAGTCCCCAGCCTTTGAGCTGACAGTTGACATTGGAAAACGCGAGCGTTGTTGTCTCGTTTGTATTGGAATTAACACGATGCTGCCTCCGTCCTTCTTCACGGTACAATTTCGCGTCGTGAACTGAATCTTAATAAAGGAATTGTGACTGTAAATATAGTTTCCCTGTAAATACTGTTAAAGGTAAATATCGTTGGAAATATCTAAAATTTACCAAAAATTATTGTATAAACATGTTTGCGCGTTCGCAACACGTTGCGTATTATTTTGCCCGCACATACAAGTATGTTTAGTAACTTCCAGTTGATTATATGATTAATATAATTATAATCCATCTCTATATTACACGCTGACGTGTAATATACTAAATATATCATCTTTAAATTTTCAATGTCGTATCATATAATGAACATAAAATAACTTATATTACGCAATATTAAAAAAGATGTGATAATCGAAATATGAAAATTATGCAATGATTTTATTAAAATAAAGTAATTATTTTATCAATGGACAATATTTATTCTCAAGATTTTTTACTACGTGTATCATTATTCGCTCAGTGCTTATATTTTTCTCTCATATAACTGAAAATATAAAAAATTACTAACAAGCTGTGCATGTGAAATAGGAAAATACGACGGTCGAATAAATTTCGTTGCTATTGTTACATTATTTGACCGCCAAAATTCTAAATGTTATTATTTTATGTTATAATTCGAGTCAATGACCTAGTTTCGATGCTAAATCGTACAACCGCATTTGACATAAGGTTATTCGGTTTACTGTTAAATTGTGACACATTTTCAAGTTTTAGTGTGATTTGTTCGTTGCCACATTGCTCTAATTCTATTTACATAAAGAAGGCACTCGATCTAAACTGCAAAGTGTTTCTACATATTCTAAATGCTAATTTAAGCTATTTTTTAATTTTAAAGTTGGATATGAATTAAAATAATCCTAAACTATTAATTTAATATTTTAGAATCATATGGTATCTTAATGAAAACATAAATATTTATTTTATTCCTCATAGGGTATAAGGTGTTGAGCTTATTTTTAGTAATTATTTTGTCTACAGCGAGATTAGTGATTAAGACGAGACAATGGGCAAGCTTTAAAATAAGATATGTTGTTGACATAATTTTTTGTATTGAATATATTTGGCCTTATTTTTGTAGAAATTCATTTTTCACAGTTAAATGAAACTACGTGATATGGTATTATTTTTACTTTATTTAAATTCTTTACCACGACCTAGGTTTCGTTATATTACAACATCTTTAGGTGGGCAATTACCATTAATCTTTGCTAATGGCCACCTGAAGATGTTGTAACACAACGAAACCTAGGTCGTGGAAAAGAACTTAAATAAAGTAGAAATAATACTACATCATGTAGTTTCATTGAATTGTGAATAATTGTTGGTATAAAATCTTTTTTAAATAAAACCAAATAGCTTGGCTAAACCCTTCAGAATAAAAAATAACAAAATTTGTCATAACAAATGTAATAATACTGTAAAAAGCACCATAAATCCGTGCATTTCGTATCTCAAAAATGTGCAATGATTCACGATAACACAAGTAAATATGAGTAGATTCACAGTAATATTTGATTCAAGTAACATTTGAACTTAATTATATTACAGCTTCGGATGTATGTCATATTTCTCAACGTGAAGGTTATAAACCTAAAAAACAAAATTAGATCATAATACATATTTGAAAACTAAAAATACAGGCTTATATATCACTATTTATTATACGCAAAACCCTAGAGTTTCAACTAAAATTACAGTAAGCGCTTTATTCAGTTATATAGAATTTGACGACCAAAAACTATTGCGTGGAAAGGAATTGTAATAATTTATTTATTATATATTAAATGGATTTAAAAGACTCACGGAAATCGATCATTTATGGACTAAAAAAAATATTTTTATTCCAGATTTATGTTAAATGAAATGAAATCTGAATTATGGAAATCATTATTGTATGGTAAATAGAAGTAATTGCTTGTCTCACCCCGCCATATAAATAATAAGCCTAGACCATTGATCAGAAGAGCTGAAAGGAAAAATATGGGCTGTCAAACTTTTATCTTTGTTATAAACAATTTAACTATTTCAATTGAACTTCATTCACTTATCGATGATAACGAAAAAAAAGTATTGATGTAAATCTCTCATTTTAAAATGTTTAAAAAAATCAAGCATGGTTTTGTAGATTTTTATTACTTATCGAATTATCACAATATTAATATAACACGGTTTGTTCGAAAGTCGTGTTCATAGATAGAGGTTGCACCTGAATCATATGCAATGTACATACAACAAGACATATGCAATGTACATACAACAAGACATATGCAATGTACATACAACAAGATATATGCAATGTACATACAACAAGACATATGCAATGTACATACATACAAGTGTACATACAAGTTTACTTATTACAGTTGGAAAAAAAAATCACTAATATTAAAAATCTCAAATAAAAGTTTCACAATTTCAGTAACAGCAGATAATTTCAGTAACATCAAAAATCTAAAATTTTAAATTCCTCAATTCCAATAATAACCCAGAATTTCAATACTATTAAAAATATAAAATCACAATTTTCTTAATTTCACTAATAACGCAAAATTCCAATAGTACTGTAAACATGAAATTGAAAATTTTTCATTTTCAATAGTAACACATAATTTCATGATACTAAAAATCTAAAATTGCAGACACTAATAAAAAATAATTCGACTCGCACAAGACGATTTGCATATTTTCTTAGGTCAATTAAATAAGACAGAAATATTGTATTTAGTTGAAGATTACTTTTGCTAAAACAATCTCTTTACTATTTTATTGCATCTTATACCATTTTAAATACCGTAAAATTATTTAATTAAACTCACATTATGAAAAAAGTAATTATATGAAACACTGATTTTAATATTACTTCTAATAGTTACCTTAATTATTGATTAAAAATATGACTTGGCAAAAGCTTATAAATTTATTTATACCTTCAAAAATAATTAACAATAATATAAGATTGTTCACTCTCACTAAACATAACTTCTGGAATAGAAAGTATTAAATATAAACGATTCGTATCTAATTTTGATTTGTTTTCTTTTTTAAATATACATAACCATTTTGATCAAGTTCGCATAGCTTTGTGGTAATCATCATGAAGAAAAATAAGAGACTTTTCGATATTTCTTTTAAGGAAATCGTAAATAAACTATCATTATTGATAAACAAATATTCGAACAATATTGATTTTTGTATGGTTCATTGACGGCGCCACAACTATTAATGACGAAACCTAAGCCGTACAAATTCAACATGAAACTCGCAGGTACTACTTTGGTGAAATATTTATAATTCACCAAACTTAGAATATTTATAATTCACATGTATAATTTTTATCACTACGTATCACAAAAACTTTAAATGTAGTGTATGAATATTTTTATAATATGAATTAAATTTATTAACTGGAAATATGGGCTTGTCGATAATAGATGTGTATTTAAAGAACATAAATCACGTTTGTCTTCCAAAATGTTTAACGCAGCTGAATCATGGACTCAAGAATTATATAATAATTATAAATTAATTGGCTAAAATTATTTTTTTTAATACATACTGCATTATACTATTAAAAACGTAAATCTTGATAAAGCGGAACTATTAACTGCATCATTACGAACAGGCCACGCATCGCACGAACGGATTTTAATAATGTAGAAAGCAAAAATATGGTAATCCCTTAAATATCACCGCCAACATCGAAAAAGTTAAGTTCATATTTTAAGAAACAAGACCCGTTGACTTAACGAATGACAGTGATATTCTTTTTAAAGACCTTTAACCTTGTGTGAACAGAAATTATGTTAATGCTCAAAGTTGGGTAAATGTGTTAAAGTTGGTAAAATATCGTACAAACGCCTTAAATAAATTTAATGAAATTATTTTTCAGTATATATCTGAAGATACATCACCTGAAATAATAAAGAAAATATTTGTTTGAGACCCATATTATTAGCTCTTTTGAACGATACACTATATGTTAAAGTTAAAAAAATTCGGGTAATTAATTTGCTTCCCCTAAAATTTCCATGTATATATGTATATATATATATATATATATATATATATATATATATATATATATATATATATATATATATATATATATATATTGAGTGTTAACTATTGAGATTAATGCAGTACAAATCCATAAAAAATTAATAAAGTTAATGTTTCGTATAATCGCTGCAATAAAAATTGTAAAACCAATGGTAACACGATCAACAAAGCAGTATAAAAGTAACACTATACAATATGAAGAACTAGTCTACCTCTACCATCAAGCTTAACTAGCTACAGAAAATTTAGATATTTTCGATTATAATTACATTTAATAAATACCTAGATTTCTTGCAGTGGATCATTTTTAGTGATATTAATTAGTATAAACAACAGAAGACAACATCTAAGTACATTTATGTAATAAATAATACACAGCCGTACTCACAGCAGTAGTCAACAAGAACTGACAATTAACATATACGAGTATTAAACTGGTTGAAATAACGAAATGTTGATATTATTAAATATTTTTGCCAAATATCGGTGGAGTAAGTTTACTGGCTTGAAATATTTCAGATATTCATAAAAGTAAAGTTGTCATGACTAACTTTCTAAGTTCAATTAATCAATACTTCTTTCCCCATGTCTAAAAATTGTTAATCATAACTCTCTAATATATTAAGTTGCACTGAATATTTTTGACCCGTTTTCAAATATTTTCTCTTACTAATAAACTCAAATATACTTATTGAATTTTTCTATCACCCATACGTGTTAAACAGAGCTTCGGATGCGGAGCAGTCAATATTGAAAGTGATGAGAGATTACGTCATTTAGAAATACAAATTTTAAAGTAAAAGTATGGCGCTACCAAGGGTAAAATATGTGTGTCTGAGAATTACAAATGTTTGAGGTCTAATGAAAGCCTCATTTAGTATAAAACATGTTCTACTGAAAAATTTATATGTCTCTTCGTAAATAAGGCCCCTTTTTAGATTCTTAAAGTAATTCGTGATATTGTTATGACAATATATTTGAAATTCATAGACGTAAATAGTACATTTTATTTTTCATACAAATACAAGTACTAATTACTTGTATTATGGAATTTTGCCTACGACACACCTTAATACACCCAGCTGCTCTATTATTGAATAAGTTCAACTTAAGCCGATTATTACCATTCCTACATTAAACATAAGAAGCACTATCTGTCAGTCGTCAACATGATATTTGAACTATCAATATAAGCTTCATATTAATTGCCTTATGGGCTTGAGGGTAACATTACTCTATCAAGTTTTACTGTCTGCATGATACTAATATTGATAAAATAGTTGTCGAGATTGCCAAGCAGAAACGTGTGAGGACGAAATATGAAATTTTAATAGTACATGTATATAATCATAAATAAAAAAATACATATTTTTAAAATCATTTTTTTAACTAGCGTTCCATACGAACCCCGCAACATTACGTACGTTTGTGATAGATAATTGTGAAAAAACAGCCTTACTTAGAAACTTACCTAAAGTTACCGGAAAACGATAAAGGTGATTCTAAATTTCCTAATTTTTGAGATTGTCACTATACTTTTTACTTGTGACAGATACGCTGGAGAATATATTTACATGGTGGAGAATAATACAAATATTTGTAAATAGTTTAATAAAAAGATATGTTATCTAAATGTTGATGAAATCTTGCACTTTAATATTTTTATTTGTACAAAATACGACAGTACATGGGACAGAATATTGAAACATTATGAGGGTGTATTAAAAGAGATACGATATAATTAATATTATTTCACATATTTATGGCACATAGAAAGAGATAGGCTTTACATATTTACAGTATCATATATATGAGCAAAGCAGCGAGTATAAAAAAGCTAAAAAAATATGCCCGCACATGCAAAAGTGAAAGCTCTGCAATTAATTGTATTTATAAAGGTAGTGAAACATATTTCAATTAACATACACCTGATGTGTTTATGCCTATACTACTATATAAATCGGAAAAGTTTGTTTATTGGTTTGTGCGCACTAATATCTGGAACCACACACCCGATTTCATGAAGTTTAATTATGTTTAAAAAAAAAATACTTTAAGGAATAATAGAAGACACATTTTATAACGCAATGATTCATAGGGGCAGAGCACTCATAACAAATGTAACAGAAGTCGGGGAATACTGCTTAAACAATATAGCATATAAGGGGACCGGCTTATCTATTGGTTGAATGCCCCAGGTGTTCACGCTGATATGCTCCCAGAACTGCGATCGATGTCGTTTGGTGAATGGAGCGATGTCATAGGGTTGATAATGTCTGCTATGTAACGACGGAAACACATGAAGGCAAATAATATTGGCTTTCTTATGAAAACAAATGTGTTTGCGGAAAAAACAAATTCTCTCCTTCGGCATTACTTAAGTCGTATAAAACAATATGTTTAATTAAATAAATATCAGAGGATAACAATATTATCGAAATCTTATTTGCGTACTTTTTAATGAAGGACTTGGGTATCAACTGGCGGTTTAATGTGTGAGCCAACAAGGCGATAAATGCATTGATTTATATTAAAATACATTTTGAAGAAGGATTAAGCTATTGATCGAAGACCTAACATACGAGCCAATAAAATCAAATAAATACAACAATATATCGCGAAAAACCCGTTACACAATGTTGAGACACTAAGACATATTTATCTAAGGTCCCAATCCCTAACCCAATACTTCATAAATATATGTAATAATATTTAATATATCGTATCTCTTTTAATACACCCTCATAATGTTTTAATATTCTGTCCCATGTACTGTCGTATTTTGTACAAATAAAAATATTAAATTGCAAGATTTCATCAACATTTAGATGACATATCTTTCTATTAAAAGTATTTAGAAATATTCGTATTATTCTCCACCATGTAAATATATTCTCCAGCGTATCTGTCACAAGTAAAAAAGTATAGTGACAATCTCAAAAATTAGGAAGTTTAGAATCACCCTTATCGTTTTCCGGTAAGTTTAGGTAAGTTTCTAAGTAAGGCTGTTTTTTCACAATTATCTATCACAAACGTACGTAATTTTACGGGGTTCGTACGGAATGCTAGTAAAAAAAATTATTTTAAAAATATGTATTTTATTATTTATGATTATATACATGTACTATTAAAATTTCATATTTCGTCCTCACACGTTACTGCTTGGCAATCTCGACAACTATTTTATCAATATTAGTATCCTCCAAACAGTAAAACTTGATAGAGTAATGTTCACCCTCAAGTCCATAAGGCAATTAATATGAAGCTTATATTGATAGTTCAAATATCATGTTGACGACTGACAGATAGTGCTTCTTATGTTTAATGTAGGTAATAATCGACTTACGTTGAACTTATTTAATAATAGAGCAGCTGGGTGTATTAAGGTGTGTCGTAGGCAAAATTACATAATACAAGTAATTAGTACTTGTATTTGTTTGAAAAATAAAATGTACTGCTTACGTGTATGAATTTCGAATATATTGACATAATAATATGACGTGAATTACTTTAAGAATCTGAAAAGAGGCCTTATTTACGAAGAGACAAATACATTTTTCAGTAGAAAATGTTTTATACTAAATGAGGCTTTCATTAGACCTCAAACATTTGTAATTCTCAGACACACATATTTTACCCTTGGTAGCGCCATACTTTTACGTTAAACTTTGTATTTCTAAATGACGTAATCTTTCATAACTTTCAATATTGACTGCTCCGTATCCGAAGCTCTGTTTAACACGTATGGGTGATAGAAAAATTCAATAAGTATATTTGAGTTTATTAGTAAGAGAAAATATTTGAAAACGGGTCAAAAATATTCAGTGCAACTTAATATATTAGAGAGTTATGATTAACGATTTTTAGACATGGGGAAAGAAGTATTGATTAATTGAACTTAGAAAGTTAGTCATGACAACTTTACTTTTATGAATATCTGAAATATTTCAAGCCAGTAAACTTACTCCACCGATGTTTGGCAAAAAGATTTAATAACATCAACATTTCGTTATTTCAACCAGTTTAATACTCGTATATGTTAATTGTCAGTTCTTGTTGACTACTGCTGTGAGTACGGCTGTGTATTATTTATTACATAAATGTACTTAGATGTTGTCTTCTGTTGTTTATACTAATTAATATCACTAAAAATGATCCACTGCAAGAAATCTAGGTATTTATTAAATGTAATTATAATCGAAAATATCTAAATTTTCTGTAGCTAGTTAAGCTTGATGGTAGAGGTAGACTAGTTCTTCATATTGTATAGTGTTACTTTTATACTGCTTTGTTGATCGTGTCACCATTGGTTTTACAATTTTTATTGCAGCGATTATACGAAACATTAACTTTATTAATTTTTTATGGATTTGTACTGCATTAATCTCAATAGTTAACACTCAATATATATATATATATATATATATATATATATATATATATATATATATATATATATATATACATATATACATGGAAATTTTAGGGGAAGCAAATTAATTACCCGAATTTTTTTAACTTTAACATATAGTGTATCGTTCAAAAGAGCTAATAATATGGGTCTCAAACAAATATTTTCTTTATTATTTCAGGTGATGTATCTTCAGATATATACTGAAAAATAATTTCATTAAATTTATTTAAGGCGTTTGTACGATATTTTACCAACTTTAACACATTTACCCAACTTTGAACATTAACATAATTTCTGTTCACACAAGGTTAAAGGTCTTTAAAAAGAATATCACTGTCATTCGTTAAGTCAACGGGTCTTGTTTCTTAAAATATGAACTTAACTTTTTCGATGTTGGCGGTGATATTTAAGGGATTACCATATTTTTGCTTTCTACATTATTAAAATTCGTTCGTGCGATGCGTGGCCTGTTCGTAATGATGCAGTTAATAGTTCCGCTTTATCAAGATTTACGTTTTTAATAGTATAATGCAGTATGTATTAAAAAAAATAATTTTAGCCAATTAATTTATAATTATTATATAATTCTTGAGTCCATGATTCAGCTGCGTTAAACATTTTGGAAGACTTGATTTATGTTCTTTAAATACACATCTACTATCGACAAGCCATATTTCCAGTTAATAAATTTAATTCATATTATAAAAATATTCATACATTACATTTAAAGTTTTTGTGATACGTAGTGATAAAAATTATACATGTGAATTATAAATATTATAAGTTTGGTGAATTATAAATATTTCACCAAAGTAGTACCTGCGAGTTTCATGTTGAATTTGTACGGCTTAGGTTTCGTCATTAATAATTGTGGCGCCGTCAATGAACCATACACTAATCAATATTGTTCGAATATTTGTTTATCAATAATGATAGTTTATTTACGATTTCCTTAAAAGAAATATCGAAAAGTCTCTTATTTTTCTTCATGGTGATTACCACAAAGCTATGCGAACTTGATCAAAATGGTTATGTATATTTAAAAAAGAAAACAAATCAAAATTAGCTACGAATCGTTTATATTTAATACTTTCTATTTCGGAAGTTATGTTTAGTGAGAGTGAACAATCTTATATTATTGTTAATTATTTTTGAAGGTATAAATAAATTTATATGCTTTTGCAAGTCATGTTTTTAATCAATAATTAAGGTAACTATTAGAAATAATATTAAAATCAGTGTTTCATGTAATTAATTTTTTCATAATGTGAGTTTAATTAAATAATTTTACAGTATTTAAAATGTTTGTTGAATATATTTGGCGTTAATTTTGTAGAAATTCATTATTCACAATTAAATGATGAAACTACGTGATGTAGTATTATTTCTACTTTCTTTAAGTTCTTTACCACGACCTAGGTTTCGTTGTATTACAACATCTTCAGGTGGGCTATTAGCAAAGATCTTGCTAATAACCCACCTGAAGTTGTTGTAATATAACAAAACCTAGGTCGTGGTAAAGAACTTAAAGAAAGTAGGTATAATACTACATCAAGTAGTTTCATTTAATTGTGACTAAAAGTTTACTTAAAGTTTGCCGGTAAGCTGTAGCAATGATTCTACATTTGTTTCTTTTTAAAATATTTATGATATTTGTGAAAAATATACTAGAAAAGGTATTTGCGTGATAAAAAATAATATCAACATTTGTCAATAACTTAATAAAAATACATACATTTTAATTTGTATATGTGTCACCCAAGTGTGTACAAACTCTGGTACTACTCCATGTAACAGGTTTTATTTTAATTGAAATGATAGTTTCAGTTTAATAAAAGTATTAAGTCATTATTTAAGCATCTGAAATATGTGGTATAATAGTGCTTAAAAATAAAATCCTTTTCTAAAACGGTCTCGATTTTTTTAACAATTCTTATTGGAAGTCCTTAATCTTTTACTGCTTAAAAGAAGTCTCGCGCCTCTGTTTTCTAAATACAAACCACTTCTTACTGTAAATATTTACTATCCTGTCTGTTATTACGGTTTATTAATAAGGACCCATTTTTTCCGCAAGTTCTTATTCACGAGTTAGAAGAAGTAGACTGTATTTGAAATACCGCATAATTTTAAGCTATAAAAAATAAATCCACAAATTACAATAAAAAAAACTACAAGAACTTGTCGGTATACTAACCTTCATTTATAATTTAAGCTATCCTACAAATATTATTCAAACAAGTTCAACATTTGTTTACAATAGCGTAGTATAAAAATTAAAAATGAATTTAGATTTCATCTAATTTAGAATAGGGACTTTCAACTACATAAAAAAAAAACATAATATTTTCAAACTTTGAAATGTTGGTAAAATCTACAGCAATCCTTTAAGTAAAACAACCTATGGATAAATAAAACAAATACTTACAGAAAAAATACTGACCAAAACAGTTTGTCCGACCCAAATTTCTTCATCAGTATTTTTGTCAAAAAAAGGAATTTGACAGATAACATTTCTCGGCTCATCATTCATAAAGTTGTTTGACGTTTCAAGTTATTAAATTAAGACATAAATGGCGTTTATGTCTTTTTCATACATTTGTGGTTCAAATTAATTGCAGTATCTCAAATCTACTACATTTCTTCTACTGAAACATCGAATTTTTCCGTTCAGAAAGAAGATAACATTGAAAAAGTATGAGATTAGAAACTAATTAAGGAATTAAAACAGTGGCTAATTTTTTAGAAAGCAATGATTTTAATAAATATGAATTATTTTGGGGCATAAACTGAAGCGTAACACAAAAAAGGAAATGATTTAGAAAGGAAGGGCGCAACACAGAAAAGTTATAAAATTTCATTCTAAACAATATGTGTGTTTAAAATAATGAAGACGGTTAAGATTAAATTAATTCTAATGACCATACAAATCCATTTTTTTCGATACTAATGTTTTTTTTCTCAAATTCCTACTGTAGCTCCATATTTCAGTCAAAATAAACTTGACTTTATTACCTAGACTCTAGGAAACATAATAATAAAAACCATATTATATATATATATGTATATATATATATATATATATATATATATATACATATATATATAAATATATATATATATATATATATATATATATACAACCGGGGTAAAAAAAACCGGAGTTAAAAGGTCTTTCAATAAGTCACGCGGTAATTAATTAGATTTTTCCCAATACTTCTAAAAGTCCTTAGTAAGGACGCTACCGTAATGACAGGCCTATCGACTCGTAAATGGCCAAAACTTTAATTTGAAAATTATGGACGAATTAAATATTGACGAACTTCAAAATCGTGACCTTTTAAATACAAGTCTACTTAAACATTTCCTTAAAAAATTAAAGGGAATTTCGTACTAAAAAATGAAGAAGATGAGATAACAGTAAGCTTACACATTTATAGTCCTAGCTGACTAGATAACTTGTCGATCCATGGAAAATATTTGTTTGATGTTACAAATAATAATATTATTGTAAAAATAACGTTATTATTTCAGCTATAAATTATGTTATTATTTTTGTTATTTTCATTTACCGTAAATTTTGTGGTAATGGTTTAAATTTTGAAATTAGAAATATGAGTACTTCGTTAAAGTGATTACGCATTACTCACCAAGGTGCTTAAATAAATATTTTTAAGAAGCAAACAAAAGAAACTAGAGCTCTAGAGTCTGAAATATAGTTAGGATATTGCAATTAATAATTTATATGTATGGGGTTCTTATAGTTGGGGTTTTCGACACATTGTAGGTTATTTATTCTAGAAGGTTTCTTTTGTGTATAAAAATGTAGGTGCCAAGCAACAGAAAGCGTTACGGTGGTTAACGGTAGTATCGGCATCATTGCATCGATTAAGAATAACGTCACAATATACAAACGAATTGGCAAAAGCTATATATATATATATATATATATATATATATGTATATATAAATACATATATACATATATATATATATATATACACATATATATATATATATATATATATATATATATATATATATATATATATGTGTGTGTGTGTGTGTGTGTGTGTGTGTGTGTGTGTATGTATGTATGAATGTTTATGTAAAACACATCACATATACACTCACAAATTCATTTATTATTTCTCAAAGTTGTATCATGTAAATCTAACGAGTGATTTTGGAACTTCTCGTATACACTTACAATCGATTACTATCACCAAATTAGCTCCACATTATTACCGGTATCTTTCTGCCATTGATCAAAAATAAATACGAAAACATTACATCACAACTAGCCTACAAAATAGGGCAGCCATATGAAAGCTTCGAGGATGGGCGGCGCCCTATGTGCCCTGACCTTTCGCCCTCTACGACTGATAACGCATTTCCGAATCAAGATCATGGCCTCAACTTGGTGACGTACATTTTTATTACTCTCTGTCGGTACCCTTTATCGAGTGCTACGTTTACTTGTAAGATATTGTGGGATAGGCACACACGCCATTAGGCATCAACATTAATTTTTGCTTGCGTAATTTCCTTTTAAAATTATATATGAGTGGAAATTCATATTGTTTAATTAGTAAAAAACAACCGATTTAAAAGATTATGCTAATATATTAGAAATAGTTTTTTGGAGAGTTTTAATAATTTGGTTAAAAACTAATGATCATTTTATTAGAAAAGGTTTCAGAATTAACTACGCAAAATAATAAAAGAGAAAAATAAACTAATTATACTTGTTGATTTATTTAATAATATTTTCTTATTCGTAACACAATAATCGCTTAATACCATGAGCCGCCACAGTTTTTATAAATCATTGTAATTACAAATGGTAATATTAATGTTGCTTAAATATTATTTTTAATCACTTAAAACCTTAATTTTTCACCAAAAAAACTCCGTTTAATTACTTTTCTCTTAGATATTCCAAATATTTTTCCTTAGAAATTTGATCAAAAGCTAAAAAATTACAGTAGGATAATTACAAATTTAAAAAATAAATCTATTGCTCATAATTCAGGCAATGGGAAACAAAATCTACAAATTTGACTACGTGAAAATGATGCAAGCTGCATAATTCGGCCGTCATATAATTAATTTTGTATGTGATACCGTCGGCGGTATCTTAGGATACCAAGCTTATGCAAAAATAAATAGCATATTTTAAATATGTTATGGGAACATTTACCTAAAGATGTTGCTTAAAAAGAAAACTCAAATAATTTGTAGAAGCTTTTAGCAGAGGTACATTTCTAGTGAAGACACGCTTTTAGTCGTGAATTAAATTTTGCATGACAAACACTTCTAAAAATAATTTATGGGTTATGGTATTCATAGGATTATTCTGCCGACAATAAGAAATATTTTTAATACGCAGAACATTCGAAATTGTATTATTTAACTAATCATAAATTATTACTGAATTAATTGGTGACCAGGTAATTCAATAATTTCGTTCAATTATTTTTAAATTTCAACAACACAACCAAGCGCTTTTATATGCGAGTATTTTGCAATTACACTATAAATGATGAAATAAATAATTTTGTTGTAGATCAGTAATTTTGTAGTAACTCAGATAACCACAGAAATATTTTGAAAGAAAAGAAAATTTCATTACTACGTGCATTATTATATGATTTAAAAAATTATATATTTTTTTTATAAAAAATAAAGTAATAGAGAGAAGAAATAAAGTTACAGAAATTACAAAAATTAAGTAGTTAATTACAGAAATTAAATAAGCTAATTTTTTAAACAATTAAACACTAATCTAAATTTCTGCAATACCTGTATTTTGAAAATATGTACTTACATATGTAAATATAAATGTTGATTTGTAAATTGAAACATTTTTTCTTGAATATCTAAAGATTTATTTCTTTGGAGTAAAAAGTTGTAGGGAAGTTGTTAGGAACCATAACTTGTTTCCATCTCGAATATAGGTAAAGTTATAAACAATTTAAATTTTGGAATTGTTCAGAGATAAACAATTGTTCTTTGATTTTTTGGGTAGTTTGTACTGGATACTTCTATCTAAAAAAAAATTCAAATCATCACTCCAGAATCAAATAAATTGAAATGCTCCCAAACCAATTAAATTTACACGTCGAAGTTTAATAACAAAAATATTAAGTACAGATGAGCTATAAAAGATAAACAACTTAGTCATTGTTCAAATTCTGACACATCTTTTTATAAAACTATCTATACCGTAAAGTTCACAAATATGTTTGTGAAGCTAAGGAGCTTTTTGTCTTTATAGAAAGACTGTAAAATATAAATAAATCAACAAATTTTTAGCATGCTGTTCAGTATGTATGTTTGAAGAACTAATACCCGAAATTACAATAAAAAATATTAGTGTGACCCTTATAACTAGCCGTTTCAAATAATATCCCACATTATATGAGGAATTTAAAAAAAAATTCGGGAGCTTAATTCGCTCACACTAAAATTTAAAAATAAATGTTTTGGAGTTTAAGCTTTGAATGTGCGAGTTATAATATGTTTTATTACTGTACCAAATTTCAAATTTCGGTGCTATATTCCACTCATCTAATAAAATTCTCGCTTAAGTTGGGTTTCAAAATATTTTAAACAAACAATTTACACCGTAACTTACAAGATCAAGTACATATTTTTTTAAGAAATATTATGTTACATTTTTTTTTATAAAATGGTAAAACAATCAGGCTAACTTCATTTATTCGATCATATAGCTTTATTATTGTATACTTACCATTATCCGAATGCTAAGTTCATACAGAAAAAAAAATTTGCTTTTTTCTCTTATAGCTCCGCGATATATAATTACCTCCACACAACTAGCTAACTAACTCTACATAATCGGCCAACATAATAAACCTCTCTACAACAACAAGGGTTGCACTAGAACTTAACATTTTGTCCTCTACCTCTGGCAAAGCAATTCCGGATCAAGTTCACGGCCTGAACTTGGCGACGCACATTTTATTACTGTCTGTTAGCGCTCTTTATTTACACCAACTATCTGTGTAAATAAAAATTTATCCTCATATTATGGGCATTTTATTAAAAATTTTCAAGTTCTCATCTGAAATAATTTGATAAATTTTTAACTCAAGGAGCAATTCCAATACTTACTCATACGATAAAGAATTTACAGGTGAAAAAATTCAGTATTGCTTAAATTTGTTTTATGATTCTTCCAAATATTTTAAATGATATAAATTCCAAAAAAATATTTTCGTTTGCTAACCCACGTTCTATGATATATAATAATTGTATGTTACTTATTGCCAAATGGCTACAATTAAAATCACTAAGAAATAAATAATTTACGTAAATATTAAATAAACATTTAGAAACAGGTTAACATTTTAGAAACAGGCAAAAAATTAACATAGAGAAAAGTGCTTTTCAGAAGAAGTGTAAATAAAAATGTAGAAGGCGTAATTTACACTTGAGATTAAAAAATCTCGCTCGAGATTAAAAAATAACTGATTTCTTCATGACTCACAATCTGAAGAGGTAGCCTTAAAAATAGGGTTTTTGTCTCTTTGAGAGTCCACACATTTTTAATTAAATTTCGATGTACATATTGTCTCAAAATGAGACATTCACCTACAAAAAATCAGTAAGATGAGCATAGGTATCATTTTTGAAATATGACCCATAAATGTCGTTGAAAGTAACTTCTTTAAAAATAAAGATTTTTGCCTCTTTGAGAATCCACACATTTTTAATTAAATTTCGATGTAAATATTGTCTCAAAATGAGACATTCACCTACAAAAAATCAGTATGATGAGCATAGGTATCATTTTTGAAATATGACCCATAAATGTCGTTGAAAATAACTTGTCCATCGTATAATTGGAGTGTTGATTTCATATCAACAAACGTTTGATTTCCCAAAAAATGCTATTTTAATAAATCTCTTTCTACACACAGATCAAAGTTTATCTCAAAGCAAGAGTGAGAACCGAATTTCAATAGATGTTAATTAAATAACTAAATAAAAACATATTAATACTTCCTCCTATAAAACTGTTCTCTTATAATTGATTTTACGATAAAACGATTTTGCAAAAATGTTACTCTACTTTCTAGCAAAATTATAGTCAACGATAGTTCGTAAAATAATAACATGTGTATCAAAGCTGCATAAAAATCTTTAAATTTTTTGGAATTTTTTTAGATCACCTTATTACCATATATCTTTATCATGACGTTCGGCAAAATACTAATCCCCAAAATTATAATTATATTTTTTTACCAAAGCACAAGTTTTTATATTCTAGATCAATTTAAAAGTTACTATTGAGATCCTTCTAAAGCAGTTTATCGAGGCCAAGATTAATATAACATAAGGTGATAAAATATTAAACATAAGATTTAAATAAAGTGTCGAGAAATAAAAAATCCAATGCAATGGCATTTTAATAAATGAACAGTGTGTAGCACTCTTGAATGAATTTTTTAATACAAGAAAATAACTGACTATTTTTACTCTACCTATTTCTTTATCATACTATATTCGTATGAGCGGCATCTCTAGTGATTTTTTTATTTATTTTGTAATAGAATAATGCTGTCATTAAACATAATATTGTGGACCGCTGCGTTTGGATTGCCGCACCATGAGCCCTGTTCTTTTTTCAGTACTTTATAAATTATTAACTTTATAATTATTATGTGATTAATATATATTGAAGAAATATTTCGCGGAAATATTTTTACAATGTATAGATATTAAAAATGTAAAAGGAAACAATCAATTTCTATGGAATCGATACACCAGAGTACGTACTAAACACATATCAAGTTTTATTCACTGTTTAATGGTAACTGGCTCGGCAAGAATTATAATAAGCTGTTGGAATTATAATAAGAGTCATATATAAAAGATGAAAGGTTCATAGCCATTAACATAAAAATTAACCCACTTAGATATAAAAGGAAATGCTGAGAGTTCCATACATTTACATAATGCTATTACATAGCAAATAATGATATTACTAATTAAATGTCATTCTACTGGATTTTAATCTAATCTTCCCATCACTGCGGTACAATTAACTTTTCACAAGATATTATCAATACACCAGTCGTACTAAAATTTATCTGAAATATTTCTAAGCGCCAATTTCCAGCCTGAGATTAAATTTATTTTAGTGAATCTGAAAGTTTTGTGATGTTTACTGATACGCACTTAGATATAGGAAATAATTAAATAAATACTGAATGGTAATATTAAAATATTGAATGGTAAATAACTCGTATAATAAATTGATATCAAAACAGAATTCAATGGTTACGCTCTAAGTACAAAGTAAAATAGGTATATTTCGGAAAGGCCCCTGTGATTTGTCTATTTAGATTCGTCGAGACCATTAATCAATCATTCCACTATGTTCAGTAACTGGGACGCGTCGGCCATCCAAACGGATGGAGTTTTCGCTTTGTTATCCTTCTCTGGGAGGAATTTTCAAACTCGTTTTCAGCACATTAGTCACCAAAATCAAAAATCAGTGTTTCATTGTGTGGTCTTAAATGAAAGTCTCTTTGATTCCCGAATTAAATTTTAAATAAAATGTCATTAATAGTTTTATTGTATGATGACTCTTTTCTACGCAATGTAGTATGATTCACGATAAGCAATGAAAATTTACACTTCAATCAGTACATTTTAAGTTTTACTTATGATTTGGTTATTGAGTAACTGGACAGATATTGGCATGAGAATCTTTAAATGAAACTTTAAATTATACTAACCCTGACCAGACCAGTTAGTAGTTATTTTTTTAATTCTTACATGTTTCTAGTTTATAATGATATTTAATAAAACGATGAAAATAGAATAGAAACGATTGTGGTAATTACAAAATATCACCAAAATTGTCTGTTTTTATTTTAATTAAACCAACCAAAAGCGAAACATAAAACCAATTCAATATGCTAACGTTCGCCGTGACTGCGTCAATTTTACGACATTGTAATCCCTTTCACTAAACTGTATAATAAATCCATGTACCGAGCAACGATACAAGTGAAACAAGTATTTTGTTTAAAAATATTACGATAATATTGGAGCCATTCCATACGAAATCGTCAAAAAAAAATTTCGTGCCTGCATCATTTTTGTATTCCCAATTAAAAATGATGAAAAAATAGTAAAATTATTTTTACCACCGTGTTAATTTTCAGGGATATTAATTATGTGAATTTTAATTTTGTACGCAAATATTATTACTATCTTTCAGCTTTAAAATGTCATATCAAACATATAGATATATTTAATAGAAATATTGTATTTTTTTTAAAATTATTTTAGTTAAAATTCAAATTTATTTTTTGTCTTAAAATAAAATGAAGGTTATGAATTAAATTAAATTGAATAAATATTTTAATAAAATTATGATTATTAAAGACATAATAATATACGTAAAATAAAATAAATACGAAGATGTTAAAGCTTAAATAAAAAATATTATGACAGCACTTTTATATATTCAAATTATTATTAGTTTTAATTTAAAGGAATAAAACTAATAATAAAATTAAATTATTGTTAGTTGGTTAATAATCATTTTATTATATACAATATATATAGACTACTTTATCAGACGACCGAAAATTATAACTTTTTCTTTCATCCAATGCAATTAATCCTCGAAAAAAAAATTTCCTATGAAAAATAGATATATTGACATTAATATTTTTATTCGTAAATTCATTCGTATTTTCCATCCTTTTCTCTATTAACGCATTTTAACTTGTAACGGTGAAAACAGCTAGTGTCGGCTAGAGTTGTTCAGATTTTTTTGCACCAGTTTTTGTGGCAGCGTGCGTTCAAATATTAAATTTAATATGTACCATTTTTTCCGATTATTATCGGACCGATAGTTGCAAGTCATCTGTGTTAAGATTTAAGCATATTGTAGCAATCAACGGGGATCAAAAAAAATTTAAAGGTCGTCACATAACTTCACATAAAAGGATCTCATAATGTAAAGTGACCAGGCGTTGTTAAAAATTGCATTTAAAAATTGCATTGCAATAAAATAATTTACTTAATGTTTTAATAGAATACGATGCATCGCCAGATATAAAAAAACAAGAATATTAATTTCAATATATCTATTTTTCACAGCAAATTTTTTGTTCGAGGGTTAATTGCATTGCTTGAAAGAAAAAGTTATAATTTTCGATCGTCTGATAAAGTAGTTTATATGTATTATGTTTATTATAATAATTATTAATTACATTATTAGTTTTAATCCTTTAAACTAAAACTAATAATAATTTAGATATACAAAAGTGCTACCAATATATTTTTAATTTAAACTTTAACATCTTCGTATTTATTTTATTCTATGTATATTATTATTTCTTTAATAATCATAATTTTACTGAAATGTTTGTTCAATTTAATTTAATTTACAACCTTCATTTTATTTTAAGAACAAAAATAAAATTGAATTTTAACTAAAATAATTTTTAAAAAAATTAAATTTTTCTATTAAAGATATTTATAAGTTTGATATGACATTTTAAAACTGAAAGATAGTAGTAATATTTGCGTACAAAATTAAAATTCACATAATTAATAACCCTGAAAATTAACACGGTGGTGAAAATAATTTTACTAATTTTTCGTCATTTTTAACTGGAAATATAAAAATGATGCAGGCACGAAATTTTTTTTGACGATTTCGTATAGAATGACTCCAATATTATCGTAATATTTTTAAACAAAATACTTGTTTCACTTGTATCGTTGCTCGGTACATGGATTTATTACACACTTTAGTGGAAGGGATTACAATGTCGCAAAACTGACGCAGTCACGACGAACGTTAGCATATTGAATTGGTTTTATGTATCGCTTTTGGTTGGTTTAATTAAAATGAAAGCAGACACTTTTGATGATATTTTGTAATTACCACAGACGTTTCTGTTCTGTTTCAATTATTTTATTAAATATTATTATAAACTAGAAACACGTAAAAATTAAAAAAAGAATTATTAACTGGTCTGGTCAGGGTTAATATAATTCAGAGTCATTTAAGGATTCTCATGCCAATAGCTGTCCAGTTACTCAATAACCAAATCATAAGTAAAACTTAAAATGTACTGATTGAAGTGCAGACTTTAATTGCTTATCGTGAATTACACGACATTGCATAGAAAAGAGTCCTAATACAATAAAATTATTTATGACATTTTATTGAATATTTAATTCGGGAATCAAAGAGACTTTCGTTTAAGACCACCTAATGAAACACTGATTTCTAATGTTAGTGACTAATGTATGAAAATTCCTCCCAGAGAAGGATAAAAAAGCGAAAATTAATATTTTAATATTACCATTCAGTATTGATTTAATTATTTCCTGTCTCTAAGTGCGTATCACTAAACCTCAAAAAACCTTGAGTTTCTCAAGAATAAATTTAATCTCAGACTGGATATTGGCACTCAAAAATATTTCGGATAAATTTTAGTACGACTGGTGTATTAATGATATCTTGTGAAAAGTTAATTGTAACGCAAAGTGATGGGAAGATTAGATTAAAAGTCTGTAGATTGACATTTAATTAGTAATATCACGATTTGCTAAGTAATAACGCAAAACAAAAGAGGGCTTTCTAAGCTTTTTTTAACAAAAATTATTAATAGCTCTTATTAAAATAAACTTGAAGTAAATTCACATTTTTGATTGCGTTTAATGCTGATTTGCAACAATATAGTACAATCTAAGTCAACTTCACAGAAGATACAAAACAAATGTTAGGAACACTCAAAGTGTATTTCCTTCACGGTAACGCCCAACTGCATGTAGCTAAAGTCGTTTGCTGGAAGTTGTTGAATTTTCGTTGGAAGATTCTACCGCATCATTCGCCTGACTTTGGTATCAATAGATTTTTATTTATTCTGACCTCTAAATAATCACATTCAGGATAAAAATATGGATGATAAGAGCAGAGATTTTAACAATAAAAATCTATTCCATAATATGTGCTTCACAGGTGTAAAACACTAAATTTCTCAAAATAGGTTACTTTTAGCACTTCTAATTTTTTTTTAATATTTCATATTTAGCTAGCTTCAATATTTAGGTTTAAATATAGAATATAAGAAACATTGAAGCCAAGTTACGGTTACCTATGAGATGCCATTTTTGTTTGATACAAGAACTACCTTGTAGTTCTGGTTCTGCCCTTGATTGCCATTCAAATTGGTTCATAGAGGGTACCTATTGTTTAGTTTCTAATCCAATAAAATATTTGCAGAGATAAAGGCCAAAATTCTTTTTTTGTCATAGACGTCACTTGCAAAATTGTGCGATGAACATAAACATGCAAACAGCCATGCAGATACTTTTGATTTTAAATTTGTTATTCATGATTCTGAGCGAATAAAATAATTTACTTAATTTTTTGGACGCATAGATTACTTCTTTCATTAAATCACCAGAAAATAAAAATATATTTGTATAAATGCCGCTAGTAATAAAATAAATGGTAAAGTTGAAAAACTAGTGGATTAATAGCTTGTATAAAATAAATCTGATATCATAGTTTAAATATTCAACTTATCCACAATTAAATGAATCTACGTGATATAGTATTATTTCCACTTTCTTTATGTTCTTTACCACGTCCTAGGTTTCATTGTATTACAACATCTTCAGGTGGGCTATTAGCAAAGATGATATGAAAATCTTTTCTATGAAATTTTACTTTTTTCATTTAAAGGTAACATCTTTTTGTCATATTTTAAACTGCCACCATTCTAAATCTATTAAAAATTAATAAAATATTGTTAAATCCTGACATGTTATTTATAAAATACACCTAGGAAAAACTTTCTTTATTGTTTATTTCCTTTACGCCTTTTACATTATTCGAAATAAAACTTCGAGTTTCAAGTATCGATAACACCCTTCATTTTTGTAAGCTTAATTATTTTAAGAGAATTTTTTTAAAATTTAAAACAATTGTATTTAAAACAAATTGTAAAAAATCATGCGCACAAAATGACAACCGTTATCTACGTAATAACTAAATAATATTGTCGTGTAAAAGCCTGAACTACAAACTGTCGAAAGCTATGTGAGGGAATGGAATAAACGATCTACCAAGCCACATCACGTAATGCTTCTTTCTAAATATGTAACCAACCCTGTCATTTTATATACGACTTGACACTACACATTACTTGGACTCGACACTGTAATCTTCGTAATATTTCAAATGACGAGGGTAGCACTTAACCTTTTTCTATTCTCGTAAAATATGACGACAATCTTAAGGCACTCATGGGACTTAAGGCGAATAAAAAGCTGTAATGAGAAAGGAATACCCACTCAAAGAGAAAATCGCAAACTTTTGGTAATTTTACTGAGCGAAAATATGTAGCGCATCTTTGTCGTTTGTCAGTACAGCTACTTCAATGAGAATAGTTAAGAATCGGTAACAATATATAAAAAATGAAATTTATGACCGAGAACATAAAAACGCCAAAAATAACCACCATATAATCGAACAAAATTTACGATAAAATATCTTTCCTTAGCGACAAAGATAATTCAAAATAAATTAAATGAGCATGAGTACAATTCATCACCAAGAAAATTATGTTTGCGTATTATGTACTATATTTATTTGAGGTTAATTCAAAAGCTCTGAAGGATCTGTTAGTTATTTATTATATTTGGCGTTAATTTTATAGAAATTCATTATTCACACTTAAATGAAACGATGTGATGTAGTATTATATCTACTTTCTTTAAGTTCCTTACCACGATCTAGGTATCGTTGTATTATTTAAGAAAGTAGAAATAATACCACATTACGTAGTTTCATTTAATTGTGAGTGCTGTTAATTTTTTTGTAATATACTATAATGGGGCAACCCCATATATTAACATAAATTTATTATTAGCCATATTTTAAACCGGCACAATTCCATCTTTCTCTGAACGAATAAGTTAAAATGAAAGTAAATATAGTTAACTCGGTACAACGAAAATCACTAGTACATCGCATCACAACTACTCGAAATACATCGGCATTTCACAAATGATATTAGAATTTGTTAAATATTGAGACATTTTGCTGCATTCTCTTTATCCCATTATTTTAAATTTTGAAATGTTTTTTTATTTGTTTCCCTTTCTCATCTTAACTATATATATAACTATGCCAACCTTCGCAAATTTTTCTATATATAGCTTGTATTACGGAAATGAAAATAAGATGTTTTATTCCAGAAATAAAATACAGAAATAGGATCTTATATTCTTTCATATAACGACGATAATTATTTGCAAGTTAACAAGTGGATAATGTTAACCTTGTCAATATGCATCGTCAGGTCTCTTTACCTTTAGTTTATAAATCTTGATAAATTATCAATTGTTTATATAATTTTAATAATGAAGTTTTCAAGAATTTTCCAGCAGGAATAATCAACATTATTTCAATTGCTAATTCTTATTATTGTGATCAAGAAAACATTTATCTAGTGTAAGTTTGCAAGTCCGTTCATATGTTGAATTCTATGTTATTATATTAAAGAACAAAATCATCACAGATCTTATGTTTCATATAGATAATTTGAACTTCGCTTACTTGACATTTAACTTCAGGACAAATAAAATTCGATACGGGAGCTTTGACACACTCGGCCACAAAGTTGCATTTATTATAGCCGCGTTAATAATCGACGCTGTACGTATTTGTAACTCTTTCAATATATGAGCTAAATAATCTCATCACCATCAATAGTCTGTCTCCGTCCACTTCTAGAAATAGGCATCTCCCAATTTGCGTAACACGTAACTCCCATAGTCGCCGCGCTGGAAAGGATAAGTGGTGACCGTAGTGCATACCTCCTCACACCAGTAGCGTTGGTGCTCGCTACTAATCTGTGATGTTTTAGCTATGCAAATACAAACATCACTCCTTTCCTGCTTGATAAACAGCACGAATCGAAGGTGTGTGACGTTTGCGCAGCGCCGTAAAGAGTTTTAAACCTCTCTATCTCAACAAGAACCTCTCCCAACGTCAACATAAGTTTACATCCATATATTATTCACTTTGATTTTCTTCAAATTAGTATTTATAAATTACTTTTAAAAACTCTTAAAGTTGACCCAAATTTTACTTTGCCTCTATAAATATCTGTTGTTATCCTGTAGTTCAAAAAAATCTAGAACTAATTATTGTCATGTGGAGTCAAATGTTCCGCTTTATATTTTTATGATAAATGTAATTCGAAAAAAAACTTATTTGCATAAATATGGGTCGTACTTTTGACGCATGAATCTCACCTATTGCAAACGTTTTAATTTGAATGGCGGTGATATTCCAAACTTTTTCACTATCCCACTTTTAGTGTACTTCTTGAATTTTTTTTGGAACGTAACAAAGTTAACGCCCTTTTATGATGTGTCCTTCAACTTTATTGTTAACATATATTTAACCTTTTTTTGCTAATATCAGTTCAGTGAGTGACCATTTTTGAAAGATACTATGTTCTTTATCTAATATAAAGCTTTATGCGAATCGAAGTAAAATAATTTTTGAACTACTTTTAGGATGCTGTTCAGTATTTAACTAATATTTATCTTGTAGCAAAGAGTGATTTAACTCTTACCTGACACGAATAAGGATCTTATTGAAAGTCGTTTTGAATTGTTTTTTGAATCAAAACGTAAGGTTTTTTCTCTGTGTGTCTTCGCTCAAAATGTGTCTTCGCTCTTAGTAGTAAGGTTATTGATTAGTTTGATCAAATCATTGCATGAGTTTGAGCATGATCGATACTTCGGCGGATGGTTGCATGGAAACAGATATTGGGTTTTAAGAAATTTCACTTCTAATTAATGCGCTTTGCATTCACATTTTTTATACCTTTAACACTGGTAAAAATACTGTTCAAAATAGTTTTTATCAAAATTTTTCAATATGATATGCAGTTATGTTCTTTCATGTAATGTCCCTTTGTAATGTTGTTTTTTTGCAACAGAAAATTTTCATTTAATAACTAGCGACTTAGGTCACGAGAGAGCGACAAAGTAGGTAATTATTTAATTTTATTTCTATTATATTCAGTATGCAAATATGTAAGCTATAATGTGATGTATACCACAGAGGTACCGTTTAAATTCAATAAAAAGAAGAAGGTAGCTCTCATTTTTTTTTCCATAATATCTTGACGTTCTTTTCATAGATTTCATTTATTTCAAAATTATTCATAACTTTCAACACCTTATGACTTGGATTCCGGAATGCAAGTGTAGTATTTTCAATCGAGATAGTATTTTAATTAGATTGAAAAATTAAGCCAATTACAGGCTTTTAAATTTGAAGATACCGATAGAGTTGGGTATATTCCTGTCTCTTTTCCTCTTGTAGAATATAATGTGCAATATTAAAAATGACCTCACAACACAGTATTGACATCCTTGTCTAAAGATTAAAATTTAAACTTTTATAACTAGGTCAATTTTTAAGAGTATTTAAAAATTTTTTCACGAAATTATGTTTAATGAAATAAAAAAAAATTGTCAAATACCCAATTGGTTCAATTTAAATCACGCGCGGGCTGACTTGCGCCCCCTAATTCCTAGGTTCTTGACTACAAGATATTATATAAAAAACTTGTTAACTATTTTTTTTTTAAATTAAGGAAGTTTAACATTTTCCGTTGGCTGATTCGATGAAAAACAATTTTTTTGAAATATACAATATATGGAAAAGTTTTCCAAGATTAAAAGAAAAGTCACTAGCGTTTAATGTAGAATGATGAGTAATGATTTGATGATAACGTTCTAATATCATCTATGTTAGGCAAGTAAATATTTCTTTGATAAATTTGTTACACAAATATATGAGTAAAAGATTGTACTATTTACGAAATATACATGGTTGATTTTAAGAAATAAATAGATAACGACATTCGGAAAGTCCTGTTAAGATCTTCGGAATTTTTTATAATTGATAAGTAATACTATTCTGCTTTACATACCATTTCTCTTCAATATGTGTTATCATGGAACAATCTTAAACTACATATTCAACTAAATCAATAATAATACATAAGGCAGGAAAGTTGTTTGTTTATTTGTTCACCCTAATCTCTTGAATCCGATTTTAATGCAGGTGTTTAAAATTTGTTTTCCATTAGACAGCCCTTATTTTCTATTTTTCCTTATGCTATGATTTGAAGGGAAAACGCCGTCATAAAAACGAATAAAAAACCAGGGATCACTACTTAAACAATGCAAGGTACCGGGAGACCTATTTATTTACTGACTACACTTCAATATATCCCGCGAGTGTGCGAGGGGGGGGCCGCTGGAAACATAATTAGAATGTATATAAGCGGATAAAACTGTAAAGCATTGCTAAATATATATATATATATATATATATATATATATATATATATATAAATTAAATAGGTTTATATATTAAGTTTTTGTGACCAAATGACAAAGAAGGTCAATCCGTCTATCCATTCTGTTTGTCTAAGTTCTTTCAATCCAAGGCTACGATAGGGTAATGAAACTATTCATGACACATAATACATAAAATGTCATTACAAGATATTGCTATCATTATAGCAATATCTTATCTCACGTACTTCATTAAGTGTGGTTTCATCAAAAGATAAAGCCACATTCAATGAAGTACGTGATCATGTTTTTGCAAGTATGTCTTAAGCAAACAAATTATTACGAAAACAATATTTCTTGTTCTTAATGTTAATATCAATGGAATATAATGAGTATATAACTATATCAAGAGAACGAATCAGCCCTTTTGTTTGATATACATGACTTAAAGAACATTTACCAGATTTTAATGCAGAAAATTAATATATCCGATTCAAAAGCAACAGTGCTCCTAATAATATAGAATGCATTTTCTTGGAACTCAGATCCACGAAGTCAATTAATATAAACATATCCGGCTCGTGGTTTGCTTTTATTTTAATTTAATGTTAAGTTGTACATTTTTTACCGATGAACTGGACCTCTAAATCGGTATCATTAAAAAGTTCTTGAAAACTTCTGAACTTTCTTTTATTACTTTGTTCTAGGATTATTTTAGATTAGTATAGCTTTCTTCCTGGGTAAGATTTTGAAAATAAAATCATCGTAAGAAATTCTGTCTACAGCGTGATTTTATCTCTACTCAGTTCAGTTTGGAAAAAATTAACTTAAGTAAACTTGAGACATCCCGCTGTTATAAAATTAGAGCTATCGCAAATACTTTTTTTAGTAAAAGGGTAATGTTAACCATTTTTGTTGCGAATACTTACAAGTTTTTGCAGATTCCATATATTTTTGAAAGACGCAAAAACATCACCTGTATGACTTGTTAATTATTATCAAAATCATATTATGGAACATAATTTTCAACGTATATTTACCGGCTCTTTTCGAATACTAATATCAAAGTCTAATTGACTGACACGTGAAAAATTAGGACTTTAAAAAAATTATCTCTGAACACATTTTTTTTCCAATAAGCTGAAAATTTAATTTTAAAAGAAGGAGAGAAATGATGAAGAGTTCATTTTTTTAAATAATCCTACTTAAACGTAAAGAAAAGGTAGACAATATTTCATGCCCGGCTGGCACAATTGATAAAAGAGAATGTCAGTGTTTAAATGTGATGCGCTCCAATTTACATATTTCTATGAAAATTAAACCTCATATTATATTACTTTTATTTTATTCTAATTTCTATATTTACTGTCCCTTATAAATTTCTGTTACAAATATAATTTCAGTATTGTGTTTAAACATTTTTATTTTCTAAATCAATCAGAATTTTACTTTTTTCTTAAATTTCAACGGTTGAAGAAAAATAAAAAAAGCTAGAGACCAAAATTTGAAGCAACAAATGATTATTTATCCTGGCAAAAGAGCTATTAAATATCACTTTGAGGAAATAAAGTACGGATAAACACTCTTGTTTGAAGAGTACTACAATACAATAATAAAGAAATCGTGTTAATTTCTGAATGCAAATAATAATGGTCAGTTTAAAAAAAGGTCTTAATAAAAAACCAATCCCCTTTTATAAGATAAGCTGCCACCGAGCCGATAATAATTGTAACGTCTGTAGTAGATTGAAAAAAATCGGAATAAGGAAAAATGAAGGCCGTTACCGCTTTGCACAAAAACAGCCAGGCTGGAAATGGAAAAGAGGCTGTGAGAAACTAATGCTTCTACCTTTGTCATTTTTATGACTATGGAAGTACATTCATTATATAGCTTGTACCTTGTTCAAAGTCTTAATTTAACCTGACAAATATATAGAAATAGGTAAAAGTAAAAAAACATCGCACAAATATTTAGTGTAGAAAGCAATTAAAAAAGTCGCGGTTATTGTCGAGTCCATCATGATGAAACAATTTTTGAATTATATCATTTTCATTTTTTTTTATGAGAAGGGAAAACCAAATTGTTTTATATCGAAAACAAATAACCTTGAAAATAAATAAACTTTTCTTAGTATAGAATATTTTAAAAGAGGAAAAAATCTTACATCAACTGTAGCCTTCAGAATTATCTAACACCTTAAATAAGGTTGCAAAATAAGATGAGAACATTAATTTTATAAAAGAAATCTTCGTTTAACTGGCGGATGCGGAGTTAAGCCTCTTGTATAAAAGTAATTTTGTATTTAAGTAAAAATACAACTAGTGACCATTTAATTTTTTTCCATTGTTGTAACATGTATTTAATTTCTACATATTTATATTGTGAGATATTAATTACAGGATAGTTATGACCAAATCGAACAAAGTGCCTATAGGTAATTTTCTATACACAGTGATTTATTACTATATTCGCCTACATCTCATATTAAACATAAAATGTTTCACGATTAGGTTATGCCTGACGATAATGTTACTTCACTAGTAATTGCTAGGTGGAGTCGAATAAAGATCTTGTATTGTATTTAAAAATGGATCGATATGGATTATTTTCTGTAATAGTTCCAAAAAGTCATTTTTAATTGGATTTCTCGTTAACAATTCATGACATTTTAAAAAATAATATACGTGCATATACAACTTTTTTATAACTTTCTTATTTTGGAGTGTGAATACAAACTATATTTCACTTTCATATTTTCCTGATCGGTAATTGCTCAATTAT
Source organism: Druceiella hillmani (assembly GCA_039881145.1). Classification (NCBI taxonomy): domain Eukaryota; kingdom Metazoa; phylum Arthropoda; class Insecta; order Lepidoptera; family Hepialidae; genus Druceiella; species Druceiella hillmani. Next base: position 18,603,576 of record JAYKKI010000022.1, read on the forward strand.
TTGATTTTCATATTTTTAAAAAAATGTCAAGTTTTTTTACTTCTATTCTTTTTCTATAATGGCAGGCCCATTTTGATCAGTCTACTTTTAGTTCGTGATGGAATATATAATGTCAAATATGTTAATTTTAAATTAAGTATGGATCAAGCTTACGCACAATGCCAACGTTCATGCATTTTTCACTTATAAAAAATGTATAGAAAAGATATCTTACGAGTTAATTATATTGGAGGATTCTTCATATTGGTGAGTCAACTAATTACCAATATAGAACCTTTCATATTGTAATCCTTTCATATGTATCCATTAGCCACACAAGGCATATTCAAAATTAACATGAAATAACCAAAAAAAAATTTAATCCTACAAGACAAAAAAGAATAAATAAATCTGTCAAATGCAAATAGCAGGAACTGGATGAAAAACAAATTCAATACAAATAAAGACAAGTTGAAATTTTCGAAAATGAGATTTTGGTGGAAATTTTCTCAATTATTCGGTCAAAAAGTTGTCACATATTTGTGTATTTCAATATTCCAATAGAGTGGTAGGTAAGAACCAAAAATTTTATTACAAAATTCGTTATAGTTTTTGGCTGCAAAATTATTACATTATCTTTCAATTAATGAAATTACACAACGCTGAGTGCAACCTCCTTTCTGAGTGTTTCATGAATTGAATAGGTGTGGTGTTTGCATACCAAGATTTTATACGTAGAATGTAAATTGGTAAAGTAGAAGAATTACAGGAAGAAGAATGTGTATTACATTACAAATATATAAGATCACAAATATTTAAGATTGAATCTAAGATTTCTAAGGACAGTTAAAACTAAGAGTGTTTACATGACGCAATAATAAGAAAATATGCTATATGGATAAGTAACGGATGAGTGACTTTATTGAATACTAGTAGTTATGCTTTTTTTTTAAAGGGATAAGTTTCGTTTTAGCTTTGAAAAATTTGTGAATCTCTAGATCTTCAATTTTACTTTTCCTGTACGGTGCACCCAGTAGGATGTTCTAGACTCTGAAAAAGTGTTATGATACTACAATTAACTATTCATTCATAATCAGAAATGTATTGTTCGATTAAAAAATGTGAATAATTGAAGAGAGAACGGAGCTACACTTTAATACACCGAAATTTTAGCAGTTATTTACATGCTGTAAAATAACTGAATAGTAATTTATTAAACCAAATGCTTTTTATCGTCTTCCGAAATTTAATTCGGTGTCGGCGGTACAATATCGCCAATGTAGCCAAATCGGCTGTTTTCAAATATTGAATATATTTGGCGTTAATTTTGTAGAAATTCATTATTCACAATTAAATGAAACTACGTGATATAGTATTATTTCTACTTTCTTTAAATTCTTTACCACGACCTAGGTTTCGTTGTATTACAACATCTTCAGCTGGGCTGTTAGCAAAGATATTTCTTTCTATCTTTGCTCATCTTTGCAGATCTTTCTTTCTTTCTATCTTTTTCAATCGGGAGTAATTTATTAATTATTTCTATCACTGTGAAAATAGTGTAAATAATTTTATTGCAGATAATGATAAAAATTTGAAAGTTTATACTTTAAAATTGCAAAACTTTTTGAAAATCTGTTTAGCGATTTTTACATAATGCGTGCAAAGACAAGGTGTCATTACTATTTCACTGTATGTATAGATGTGTGTATACTATATAAATATACGGACAAAAAATAATAAAATAGAGAGTAAGTAGGCTTTCAAATGTAATAAAGAGCTGACAGCTAAAGTTAAAAATCCGAACTTAAAATATAATATATAAAATTAAAATAATAGGTTAAACAATGTTGGAAAAAATGTGAAAATTATCTTGTAGCTAGTGCCTTCAAGCTATGAATTATTTTTATTTAATACCTTCTGTAAATTTATTAGCATTAACAGTAAATTCTTTATTCACCAAAGACAACAATTAGCAAGCCTACGTGCCCTAAAGTCAACCACCTGGTTGAATGAATGACTCATAAAATAGAATCAACTATTATATATGAGATATTTTATCCGTGAGGCGTGTCTGCTGCAGTAAAATTGCTATTTTTTTAATACAATTTTATATACAATTTATAAAAAATATTAAAGAAGCGTAATCGTAATAACTATATTTTCCGCAAAAAGATAATCCAAAAAAAAATTTGCCTTGACAATGCTTATGATAAAATATATTAAAAGGTAACTATTTTTTTGCATTACAACATTAAAATTTGAAAAAAAGAGCATTGTAAAGTTTGAATTTCCGAAATTTTAAATTTCGTTTGTCATGAAATTATATTTATTAAATATTCTCTTAAGTACGAGAAAAACTCGCAATAGAAGGTTGCCGTACACACTTAGATACATATAAATATTTAAGGATGTATAGAATTTAAAGTAAACTGTTTTTCAGTATTAATATTATTGTTCATATTTGGATATATTACCAAGTATATAGTTCGTAAGTGCAAAAATGTAAATTTCACAAAATCTATGATGTTTATTACAATATGCGTTTTTCCGTAAAATTTCTAATAATATCGTTTTTTTCCCATAATTTTTACATCAGCTGTTTCAGCAATAGAGGGGATATATTTTTTTGTGAACGTCTTAAGTATCATATATAAAATTCTGAAAAAAGTAGTTCGGGATATTTAAATCAATGTATTAATGTCTCAAAATTTACTCAACACCTGAAAGTATTTTAGACATATTGGATTACTTGACGACATACGAATTTTCATACTGCTTTCAGACAATTTTAATCTGAATTAATCGATTCTACAATGGAAGACAAATGCGAAGAGTGTACAGTTTCAGCACTTCTTTTTTTAGGTTTATGATATAATTAATTTTAAAAATAATTAGAGAAACAAGAATATTTTAAAGAATCGGAATAAATAATATTACAGTACTGCTGTATTTAGAAATAAATACTAATAAAAATTGAAGCAAAATTTTAATCATTATTATTATATTAAATTCTAGAAGTGTTTCAATATTAATGTTGATTTTGTTTTTTATTTTTTTAATGGATATAAGGCAGAGAAGCATAATTAATTTAGATTTTTGGTACTGACCATAGTCTACAATGTGATCATATTTAATACAAAGTGCGTATAATTTCCATAAAGCTTTCCAATATGTAATTGATTATCGATATGATACGAAAGCTTAACTTAACACATTTATATGTGAGAATACGAGTAAGACGTACATTAGACCATAAATTTAATAATTACTTGCAACGTCTAAAGCAATGATCAACAGATCATAGATACGTTCCAATGGACCACTAAATACTTTACACTGCCTTATAAATACGAATATTACTGCTTCAAAACAAAGTCATCACGTGGTGTGAAGTAATTTGCTTCGGCAAAGTTAGGTTACGCTTGACACAAATTCAATCAAATAATGTAACAAACTTCTTGTTCAATTAAAACTTCGTAATATGTTGGAACGTACATATGAGTTATAATAAATTCAACTTGTCTATTTATATAAAACGTACTAACACTTTTCACTTGTTCTAATAGGAATTTGCTTTACAAGTTGTCAATCTCAAAAATTGTATGCCTACATTATGTACAGGATTTGACCAAACTGTATACTTCGGAGTTTTCGGTAAAAATGAAATGCATTCATTATGTACAGGATTTGACCAAACTGTGTACTTCGGAGTTTATCATAGATCGTTTTGCCCATAGATAAGTTAATAAATTATCCATGGTTTTACCAGTCAATCCTATGTTTACTGTTTAAAATTGGCTAACTAGCTTTCTATATTGAACATAATGTTAGTACTAAATTTCACTTTAACTTTCTGTTTTAACTGGACGTCAGAAGTTTTATTTTAAACGTTTTTAATTTAATTCTTCAAAGTATCAACCTGTTATAGCCTTGTAATATTTATCATTTTTAAATTATCGCAAATATATTACAGATACAAATTTGCTTTATGTGCTTCGATATAAAAATCACGAACAATATCCATGTATCTTGGGATAAAGCTGTTTATTTTTTTTTATGTAAACAACGTGTGATTCGGTGAATTCATGATGGGGGAAATGTAATTCCTTTGTACTCCCTTTGTGTACCGTTTATATCAAGATAAGGACAAAGTAAGGAATTGACTGTTAAATCAGTGATTTACTACTATTCTCAATCCTTACTTATGCTTCATTTAATGATATCAGTAACGTATAAGAAAACAGAGTTTCAGCGAAACAATTATTTATATTATTTCCCTACCATGCGACTAAAGAAACTAATCTTAGATATCAGTACAGATAAAACTTTTTCTAACCCAAACCCAAAGAAACCGTTATATATGGTTTCTTTACGATTCGCATACTTAAGTTCAAATATTTAGGGTATATTTCAAAATTAAATATAATACCGTTGCAAATGGCTCTCTTGTGTAAATAAATATCCCAAGCATTCCAAAACTTTTAGTTCAGATAATCATGTACATACACTATATTTAAGATCAGGGTAAAATGTTTCTTAATGTATAACATTAGAACAAAGTTAGAGTTTAAATTTTCTTTATTACAAATTGTAACGATCTTAAATTCTTGAACAATGGTGAAATGAGCTTTAGTGATAAACATATATTGATGAAAGGTTTATACATATCGTTATATTTCGTAATTAATTTCCCACATTAATATCATTAATGTTATATATAACTCTTGATAATGAAATTATCAAAGAGAAATTACTTTTAAAATTAACTAATTTTTACAACTTTTTTAAATTATCACTTTCAAAAAATGTTTCACCTTTAATGAGATTATGCAGATTGAGACGCATGAAACTATTCACCACTGCAAATTAATTTTGCTGCGAAATTCACACTGAAATTACGAAAATTTTGAAACAAATTTTATAACCACATGTATATGTAGTAATAAAACTTATATCAAAGCCTTTTTATAGCCAATTTGCCGTTAAAATATATTTGTATCATTTTCACAAATTAATATATCAAAACGTAAACATGACAATGAAAAATTCAAACATTAAAAATCAAGATATCACTCGCCGAATAAACACTCAATAAAATGGCGACGTGACAGAAAGAACCCAAGCAGACCAGAAGTAATAAATTAAAGGTTCACCAAACATCCTAAGTCTTGAATTGTATGATCGGGTCGAAGCGAGTTTCATTTAATTTACAAGTGTCGTATAGCGATTTAAGCAAGCACATGGACACGTGTACAATTTGTCTTGGAGATAATTTTTCTCAGGGAGTATTATTCACTGAAGACAAGACAAAACGGACACATCATCACCAAACATTGTGATGATATCAAACCTCAATTATTCACAATATATATTAACTATAATTTTGTAATTAGCTTGAAAGAGTTCTCAATAAATAACTCAATGAATAACTCCACCCCACAATGCACTCAAAAGTATCCTTTTATCCGATATTATATTTTGGTCTAGGTGCACCTTTTTCAAATCAATATAAGCAACCCACTTTTCATTTTCTGTAACTAGATATTTTAGCTTCTCGTTAGTACGATAGGAACTCAGTAGCTCCAAGAACACATTAAATCTCCTCTGAAGTTGAAAGGTTGTTAGCTCAAGTGGTAGCCAAACGGAATATTTCCACTTCTTTCTCAAAGCATGAAGTTGGTTTTCTACTTCAATATAAGAGCATGAAAATAGCTCTGACAAACAAGGCAAACTTAATCTAGGAACTGTTTCAATAAGGCTTTTAAATTTTTCTAAATCCATTGTAGACAGTCGCTTTAGATGAGGTTTATTCGACAGGTCAAAATACCCTTCTTTGAATATTTGGAACCAGTTCTTGGCTATGTTGTAAGAAGGCATACCTTCACCCATCATTGTGTATATATTGCGTGATACTTTGCTAGTTTTTTGCCCTAAACGGCATTCATGAAGAAAGAATTCTCTAAGTTTACTTCAAAATAATTCCATTTTTAATTTATCCTTTACTCGTCGATTACTTAATTGTACACTGAACAGACGTTTCAATGCCGCACTCTATGAATAAATATTCTAGAAGCATAACAATACATACAAGAAATATTAATAAGAATAACAAGAAGTATTCTAGAAACGTTTAACGTTTATAAAGTTCCAGAAATCGGTCGAAAAAAGTGGCGGGTACATAAGTTGCCAATCTAATAATTTTAAATTTCAAATCATATTATGACTTATATTGTCTCGATTTTAATTTCTGATCTAGTCGGCGTTATTAGCAAAATACTCGTATATATATATATATATATATATATATATATATATATATATATATATATATATATATACACACACACACACACATATGAATTTGGTCGACTCACCGTCCTAATCTGATTTCCAATTTAACCTAAAATTATATAAGTAAAAATTTGTTTTGCGTAAAACTAAAGAGTAATTAAACAGAACTTAAATCAAAATTCTTATGAAAACTAAAAAAAAATCTTCGAAATATTTACACTGCAATGCAGTAAGATGGAGCAATATTTTAAAAGAAATAACTCCTATTATTTGAAAAATGTTTACAATTTCATACCCCAAATGCATGGAACCTTATAAGATCACTCACATGTGTCTGTCTGACCGTCACAACCGTTTTTGTCAAAATCCCCTTGACCTAGAAACTTGAATAAAAATATTTAAATGGAAATGTTAAGGGCAGCATTTTAAGAATTAAATTTTTTTTTAATTCTTTATAGTGAGGAGTATTATTAGAAAGAACAAGTTATAAGGTCCCAAAATATTTTACGTGTTATAAAATATTCGGTATTATATCTTAAGATAATTTTAGGTATAATATTTGATATGTTTTCAGAGATATATTGAAATATATGTCCACCCGACTCTCTCTTATTTCAGAAACTACTAAACCTAAAATTATGAAAAATAGGGCACACAAAAACCCACGCAAAGATGGTAATAAAATTATAGCAATAATCCTAGATTTTATAACTTAAAATATACACCAAATTTATTTGGCGACATATATAGTAGGCAATAAATTTTTGTTGCGAAAAATTAATATTTGCAAATAGTTTATAGAAATATTACATACTCTTCGACGCCTAAATGTGGGCGGAATCTTCGTGGTGCAAGTTCTATTCGTAGTTGATAGGTTTTTAAAATTGTGAAATAATAAGTAAACTTACGAAAATTTCCTAAATTGAATGTGACGGTGATTATGCAAATGTTATCTGCGGTGTGAAACAGAAACGTATATAATATATATATATATATATATATATATATATATATATATATATATATATATATATATATATATATATATATATATATATATATATATATATATATATATATATATATATATATATATAAAAATGAAAATCACATTCCGCAAGATATAAAAATTTCAATATTTCATGAAACAGTATATTTATGACACTTTTGACAAATATTGATTTATTTTTTTACCTTGTAAATAAATTACACTTTATATTCCATAGACGTATACATATAGTCATTTTCTCAAAAATTGTGAGAAAAATTACTCCTAGAAGCTATATAAGTTTCACCATTTTAAGTTCAGTAGTTTCCGAAGTAGCAGGGAAAGCGAAATTTTTTTCAAATTTTTGTAAATAACTTTGGAGACAGGCTGCTTAAAATTATAAAAAAAATTTAAATCTGTAAAAACCAGATTTTCAAGTAAAAATCCACACATGGAGCAATAAAAAAAATTTTGATTAAGCTCCCTCAAATACTCGTATAATTCATATTAAATATTTTTACTTTACCTCTAAATATAGTCTTATTTGAAGTATAACTATATTATATTTATTCAAACAAGTTGACATTCCAGAACCCAATGCATTCTTCTCATTTCCAAATATTTTTCATGCTTTTATGTACATTCATTAACTGTTTACGGTAACAAGTTTTTAAATTCATTGAATCCTATCATCAGAAATTCACCGTCCGTACATATCTGATTTCATTCGCCTCATTTTCCTTACACACAAATTCTGTTTTCCTTAACCCTACAACCTTTTCTTTTTCCCACTTGATATTTCATGTTTAGTCCGTTCTTCAATTGATTATGATTATTTGTATTGTTTTTTCTTTACTTTTCCAAATATGTTTAAAATTTCGTCAAAATTTTAATAACTGCAGTTCGTCTCGGAATTAATTGACTATATTCCTCGATTGTAATAGAATAGAAGAGATTGGTCTTTTAGCATTCAAGAATAAATAAATAGATATATCTGTTCTATGCCCAGCATAGTCTGAAAAAAATGTACCATAACAGACGGACGGACACAAAGTTTATTCCGTAAATATTTCCTTTTTCAATTTTGATTAGGAAAACTAATAACAGTTTGCACTTAAAAACTTGTGGAAAAAAAATAAATGGTAAAATTATTTCATGTACTGAAAACAGGTTTCACTCTCACATATTATAATATCTTTTAGCATTTCTTTAAAATGAATTTTGTGGCAGAGCAACAGTTTTCAAAATTGTCTCCACCAACTATATGTTCTTCTCAACTCTATCTCAGTAAGACTTACAGGAACTTTACTATCAAGACGAAATGACTTACAAAGATACATCCTTTACGTATTTTATACATAATGAAGAAATACAAACGCAGACAGAATACTATTACCATTTGGCGAAAAATGGAAAAATTGATGAAGCCGCGTGACTGAAAGGTAAGCGTGAAAATTTATGCAGACAGATCATGCTTGTATATTCAATTTACGATTTGCCCACAATATATTCACGGTTATAAAGCTGTGATAATGCTACCTACTAGCCTGCCTTTGTCACGTCCCACGTTCCGTTCCTATAGTGAAATAATAAGTATCGAATATCCGTGGAGCTGATAGCATATAATATGGGTAATACTCAATTGTTTTTGATTGCTTTGAAAATAAACACATGTAATTAAATCAGCAGCAATCATGGAATTGGAACTCTATAAGAAATGTTTAATAAAATATTCCGAGTCAAAATTAAATGTCATCCACCTATGTTCATTTGCTTTATTCTGGATTTTACAGGTTTTTCAAAGTAAGAATGAAAAAATTAATTGATTTAACAGTTTAATTGTTCGAAAAACTTAGATGAAATTAAAACAAATTCTGACGATGAATTTTATAGTGTTTTTTTCGCTTTATACCGCATTAGCGAAAAGATTTAAAATGTTTAATGTTTCTCGAATCTGCATCTTTAAAACGGTTAATGTAATGTAAAAAACAAACATGGGGATCATTTTTGAAGACAATATTAATAGTTATAATTGTAGTATGTCTTAAGTATCAATTTTCATATACGAGAATATCGCCCCGTATGAAGCTTCATGAGAGTTTCAAACCATATGCTATCAGTTCTACGCATATTCGGTACTTATTATTCCACTATAGGAACGGAACGTAACACGTAACAAAGGCAGCACCTCAACAGCTTTGTATCCGTGAATATATTGTGGGCAAATCGTAAATTGAATATACAAGCATGATCTGGCTGTGCAAATTTTCACGCTTTCCTGTCAGTCGCGCGGCTTTATCAATTTTTCCATTTTTCGCCAAATGGTAATAGTGTTCTGTCTGCGTTTGTATTTCTTCACTATGTATAAAATATGTAAACGATGTATCTTTGCAAATCATTTCGTCTAGATAGTAAGGTTCCTGTAAGTTTTACTGAGATAGAGTTGAGAAGAACATATAGTTGATACAATTTTGAAAACTGTTACTTGTCACAGCCACAAAATTAATTTTACAGAAATGCTGAAAGATATTATAATATATGAGAGTAAAACCTGTTTTCAATATATTTTACCATTTATTTTCTTTCCTGCTATTTTTCAAGTAAAAACTGTGTTTAGTCTTCCTAACCAAATTGAAAAGGAAATATTTATGGAATAAAATTTATGTCCGTCCGTCCCTTATGGTAATTTTTTTTCAGACTATGCTAGGCATAGAACCGACATAATTATTTATTTCGTCTAGAATGCTATAAGATCAATCTCATCTACTCTATCACAATCGAGGAATGGACACCAGTTTTAAAACGTAAGTCATCGAAAAAGCCGTCAAGCGAATGCTTTACTTGTGAACGCTGCCTTAACGGCAAGAGATATATTGATGGATAATATTTATGTGTATATATATATATATATATATATATACACATATATATATATATATATATATATATATATATATATATACATATATATATATATATATATATATATATATATATATATATTTATATATATACAGTGTACCCCATAATATATTTAAATACAAAGACATATCCTTCAGAACCATCAGAATATCAAAACTTTCCCAAAAATGCTTTGTTTTTATTACTGTTAATTTTTTTACTACTATAATTTAGCTCCGTTTACTATATTATGTTTAAAGAGAGGAAATTTTAAATTTTCGAGCCTATATACATCTTCCTGCGAATTATGATACTGCGACATACAAACGAACAGACCCCCTTTTTTATTTCCTTACAGAGTTTATCACGGGACATCGTAGTAATTCAAAAATTGTACTTTAGCATAAATCGAATACCCCATAATATAGTTCATTTATTATTCTGAATACCATGTAATTTAGATGCCGGTCATATTTTGCCTATTTTTCTTAAAAGTTATAAAATATGATCAAAGCTTTTTCCAAAAAGCATTAAACTTCACGTTTTTATTAGTTATGTTCATCAGATATTGAATATATTTGGCGTTAATTTTGTAGAAATTCACTATTCAAAATTAAATGAAACTACGTGATGTAGTATTATTTGTACTCTCTTTAAGTTCTTTACCACTTTACCACGCAAAATTTGGTTTCAAAAAGTAGTAAAGAACTTAAAGAAAGTAGAAATAATACTACATCACGTAGTTTCATTTAATCGTTTATGTTAATCAGGACAATCCTCATAAACAAAACTTGGCTCCTAATAGAATGGTGAGTTTAATCAATTAAACAGTTTCCCTCCGTCATTTAAATAATAAATGACTCATTTTAATTTCCAGTATGAAATATTATTTAGAAATAATAACTAATAATTTTTGCAATTTTTAACAATTTTTCTTTAGAAACCCGTATGTTTAAAACATTCATCTTTATTGAAATTCATTTAAATGGATGTAAAGGTTAAATCACTCTCTCCACTTATTTGCCAAGGTATGAAAAGAGGGTGTAAACTAATTTTCTCTAATTTTAGTTTAACTCTAGACTTTTGCCAGATACATGGCTAGGAAAAAACTGTGTGAATTTCAATGCCATTGGATTTTAATTTCCAAAAAAAAAATTGGAAAAAAGAAATGTTACAAATGTAACATCACACCGTTTAACTATAACTAGTGGTCACCCAGTGGTGGAAATTCGACCGAAATCGTTAAGTTTTTAAGTTTGAACGTTATTGAGGTTCTTTTGTCAAAAATACTTTGCATATATTTTCTTGAAAACTAGAAAATTAATTGATTTACCTTATAGTTATCTTGTGCTATATTTGGTATAACAGGCAACATGAGGTTATTATGTGAAATAATGCTGTCAGTTTCGGTAAAGGTTTCATAGCATACACTACTTATGTAACCAATAAATTTGTAGTTACGCAGGCTCCTATTAAACAAAAATTGCTTCAGCATCGGATCGATTGCAAAAAATCAGCATTCATCCAATGGTTGCCCACGACCTTTACCAGAACATCTATACACCTAGGAAGAAGCCGTCTTATTTTGCGTCTTTCGGTACATGGTTTCAATTAGAGAACATTTCTCCTTGAGCGGTCGTCGGTTCTGCGCGCTACGTGAGTTACCCATTGCCATTTCAGTTTCCAAATCCTACAAACCATATGAACGATATTAGATCTCCTACAAATCTTAATACAGATCATATCTCTTAGAGAATCCCGGAGCATAGTCTTTTTCATAGCTTGTTGAGTGACTAAGAGTCTTTTTACGAGGCCAGTAGTAAGGTGCCAGATCTCACATTCGTATGTCATCACTGATATCATACACTAGTTATGAACTTCCATAGTGGGTTCTTGAGGTGTTCAAGGCTTACATGGCAACCACTTTATTGTTGGAAATTGTCTAATTTAATGTATGTACCTGTATGAACTTCAGCGAAAACCATTTGGCAATTATGAGTATAAGGTATTACCAACGTCACCGAAAAATTATCTTCACACTTCACTCTATTGTTCACAAAAGACTTCCGGACGATGCATCTGATATAACATTTCGACCTGCCGGTCGCCTTTCCGGATTACTTACCCGGGATATTATCTCACTCTCTCTTTCTTTCTCCCCTCTCTCTCTCTCTTTCTCTCTCCCTCTCTCTCTCTGGCTAAAACTGGCATATCACACGTCTAAAACTTTTTAAAAAATTTTATTTGATAATAATATTACAGCCTAACTGAGGATTATAAACGCGACGCTGTTTCCGTTACTATACGACTCCATAATTTTTAAACAAATCTGTACAAATAAAAGGCATACCAATAGACTACAGCCTGTATTATTATATAGGCTGCTTATTTTAAAATTATATTTAAAAGAAGCTCCTGAGAAATACATTCATATTCTATAACGTTCATTAGATTTCGATTCGATTATGTCGGTATAAGTTTGATTTTAGCATGAATCAAGTCATACCATGTATCCAAAATCCCCTAATTCGAACATGATTTTCGTGGAATAGTATAAAAATGAATAAATAATAACATTTCTCTAAAATGCTGTTATTTATTAATTTCTGCCTCCCTTGTATAACTCGATTACAATGATATTTCTGAACGCTACGAATTTTAAAGAAATTGAATAGAGAGAAAATAAAGCCTAGATAGACCCATGGGCTACATTAATGTCCACGCAAACAAAGAACCGACTAGAATATATCGATAATTTCACCTCATACGAAATTTGATCTTTTTTGTTTGTTTTTTATTTCTTTTTGATTATATTTAAATAGTGTTTTTTTAATTTCGTGTCAAAAAAATTCTGGATTGTAAAATATTAACTACACCTAAGCTTAACCTTATTTATTTTCTAAAAATTCCATGCCCAACTTACGTTACGATTGACGTAAAACATTGGAAGCAAGCAAATACCATAAAGAAAAATTGTTTTAATGTGTACCTTTTTTAGATGTTTATTTTAAAAACATTAATGAATAAAATATGGAAAGAAATAAATAATTATTGAAACTGATATCGCGACTACTAATGATCTATCGTGAACTACCAAGCAACTTCATATTCGCATGTCTGAAGTAACCCATAGGCCAGAATATATGTCAAAACAAAACATATCTTACAACATTATATTGCATAAATGTTCTCCAAGTGGTTGAAATCAGCTATAAATTCGTCTTGGGACAGAACAGCAAGAAATATAAAGCGCTGCCTAGCCCAGACTGAGAATTTTTCAACATTGGTATAATAATAATTAATTAATAATTTAAATTATACCAATCTAATACCGAGTCGGAAAACATACAAAGTAGGGTTTCATAATTATCTACATTCCTTGAAATGTTTGACCTAAGTTAACAGAAGCAATTTCATTTGAACTTTCCAGTCAATCGATACCATATCTGGGCTTTTTTTCGATTTTTTCAAGTTTATTGTTAAAAATTGAATGGAAAAGACATGTTGCATATACTATGACGTTGAAGTTTAAATTTCATAAGTGAGTCTTGAAAAAGCAAACGGCAAATGAAACTAAAATTATATTTTGAAAGATCTATCCTATGATAGATCTTTACATACAGGCGTAAAAACAAATTTCCGCTCCACTTTATATATATCTGGAGGTACATAACTTTATTTAATACTTTGCCATTTGAGATATAATGATCTCAAAACTTAAATTTGCAAAATTTAATAAAGATGTGTTTAAAACTGCAGAGACTATGAGGTTGTGATAGATGGATTTGCGACCATTACGAAATTGTGGGAGTTACTTGTTACACTACGGAATCCTAAAAAGTACGTGATGACTTCCATCAGAATAGAGGCAAATCACATCCTCGTAAAATGTGAAGAAAATGAATGAAGATGGAAACTGTAGGTTTTGTGATGCAAAAAACTAGGAAACTATTTTTTGATAGGGAAAATCCTGAGGATATGAGCAGCTTCATACTGAGATGAGATTACTGGATTCGTTTTGATAATACTAGGGACTGGAGTTCTAAAGAAAGTCACAATAATTAAGTAATTAATTTTCCATGTGTGACAAATTTTAATGAAAAGAAAGTACACAATATTGAAAGAGAAACTAAATATTATCCGTCTGCAAAATGGAAGTTTATTCTTTTAGCAGTTTGTGAATGTATCACCTGCTAAGTTAAACAAATATAGTGGATATAGACAAACAGAATAGACAACAAATTTGTAAGCCTTCTATTACACGAATTTATGAAATGTATCAACAAATCAAAGGACACTTGTAATTTCTTAAACAAAACCCAAAGTAACATTTACCATAAGATTCCTTACTTTATTGAAATTTAATTTCTAATGCAGATTTCTGTTTTCAGTCACATTCAAATTATGTAGAGAATCAAAACTGTACCTTTTTCTTTTCTTGTTCGTGGACTTATCATAGAAACATCAAAAGATGAATCATTTTAATTCAATTCGTGTGTATGTTGTGTATGTCGCATTACTTGTACACAGAACAGTTTCGAAATATTATCAAAATATTTGATATAATTAATCCTAGATTGATATATTATTTCAAATAAAACCAAAAGCAAGCAAATATTTGTCAAAAAAGGAAAACAATTTTTTTCTCAAAACATATAACATATTCTATCACTTTGTACACGTGCTTATTCAGACCCTTTTATTTTACATATATTTGATTTGAAAGCTGAAAGATATGGGTCTCATAAAACTGTCAACACTCGCATAACATGACACGACCAAACTTGAGCCGAAAAACCGAAATCACAAATTATTTCCTTAAATAAAACCTTTTCCTTACGTAATAAAACAAAACTTTTCGCACACTTTCATATTACCTTCCGTCACGCATTATTATTATACATTTTCAGCATTCCCGTTACGTTGCGATAGCATGGCACCAGTCGCTTTTGCGTTTGTTGATTATGCATCAAATTTATTCTGAGTTAGCTTTCGTATCTTGCTCGAAATAAATTCAATAAACAAACATAAATATTCAAGGGTACGTAAAGCAAATGTTATTCTCTTTCACTACATGAATATATTGCAATCCATGTAAAAGAAACATGTAGAATCATCGCCGTAGTATTCCATTCAACTTTCAGTAAATTTCGAGTAATGCAACTTGTTCCATCTTTAAAAACTTAAGAAGTTTTCTTCATATTTTTACTTTTATCAGTTCGTGGCTTAGGTGTGTAAATAGCTTTTCTATCCTGCTACAATGTAATTGATATTGGGAAGAGAAATGGCAATTGCAGCCCCGACGGATTTTCTCGGGTTTGTAATTATATTCATAGGTTCTTACTTTCTTTTATTCGGGAAGTATTTAAAAAATTATTTAAACGTTTTTCAAATACAACGACTACATCCGTCGTGGGTTTTTCAAAGTATTTAATTTTGCTTTTTATGTACTCTATACTTCTTCCTTAAAATGTTTACTTCTGTCGTCTTTACATATTACGTGGATCACACACTGACGAAGCCAAAGAAAGGCCACAAAGTAGTTAAACTAAATGAATTAAAAATGTTTTTTGCAGCACCACCTCATGAATTAACAACATAACACCTGACTAATAACTTTCGACGTTAAAACGCAAGCTTTTTGCCGAAAACGGTATCTAAATCGGTCAAACGATTTTGGAGAAAATGGAACCATTCATTTGCAACAAAATGTTGCAGCGCCCCCTGGCGAGCTAACACCCTAACACCTATTTAAGAATCATCGTCGATTAGTCTTGAATATTTTGCAGAAAACCGTGTCTAAACCAGTCAAACCATTTTCGATATAAATGGGAACATTCGTTTGCAACAAAATATTTATTGCGGCGCCCCCTGGTGACTAATCACCATAATACCTATCTAAGAACCATTGCCGATTGGTCCTGAATATGTTACAGAAGACGGTATCTATATCGGTCAAACCATTTGGGAGATAAATGGGAATATTCCTTTGAAATAAAATGTTCATTGCGGTGCCCTCTGGTGAGTAATCACCGTAACAACTATTTAAGAAACATTGCCAGCAAATTGCAAACATTTTACAGAAAACCGTATCTAAATCGGTCAAACTATTTTGGAGATAAATGGGAATATTGGATTACACACACAAACAGACAAACAAACAAACAAACAACCTCTCACCCTAAACGGATGACCTAGAAGTTGTTTGTTTGATATATTGTTATATCCCTCCTCCGTTCCATCGTGGGTAAACAATTAATATACTTCAACTCATGTAGCTTTTGGAAAGTACGCTCGTAAGTACTTTTACTAACAGTATCGAGTACCCTTCATCGATAATGGTCCGTATCCGACAGATGACGTTATTCTGATGTTTCGTTACAAGAATTTACTCGGAAATAAATTCGTTGCGTCATTAAAAGTAAATTACGAACAAAAAGTTTGAGGACCATTCTAAATGTTGAATGTGTTTTAGTGACGCAACAAAGTTTCAAAGGCCTTTCATTTTGCCACCGATTGATAAATATCTCATTATAATAACAACTTTCAAGCATATTCAGCATTTCCATTTTTTCTATCTAGGTGTAACGTCTTTTACAGAATCTAAAAAATTTCCCGCACATATTTTAAAGATTTGGGAACTATAAATTGGCGTATCTAAAGAAATCATACACCTATTGTCATTTATAGATGACAAAATTTAGTAAATGAAATAATTTCCGCGTTTTAGAAGTAACAAAATAAATACTCTTGTTATTTGGTCATTAATAAAACTTACATTTAATGGCGCACCAATTTATCAATATTATTAATTTAAAAAACTACTACTGTGAATGTTTTCATGTTTATTTTATCCATCATCATCAGACCATCTTTCACGTATCAAAACCAATACTGAAACGAGATTTAAACATCTTCAATATAACTATTTTTATGAAATTTTCCTTCAGCCCTTATAGTATATTCACACCGATAGGGTTATGACATAGGACATGACGTAAACAATAAGTAGCCAGTGTTGCATGTAAAATGTGTTCCACGATCTGCTGTAATTCCAACTAGCGGATGAATTCAGATCTTTGATGTTATGATTTAGTAAGATCAAAATTAGTTCCATTTTGATACTCGTTTAAAGGAATTTTTAATTATTTTACTGTTTTTACAAAATTATGGTCGAAAAATTTAGTCTCAAGCCCAGAGTATTTTATATGTCATCTTTTTTCCAAAACTCAATTAGCTGGAAGATTTTGTAGAATCCTTTTTGCCTTTATATTCACATATTTTAATTATGAATAACATCGCAAGTAACCTTCATAAATACAACGAGTAAGCTACTTCATTACTTAAATCAGGTAATCTCATCATATTGTCTTCTCTCTTTACTTTCTCCTTTAAAAACTGTCTCACCCCCCTCAATTTTGTAATTAGACTCCATAATGTGTATCTTTTTAGCTAACTCTTCGCTCGTAATTTCCCTCATCACGACCTCAGCCTATTACCTTATTTTTGTATAACTTATATACAAGAATTTGTAAAACACCTGTTCTTACTCGTAATCTTAGCTGTATGAACCTGCTATTACCATACTATCTGTAAACTCCAAGTGATGAGGATTCCTCGTAATATCAAAATTATACACTTTGCTTGATGAGTCTCTTCGAAATCATATGACCAGAAGAAACAAATCAGGGATGCGTGATTCTAACTTTACGCAAGCAACAGCAGATACAATGTTACGTTGGTTAACCAACCTCGCGTCATTTTTATTAAATCAATGTCGATGAAGACTTCGTATTCGCAAAATTAATTTCACTTTCCACAATGAAGAATCAAGCATTTATTAATTCGAAATAATGAGGTTTTGCCACTCATTACATTTGACATTTACATGAAATTTTTGTAAGTACATGAAAAAATTATTATCGACATCTTAGCTTAAATGAAAAAAAATTAAGTACATTTAGAACGAGAGACACGGCAGAGTTGGAGAATAGAGGAACTTCAAAACGTTTTGGAGACGTGGTAAAAAACATCATATAACCATTTCCTCAAAAAAAAACTCAAAAGATGTTTTTTCCCTAATTTCATGTATTCATGTAATTCAAATACGACGACGATAATGACCCTTAAACTGAAAGATCTGTAACAATATGATGCACGAACAGACCAGAAGTACGACCGCCTACCCAGCTCATGGCATGTATTCCGGAGATGCCATCGATAATAATTTACATGACATAACACAGCGGTAGCTTAGAGAGGAAGTAAAGTTAGATGGGAGCAGTAAAGGAAATTATCTGTTTCGCTCCCGATCGTTCTATTTATACATGCATGAATAAGAGAAAACCTGACAAACTATTTGTTTTACGCACATAGTAGCACTTTTTATCGCTTAGTTAAAATGATAAAAAGTATTACTTTTGCTGCCCACCGGACCTAGAAAGTTGCTTTGGCTTCTCCGTTAGATGAAGATTCGTAACTACATGAGATGAATAAATGAACTAATAAAGATTTCATATGTGTCACTGTCATTTTACCCTACTTTATATAGAACAAAGACATTTTATCTTACAAAAACAAATCACTACATTTTAATAAAAATTTTAAAATTTGTATAAGCAAAAAGTTTTAAAAACTTCTCATAGACCATGAGGCTATATAGTAAATTTCTTATAAACCATGCGGTTTAACATTACTTTTTTTACAGCTTTTTCTGCAGCAATTTTGGAGAATAGGGGAGGAATATTTTGAACAATATCATAACATCCTGAGAAAATAATTTTAAGATTTCTATTTTAACTGAAATCTCACAAGATTTTACCATCATATCAATAGCCGGAAGACGTCTACTACCGAACATACAACTCTCCCATAGACTCACACAAATATCGATTCTGTGCAACCTGGATCCGATGGCTTTCCACAATCTATATTAGGTCATCTGGCCTGTCAGCAATGAGTCATCCCACCCTCAATCTTCCGGCACGTGGCCGCTATTCGAGAAGCGTCTTCCCCGGTGGTTGCCGATTTTGCCCTCTATGTCACCTCCTAATCCTGCCAGTCCGACGAACTCTGTCAAAGACTTTAGTTGTCCTATGAATATCCTTATTATGGATCATATCTTGCTAAGAAATCCCGAACATAGCCCCTTTCCATAACAGAGTGATTTGAAGCTTTTTTACAAGACCACTAACTAGGGCTATGTCTCCCTTCGGTTTGTCATCATTAGCAATTCAGACTGATTGGAAACACTGGAGTATTTTGAACGAAAAGTTATGGTGGAACTTTTTGAATGCTGCCGAGCCAAGTTGGATTTTTCTATTAGCCTGTTTCTCGAAGCTGAATTTTCTAATTGGATAATTTATTATATATATATGGATAGTGATTTTAAACTTCAAGGGTAGCATTACCGACTTGCACAAGTAAGGTACAATATGTATATTATATGTGAGCTTTGTCTTGATCATATTGATTTTAAGTCCTATGTATTAAGTCCCATTGTTTCAAGGTTAATACTCCTATAACCACAATTCCGTCGGCAAATTTAAGATGAGTGATATATTAGCCCTTGAGATTGATGCAAACTCCATTTAAATCTAAAATCTCCAAAACACCTTCCAAAGCAGCAGTGAAAAGTTTCGGAGAGATTAGGGTTTCTTGCCTTAAACCTTTCTCCAGTTGACCGGTTTAATACTGTAATCCCGTAATCAGAATGACCTGATAATCTTACTGTGAAGCGTAAACTACCATTGGAATATTTCACTAAAACTTTGGTCTATATATCATCGATATAATGGCAGAAATACATACGACAAGTCTTCGCTTGCATCAAAGCCTGGGTCATATTTCAGCTCAGAGTCTACAAAAGCTAGATATAGCAGCCGATTATACACAGCAGACTTATTACAGTAGAAAATAAATGTAAAAATCGATGTCTTTAATAATTAATTGAAAAACATTACTAGAGTTTACTGTTGAAATTTGCATATTGGTGTTTTTATCATATCAAGATAAATAAAAAAATTTCATTCGTTATTTTTTATGACTTTTATTGTGGTTCTCAATTAATTACTTCGACTGGTATTTTGTGATTCAGCTACATATCGCGTTAATGTTTACAACTAATTAAGTGAATTCAAATGTCATTGTAACAATGTCAGTAATAATCTGCCTATGGAATGTCTCTAAAAAACGACCAATATAGACAACATCGATGATATGCGACTCATGATACAAGTTTAGAAGTAAGTAACCTGTCAACACTTTTTGCCAAGTCTAGAGGTTGGTGTGAAACTAGTACAGAAAATTCTATGTAGGAATTTAAGCATTAGGAAGATTTGTGTTGGATGGATACTCCATGATTTGATGGAAACTCAGAAACAGTTGCGGAAGAAGAATTTCACGGAGTTCACATAAATGCTGTATTCAAATATCATAGCGTAGATGAAAGTTGAATATATAGTAACAAACTTAAAACTGAAAAGCTATCCGGGCAGTGGTTATTTCCCTCTGCAGAGTTGCCTGCAAAGGTGAAGAAAGGATAAAGCGCGGGAGAAATTATGGTCACCTAGTTCTTTGCATAGACAGGCTATGCAGCGGCTGTCCTAAAAACTAAAATAACATTTACCAAATACTATAAATATCAGTAAGTGATTGCCTGTTGTTTCGAGGGTAATGGCCGCGCAATATAATCCTTCTTTATTACAACATCACTGCATACTTAGTCCGATGAATTACCAAGTATATCTCCGATCTTGCATCATGCGATTTCTATTTATTCCTAACAATAAATGATAAACCCATGGAGTACGATACTCGTACGCCGAAGAAACGGTGAGTGCATTAGAAAGGCCGTGAAAAAACGTCCAAGGAAGAAGAAGACAATTGTTTCTTTCATTTATTCATTTGGATAAACCTATTTTGAAATACAGTAAATAAATCATGAACTTAAAATATTGAATCAAATTATTCTGTTCATATTTATTTTGCTAGTAAATATGCTTTGAATACATTCAAATTAATACTCTTTTTCGTGTTATTGCTTTGACTGTGCACTAAATGAACGTTATTTATATTACCTGTGCATTGTCAACTAGGACAATATTTTTTGCATTCAAATAATTATAAATACCTCTCATAAAGGATAAAGTTGTAGTATCACAATGTTTACCCTTTCCATTAATGTTTCCAAAAGTGCTTTTTCTCATAAATAAATGCTATATTTTTAGATTACCTCTTTTTCCAACTTTTATTTCAATACTACAAACAATTGAAAATAAAAATCGAATTAGTAATTCGCATAAACTGCATCCTATCGATTATTCGTAAATTTGCGAATTGAGCGTTTGCTTATACATCCATATTTCGCATGGTCTCTATAAAAATAGACAGTGAGGGGTTAGAAAATAGAGATGTGAGAAGAAAAACTATTCGTTCCATAAATATTCGGTTTTACCAAGCAAATAAAAATTAAAACAAACTCAATTATCGCACTTTTTGTATTTTTTTTTTATTAAAAATTATAACATACTCAATTGTCGTTGTTTTTTCTACGTGTTGTTATCAAATACGTCTTATTTATTGTATACCGCAAATAAAATATTAGTTGCTTAACATAACTTAACATATAAGACGTTACGTATATACCACATATCATGCTTGATAAGTTCCGATGCCCACAATGAATACATAGTAACAAAACATATAACAAAATTGTAACAGAGTAAATTCTGAATATGGAAAATATTTTGAAGAGTAAATGATTTAGCGTGCAAAATAATATTAAAAGCCAGAAAACCTATTTTTAGAATTTTCATCTGACTATGTGTTAATTTAAGTAATTTAAATTTTATAGTAATACTTTATTTTCTCTAGCAACATATAGGATACTAGTGTTGATTAATCAAGATATAACGGATCTAAAAATTTATATTATTACTGCCAACGCCATCTATTAGCGTTTTTAGCAAACTGAATTCTTACAGTTCTATGAGAAAAGAAATAAAAAAAGAAAACAAAAAAACTCATAATGATTTTTTCCTACCGAATTCCACGTGAAAGAACGTTGTTTTCTCGACACAACAAATATCAAATACTCACATGTTCTGGTAAGATTTACTTATTAAATATGGTATATCATGTGTATTTAGTAGAATCACCGAAAGAACAAATTTGAGATGAAATTGATTGATTTTCTTTTAAATAAATATTGGCTCATACTTTTCTTCATAAATGGATGAAGTAATTGAAATTGAATTTCACGCGAATCCGAAAATTTTATTCCCCGCTTCAGTACAAGAAAATTTTTACACGTCTTCTTGCACGTAAAGATTTGAGTCGTATTTCATACTTATAATAAGGGTAATTTTTATTACGAGTAGGTAGATAATAAGCTCCCTCATTTTTTTTTCATTTCAATTTTCGATATGTATTATAACATTTTTCCTGATCTCGAAAGGTAAGAAACAGGAACATAACAAAATGATTTTATCTTTCAATTTTTCTTCCTTCTATGTCAGTCGCGAAATTGTGATATTCTAATCTTTTACCTTAGACTTATCAAATTGTTTTTAAGGAAAAGGTTTTGCTAAGCCGAGCCGTAACTAATATTTGGTACAACGATTGAAAAAGGTTTCTAGGTATAAATTAGATATGAAAGTCTATAAATCGATGCGTACTAAGTTTTGAAATTAAACAAAAAAGACTATTTAAAAGTATATGCTAATTTTTTTTAAACTTTGCGATGAAATCTGGTCATATTCTGAAATACAAATCACATGCCGTCAAACTTTTCTCACATCAAGATAAACATCATAAACTACAATATTTTGCAATTTCTTCAATTAAATTCGTGTTGAAATTTCTTTTTACTTATGATGTCCAAGAGGTCTTCCAGAACTTAAACGCAAAGAAGGAAATGATAATTCCCCAAAGTTCTAACTACTTTATAATGCGAAGACATGCGATAGTGAAATAAGGACAGTGCAAAATGTAATCTTACTCAAACCAAATTTAATTTTAAACGGCAACGAGAAAATATATTTTTAATAGAAATACCAAAGAAGATTAGTATTCATTGTATAATATAGATAGACATATAGACAGCTGCATTAATTGAATTTATTTATTAATGAGATATATTATGAAGCGAGGTTTCCATTGTCACAATTCAAAACACCCCCACATTCCTTATATTCTAATTTTTTTTGTTTGACGGTACAAGTTAGAAATGGGAATAATTCAATTTAACAATGCTCTGCTTATTAAAACAACTTCTTCTCAAACTGTTTAAACTCACTTTTCCAGATAAACTAATACAAGCAGATATTTTGTATTGGTGTGCTCAAAGGCAATTGTATACTTTCAACAAACTTTCCAGTTGCTAATTAAACTTGTTTCATAAATATGGACAAGTTTATATATAGAACGCAGCGTAAATTATAATATGAACGTCTTCACGTGGCAATAATGAAATAACCAGAAATTCCTTTTTACGAGCATATGCGGAAGACGCGTGCCCATGAATGATTGACTTTGATGACTCTGGTCATAAGACAATACTCTTTATTAAATTAACTTTTTTATTCAAATAACAATATCACTCATACTTACTGGTAATAAGTGAATACAAAATAAGTAATACAACTAAAAAGTATTAATAACATTTTTCAACCAACGAATACTAAATAAATTTGGTTTAATATAAACTTCTCCAACGCTGTATATATAAATGACTCCATTTCTTAACAGTAATACAATAATTCTATAATCGTTCGTAAATTTATTTGTCTATAAAAAATTAATGCTGTTTCTATCCAAATCACTGAAATTAAATTATCTACAATGAAACATAGTAACAATGAAATAGGAAGCGCCTATCAAAATACAATAACTTTGGAATATCAATTGCTATTAATGATATCATTCCCCATTTTCTCCAGTCTTTTTTTTCTTTAAAAAAATGTTTTAAAGGAGCTTTTGTAAAATTATAATAAGTGTATTTTTGTCCGCCGTCGTTTATTATTTTTAATTTTACAGAGATGGTATTTTTATAACTTTATATCATAATGCTTAAGTTATAAATTGTCAACTTTATTAGAAATTAAAGTTCCTTTATTTCTTTGAAATACGATAAGTAAGCATAGTAACTGTTTACTTTAGTAGGAATGGAGAAAAATAATTTAAATACCTATTAATATTCGTATTAACTTCTGTAAGGAACAAAAGAATTATTATCAGAATAGGTGATTATTCCTATGTGAGAATAGGTGATTATTACTATGTGAATTACTATGTGATCTGTATTACTGAACAATTACAGTTAGTTTTCTCCTGCCGTTCTTTTGACTCTTACAATTTTGTTACTTGAACCAATGCTGTAAGAAACTGCTGTACTGTACCAAAAATCATGAAAAAGGCGATTGGTAAAAGCTGATCAGAAAATTACGATAAAACTATGGCGATAATTTTATCTTTATAATTTTTGCAATGTGCGCCGTATTTTACGACAATGAATGATATATTGCAATATAACATTGTGAAAAAATAATATTTTTAAATACCTAAATGTTTACGGAACCATCGAGTTCTGTTTGTAAATGATTCAAAATATTTTTTATATTACCAATTAATTGATATATATTTATTATCAGTCAAAATCAAACTTATAACTCGCAAAAATGCAGTATGAAAACTAACGATTTAATTAGTTTTCCAGACACAAATTTAAAACGAAAATGTTTAAATCAATACGATTTGGTACTGTAGAAGTTTGACAAAAAATTGGAAAGCTGTTTAAAAAATGTACATTACTTTTTTAAACTTTTGGAATAAAAAAGAGTTAGACGTATTGGATGTATATAAGATTTGATATATTCTGCAATAGAGATCATATGAAAAAGTTCACTTAACCATTTTACATTTTACTCTGATTTTGACCTTTCGACCCACACGATCTGTTTGTATTTGACCTTGCTTTTTACTTACGATAGCAAAGAAGTTTTACAACACTTTTATGCAAGATAGGACATGAGAATTCCTATTAATTTTTAATTACAATTTATTATTATTACTCAGAATTTGTTTTTGCCATCTAATGCGAAAAGATGTAGTAGTAAAATAATGACAGTGCTAGATTGAATGTTGCTCAAGCATATAGAAATGTAGTCCTTGATGAAACTATGGATAGTCACATTAGTTGGATAATGTAACGAAGTTCCCATGATCATAATTCATGACATCTCAACGTAATGCCTTGTCCTAATAATAATGATGCGAGAAAGCCTATTCTCCATATTCTATATTAATAAAAATTAATTTTTTTGATAATTCAACCCACAAATAGGAATAATTCAGTTTAGTAAAATTTATTCTGATCATCAATTCCTCTCCTTTTTTAAACATCTTCCTTTTCAATTTTACAGTACCCACTTTTTCCGATAATCTAATGTTAGTATACATATAATGACATTTTGCAAATTTTTAAAAATATTTTTTCAACACAAAACGTGTTCGTGTCCGATAATTTCCTAGTTTATAATTAAACTTGTATTTATTAAATGTACACTAGCTTACATGTCGAAGATAATGGTAGATAATAATTTGCCATAAGAACATACTGCACCTACTTCGGGAGTGAGCAATAGAATGGTAGAGGAAAAAATAAGTCAGCCGAAGCGGGATTTAAATCAAATTAGTAATTTGTATCTAACATAAGAGTGTCAAATAGATGCATTAAAAAACTAATCGACTAAGTGGCATGGTATAGCTAGTGCTAAACAAAATTATAATTACGGTAAGGTTATCTAATGGAAATAAACTATTATTCGAAGATGAATCCATATTAAAACGGTGAAAGCTTTTAAGACATTTTTCTAGCTACTGAAATTAAATTATTTACAGCGAAGTACGTATATTTTTAAAGTTTGACTATGAAAATACAGTATTTTTTCAATACCAACATCTACTATTGATTTAATTTGCATTTTTGCTAATAGTTATGTTTTTAAATATATTTATAAATAATTTTTTGGACCCTAATGTATTCGATGTTTCATTTATCAGCGTAAATATGTTTCCTTGTTCTTTGTCATTTTTGGATATCTAGCGAAGATATAATATATATTATTATACAGAAATGAGAAGAAAAGATTTGGTAAATGTGAATTGAGATCATACCATTTGAGTTATAAAGTGGCAACCTTTGTTAAAATTAAAAAGTTGTCGTTTGTCTGGATACAATGAGCAATGGATTATTAGATCTCATTCCACCTTAATTTAGGATAATGCAAAAGCATCGATTTATATATTTATTAATAATTCTCCCTATTTTAAAATGAAATAAGTTATTTTTAGATCTGATCAATATATAAGACCAGGAAATCAGTTCGAAGTTTCGTTTTATTGATTAAGTTACCGAGTTACAGAGACAGGTCACAGTTCTCTCCTGTTGTTCTCTTTTGTTCTGTTACGTGAATCAATAATATTATAAATATACAAAAATGTTATTTTAATTTAAAATAAAATTAGTTACATAATTAAAATCATCGTATAATACCTCTTGCTAATCAACTACAAGAAATATACCTATTTAATATTATAACATTGCTTAATCTACCACTAGGGCACACCTAATCTATACCAAATGTATTCCATGCTATCACAGATATACGAAACATAATTTTTTTTGATTTTATGTTCATTCATGTCTTAATGATTTTTTTATTCATTTAAAAATCATGCATTACCTTCATTATCCACGTGCAGACTGCATCTTGCGGCTAAAACTTAAATTAGAATAAATTAACAAAGAATTTAATTTCAATCGATGAGTGAAATTTAAGCAAGTATGAAGATTCTAAAGAATCTTAGCCAATAATTATTACGCCTAGAGAAAATAAAAATTTAAACCGCCATTAATCGAACGTAAATATTAATCACATAAAGAACTGTTAGAATGATTGAACTCACGAACCAAGTCCTACTAATAAGCAAGTTTTATTTATTCAGACCGTCGTTATTAATTGAATGAACAAAAACGAAAAGCTTTACGCTTTAAACAAAGATAATAGTCGTATTCCGCAACGAGTAATTAAAACAAACATAATTGGTACATGACGGTATTGGAGATTAGCTGTTTAACTAAAGTTTAAATGAAATATTTGTAATTTCAAATAAACTGGATTATAAGATATTCAATTTATATTATAGATTAATTGCTCAATTAAAACCGTAATTAATTTAAGTAGAGAAAATGGAAAATGAAACGGGATAATACGAGTATAAAAATATTTTTGTACGTATTTTATTTGTTTTCAAATCCAATTTTTATTAATAATAGGAGACATAACTTTTTTCCGAAAACAGCATATTGATGAAAATATTGTCTTTATCTCTGCTTAACTTTTGTCCGCGGTTTGGCACTTGTGGATTTTTCTTTACTGGTAAAATATACATGGATTTATCGTAGGGTTGTTGTAAATGTTAGGACAACTGCAGGCCAAATATTTCTCCTCGATGCTCCTGGGAGTAAAAGTAAGACTTTTTTGTAAAGTTACAAAAAATGTCAGGTTCTAAATTGCCTAAGTGCTGCATTAGCTGTTGCGTCTTCTAGGGCAGCTGCTGCTTTACTATGAGGAAAAGAAATCTACACACATTTGTTTTAAGTTTACACAAAGAACAGTTTACACACTATCATCAAATAAACTAAACTGATAGTGTAGGATGAAAACAAAGTGGCGCATGAAAAGAGACATTGAATCTTTAAATATTTCAAGAATTAAGTTCAGGGTATACTTAAGGAAATATTTCGTTTCGTATACACACATAGACGGGTACCCGATTCCGGCGATGCTGTGCGAGTTTTATTATGTCCGTTACAGGTACACTATCGGCAAAATGGACCTCAATTGAGACACTTCAAATCATATCGATTATTATTATGAATCTGAAAATTTTAAAAAATTCTGTTATAATTTCTTTGTAAATCTTTTGATATGGGATACGGATCCAACCTTTCATAAGGATTCCTCTAATGTAATCATTAAAATTAGGTTATTTTTTTGGTGCAAAACACATAAACATTATACGAAATTACAAATAAAATTAATGTATATATTTTATGTAAATTATATATATATATATATATATATATATATATATATATATGTATAGCATAGATTAAAAAAAGTGATGTACAATTGTCGCGATAAGAAAACCTCATTTCATTATTATCAATTTTATAATTATGGTCTACTAATTACAAAATGGCATTAAAAATTAAGAGAAAAATTTTGTTTTGTAAAATGATATTATCAGAAACCCTTTGTAAGTCCTTTTTCAAACAGTAAAAAAAATTATGGTAATAGCTAGTTAGCCAATTATTAATAAGCAAAACGTAACTTCTTCCTATTCATTACTAGTACTCCTGAAATACCGATTTCGGGATCCTGGTATTCACGGTAACAAAATATAGGTGGTGAGGTTTTCGTTCATTCATCAGACTTATTATAATTTGTGATGCTTTATCACTGCCGGCAATCCACCCCACCACGAAACATTATTATATGACATTCTTTTCATGAATGATGCCAATAATTTTTTCACCGTATTTCCAGTCATTTGTACTGAATTAACCATCCACTTAATGTACTATTTTATTATAATATATTACTGAAGCAAGAATCATTTTACTCAAATTGATGTAAATTCGAAATAAAACTTCGAAGTTTAATTTATGTTTTACGGGTCCGTAAAAGTTCAGCAATTGGCCCCGGGCCCTATAATCGGTTACTTTTTTTCCACCAATTATGCCAAAAACGCCAATTTTTAAATCGATGAAATTAAATCAGAGTAACAATGACAGTCTTAGCCTTCAATCAACTTTCATTCCATATTCGTACTTTCTGTATTAAAAGCACTTATTATCAGTTTTTTTTCTCTTCCATAGCTTTTGTAATAGAATAAGGTGGACATGGAATATTCATCAACCGAGGGATACGCGGGACTACCAATTTTAAGAGCAAACAATCCTAATGAAATATCTCTAATTTACTTTCCATTTTTGACTCACAAAAGTGGTCATCACGGTGAATAATGTGAACTTTAATAACTCTATTTTTTCCAAACCAGACCCAAACATATGACCTTGTATATGTCCATCAAATTTCTAGAAGTAACGTTTTTTTAAAAGAATCGTCTAAAGTTAGAGTAGCTAAAGAAGAAGGACGCTTTATTTCTTTATTATATTACATATAGCTTGTGGTTATATTGGCATAACAAAATCTCGTGCATTATATAATGACAACTGTGCTGTCATTCACTGATTATCTGTCAGTTATAGCAAACATACTGAAAACTGAGTAAAGGTAGTTCATTTTCCTTTTAAAACTACACCTATTATATTTGACATTGAATTTAATTCATTGAATAAATTATTGCTCCCAGTTTGCATTTATTTTGTTAGTTTGTCCATTTTCCATTGTCCTCTTTATCGCGACAGGAATGTTCATATTCGTGAGATACGACAGTTTGAAGCTCCGTAGAATATCATTCAAGTAAGATTTTTCCAATATATACTTGTGTAAAAAATAATATAAGTGAGAATGATAAATGGTCAATTCTGAAACTACAAGTTCCTAATAAATGTATTGTCAAATTGAAGCAAGAAGTGTAAAACTGACAAGAATGAGCTTTGTCAGAAGACTATTGGTAACATTAAAATATAAATATATGTCACGTCGTATACACACATATATGTGTATGGATGTATATATATATATATATATATATATATATATATATATTAGCCTCGTTAATAGTTTAACTTATCCAAAAAACATTGCACGCCACTGTCAGGCGTGTTTATGCAATTCACCACATTGAATTTTGTTTCTTACTCTTCTGTTCTAAATATTAATATCCAAGCAAGGAACTAATTGATTAATAATACTTAATAACACAATTAATTGCTAATAACCCACCTGAAGATGTTGTAATACAACGAAACCTAGGTCGTGGTAAATAACTTAAAGAAAGTAGAAATAATACTAGATCACACAGTTTCATTTAATTTTGAATAAAGAAATTCTACAAAATTAACGCCAAATATATTCAATACTTAATAACATGAAAAAAAACAAACTTTTTAACACAAAGAAAAGAACAAAAAAATGCAAAAAATGACTTGTAATTTGAGATTTCACAAGCGTTTCTTTTTGTATTTAAAAGTACTTTTTAAATCGAATTGTTTATTTAAGTAATCGTGAGCCGACTGTCATATGCATTATTTTTATTTTGAGGGGCTTTCAATTTAATGAAAAAAACACAAATAACATAACGTACTAAGCGGATGTTATCATATGATGACGCCTACAGGACACCTATTAGAAAGAAAATCTATTAACCTGTTCATTGAAACTAGCTTGTACAATAATGCAATATTGTAAAATAAAATTATGCGATTTTCATAATTTTTCCTTTGATATTTAATTCAAAATAATGATAATATTTAAATGTTAATAAACTTTCTCTAAAACAATATCCTATAAACAAAGTAAGAAAAATTAACTTAAAAGACAATACGAAAACTAAGTCACAAACACTATTAGATCTGAATTTAGAATATCTACAGCCTCGATGAACTAACTAACTGCAGCCGACCCCATAAACATTTCAGAATAGACCCGCACCGCATAATTTAATAAAACTAAAAGACTGATTAAGAAGACCCTCCTAATATGTAAGACATTATACTCGCATTAGGGAAGGGAATCGTGACGTGGCATCCGCCGAGTGATTTAATCCCGAATTATTTTCCTTCTCCAGCCTCAGAACCGGCAGTCGACATCGGAACACGCAAGCGTTATTGCCTCCGTTCTTCTTTACCGTATAATTTCGCGTGGTGAAATAATCTCGATAACGGAATTGTGACTGTAAATATATTTTCAATGTAAATGTCATGGTAAATAACTAAAACATGCCTATATACCAAAAATTATACTTTAAACATGTTTGCGCGTTCGCAAAGCGTTGCGTATAGTTTTAGCATGAATGTATGTTTAGTAACTTCGAGTTAATTACGTGAGATACAATTATAATCCATCTGTATATTACAAGCTGTGCACAAAATTGTGCAACAATATACATGTATATATATATATATATATATATATATATATATATATATATATGTATACACACATATGTATATATATATATATATGTGTGTGTGTGTATGGATATATATATATATATATATATATATATATATATATATCAATTATTCCAGACATCATAGTGCCAATTATTGATATAATTTAATGTTCGCAATTAAATGAAACTACGTGATTTAGTATTATTTCTACTATCTATGTAGTCTTTTTAAAGAATCTTTGCTAATATCCCACCTGAAGATGTTGTAATACAACGAAACCTAGGTCGTGGTAAAGAAATTAAAAAAAGTAGAAATAATACTACATCACGTAGTTTCATTTAATTGTGTATAATGAATTTCTTCAAAATTAACGCCAAATATATTCAATAGTTTAATGTATTAAAAAGAAGCAAGATTTGTTATTACGTGTATCATTATTTAATGAGTATATATTATGCATCATTATATTATATCTCACATAACTGAAAATATAAACACATATTTAATAAAAATATCTTCATTGCTTTATGCTTCTTAAAGCCTAGCAATCGAATGGACAGACAATTTGAAAAGAAACAATTAACAATCAGTTTAAACACATTCAAAATACCACAAACCGTAAAAGTGTAGTAGAGTTAAAAATGCCAACATTATAACTTACACGGATCTTTTAAGGGAAAATTTGATTGAAATCTGAAATTACACAATTTATCACTTTACTTTCTTTATTAATAACGTTTCTGTAACCGATTTTCTTTTTTAAGCCCCTCTGAATAAGACATTGTTCACCTTTTTTATGAATCTGTTCGCAAACAACTTTAGCAATATATTCATATAAATTGAAACTTATATTGTTCTTTAAAAGGTATATTTAGACCTATAATTTAACATTTCAATTTTCTTCTCTCATTTTTCTACACATACATGAATTACATTTTCTTCTGGATTATTACAAATAACAGTTGAGATACGCCTTGTTGTTCATTTCCAACATTCCTTAGTTTTTATCTTCAAGCAATTTTTGATATACGTATTAGTTCCGAATTATCACTTTATCAATGTTTTTTTTTAAGATGCAACTTATATTTATTTTGAATAAAATTTTTTTATTTATGACTAATATTAATAGTTTTACGGATTCAGAAGAAAGAAATTCTCAACTTAAATTGTGCCTATTTATCTTTCATTGAGTGCTACGCTGATGAAACATTAGACGAATTTGTATTGGTAGGATAAATTACATATAACTCCTTTAAATTATATAATACGAAATATAACCGTCTTGATCAACGATTTTACATAAATTTTAGACAATCCCATCTACAACTTCAAGCAGAAAAAGAAGATCGTTACAAAAATTATTTATGTTATCTAATTCTTAAGGGTCTAGGAGAACCTTTAGAATTAGACAGAAGAAAATATAAAAAAAAACTTTGCCTATGATTTTAACACTAAAGCTCTAATATAATATATACAAGGTATTTTCCAAACATCGTTGTGATGCACAAAGATATTAAGGTAAGAAAATACATACAGTTCTTGAACCATGATCTTAAAACTTCCTTGATATAAGTAAAAATGGTTACAATATATGTAATATTGAAACCAATTTTTTTCATAAATTATCTGGATCATACTCATAAAACAAATGTTTTTACTAGAGAATACTGTTAGATGTATTTTATGTTAAAAGTGGTAACTTGTTTTCGTACTAGACTTTCATGAAGAAATCCGATTAGAAACATATTCTAGCTGTTATTTTCGTTTATAAACTTATTTTCTGATTATTTCCAAGTCGACAATTTAGTCATATTAAGTTTTATACAGGTAATTACATCTATTTAAAGCAAAACTTTAATTTTTGTTGAAATCATGTATACATTATTGTTTAGAAAATTATAAAGCGGACATATAACTATTTAACCAAACAAATATTTATTAATATACAGAGCGACGTCGCAAACTACTCTCAGGAAGAAAACTTATATAAATTTAAATATTCCAAATCTAAGGTTTTTACATTAAATTATGTTTAAATATACAAATACATACAAATTTTTAACTACACGAAGGAGATGAATGGAGACGCGAGGAAAAGAAAGAAGACAAATGCGTTAGGAAGTTACACAATATAAAATATAGTTATATAAATATTAATTAATTATTTATATCTTTGGCGCATTGGTTGCTAGGTGAGCATTCTCTTCCGATCAACTATAACACCTAAAGTGAAGAACTTAATGTGGTGGTGCATCAGATATTCAGTGAGACATAACTATTAATAATAGAACCATTAGAGGCATATTAACCTAATAATAACAAAATAGCAAACAATTTAAGTATCAAAATTAATAAGGAAAAGAAATAGGATAGGAGAAAAAGAGTAAAATAGGGATAAGGAATTAAGATCTGAATATCTTTTTCCAGATAACTTTTGGAAATATAGATCTAAGATGCCTTTCAAAAGTTAGGATCAAACTTATTCCAGACTTTGGTTGCATGTGCAGCGAAAGTTCTTATAGAAGGCAGTCTATGTATAAGAATAAGAAGAATGTGAAAAGACTTTAAGAGACGAGATTTAAACGTGTTTATTAACGGTACACGTCATACACCGAAGTCTAAGTTCATTCACAACTTAGCGATAAACAATCTAAATGACTGTTCGTAGAATGATGTATAAAACTAATTGAAATAAATCCAAAAATCCTGTATTAATTGGACATCTATTATTGTGTCTTTACACACAAAGAAATTTGGAATATATTTTTTTAATTTTTTACTCTATACCCCTAATATTCTCAACAATGGTTCTAAGCCACTTACAATCTTGAATTTGACTTTCCACGTTCATTAACATACTTTTTTGTAATTTTTAAGTATCGACATGAACACTTTTCTTATATTGTAGCATATAATCGAATTCAAAGTATTTCACTGTCTGTGCCGGTATGATTCATAATTACCATTATCCGTACATGTATATAATGGTGCCTGAGTATTTAAGTCCAAATATGGCCTTAAATTACATTTATTTTGGTTTGCTGATCCTCAAAGTATTTTTCATATATCATGCCTTTATTTCTGTCGCTGTTTGCTTTGTTATAATGCAAAGTATTGTTGGTCTTTGTTATGCATGTCAAGCTCAACGGACCAAAATGTTAATGGAGCGAAACGAAATGCATCGTAATGCGTTTTGATTTCTCAAGTACATCATACAAAGCTAAACTCACGTAAATATACTGTAGATCTTAATAGTTTAGTAAATTTTTATATATATATTCACCACAACAAAGTTACAATCTGACACAGAAACTTTCAGTTATATTTTTTACCGTTAGTTATAATCATCGGTTACAGTTTGTTTGTGCAAGGTTCACTAACTCAAGTAAGGATCTTCGATCGTCTTCATGCTCGCAATAAATTTGTGAATGACTGCAACTTTATTGAACTTCAAAACGGACCCTCAACTTTATTAACTCTTCACTCAGCTTCTTTGTTGATATCTGGGAGCAAGAAAGGTTTTGTAAACGGCAGCTATAGGAGAAATAAATCTGGAAATTTTCCTCGCAATTATATATATATATATATATATATATATATATATATATATGATGAAGAAAATAAATAGTAATGGTTATGAATTATTTTATTTTGAAGTACTCAAGTGCTGCATTAAATGTAAAATAAGTGAATGCGCAATACATATTTTTTTATTATTCATTGTAAGATAATTACAATTGTGATTGGTTAATATAAATGTAATTGGTTGATTACTGGGTACACAAGTATTATTGTATTTCTTTACTTACATAAAGAGTCGTGCTCGAATTTTAAAATAACTGCAAAAGAATTTTGCTTTGTAGTATTTTTAATTTCCCAAAACACGTTGTGGGCTTATTTAAAAAGATACACATAAACGATATTGTATTAGGTGAATTTGAGAAAGCTGGGCGGAGTGTGGTCCATAGTATTTATAGTCTTAATATTTCAGTCTTTGAGCCTAACACATACCAAGATATATAACGCATTATACCTTAGTATTAAAAATAATTTTTTTTCGGTGATCAGTCCTTTCTACCAATTTTATCGCTCCATTAATAATAAGTCACCTTCATAGCAACACTGATTGTCACATTTCTGGCGTGGATACAAAAATGGCACATGCTAATTATTGAAGGAAAAAATCAGCTAACAGCACACTTAACTTTAGCTTATACAAAATAGCAACAAAGCTGAATTTTATTTGGAGTACGATAAGCCCCGATCTCGAATCCTATACTGTAGCTGCACATAAATATAAGATCGCTTTTGCTAATACATAAATAAAAGTTCGTCATTAAAAATATTTAAAGAAATTATAGTCACCGCGAGCTAATTGATAATAATAATATTCTGCATTTATGGTGGTTGCTTACGAAAAATATATGATATTGTGAATTAAGTAAGCAGTAATGGAGTTTAGTAATAATTTAAATATTAATAAAATCTCTGAATTATTAAACTACCACATTTCATTAAAATTCGTCCAAAGGATTTCACATAATAACGCACATAAATATGGTCTCGTTATAATTTTGTTACATGTACCGATAGGTTAAATAAAAATAATTTAAAATACAAATAACGTACATCGCTACCATCTCATGATTTAATACGTTCTGTGACTTTTTTACAATACATATTTGTCGACAAATTAATTGTTAATTATTATTTCTATTTTAATAAAAATTGTTAAAAAGAATTGGTTGTCTGTAAAGTCGATTTACGGACGATAGTTTTACGTGATAATATCATAAAGAAACATTGATGAAAAATTGCATACTTTTATGAATTAAATTGAATTATTATCACTGAATTATTATTATTTTATATAATACAAAAAAAGAGTTAATTAAAAATTACAATTTTTTCAATAAATTAACATTTATTTACACTCGTTAATTCAAATATTTTTTTACTTAAATTATACAGATTAATTATAAGTAACAATGTGCTATTAACAATTTATTTACAACTTATATACATGTGTTATATTTAAGATCTTCCAATCTGCATTATTCTGTTAAGGATAGGACGATGATAGGAAAAGTACGAAATCAAGGGGAGTGTTTCAAGTGTAATGTGTCTTGAAAAAGTCAAATCGATGGTTGTCGAACTGCCAGCTCTGAGGTCACGCGAGGAGAGAGATAAATTCCGACGCTTGGGCCGATCGTGCCTCTCTATCACTTGTTTCGTGCTCTCGCTTGCACGCTCAGGCTCAGGCGGAACGTGACACTTTTTCATGAGTGCAGCCGGTGTTAATCGATTTATAAGACGTTATCACGTCAAAAAACTTTTCGCGATTCGTATTTGTCCACATTAACTCATATATAACTCAAATATATATATTGCTTTAATAAATGAATTATTTAAGAACAAATTATTTTGTATTATCGAAATGTGATCATACCTTTGGACTGATATCATTAGATAGTATGTAATGGCAACACAAATCGGGATAATATTTGTCAAGTAAATAGATTTGATAGGTACATGAGGGTTAACATTTTTTTTACTGGCATTTATGTAAATAGTAGCAAAATAATTAGTTAGTATGAATGGAAAGGGAATTAATGGGGTAGTATATTGATATAAACACATCATTATGAAATTCTTTTTTTTTTAATTTTGCTCATGTTCTTTGTAACCTTGTTTCTCTTGCTCGGCCATCTGTTTGTAAATTTATTATATCTTTCTCTGTGTAAACTAAAGACGCTTTAATTATATAGCACAGTAACCCAAAGGTAGCACATCTACTTATACTTATTAGGAAACAATATTTACAACCGAATTTTTTCAAAGCAATCTGACAATTATTATCATTTTCATACAAGAAGTCGTGATATGTTGTAAAACAAATATCATAATTACGCGTTTTACCAGTTTGAAAAAAAAAACTTTTTTCATTTTAAAACTAACATTTTTTCTAATTTTTTCTAATTTATTTTCATATAAACACACGCACATGCACACGCACACGCACGCATGATTGGCATTGCCTTTATGTAAGTATAATTTAAATAAAAAAAGCTATCAACTTCAGAAACAATCTTTGTATAAAATATTGTGTAGCATTAAAGTATAAAATATTGAAAATAAGTTTACTTAGTGGAAATTATCGCGGTGTAATCTTATTTTAAAATTAGACAAAATGTAGAACCCAATTTATATAAGTTTTAAAATGAAAAAGGTTTTTTTTTCAAACTAGTAAAACGCGTAATTATGATATTTGTTTTACAACTCATCACGACTTCTTGTAAGAAAATGATGTTATGTTGAAGGCAATTTACGGCTACAAAAAACGAAAAACGTTGCTCCCATATAACATTGAATGTTTGCAAAAAACAGTTAAAGATAATTTTATGGTGGATTTACGTGTATATTACGGACACATTGTTATTTTGTTACATAGCTATTTTAGCTTAAGCTTTCAGCGAGTGAAAGAAACGCTTTCAGGATTTTATATAAAGCGATAGATGATATATTGAAGATGATATCCAAGTTTCAGTTAAAATGTACTATATACTTAAAATCCTTTAATCCTGTAATATCCTTTAAGATTCTTGAAAGTCTTTCTGATTATTAAGTTACTTCATTTTGATTTTTGCATCTTTTCTTTTTTTCTGACCATTCCATAATCTTAAACTATCACTATTCTAGCCACAGTTGAAACAATCCAATTCACCGTTTTTCAAGCAAAATGCTTTTTTAAGCAAATTTAAGAAATCGTTTAAGTAGATGCATATGCACGAGCTTTATTTTAGCTCATGAGAACTTGGCAGTTATATAAGCATTATGTAAATCCCACTTAATTGGAATTTTTTTCCGAATTCCATTATTATTTCAAATTTTGTTTCGTAGAATAAGAATTTTATATTTAATTACTTAATGAAATGAGGTCGAATTCGCGGAGGATCTTCTTGAAATACTATTAGTAGAAAAAAAACATTTTAATGACTAATGTAAAATGCCTTATATATGTTCATATATGTTAGGCTCATGTACTGAAATATTAAGACAATAAACATTATGGAACACAATCCGCCCTGCTTTCTTAGATTCACTTACTCAACACAATTCCGTTCAAGTGTCGCTTTTTACCACAAAGCAAAATTCATTTGCGGTTTTTTCAAAATTCGAGCACGACTCTGTATGTAAATATATATATATATATATATATATATATATATATGTATGTATATATATATATATATATACATATATCCACATAAAAAGGGTGAGAGAGAGAGGAGGAGAGATAATTGCGGGATTATTTATTGCAGTTTATCCGTGAATAAAATTTATTATATTAAAACAATAATCAATATACTGTATTTAAAGGATAGACGAATATACTTGGCTAACATTAATAAAATAAAATAATAAAAAGTTATTCTATTATATTAAATAACAAA
The DNA here is from genome assembly GCA_039881145.1 of Druceiella hillmani. NCBI lineage: Eukaryota > Metazoa > Arthropoda > Insecta > Lepidoptera > Hepialidae > Druceiella > Druceiella hillmani. The sequence continues at coordinate 18,642,340 of JAYKKI010000022.1, forward strand.
AACAATAATAACTCTAACATTAATATTTTCTAGTACGATCTTTTTATAATTTGGACCTATGTGAAAATTAAGTCGAAATATTTTTTTAAAATAAAACTTAGCATCATATTTAGCATTTTGACAACAATTTTGAACAAAATCTTTAGCAGCGGCTGTTTACAAAACCTTTCTTACTCCCAGCTGTTGATAAACAAAGAAGTAGAGCGAAGAGTTAATAAAGTTGAGGGTTCGCCTGGTAATTCAATAAAATTGCCGTCATTCATATATTTATTGCGAGCATGAAGACGATCAAATATTCCTTCTTGAGTTATTGAATTTTACATAAACAAACTGTAACCAATGGTTATGATTACTAACAAAAATACGACTGAAAGTTTCTGTGGCAGGTTTTCAAGATTTTCTTATAGTAAAAAGATGTAAATAATTAAATAGTAAATTATTAAAAACAACAATATATTTTTTAATACGTTCTGGTGGAATTTTAAAATAATCACAGCTAAATTAACAGCTTTGCATGCTATGCGAATTATAGTGTATTTTGTCTTATTTAGCTAGCGTTTTTGTCCTTTGAGCCTGACACGCGTAATAAAGTGTCACAACACGCTACATTATTACAAATAATTTGCAACAGAATGAAAAGTATGACATATGAAAGATTCTTTGAAGATCGGTTTAGGAAAAGTAATGCGATTTAAGGTAACATTTGAATTTAAATGCTGTGGAAATATTATATATACTAGTCGTCGTCTATTGGTCGTAATTCGACCGTAATTCATAAAATTTTCATATTTGAATGTTATTAAGGTTCTTTTGTCAGATAGTATACCTCTATAACCATTACATATATATATATATATATATATATATATATATATATATATATATATATATATACATATATATATATATACATTTTTTTTAAATTTTGTTTTATTCCATGAACTGAGAGTGTGTACAAGTACGTCATTGGAGTGTGTTTTTTACCTTACCTCCCTGCAATACCTAGGGAATTTAGTATTAGTAACACAGATATTTATTACACAAAATATATAAACGCTCTTTTGCCTTAACATATACTCCACATTGTTGAAAAACATTTAAAAAAGGTACATTTAAAAACACACAAAGTGCATAGTTTGTAACTCATTCAATAAACATTTCAAGATTTTTGGCGAAAATCTCTACTCTATGCGACTATTTGACCACGGACTATAATGTGTTGGACATTAACAGTATGAACATAAACATTGAATGTTTTAATATATATGTGTATATATATATATATATATATATATATATATATATATATATATATGTATATATAATATATAATTAGACGTATTTGTAACAAATATTATTTATAAATTTTAGTTTTTTCCACTCTTTCTCCATACATACTTAAACATGTCAAATCTCACACCCCTTTCTGCGCGCAATAAGCTTAAAAAGTGATTCAGAGTTTTTTTCTTTACGTATTAATATATGGATGTACGGGTAATGGTAATTCCAAGACTCACCGGTGTACACAATGAAATATTTACCATTGAATTCAATTATATCCTATGACATAAGAATAGTTTTATTAATTCTATTTAAATACTGAAAAGTCTGTAAATAAACGTTGAAATTTGGATCAAACGTTATGAGATACATGCAATCATTATAAAGGGTATAGAGTAAGAAACCCGAAATTATACCGCAGATTGCTTTAAGTGTGAAGATGTTAAAATGGAGTAATATACGAGTTCTGGATTTATTGCAATTTCTGTTAACGTCCCACGAGTATTCATTACCGTTATATATGGCTAAGTTGTGAATGAACTTAGACTTTGGCGTATGAAGTGCACCATCGATAAATACATTTAAATCTAGTCCCTTAAAGTCTTTCCACATTGTTCTTATTCCTAATATCCTAGACAACCTTCTACGAGAACTCTTTGATTGTGCATGCTTCCAAATTCTGGAATAATATTGATCCTATCTTTTGAAGGGCAACGTAGATCTATATTTCCTAAAGTTGTCTGGAAAAATATATTCCGATCTTAATTCCTTTTCACTGCCTTGTTCTTCTTCTCCTATTCTATCTCTTTTCGATAAATATTTAATAGTTCTATTATTAATAGTTGTATCTCACTTACGGTTTGTTGCAGTCTTCCAGTTCTCAACTTCAAGTGTTTTGGTCGACTGGAAGAGATTGCTCATCTAGCAATCAATAGTATATACGTATATACTTATATAGAAATTGAAAACGTAAGTTTTTGAATCGGTAAAAACTACCAATATTGATTGTAAATAAATAAATTTTAATTAAAACAGGTATAAATTTCTTTCTAAAAAAACATATTAAAAAAGGTAATTATTAGAAACTTACGTGTAGAGGAAAAATGCTTGAATATAAAAACTAAACAATATTGGAGAAAAACAGCAAGATTTGACTTAACGGCTGTTTATAATGATCCAGAACAAGATGCAATTTATGTATTTATCGAGAAAGGACAGAAGGAAATTAAATGTTAGCTTATATGTCGATAAATTTTGGGATACACTTTTAATTTTTTTTATAAACTATTGTTGATATCGATTGAAAATGCAAAAGCAAATATCAAATAGAAAACCAAAAAGATACTACTAAAAGAATGTTAAAAATAGCAGTATTCTCATTAAAGAAAAGTTTAAAATGAAGCTTGATGATATGGCGATATTAGAGAAAAATTTCGATATATTTATTCAATTCATTCTATTTTTATTTGTCTCGAATAAATAAATGAAAACTAGTAGCGAATACAACAGGTGAAATTCTCGTGAAATAAAAAAATCGTACAAAGCTTGATAAGGAATTTTCGAAATATATTGAAAGCAAAAAATGAAAATGCATGGTTCAAATAAAATATGTTTTTAGGGAGGCTCATAAAAGAGGTAAAAAGTGAAAAAAAATTCATAAAGAAAAAAACAAGAAAAAAAGAACTTTTAAAACGTTTTTAAAATATACAAAAATGACATGAAGTTATTTCGGAAATGTAGTAGATATATTTAATATACTTGTACGCTTGTTGATATGACAAATAAGCCATGATGAAAGAAATATCGTGGCACATGTGTCACTTCACTGTGCTCTTAGACTAAAGCATGAATAAAATTTGTAGGAGAGAAATTTAAAGAAACATAAAAAACTAAATAAAAATAATGCCTTGCATAACAAATATAAAAGAAACTATAAACGAAACTACTCCTTTTATTAGAATCTTACATATTTGCATAACTCTAAGGTTTGTAAACTCAATTTTTATCATATTTTCGTGGAATACTGGAATAACATTTTTATCAAATCAAACCATTTGAAAGGCATAATTTTTTCGAATAAAAAGAAAAACATTCGTAAAACAGATATCTGTTTACACGTCGTTTGATCCAGAAAATTTCAAAATTCTATTGACAATTACTAATAATATACGTAAATATCTGTGAACATATCATTTAATTATATTTTAATGATAATTTCAGGTACCGGAAAGTAAATTTTATCTCACTTTATTCCAAAATAGTTTATAAAAAGATTTCTATGTAAACTTTTTAAAATACGGAATTGTTTATGAATTATTTCTCATAAAAATAGATGAGAACACGACCCTTTTTAGCATATTATTAACTTCATCAATAATATTTATTAACTTCATATTTATTGCTGTAGCTATATGCAGCTTTTAATAACATTCTGAGAGATTACTTACTTTTCGCTTTTATATTTTTTATAAATATATTTCAAAAAGTACACAAAAATTTATACATTTGATAAAATGGTAGAGGACATATCTGTGCGCTCATCACGCAAAAGCTACTGCACGGATTCTAAAACCATTTTGTGGTTTTCTACTTTAAATGCTTGTTGAAAATCTGCAATAGTGATCTGTATTAATTTCTTCTTTATGGAGATTTAATAGTTAATTAATGTTATTTATGCATTATTATTTAATTATTTAACATATGTTTCTTTTACAAAAAGAAAACTCAATTTCAGTAATTAACGCATAGGCATTCATTTTAGTTTCAATAAATGTTATTAATTTACTAACACATACACCTATTATAAATTGCAACATCATTACTCTATATCATACTCCAGGTTATCCGCATGAAACCTCAGAGGCAAAAGTTTTCAGTTCTAAATATATGCAATACGGCTAAAATTCTCCACGTACGTCGTATGTATAAAATGACAGTACTAAAAAAGACAAATTTACTGAATTCATCCTAGTGCGAAAGAAATGCAAACACAATGTAAAGAAATATGATTCCCTAAAAATCCAAATATTGCTCTCCTTCCATGCTATCTACTAATCGGATGCCGGCCGCGTTCGACTTATTGTAACTTCAGTAACTGGAAGATCATCCATTTATTTTATCACTAAATACCACGAGAAACGTTATAACATCTCACTTTTTGATTGTTGTCCACGATTCTATTGATATCATACAAATATAGGATATTTATACGAATTTTCGGTTAAAGAACTTCCACCTAAACAACGTATTACCCAAGATCATTATTCAACTCACATATTTCCGAAATCACTCTTCGCAATAAAAGACGAAACAAAAGTTGAACATCTAACAGTACCATGAAAGCATGTTAAATATAATTTCAAGTTTTACGTTTAGTGCCGCATAAAACTTAAAACCACATGAAAATCGTGGTCTGCTTTAACATAAAATACGAAAAATTCACGAACTTCAATTCAGACAACACTTACGCTATATTATCTTCAAGGGTTTCGTGAGAAGAGCACATTTCTTCTTGTTCAGTTTATTAAATACTTTCACCTTACTGGTTACAGGTTGCGATTTTCTCTCCAAACATATGAAACACGCACTGATAGTGATGGGGGCGAAGACAGATACGAATGGGGCCTTAATAAGTCAATGTGAGTAAAATAAAAGTGATAGATCTGATGCTATTCATATATTATAAATTGTTATAATAATATATTGCTAAATAATATATAATTTTTACTAATTCTATTACCTAAATAATATATAATTTTTACTAATTCTATTACCTGGAAAAATTTAATATGTAATTTTTCCATGATGAAAATAGAAATAAACCTGTATTATATCACAATTAAGCACCGATATTCTCCTTTATTTGTTATTCCAGCCAGGCATGAAGAGATGAAGGGTGGTCACTTTTCCTCTGTTCCTCTGATATTATGGTTATATATTCGTAAATAAATTCAAAATAAATTAACATAAAATCATTTTCATTCCTCATTTGAAAAATATTGAGAAACTTGTTACAGACAACCTGCTATTCCTGTCTAGAAATATTTTTTCGGCGTTTATTAATTATTCATATCAATTACTGTCTGTGACACTGATAAGAAATTATTACATATTGATAGGCCTCTGAAAGTTGTTTTGCATGCTGTCTTCCTAACGTTCCAAGAATATGTAAAAAAGGCAAATAACTAAAAGCAATTACGATAGAAATTGAAAACATTTTTACTATATTTCAATAAAAATATTTGCAGTACCTGGTCCTTATGTCCCAAAAGAACAGAACAAGTTTACTTAGGTAGATTTTTCCAATCCATATTAAATAAACCAAGAAATCGGTTCAGTTTTATTAAAATGCTACTTGTTTTATATGATAATATATAACTTAAAATCTCTTCCGTAAGTTGAGTTATTTCTAGACGAAAATTATAATTTAATGGACTATTAAGACCTTTATCATGTTATATCACCAAAAATAGTAAAAGTAAAGAATACTTCGAATATTTTGACTTTAGAGAATAGAGCAGAAGAGAGCTTATGTTTTAGGGTTGGAGTATTACAGTTTATTTTTTAATGCAAGACAATATACAATCAGTTATAATAAAAATTGTAATAAAGATCAGCAGACCGACATTTTAATATGGTTCCAAGAAAATCTTGGTCAAAGTTCAACCTCCTTAACAACAAAAAATATTATAACTGATTACTCAATACGAACAAAAAATTCCAACTAAATGCGATAGAGATCATGCTTATATTACTGCCACGTTCTCACAAACTATGTTAATGCTCCCATATTTGTATCTGTCCAAGCTATTTGTTAAACCTGCCATTTCTGAAAACTAACAAAAATATTGTCTGAAAACCACATATTTGATAAATCATTACTGTAGAAACTACAATAAAGCAAGCAAGAAAACTGAACTGGCAAAATAAAAATATATTGGATAATACAAACTGTGGTTAGAACACGTAATTAAAGAATGCGAACTGATAAAAGAGAAAGAAATGGTGAATGAACTTCCCAATTCCCTATGTCTATTTATCTCACAGTTTTAACAATATATAATGTACACAGCGCAATGATTTAACTGAAAATATTCTAAATTTGTCAAATCGATATTTACTTGGCAGGCATCATTCGGAAAACTACCTTCGAAACATTACCCATCGCTTTACTTAAATCACTGACAGCGTTTCTTACACCCTCCGAAAACTTTTTAGCGTGCTATACATTCCCGTAAAGTTTTCTGTAGAGTCTTTCGATGTCACTTTTCATTGTAAGAATAAAAATGTGTCGTGATATCACAGGATAATAAAAAGTTATTAAAGAAATTTCCCCTTAAAACACCAGATATTGTTATTGGATAACCTTATAACACATTACAGTACGTGATAATAAGACAAACTTGTTTTTACTATTTGAAATGTAATGAAAAAACTAACTACAGCATTCCAAGATTTTCGACTTATGGGAATTATTTTATTGAACCTGCAGATTCTTTTTTTAACCAACTAAAAGAGGAGGAGGTACTCTTACAAGACACGGCTAAGGCAACTTAAATTTGCTTTAAATAGGAGGTAGGTATTACACGGGTATATACAAAGGCATGAAGCTACGTTTTTAAATGATTTTATTTAGCTTCACGTCCTTTATATCGGTCGTCGATTCAAATCTTGTAATCGATTATTCAACTACTTTTATTTAATCGATTCTTATGAAATTTGCACACGTATTCAGTCCCCATGAAAATACAGTATTATGATTATTTCAAACTTTTATCAATAAAGTCTAATTTTGCAGGTGTACTGCCTGCCTAAACCGCGAGACTTCGCCGTTTTTAAATCAGTGTTGTGGTTCTCTGGCAATGATTCTATTAATGGAGCTTCAATTTCTGTGCACTTTTTTTTTTAAAGTGGTAATTCGGATCTCAAGTGGAGACTTTGTAATTGAATTCCGGGCTCCAACACCTGAGTCCTGATGCTGCAAGGGTATTGCTTGCCTAAATGGTGAGATTTGAAGATATCTTATTTTAAAATTTGCATTGACGTTGTGGGAGTACTACCTCTTCAAATCGTGACACCTAAGGATCTGTTCTTTTTAAATTAGTTATATGGGTTTCAAGAAGAAACTCTGTTATGATACTTTGGGTTCCAACTCCTCGGCCTTGATATTCCAAGGGTACTGCCTACATAAACCGCTTAATTTAAAAATGTATTGTCTTGAAATTAGTATTGTGAGTCAAAAACAGAAATTCTGTAATTGAACTCCAGAATCCAACTCCTTAGTCCTGATATTACAAAGGTTCTGCATTAGTAAACCGTGAGACTTGAGGACTTGCAGTTTTATACTGCAAGGTTACTGCTTGCCAAAACCGTGATACTTGGAGATCTGCTTTTTATGAAGCAGAGACTTTATCAGTGACTCCGGGTTCCAACTCTTTAGCCGCATATCATAGAAGCTAAAAATGAAAAATAAAACTTTTTTACAAAAAAACGAAACCGACTTCAAATAAACACCAAGTACAAAGAGCACTGAAAATTATGGAAATACGAGGAATTAATTGAAATTTTTGCTGTACAATATCGTTTCCGAATATAAATAAACGTGAAAATACTACTACTGTTAAATATTTTTGGAGTCGATGTCAAGAAAAATGTAATACTTATCCGTGTATGGTTTGAATGTTTTGAAAAAGGAGAGAATTGTCGGCTTGATATCTATCGAAAGGTCTCTCGTTCGTTCTTGAGTTCTCCTCGTTCTTTTACAACGTTTTTGATTTCCTTTTGCGTTCATAGTAAAAAAACATCTATTGGACTAATCATTTGAATTTTATCATCTAATTAACTTTAATTAAACGTGTTTTTAAATGTTTTCTAAGTTTTATTGTCCTAACGTATATGTGTCGTTCCTAGCACTATGCTCACTTATGGATTATAAAATACTCAGAATAAAAAGGTAACGATTAGTATGTTTAGGATAGTAACGTTTAGGATAGTAACGTTTAAGTCTAATTATATTGAAAATTTCTGGCAGACAACTAGTTTACATTAGAAATCCACTAGCAATAATGAAATGACGGACAAATTATATGTTAAACTAACGCATTAAAATTCTGTAAAAGTTTTCCATGCAAATAACAGTTTTTATTAAATGAATAAAGACATATTTTCCAAAACCAGAGTAAGGATCTTCTTTTGTTATTTGTAATTTTTAATATTAAAAAGTATTGGAATAAAAACATTTGCAAGAAAAGTAGCATTTAATATTGTAACATGTAATTACTGATTCCTTAACAGAAGAGTCCGAATGGGACATTATTTTTTTTTTGCTCAAGGATTCATCGGTCTGTTTGTAATAAATCACTAGTCCTAAAACTATAAGAGTTATCTGTAAACAATTACGTAGAATATTTGAAATATTAAATCAAAGTTATATTCCAAGTTGAATTGAAAAAATACGGAAGTTATTTATTTGAAATATAAGGGTTGAAAAAATATTTAAGGAATGTGTTACATACAATATATCGTTATTAATTTTTACCCAATATAATGATAATAAGTAAATGTTAATAAAAACTCTGAAAACAATGTCCTTTAAATATAGCCAAAAAAATTGAACTTAAAAATCAGTATGAAGTCTAGGTCAACAACACTATCAGAGCTAAATTTAGAATTTCCGCAACCTAAATGAACTAAGTGCGACCGGCCGTTGAACATCTCAGAATAGACCGGCGTTATATAATTTAATTATACTAAAAGACTGATTACAAAACGCACCCTAATTATGTAAGGCATTATGCTCGCATTAGAGAAGGGGAGTGGGATCGTGACGCGGCATCCGCACGAGTGATTTAATCCTGAATTACTTTCCGTCCCCAGCCTCCGACCCGGCAGTCGACATCGGAACACGTAAGCGTTGTTGTCTCGTTTGTTTCGGAATTAACGCGATGTTGCCGCTGTCCGTACGGCCGTTACAATTTTGTGTGACGAATAAAATCTTGAAAACAAAATAACTGGTCCAATGTAAATAACACTAAATGTTACTCAACATAATTTATGGGTAATAAATTAAAAACGACTATATTAGTCTGTTTACAAGTCCCTTATGCAGTGTGCATTTTGCATATAGTAAAATTAATATTTATCTATATGTTACAAATTAACGTGTAATTTACTCAATGTTTTGTCATTATATTTAAAATTATATTACGTATAAGTTTAAAGTAACTTGTGTTATTTTATATACACAAAAAGAAGTGATCGAAATGTAATAAAATGTGCGCTGATCTTTTCAAGTAAATTAATTATTTTGGTGGTAGACATTTTTTCTATACATCCTGAAAGTGCTAATCAAATTATTTCGACAAATTTTTTTTATATTTAATAAAAATACCTTCATTACTTTTATGCTTCTTAAGACCGAGCAATCGAGTAGACAGAATTTGATAACAAATAATTCGATTTAAATGCATTTAAAATTACTGCAAAATACTAAAATGTCAATTTCAGCATTGCTTCATAAAGAAGTCTACTTTAAATTATAAAACGATTATTATGATGGAGTTTTGAAGCCCTTTCCAAAAGAAAAGCCAAAGCGACTTTCCAGGTAGCCGTAGAAAATGATACCATTTATCAAATCTAAAGTTTTAAAACACAAACTTTCAGAATTTAAATAATTACGTAAGTTTTTCTCTTATTGAGTATACACCGATCGAGACGTCCCCTCTAAACTATCCTCATGGTGGGTATCATAAATTACTATCCATGGCGTTATAAGGTCCGCCGTGCGATGATCCTCCTACTATGGTTAATATTCGCTCTAAGGAAAAATTAATATGTTTCACAATTAAGTGAAACTACGTGATGTAGTATTATTTCTACTTCCTTTAATTTCTTTACCATGACCTTGGTTTCGTTGTATTACAACATCTATAGCTGGGATATTAGCAAAAATTATTATGATGATTTTGAGCTTTGAATAATAGCCCACTTGAAAATATTGTAATACAACGAAACCTAGGTCGTGGTAAAGAACTTAAAGGAAGTAATAGAAATATAAATAGAAAAGGTAAGAAGACATAATACTACATCACATAGTTTCATTTAATTGTGAATAATGAATTTCTACAAAATTAACACCAAATATATTCATTATTAATATGTTTCATTAAAGACCTATAGCCATTATACACATCTTTATATTATTGCATGAAATTAATTAAATAATTGTACATTTTAACATTACTGATTAATAGCAATCGTCAAAAGCAATTTTTCATCGGTTTCAGCTAATATTTCTGAAAATTTTATACAATTATTTTATTAGCAAGCGCCTTTTTCTTAATTTCTGACTATTTTTTTATTTATTCTAATATTGGTGGCTTTCACGTATTCACCAAGAACAGTATTCTGGATACAGCAATTATGAAACTATATTCTCGGTGATTTAACGTCTTTATATTATACTAACTGTGCCCTACTGCTTCACTAGCATGAAATTCAGAATACGACAAATTTTTTTTTCTCTCACATGTTGCTGTTGTTTATAAACTATTTCCATACCAAATATCTTCAAAATCCTTCGGGTATAGATGTACAAAATAACACGCTGATAGAAAGAAAAAATAATAAAAAAGGTTTTCCGACTTCTATTATTATTCTATACGCTAAATCAATCACTCTTCTTAATAGTTTCCATGTACGCAATATACTAGGTTACAATTTTATTTTATGTATAGATAATATGAAATGTAAATATGTAGTCTATATTTTAGACTAGTACCCAAATTAAATAAATCTAAGAAAAGATTATGAAGAAAAAAAAATTCGAACACTAAATTTGGCCCTCAAAAATTATCAAACGAAAACTTTTGGATTTTAGCTATGCCAAATTTCATGTTTCTAACTCAAAAATTTCTCAGATTTATGAGAAGTTTCTGAGATAAATGGTTGTTGTCGAATGGACTGATAGAAACGTGAGGCATACCGTAAGGGTTCCCTTTTTCTTTTGAGGTAAGAAACCATAAAAATGTTATTGTATATTAGCTACAATTACATGTTTAATACTAGCGATTGAATGTATTTTAAAGAACAAATTTACTCAATGTATGTTTATTGACTTATGTATATTATAATCAAAGCGAACACATCGCTATTTAATGAAACTAATACATATTGAAACAAACAGCGATGTGGCAAATCACTCTCAACGAGGAACGAGAGGAACGAATATGGAAGCAAAGGGCGGTTACGGCTTTGCAGGACGGATACGGATACATACAAAGTATTCAACAATTTGAGATGACGCAAGAATCTAATTTTTTTCACAACTTACTCGTAACAATACACAAATAAATATTATTTCGTGGTATAATATATAAAACAAAGGGAAATTTCGTGTAGCGATTTACCAACTATGTATCAGTAACAGATTTAATGGTGTCTTCATAAATAAAGAAAACAGCTATATACATTTTTACATTATTATTCTCCAGTCAGACCAGCTTTTGCCTACTGATTTACCAGCGTAGTGTTTAAGCAAATATCTTGCACCTTCTCTACACCTAATGTACGTGCGCAGAAAATTTCGCCCACCAGAATTAGCTGCCCATTTGAAACTTGGTTACATTGAAAATTTATGCAAGGAAAAATTATTACCTTTATAACTTAACTATAAATTATAAACAAACGTCCGTAAATGTGATGTTGAGGTTTAATGCTTTTATTTGTCATTGGAACACTTAGTATGTGTTTCCTATTGACGGTTAGTATGTGTTAATGCTCAATTTTCCTATGGTTCTGGTACTGCGTTTTTATTATATCAGTAGGAATATTGATATTAAGTAGAAAGGTGTAAATAGGGGAGTTAAACATAACAAAATATTCTATCAAAAAATATTGACGTCACTATTATCTTTGTTACTTAATTACAAGAAGCATACAATCTCTTCTTGCTATACTATTTTTCATAATTGTGAGCAACAAGGTACATCTATCTTCTATTTATTTAAAAATATATATCGACTGTAATTAGTGATTATTTTCTACTAAGCGTTTTCCATATTTATTATGCAATTCGTATTAAAGAAAATAAAGAGTAACCTTTGTAAATCAATATAACTTTTGTAATCGTACCTAAGTGAAATTTTAATTTTGTAATGTTATATATTCCTATTACTGATTTTATTTTATACACAATTATAAAGCAGCTAATTATTGAGGAGTTTTCATCGCGTAACGTCATATTTTAGTTTAAAAGTGTCCACAGACATCATTCGATTTCTTTATTCCCAGAAGGTGTCATGCTCGAGTATAAACCAATTTTATTTTATGGTTTGCAACTTCCCAAAATACATTGTGAGCTATTTGAAAGAGCTACATTCTCTAACAGATTTGTGTAGTATTGACATTAACTGCAAATAACAATATTGTAGCAGTAAATCTAAGCACATATTTTACTTTTACTTATGTAAAAGAGCTACAAAACTGAAAATTTCGTTATGATTGAATACAAGTCTTGCAGTACATTGTATTTATGCTTCTCGTTTATTCATTTCACGATCTTAACGTATATATATATATATATATATATATATATGTGTATATATATATATGTATATATATATATATATGTATATATATATATATATAAATATATATATATCCTATACACCTTTCTTCAAATTTTATAAAATTGGTTTTTAACTTCGACATTAACACTATCTACACATAATAATTTTGTGTAGCCGTAAATTTATCTTCAACTACCTTCCGATCAGACTACTCAGTAGAGGCATATTAGCAATTTTATTCCATTCCATTCCAAGGTTGTGCTATATTACATATATCTCTATATTACTTATGATGGAGCCACAAAATTCTGACTGGAATTCCTCAAAGTTGAGGTGCAGATATACTAAATGAGTCTAACATTTGAATTGTCATGACGTATCCTTTGGTCACAAGTAGTAGTCGGAGTCTGAAGACGGAACTAAAAGGTGGCGAATCGATGTCGACGAATAGATTCAACTGTTTTAGGCTCCTTTGAATTATTTGACAAGTATATTGGTGACAAAGAGTAATCAGAGTCTGATGAATTAGCCGGAAGATTTAGGATCATTGGATTTTTTTAAAGTTTATAAAATAACTTAAGGACTATTATTAGCACTAAAAATGGAAAAAAACATGTTTAATAAAGAAATTAAAACAATTTCAAGTAACAATTGAATAAGAAACGCATTGTAAGGAATAAAAATATGAATACTTCAATGGAAATTTTGCAGTATAGGATATACTGATCTTAGCAACTGTTTGTCGTGATAGAAATAAATACATTTCAAAAATTCTGCTACTCTTAGAGATTTCTTAACTTACTGCCGAGTCTATTTCTCCGCGTGGAAATTTTAAGGTAAGAGCGCTCCCACTAACTATGAAAATGTGTATTTGTACGTAATTGTTTATGCTTGGATATGTTCATTTCGTTAATTGAGAAGTAAGACTGACCAAATTTATCGAGGTTAGTTTAAATAGAAGAACGATTTCAATTACCAGAATCTAATTTTTGAAACCTAATCCGAGTTGCGGTTTTGGTTTCATTATTAATTTTGAAATTGAATATTTTTTACAAATTAATAAAAGTAATTTCTTGAAACAATTAGATTCTGTCAATTATGCTGGTCAGCCGACGATTTATACCCACCGGGTCAAAATTTCGTCCGTATTTAAATAATGTGAATCGTAAAATTCGTATAAAATCGTAATACAACCATAGACTTTATATCCATACAATTTCCATACACGCATTATCCCTAAAATATATTTAACATGCAAAAATATTTATTAATTCCATAGTTAGGTACCTGTTTATTCAATAAAGGACTTACTCGTAACTTGATTTTATTTACATGCACGACAACTCTTGCGAACAATCATTATTGATAACTAACTTCTTTTGTACATATGGAAATCTGAGAGTTACTTCATAGCATTTCAATAATACATGACACCCTCCTAAGGACTTCTGTTCGCCAATTTATATAAGTGTTGACAAAGATAACTAAATAAAACATTAAGGTGCGCGACAAAATTCAGATGGAATCGTTTCTTATATGGGTATCTTAAATAATAACGATACATTTGAATTAGTCATCAAATAGTTAAATATGTAAATAATAAACTAAGCAATTACCAATTTATAGTTTTTTGTTATAGTTTAACTATTTAAGTTAACAACGTCAACGATACAGTTGTAAAGACGATATTATAATGATGGTCAAGAAAATATAATCGATACCGCTACACGTGCATTATTGAATCTACGTTTTTAACAATTTTAGTGAAGTAAAATAATGTTAGCGTAGAAGTTTCACTTCCACCGTCAGTCCCAGTAGTAAGTTTCTTTGAAGTTTTACAATTCCTTACTTCCAAAGGAAAAAAAATTAATCCTCATATGATCACTCGCGTGTCCGTTTATCTCTCCTTCCCTCACACCCGTATTTCTTAAAAACCATTTAAATTGAAAACTTGAAATTGGACGTTCAAACTAGCATTTATCTCAATAATTAACAATAAAAATATTTGGAAATTTTCTAAAATGTCTCAATTTTTTTGGGATGTCAGTTAAAAGGGTAACTTATAAGGATTTTAAACCTAAAAACATGCTTAAATGTTTTAATATTGTTGAAAAAGTCAATAACATTTTCCTTAGACACTATTTGAGGTAGAACCCTGAAATTCAGCAAAATGGTAAAGTATCTGACCCGCATACATGTCAGTACTTAGCTCTCAAAAATATTTATCTATATATATATATATATATATATATATATATATATGTGTGTGTGTGTGTGTGTGTGTGTGTGTGTGTGTGTGTGTGTGTGTACACATATTACATGACTCAAATTCCTTTCATCTGACGACAATAAATTCATCAGCAAAAACACCAAACAAACCGCCTTCCGTAAGAGGGTGGTCACAGAGGGCGGGCAGCGCGCAATTCTCCCTAACCTTTTGCCCTCTACGACTGATGGGACGTTTGTAAATCATTTTCATCGATTGAACTCAGCGACAAATATTTTTATAACTTATAGACTTGGAACAACTTCATAAATCAATTCATAGTTCGATAAACTAATGTACTCAAGACGATTTTACGAGCGGTTTTTGTCAAAATAAAGGAAGTATTTAGTCGATGAGTCAATTGGCGTCCCTTTTGTTTTTTTTCGGACATCTCTATTAGATTCTTCTGCGTGAAATAGACTATATATGACAACTTCGGATGTATATAATATTTTTTTTATTAATACATTTTAACAGCTAAAGTTAAAATGTATTAATCTAATAATATTAATGTATTAATCTCCATTTATGCTGCACAATGCGGTAGAATTTTAACTAAAATTTAACCAAGATTCTATCTAATTACGCTATATTTAATACTCTATCGTATAAGATAACTCGATGTTTAGACTAGTAAATTAAAATGAAAGTTTAAAAGTTAATTTTAGTGGTGCTGTTGAGAGATAGCAAAAGAACACATTTAATCTCGTCCTAGTTATTGTCATTAGATGACTGTCAGATAGACAGCCAGAACATTTCTAAAATGAAACACTGTAAGTAGCTGGAATTCGATATAATTTTAGAATTTAAGGATTCAAAACTATTTTGTGAAAATAAATTTTAATATTTTATTATTAAAGGGTTTTAAACGGGGGACAGGATTCGGTAATTTAGTGATAGAATAAAAATTAATTGATGTTTGTAAAGGTCATTACTGTAGAAAAAAATAAATAAATTTATATTTTAATAAAATCGGCGAACTGCATGTCTGGCTTAAGTCATCAATCAAAAAAAATCATGGTTTAAGTGTCACCTTTTAACTGAAATTACTTTATTTATCATAAGTCACCAATATTATTGACTTTCTAACACAATTAATATTGAATAACACCTAATATATTTAAGTAGAGTAGGTTCAAATGTAATAGTGAATATCTGAAATCTAGATTATCATTATAGTTTACCTGGAACTTTTGTGCAGGCTTGTAAAAAATCCATTAATTCATAGTTTTAAGTTAGCTATTGAGGCATCCTTTATTACTGAGCGGTGTCGGACAGACGCAAACTTGAGTGACAGTGATATTCTTTTTATTAGTGATGTCAGCCTAAATGTTACCTTTATTTTAAGCAACTTAATTATTTAAACAGAAATAACAGCCATATTTTTTTAAATTATTGATGATGATGGAAGAAATATTTGACGTAACTTCCTCACATTAAAATACCGCATTTTCCTTAAATATTATATTTGTTGTTACAATCTCGCTACTAACTTATAACAGGTTATATGTTTTTAATTATGGTATGACAATTGAATTAAACTAACGTTTGAGAGAATTTAATTAAAAAGTCTTTTTAATATTACTTTTCAAACATAATCTTAATTATTGGTTAAAACAGAAAGGTAGCAGAAAATATAAAATATTATTGACTTCCAAAAACAATTGAGAATAATATAAACTTGCTCACTCTTACGAAATATAACTTCTTGTTAAAAAGTAACCCATTATAAGCATTAAAAACATTAAATATGTTCATAAATTTGAAGTGAGTGCTTGTCGACTCGAGATGAAAATTTAAAGAACGCAAACTAAGTTTTAAATGCACACCAAATATTTTGGCAAAAAAATAAAATCTTTCTAAAGCGGCACTGCTAGTAGCACCATTACGAAAAGATTATATGAAAGAGAAAGACCAGCGCACGAGCGACCTTTAAGAATGTAGAAACTAAAAATACGGTAGTCTGTAAAAGTTAACCGCCAACATCTGAAAAACTAAAGTTGACATTTTGAGAAACAAAGTAGAAACAAAACTCATTGTTTTAACCAAAGACATTGATATTCTTTTCAAACGCAACCACCCTTACTTAAACTCGAGTAAACAAAACTAATGCGAATGTTCAAAGTTGAGTAAATCTATGAAACTTGGCAAAAGCCCTTAAATAGAGTTCATGGATATGAGCGATTTATTCTAAAACAAATTATACATAAGACAAAATCTTATACACATTGATCTAATAAATAAAATGATAGTCAGCAAAAACTTTCGATTAACATTTAGTATACTAGTCGAAGTAACGAAATTTTGATTCATACAAATGTTTTTGCGAAGCACCGATGAAGAAATTGTCTTGCCTTGCAATATTTCAAATATTTATGAGTGAAAAAATCTCAGTGAACACTGAATTTCTTTCTCTCATAAGTGAACACTTCTTATTTTAACAATAAATCATTTGTTGACCCTGCCTATAAATTATTTAATTCGGTAATGTAATGACTTTAAGTCACACTGAATATTCTTGGCACATCTTAAAGCATGTTCTCAAAATTCCACGTCTAATTGGATGAAAAGGAGATTATGCATACAAAGACGTTTCGATTTGTAATATAATCTACAAGCGGAAACATCTGTGTGGATACATTATGTAGTAAAATAATTTTGGTCAAAGGGGTGAAAGTAATAAATACATTTTTACCGAAATTCCTCTACTTCAACTTACTAGACTTTTTATACACAAAATTACTTAATACCAGTCTCAGATTGCTGCGAAAAACTGTTTTCAAGAAAATAGTATTCTAACGGTGCGCTGATTAGGAAACATGGCTTACAAACGGTTCAAAATGGCCCAAAAATGATACGCCGACTTTTGAAAATTACAGACAATCAAGGTGTCCGAAAAAGAAAAAAGTTGTTCCCCGTGTTCACCATTTATTCTGCATACCTTTTTAATGAATTTTCTCTGGAGAAATAACGCTATCAAAACCTTAAAAATAATGGACATTTTTGAAAATTTTATCGTATCTCGATGAAAAAATTTTCAAAATGTCCATTATTATTAAAATTTTCTTTCTTATCATATATGGGTAAGAAAATTTTTGATATGTCATTTTCAAACTTAGCCGTAAAATTATCATTGTATAAGTCGTAATTATGCCATGAATTCATAAAATTTGCATTGTCTATCAGGTCAATAAAATAACAGTTAAACGCAATAGGGTTTTAGGTATAAAATTGAATGCCGTTGGTCCTAGCTCGCCACGGTCAACGGTTTTCAAAAAATTGGTCCACAAAAATGAGTCTATTGTGAAACGATGCGCACATATGGTACAAAATAGAGCATAAACGATGTGGTGACTTTCAGAAACAGTGAAGAATATTCAAGGCGTGCAAACCTGCATGCCAGCTAAAAGACGAGAATAGTAAAGCCGCAAGTATGTGGGAAAAAACGAAATTCGTTGCAGTCTCGCTGTTCCGCGAGATATGTGTATTTTTAAAGTGGATCATTTTCAGGAAAGATATAAATTTAACTATTTAACAAATATATTAATAGTAGAAGGACTCAGTTAATAAGTACAAAATAAATTTAAATATCCCATCACCGCAGTTTGCTAAAAGTATTATCTTTAATCTAATAAATAATCACTGATGGTTTCTTTTTAAGTATTTTTAACAGGAAACCATCAATAATTATAAATTATTATTAATTTTTTTGTTCTAATCGGAATTTAAAAATATTATAATTACACTGCTTACTAACACATTAAATTTCATACAAACAGACTCAAAACTTAAGTTCGCTTTGTAATGACATATTACACTAGACATTCGTTACCACATTATTCATATGTGAATATCTATTTACCGGAACTCGCAGTTATTTCTCGTCAAGATAAAGGAAGAAACAAGAAAGTGTCGTTTTTTTTCTAACTTATATACATCCACAAACATTACGCAACCGCTCATTAATGGGACATGGCTTGTGCAAGCGTCTCCGATACTAATGATATGATTTTTGTTGTGGTAGTGGCGCAAAAAAAATTATTCAGTACAACTTTATTAAATTTGGTTGATCGATTTCGGATTTCAACGTTTTTCAGGGTTTCGTACTCAAAGGTTTCCGGTGATTTTCAGGTGGTTTTACCGGAGTGGTATAAGAAAAATTTTAAAAAATTCAACCAATTTCAATGAGACCGGTTACGTAGTATTATATGAAACCTAAATTGTCAGATCTGGCTTCCTATATTTTTTGTGATATATGAGCAGCGCGAATTATATTATGGTATTCTGGACTAAAAATCGTATAACAATTATCCCACAAATTTACCATGTTAAATGGAACATGTTGTTTGTGCGCGGGTATTATAATTAGGGTTACGTACTTCAAAAGGAAAACTATTCACGTGTCTATCCATCTGTTACACCAGTTTTTCTCAGAAACTGTTTGACGTAGAGACATTAAATTTGGCTTAATAATAAAATATGTGTACTCGCGTATATCAAACATTGAAAATATTTACATAGAAATTTTGGGTTAGGTCCACTAAGTACTCCAATTTCTTTTAGCCCGTGTATAGTGTGGGGTATCGTTTAGAAGGGCTAATAACAAGGACCTTAAAAACATTTTATTTATTTTTGGTAATGTATCTTCAGAGAAATACCGAAATGTTTGCAAAAATTTGTGAAAAATAGAGTTTTTAGAAGCCTACGCCAAAGTTGTATGGAAATTTATCGATTAACCTAAATCCGATAATGGTTTAAATGTGTACCATGTTCTTAGATAGGTCCTGAGATATTCTATGTAATATATTTACATCATGAAAATTTAATATTTAAGTTTATTGGAAATACTCTCAAACGTTTTTAAGTGCCTAAAAGTGTACGGAAACCCCATAGTGCAAATTGTGCTTGTCAGTTTTTTTTTAAAGTTTAAGTTCACTACTCTACTCCTATAAGTGAAAAAGTAATTATGTATAACCTTTAACCTAAAATTTATGTTATCTATTTAAAAAATATCGCTGAAATTCATTAGATCGATTAAACGTAAAATTAATACACATAAATAGACAACGTTATTTTGTTTTGGGTTTCTGTGCCTCAAAAGAAAAAAAAACTGAACAATTATTTGATCAACTCACTGCCTCTTTTTCCATGTTTATTATAACCCCCTTTCATAGAAATCCTTTGACGTAATTTTATCGTGGTGTTATCACTACTAGAATACTAAATCTGTAATGTCTTAATAAACAGAAAGTATACGTATATTCATACAATTATACCGCTTAAATGTACTCTGTTTTTATTTCTTGTGTTACTTTGGATATCAATTGAAATGGATAGTTATAAAGATTCCAAAAAAAAAATGTATGATATATTTATTGTTGCTACAACCTTACACACATTTTCTCAAAACCGGTTTAAAGTATGCTTGAAATTTGGCAAAATAATTAAGTAAGTAAAATCGTATCTTAATAATTACCACTCAAAAATATACATTTAGAAAATTCTTAGGAGGGGGCAAAAGAATACCTAATTTTGTTAAACATATTAAACCCGTAAGATATCAAGTGAACAGCAAGTTATAAGAACCAAAAATTATTTTTTTTAATGTTTTGTTAAATATTTTTAAGAAGTAAAACATTTTTTTTACTTTTTGAGATATTCACGGTATTTTTACGCCTGAGAAAATATATTAGTAATACATTTATGTGGGGAAAATAATAATTATATTTGTAAGTGATTTAATAGAAATTCTTTATGTATACGGACTCCCGCAGTTCGATTTATACTCGTATTGACAGGTTTACTTGAATTTAAGGATAAAGACGTGATGATTACGCTTTTTTAACATATTTTATTAGTAAGTCCATCTTGAGAACTTTGACATTTAAGCAGCTAGTTAATGTTGCATATACCCTTTATTTAGATAATAAATACTAAAACAACTTTAAACTAAACTTTTGTTTCTAATTACTGTCTTTGCCAGATATAAACCAGCTACAGTGGTTACCTGTCGCTTATAGTAAAATCTTAATGTAGAACTTGATAAAATAGCACTAGGATCATTAAATTGATTTAACGTGGTCCCGACGTTTTCCCTCATATATTATACATAAGATGAGTAGACTCTTATTCGGCATGACAGTTAAACTGGCAATGAATCTAAAGTATTTACATATTTTATGTTAATTAATTTACGGCTTGGGTTTGAAAATTAGTAGTTCAAGAGAAAATATGAAAATTTTTATATCGATGACTGACAAAAATGTATGTTTAGAAATGTTAAATCATTATTTGTATATGTGAAATATGTAGCTTAAGAATATATAAGAATGCATTTAACCTCCTATGTGTCTCAATTTTTTTCTGTAATTTTATTAAGAAACCATTAAGTAATTTTCTTCTCATGTTCTGTTTTCTTACTCCGTCAACAAAAGCACAAAATCATTTACTTTTTGTAATTTATTATAACTAGTGGTCACCCAGTGGTCGAAATTCGACCATAAATCCTCTAAATTTTAAGTTTGAACGCTATTAAGGTTGTATTGTCAAATATTATACCTTTATAATCATCAGATTCTGCCAAGGCTAGACAATTAATTTGCCTATCTTTTCAAACAAATTTCATAACATTTAAATAAAATACAAATCAAAAAAATTAAGACTAAAATAAAGATTAACTTTTTTATATATTTTTTATTGAAACAAAAAACCAGACGA
The DNA here is from genome assembly GCA_039881145.1 of Druceiella hillmani. Classification (NCBI taxonomy): domain Eukaryota; kingdom Metazoa; phylum Arthropoda; class Insecta; order Lepidoptera; family Hepialidae; genus Druceiella; species Druceiella hillmani. The sequence continues at coordinate 18,664,171 of JAYKKI010000022.1, forward strand.
TTAAAAAAAATGTTGTCCATTGAACTATTTCGATAATTCAATTAATGATTTAAAACTTCTCTGTAAACGATGTATTTTGCAAAATCCTTTCATCATTTGCTAAATCTCCTTGACCATTATATTCGGAGTTATAAAATCTCAAACCGTTGAATGATCGAATTCTACTTGCTGCGATGTACAATTGTGTAAAAACTGGCCGTTTCAATAAAACTCCAATTTTTTCGAATGTTTAGAGACTGTGAGACTTATTTATTGTCATCACAAATGTAGGCATTATTGGAAATTGAGTTCTTTGAAGGTTAAATAGTAAAATAGTTCCGGAATATGTTAAATTTATACGTGGAATCAAAATTCTCTTAATGCGTACGGTTCCAGTTAAAATTTCGCAATCAATTACATTACGATGCATAAATTTGATGCGCATTCTTGTTCGATTTACTAATGTTTTTTTTTGTATTTAAGTTTCTGATCAGAAAAGCAATGTAATTAACTTTCAGTACTAACTTACGTGGTGGTAAACCGCTAATAGTGAAAGAAAAACTCTACTGGATAGTTATTGATGTCATTGTCATCATCACAAATTATTTTATCGTAGCTATGATATGTTACTTGTTCACTATTAATTTGTTTAAGTATATCAGTATTAATCAAAGTACAACCTTCATTTTCAGGTGCTAAAATAACGGAGTTCAATATATTATCTGAGAGTATGTTTTCGGAAATATTTCCATACACCTCATTAGTAATATTATTTTTAGCTCTTATTAATTGTTGAGGTATTTCGATAATATTACCACCAGACTGACGGAATTGTGGGGCTTCATCATTACCAATTTTTTTAAGAATTCTATAAATCCTACTTCATTTGGTAAGGCTCTCATATTTCGAGTAAACATAACATTATGAAAATAAAGAAATTCATGCCAACTTGTGACACAATTTTCAATTAAAGTTACACGTGATCCACGTGGGATAACTAGTAGGATTTGCTGAAAATCATCTCATAGAAGTATTGTTTTGTCTCCAAATGGTTTATGTTTATCATTTTCATCGCATATATCCCGCAATAATCGATCTATGATTTTTAATACTTGCAATGGGTACATAGGAACTTCATCAATAATTATCAATGATGATGAATTTATGTAACGACCATAGTTACTATTTGCAGTAATGTTTGCTAGAGAATTTTCCAAAATGAGTATAGGCAATTTATATACATTGTGTAAAGTCCTACCACCAAGTAATAGTATTGAAGCTATGCCACTGAACGCAGTTGCAATACAACGAAGATTCATTAAATTTTATTTGTTAATGATTACTCTTTGAG